>JADLZN010008085.1:0-727114 GCA_018155175.1 Sinocyclocheilus anophthalmus
GCCCGAGAAGTCACCTGTAGGAGAAAAAAAAAAACAATCCGTGCTCACGAATTCTTAAACCGTACCCACGAATTTACAATCCGTGCCCTCAGATTTTGTAAACCATACCCACAAATTCATAATCAGCGGTGGCGGTGTTGAGGAGGTCGTCTCGTTGCAAGAGCGGAATATTAACATCTCCAGTGGTGAGTCCCGAGATATACCGGATTGTCGTGGTGTAGATCTGGCATTGACTATGCCTTCAATTAGATCTAGGAATCCCGTGATGAAAAAACACCACATCGCAAAGTTTTTCCAAACGCTCAATCAGGCTCGAACAGTGTGGGACCCTCGATGCAAAGCTGAAGGGTTGTTTGGTGGACATTTAAATATTCGGAGTATGGCAACCAAACGTGAACAACTGGAACATTTGCCTGTAAATTCTAATATTGATTTTCTTGGACTGACAGAGACTTGGTTAACTCGTTCCTCCCCGGAGGCCCTTATTGTCATGCCAGGATATGATGTTTTTAGGCAAGACAGAGATCATGGGAGGGGAGGTGGAGTTTTATTATATGTGAAAAGTACTATTAAATGCAAACAAATTGAATGGCATAGGGAAACTGATATTGAGTGTGTTGGTGTCAACATTTCACTTTCAGTTGAAATGGCATTTAGTTTAATCTGTCTATATCGAAAACCCTCAGCAAAGCTTGAGTTCTATGATCAATTAAAAAACCTCCTTTATAGTTTGGATTTTAACAAAGAGGTTATATTGATGGGGGACTTTAATATAAATTGGAGTGATAAAGGTGGAAGAAAAAAGCTTAAAAATATTACAGATTTTTAAAATCTTACACAGTTAATTGAACAACCTACAAGAATAACTAATCGGTCTGAAACTAAAATAGATTTATTATTTACAAATACACCGGAAAGAATTACTAAGACCTATAATTTAGTGACAGGGCTGTCAGATCACAATATCATTATTTTTTCCAGGAAGTTAAAAAGACATCGTTTTTATTCCTCAGCCACACCAATATGTAAATATGAATCAGTTCCAATTAGTCAACAGGAAAACCTTGGGGTAGCACTAAGAGAGATTGATTGGAACGGGGTCCTCTCTATGAAGCATCTAAAACATTGGTCTTTTTAGCAACAACATAACAGTACATGCTCATATACTACATAATTTTATTTTGTGGAAAATTAGATACTAGCTATTTGTATGGCACATCACACAGACACACTAACTAAACTAACACTTCCTGGTAAGTGTTTTTATAAAGACAAAAGGAGGAGGATATACTAAACAGTTCTTCAGCTACACACATCTGCAGCAATGCAGCACTTCTTATTCACTGCAACACATGTTCAGCTGACAGGGGAATGCAGGACGGGAATAATAGAAGACTGTATTACTCCAAATCACCTTTGGGGCAGAAGATGCTTGGGAATTAGGAGCCCGGAGCAAGAAAAGAGGCTTTTCTTCTTCTTTATACCTTGTTGAAAGAGATTTGATTCTGTTTGAAATTTAAATTCACAGCATGCATGCACCTTAACAGACTATGAAAACAGCTTCATCTTTAGTTGAACAGAGCCACTTAAATTTTCGCTTATTTTGAGTAAGCATTTAATGCACGGCACTGCGCACAGCCAGTTGATGTGAAAATTACCTGCAACTTTTATCGGCGGTTCACTTCAATGATAAATGCGTACCTCATCATACTAATACATCATTAAATAGTCAACAATAAATTTACTGCACCTCCCGAGGCACTGAAAACAAGTCCATTCATCACAGTGAAAATGATATGATTGGGTTTTATACGGTATCGCTCTCGCTGTTCTTCTTCTTGGTCTCTTTTTTGGAGTGCCGTCGGTCATGAGCACAGACTAGGTCAGGTGACAGGTCTGGAGTATTTTAGGGCAGTAAATTGCCCTGTATAGAGAGATTGTATTCCAGTCCTCTGCCTCAAGCATCTTATAACAACGTCACTTATTAGCCATCCTTAGAGAGCGAGCGTCCTACATACATGCTGGGAAGGGAACTGAGACAGGGCAGGGGCCCATTTAATTAGCACACAGGTCAGGAGCCATGGGCCACTACCACCTGAACACACAAACACAAGGACAGGAAACTGTGCCACTGGGCATAATCTAAACAGGATGTAATGGATGGTTGAGTCTGCTTTTAACATGCTGGCATGGAAATAAAGTGGTGGTGGGGAAATTAGATTTAGTGGAGGATTATATTGATATAATCATACTCGCTCGATGTCTAACATTCTGTCTACAATGTAAGTTTCAGAGGTGCACGTTGCCTGAGAATGTTTGTTTACCTCAAATTAAAGAAATTCAAATGAAAATAAATTTTCTTAAATTAAAACAAAAAGTAAAAAATGGACTTCTAAATAATCCTATTTTATTTGAACAGAAATAGACTGCTATGAAGATGGATGGGTTAAAATGTTGGCATGAACAGATGTATTTAAGGAAAGCAGATGCACTTCAATTGATTCCCACATATAATAGGCATATACAGTGGGGCAAATAAGTATTTAATACACTGCCGATTTTTCAAGTTTTCACACTTACAAAGAATGGAGAGATCTGGTGAATTTTAATGTAGGTACACCTCAAACTGTGCAGAGACCGAAATCAAAAAAAAAAATCTCAGGAAAATCAATTGTATGATTTTGAATAATTAATTTCCATGTTCTTGCATGAAAATAAGTATTTGATCACTACCACCAGCAAGGAATTTTAGCTCTCCACAGAACCTGTTAGTTTTGTCTGTAAGCAAGGCCCTCCTCTCTCCACTCATTACTGTATTAAGGACCTGTTTGACTGGTACTGTTATAAAAAGACAACCGGGTACACTCAATCAATCAATCAGACTCCAACCTCTCCGCTATGGGCAAGACCAAAGAGCTGTCTTAGGACACCAGGGACAAAATTGTAGACTTGCACAAGGCTGGGATGGGCTACAGGATAATAGGCAAACAGCTTGGTGAGAAGGTAACAATTGTTGGTGCAATTATTAGAAAATGGAAGAAATTTAAGATGACTGTCAATCTCCCTCGGACGGGGGCTCCATGCAAGATCTCGCCTCGCGGAGTATCAATGATCCTGAGAAAGGTAAGGGATCAGCCTAGAACTACACGGGAAGACCTGGTCAATGACCTGAAGAGAGCAGGGACCACAGTCTCAACGGTTACCATTAGTAACACACTACACCGGCATGGATTAAAAAACAAATAAAAGAAAAAAAAAAAAATCCTGCAGCGTGTGCAAGGTCCCCCTGCTCAAGCCAGCATATGTCCAGGCCCTTCTGAAGTTTGCCAAAGACCATCTGGAGGATCCAGAGGAGGCATGGGAGAAGGTCATGTGATCAGAGGAGACCAAAATAGAAGTTTTCGGTATAAACTCCACTCGCCGTGTGTTTGGAGGAAGAAGAAGAATGAGAATAATCCCAAGAACACCATCCCAACCGTGAAGCATGGGATGGTGGCAGGAATCAATGGCTTGGGGAGGTGCTTTTCTGCAAAGGGGAACAGGTAGACTGCACGTATTGGGAGGAGGATGGATGCGGCCATGTAATTGCGAGGATTTTGGTCAACAACCTCCTTCCCTCAGTAAGAGTATTGAAGATGGGTCGTGGCTGGGTCTTCTAGCATGACAATGACCCAAAACATACCGCCAAGGCAACAGAGGAGTGGCTCAAGAAGAAGCACATTATGGTCATGGAGTGGCCTAGCCAGTCTCCGGACCTGAACCCAATAGAAAATCTATGTAGGGAGCTGAAACTCCATGTTGCCCAGCGACAGCCCTAAACCTGAAAGATCTGGAGAACACCTGTATGGAGGAATGGGCCAAAATCCCTGCTGCAGTGCCTGCAAACCTGGTCAAGAACTACAGGAGGCGTCTGACCTCTGTAATTGTAAACAAAAGTTTCTGTACCAAACATTAAGTTCTATTTTTCTATTGTATCAAACACTTATTTCATGCAATAAAATGGAAAATAATTATTAAAAAATCATACAATGTTATATTCTGGATTTTTTTTTGATTCGGTCTCTCACAGTTTAGGTGTACCTACGATGAAAATTACAGATCTCTCCATTCTTTGTAAGTGGGAAAACTTGAAAAATCGGCAGTGTATCAAATACTTATTTGCCCCACTGTATGTATTAAAGTGAATATATAAATGATGGCTCAAAATCTGCAAATATTGATAAAATCTTAATTGGAAAATTAAACAACATTTTATAAAACTTTGATTATTGTCTTAATCTTTTAAACAACTGGTGAAGACAGTGATCAAACTACATTTCATAAAATTCGCCTGTCAAGTTCCCAAATCTGTGTATCAGCATAGATAGTCCTGTGCATGGTGATTTTTGAGCGACATCATTTGGAATATTCAAAAGATTCACTGCCCACACCACACACACACACACACACAAGTTTGTTTCTATGAATTGTGGGGACTTTCCGATAAACATCATTTACTATTTTTAATATTATTTTCCCTCAATGTCGAAATTGCGGTTTTATAGTCCTTAGTGGGACCAAAATGTTAGCCTATACAAGTACACACACACACACCACAAACACAACACCACATAAAATATAAAGATAGAAATAATAAGTAAGATCAAATTTTGTAGAAAAACTATACAAAGAGTGAGATATACAGGAAGTGTGCTGATGACCGTGATCCAGTCCATAAGGCAGCAAATGGATTTGTCACACTTAGAGGGAGAGCAAATGAGATATAGAGTCTATAGTCTAAATGGCTGAAACTGTCATAACCACCCTGTAAGAGCAGAGTACAGACTTTATTCATTTCATTGTCAGAGCCCACAGTTTCTTTTACTGCAGCCAGTGAAGTTGCAGTCTAGAAAGCTGAAGTAAAGCAACAATCAATACACAGACCCCTGGGTAAAGCAGACGGGCTCTTTCCCAAAGTCTCATTGCAGTGCACTGCAATAAACAGTGAAAAACTGTGCAGGGTTCTAGGCAGTTTCTGCTCTGAGAGATGTAAAAGGTACAGGCCTGAATCCACACCACTTCTGTAGAGCCACCCAGAACTCTGAAAATCGCTGGTGACAGCAAAGCAGCAAAATTAACTTGCATCTCACACAGTCAAGCTTTCTAGCCTTACAAAGTTTACTCCATTGATCACAAGATTGTACAGACATACATATCGACTGCTTTGTAATACTTTACCAGACCTGCAGAGGACAGCACCGTGTTTTTACTTTACACTCTTTTAAACAACAGTTCCTTGATTATCTATTGTTGTTGTTTTCACCTTCATTTTCTGTTATTTTTGTTGGCAGGCTGCAAATTCTTATTTGGTTAGTTCTTAATAGTGGCCCAATGGCCCAAATGTGAGTGTTGCCAACCAAGTTGATGCATCAATTAGTGTCAATTAGACTCAATTCCAGCAGGGAATTGTTGCTTGGTGGTTGTTATGTGGCTTTCTACGGCCAATCAAGAAGACCCAATCAAATTCATCCCTCATCATTGCCCCCCCCCCCCCCCCACAAAAAAAATTACCAAGTCTAAGAGAGGATGGGGGGCGCCCCTCCCAAATTTTAATCAGAGGTATCATTATGTGCCACCAAAGTTTATATTCATAGGGTCCTGTGATTTCAGTGAAGCAGAAAACACGGATGGAATGATGGAATCCTGCCATACACACAGAACCTCAAAGGTCTTCACAACAACTGTCAAAATAAAACTTTGATTTAAGTTGGAGAGACTATGACAGAAATATATAAATAGTGTACAGTATAATGTACTTCCTTATAGTAGTATAATAATTAATAATAATACATTAGAATAAAATAATTCTTGATGGTTTAATTTGAACAGTAATACTCTGCTGTGCAGCACTTGAATGCCAAAGTAAAAGGAATGTAATTTCAATTGCTTATGTTCTAAAACATTGAATTAAATATTCAATGTTCATGACTCTTTGATTACCATTTTTTACTATATTTGTATAAATCCACAGCAGAACAACTAGACGACATACAGAATTTCTTAAAAAAAATATATATAAAGTATCTTGTTCCCTATGATTGTAAAAAAAAAAATGATTTTTTTTTATGGAAAGCTTTATGAATTTCAATTGCTTATACATGCTTTTTAAAGTATCTATAACATGTATGCAATCTGTCAAAATTTTATCGGCACATAGAATGTTGAGGGGATAATAAAACAGATTTCTAGGGCCTCTGAAAAAATTAATTTTGATGAATTTTCACTAAATGTTCTTAATTGTATGTACGTATTTCATGGCATTCAAATTAATTTTTGCGCTTTTTTGATACTAGAAATTGATCAGACAAATTACAACTGAAAAAAAGAGAATTTGACGAAATAAACAGATCATAGGGACCCATATTAACGAGATGATTTTGATCTAAATCCCTTAATCTATAGAATGGAGCACTGATAAATAGTGATGCTCTCTATAAGTATCTAATAATTAGGCCCTTCTCTCTGTTAGTCGCACTGGAAATGCTGTGTTTATTGTGTATTACTTTGGAGTGTGGTAGCGGGTCTCACAATGCAATAAGTTAATTTGCATCAGAGCATCCAGAGACTAAAATCAAATCTCTCTACACGGGGAATCTTGAGAGCTGTGGGTCCATTTGTGCCAGAGGTTAGATATGGGGGCTGGGCAGAAAAACTGGGCCGTACGACCAGTTTTATCGATCAGCTTCTAGAACCACTGCTGATGTTGTGAGGGGGGAGGCAAGGCAGGGAGGGGCGTCTACGAGGCTTCCTATCTACTGTGTCATTCTCTCTGTCTCCTACGACACACTTTTCAGTTCTTTCTCAGTCTAGGACCATGTGAGAGAAATATGCTCCTAATGAGGCAGACCTAGACATGCTCTATGCCTTTAGGGAGAGTAGTTTAAAAGAGGCCCGACAGTTCTACGGATGAGACTCAAAGATGTGTCATCCGGTTCTCCATAATTCCCTACCACTACCTATCAACAGTACCACTTACACTTTACTTTGTTTACTGCCAAGTTATGTGCCTCAACGAGTAAGCCACAGGTTTTGCAGCAACACCAAGGCAGGGGTTTGAACTTGATGCTTTGAGCTGATATAAAAGTTATCATACACCGGTATAAGCCTAGAATTAGACCTCTTGACCATTTGGTTTACTGTAAAGACAATACCAGTGCTAACAAGCTCAAGATATGAGATGTTTATTGCTCAGCAGCTTCCAAAACAATATAAAGGTATGAGACTGATAGATCAAAAAAAAAAAGTCACATCCGAAGCATCAAGTGGGATAACAGGAAGTGAGGGCATATAAATGGGTCAAGTACACACCCCTCCATTTGTAAACATAAAAATACACTCATGAATGAAGCCATGTCCGCTGTTTCCGAGGGACCGAAAAACATTTTGAGATGTAGGTATCTGCTGTTTTACCACAAATAGATAAAAAACAGAACGCTACAACAGTGAATATTTTACTCATTTTGTTAAATCGAAGAGGATAGTATATTCTTTGTACCAAGGTAAACAGAAAAAGAGAAAATTCTGTCGGATAATTTACTCACCTAAGATGTTCCCAAAAAGACATTGAGCCTTTTTGTAGAACACATATTAGAGATATATATATGAAACAATAAAACTTCTAACTACAAACCAAAAGGTTGTGTATACGGTGAGGCGTCTCTTAAAGATTTCAAATGGCATTTCTACATTCAGAAAATCTGATTTGCAAGTAAATTCTGGCAAAACTCTCCAAGGAATTGAGCTGGGAGCCCAAAGGCAAATAGTGCAGTGTGGTCTTTCACATTCTGTTTAATATTCATCAGAATAAAGGAGAAATGTAGACAGATAAGGAGAAAAGAGACCAAATACAGCAAGTCAATCCTCAAGAGAAAATATCACCTCCAGGACTCGTGCCCTTCACGAGACTATCAGCCGCAGACAGACTCTATTACAAACAGCACAGATGCTTTGAATAGAAACAGAGATACTATCCGAAAGGCAAGCAGCAAAACAGATGTGCATTATTGATTGTACTATGAATCTTCGAAGATAAATCAACTGTCTGCACTGTCTGTACTTAAAAGTTTTTCTAAATAAACATGAAGAATTCTAATTTTTCTGAAATTAAATCTGAATAGATTAAATATAATACTGCATTGCAAATAACTAACAGATGCTGCATAGTTCTATGCAATTCCAAATGAATTGATACAATGAAAGCAATTTATGTCAGACTGACCCCAATTTTTGGGCTGGCTTTGAACGACAAGCTATATCATGATTTCCATGATAGAGTTAATTAAAGACAAGCCCACAAGGCAGACTAGCCTGATCTAGGGGGAGCTGCCATGAAAAAATGCAATTACTGACACAATTTCATGACAATCATTTACTGCAAATGACTCACTGCTGTCAGTGAATAACTATAAACGTCTGAGATAAGCATTCATACGTATTGTGAAGCTGAACAAAGACCCATTAGTCATAGTCGTTGGCCTTCCAGTGTGCTTTACTTCAGGAGAATTTAGGGGTCATTAGGGAACACAAGGACAGTCATATAATAATTAAGACACATTCTTTGAAAAGACTTTGGAAAAAAAAAAATCGGTCCAAGTAACATTAATTAATATGTGTCATTTTCTGAAAATAAATTAGAATTTTTTTTTCAACACTGACGACACCTAAACAAGGGTCAAAAGGTCAGGCTACTCTGCTTCAATGTGCCATTTTTATCATACAAATTTATATATAAGAAATACACATACCATTTAAAAGTATATGAATACTAAAATTATGAATATTTTTATTCAGACCTTTTTCTAGTTGAAATAAATGCTTTTCAGGTGTTTTCAATTAATCAAAAAATCCTTTTAACAGGTATTCATACCACGAATATTTTAAAAAACCCAAAAGCATGTGATAATTCAAATCGTGTTCTTGCGCATACTTTAAATCTCTCCTTTCTCAGGCTCGTGGAACATACCAAGACCGGAAGCCTGGTGAGAAAAAAATAGCTTTCGCCATCAAGTCTACATTACATTGACAAATAAATTAACTAGAACAACGCTTATTTTCAATTGTAACAATGTGTTCCACCCATGATTCCTGTATTTAGTGTTTTCTAAATAAACAAATTTATAGCAGCTTGCGGAGTATAAGCGACCTTATTAGAACAACAGTACAATTTCCGCGCCCGCCCTTCCACTTTTGACACTTGTAGTGGCCGCGTTAAATACCAAACCACTCCCCTACGCAATTATGACTCTTAGAGGAACTTCAGATTATCACCAATCAAATGGCCCTACCCCCTGTCACCCCATTATTGTCATCATTTACAGCCAAAATTATCTCGAATGGCACCTCGCCACACCCACGCGCACACACCACTAGTTCTGTTTTTTTCATACTAACTGTCCGCAAAGTCAGCAAAGTCACTCGTCATTCCATCTTCTTGTGTGTTCATGCTTCCCCGTACCGCTTGTCTCTCTCCTATACTCCTATATGTTCATCATTTCACCTCTCTAAAAGAGTCCATTTGTCCCAGATATGTTATCGATCGAATACAGTAATAAAAACCGCAAAAGGGTGATCAAATTTTAGGGGGATGGTTACTGTATGCTCCATTTGACTCATCGTACTTATAATTTAGGATGTAAGGAAACTCAGACAATTAAAAAAAAAACATGCTGATGCTTAGGGTGCATATGATTTTAAAAACATTTTAAAGTGTATTATAACAATACAAACGCTTCATACAAGCTTCAAACGTTATTTGGATCTGACTAAACAAGCCAACATCTGCTTAGTTCTGTCTGAGTTTTATACATACCAATAAACAGACAATAAAATGTAGCTTATATATGCCATATTGAGTAAACATCTTATTGACATTCAGATAGAGATGCACAGAGAGAAGACAAAAATTCCCAGCAGGGATGGACAATATGGGCCAACAGCCCAGAAAGCTTCCTGACACACCAAAGATGCTTCATAAACCTGTGACAAAAGAATCCATCCCCACTTGAGCATGAATGAAAACTTAATTTAATTTAACAATATGTGACCCCGAACCACAAAACCAGTCATAAGTGGCACGAGTATATTTGTAGTAATAGCCAGCAATGCCTGCATGGGTCAATCCAAATGGTATCGATTTTTCTTTTAGTGCCCAACAGTGAAATCCTAATAGGATATTAAAGTAAAGCATCAATATAAGTCCATCATGTTTCCATGAAGAAAGTTTGGTAAGATTTCCAAGCTTGCGTGATGACCGGTTTAGAGGGAGTATCTACCAGCGCATTTGAAAATTTCACGGTTTCAAAACCGCTAAATAGTTATCCGTATTACTGTGTCCTGCGGTAAAAACATTCAGTTTTTGCTTTAAATTGGGTTATTATTACATTAAATTATGTATATGAAATTATATAACTAAACGATATGAAATGATCTTAAATGATATGTACTATGAATTATATAAACGCGAATTAACAACTGTAATTACAGGCTTAGGGTTAAATACCCGCTGTCCGTCCTATTTTCTTCACTTGTTAGGAAAAAAATCAAAGAAAAATAATTCTAACTGTTCCTAATATTATGATATGTGCATTTTTTATTGTAAACATTTTTTTTACCAAGTCATTTTAAAAATCACAACAGTTTTCGTAGCTGTAATGACAATACCGTGCTAACGGGACCACGTGTATTTGTTGATTCAAGGTTAATCATAGGTGCAACTGATCATACCGGCCATCCTATTTCAACCGTAAAATTACAGTCAAAAAAATTTTTTTTAGTAATATGCATTGCTAAGAACTTGATTTAGACAACTTTAAAGGCGATTTTCTGAATATTTAGATTTTTTTTGCACCCTCAAGATTCCAATTTCAAAAAATTGTCATAAAATTGACTGGTTTTGTGGTCCAGGGTCACCATTTAAATATACTTACAGCAACAGTACACAGATGAGAAAACCATGGTAATGTTAAGGAAAGACAAGGTTAAAACAGACATATCAAAATATTATACACAAGTTCTGTGTGTATAATATTAACATGAAAATATCACTACAAACATAACATGACATAAAACGCCATACACACCTATACACTGTCAGCAGATCACCCGCGAGCAGGGTTTGTACCTCGCTGTCAGCTGCTCTATGTCTCATGGTTTGAGAGGCTCCTGCTGTCAGACGTGTCTTCGAGGCTCACGGCGAGGTACTGTGCTGCTTGAGCGTCGTGGTTTCTCTCCTAAGCACCAAACCAGACCGCATTCAGCAAGCCCTGGATCTTCTCCCGGTTCGCTTCATGCGCGAGCGTTTGGGTCGCCTCTCCACGCTCGAGCCGGTAAGAGATCCACCGAACGCGACCTTCCATCGGGATGCCCTAGCCTCAGTCTCGGTCGGGTGTAATAATATCTCAGAGAGGCGGAGGCTGAGGAGGAGTCAGGTGGATGCTGCAGTCCGTCCGTACACCGCTGACGCTGATGTTTGCTGATGCTAATGATGGTTACAGAGCGGCATATGAACTAGACTCGGTTTTCCTGTAAATAGTGCTGTGAATAAAACTGCACTAGTTCCCAACCCAATCAATAAGACATATTGTCGTGTCAAACTTATAATGTATTTTGAGGGAAAAAGCGGCGCCATCTATCCGGAATGCAAAGTGAGCAGAAGTTGATCCTGGCTCTCAATTTGTGACGTCACTCCCCCACCCCTCATCGTTTACACCGTCTTATTACTGTATATTATTAGTAGTATATGTAAAGGCAATGCTAATTACAATTTGTTACATCATATGTAATACCACACACACACACATTACACATGTGGTCCTTTCAGAAATTTCAGAAATTCTCAGATACAAGAATCTGCAACACATTATTATTATTATTCTTTACATTAGGGTTATATGATATGTTACCTGTATTATTAGGGCTCACTGACTGATCTTGGGATCCCAATGCATATTTAAAATCCTTCTTTTCGCCACCCATGACTGGACCACTTAAACCCATTACATTCTTACAGGACGTTGTGCGCCCACACGCCCAAACACACACACAAAATATATATATATCTATATACAGGTTGCTCTGAAATAACTTGAGGTCGTGGAAAGTTTATTTATTTCAGTAATTCAACTTAAATTGTGAAACTTGTGTATTAAATACATTCAGTGCACACAGACTGAAGTAGTAAGTCTTTGGTTCTTTTAATTGTGAGGATTTTTGCTCACATTTAACAAAAACCAACCAATTAACTATCTCAACAAATTAGAATATGGTAACATGCCAATCAGCTAATCAAAACTCACAACCCCTGCCAAGGATTTCCTGAGCTTTGAAAAATGGTAATCTCAGTTGGTTCTATAGGCTACAGCAAAATCATGGGGAAGACTTCTGATCCGACAGTTGTCCAGAAGACAATCATTGACACCCTACACAAGGAGGGTAAGCCACAAACATTAACTGCCAAAGAAGCTGGCTGTTCACAGAAAGCTGTATCCAAGCATGTTAACCAAAGTGAGTTGGTAAGGCGACCGTTGTGGCGCGCCATCACGATGCCCACCCACAATCAGATGGAGAAGTGGCCGCCTTAATGAGGATGTCCAGCCCATCGGATCCAGCTAGTTGAGTGCCTTCACAACAGAATGCCTTACTGAGGCTCGGGTCAAGGAATCGCAATAGAGCCACACCCCAGACGGGTCAGGAAATTGGCGCTACAGTTGACGGTTTCCTGCTGTTAAGCCACTCGTGCCCCCCAGACACCGTCAGAGGGGTGTGTACCTGGCTAAGGAGGAGAAGAAGCAATGGACTGGTTGCACAGTGGACAAAGTTTCCTCTTTTCAGATTGAGGAGCAAGTTTTGTATTTCATTTGGAAGACAAGGTCATAGAGTCTGGAGGAAGGGTGGAGAAGCTCATAGCCCAAGTTGCTTGAAGTCAGTGTTAAGTTTCCACAGTCTGTGATGATTTGTGCAAATGTCATCTGCTGGTGTTGGTCCATTGTGTTTTTTGAAAACCAACGGCACTGCACCCGTTTACCAAGAAATTTGGAGACTTCATGCTTTCTTCTGCTGACCAGCTTCTTGAAGATGCTGATTTCATTTTCCAGAAGGATTTGGCACCTACCCACACTGCCAAAAGCACCAAAAGCTGGTTAAATGACCATTAATGGTGTTATAGTGAATTGGTGGGTTTTTGTTAAATTGGAGCCAAAATCATCACAATTAAAAGAACAAGTTAAATACTTCAGTCTGTGGCATTTAATTTATTAATACACGGTTTCACCTTTGGAGTTTGAGATTAATTTACTGAAAATAAATTAATTTCCTAGACATATGCAGAATTTATTGAGATGCACCTGTATATTTATTTATTTATTTAGAGAGGCTTTTTCACTCTTTATGCATTGTTTAAATGTGTGGTTGGCTAGATGCTCTTTGAAAGTCAAACCTTTATAGATGATATAAAGAAAAAAGTAAAGAGACAGTAATCAAGAGCGACGTTGCATGAAACGTTATGCATATTCATTGTTTAAAGGTTTCAAATCTTAACCATTAAAATCTGAGCTATAATCCTGAAGATTCTGAAAGTGATGCAGTTGACAACCAACAACTAGAAGGCCACTAACACCACAGGTCCCAGTTCCAAAAGGACTATAAACTATACAAGTTTCTATAATTGAGACATGAAGCTGCCTCATATAAATGTAATATTAAATGTGACACATTCCTTATCCAGAATGAAGCATGTCTAAGTACATTATGGAGGGAGAGGCGAACAGGCTGAGAAAAAGACCTCATGACACACTGTACTTCTGAATGTCAGATTTCACCAGCCTGCATGTGATTTCGTTTTCTCAGACAGTGTGGCACACCTACTGGTCTCAAGCTTTCAAACACAATAATCTGACTGGCCTGGAAATCAAGCACATCGTTATGTGTGTGCAGAGGTCAAAGATCACATGTGCATTATCTGGAAAACTTCCTTTCACAATCAGTGTTGGGGAAAGTTACTTTTAAAAGTAATGCATTACAATATTGCATTACTCCATAAAAAAGTAACTAATTACGGTACTTAGTTACTTTTTATGGAAAGTAATGCGTTACGTTACTTTTGCGTTACTTTTTAAATCTGGACAGGGCTTGCTGGTTTGTTTTTAAAAAAAAAAAGTTATATTTTTGCCAAATATAAAAGCCTTTTCACACAAAAAGTGAAACGAATAAGCCTCAGGCTGAAGTGAAAGCAAATTTAAGTCCGTACAGTAGAATGCATAAGAAGAAATTTCAACACACTTCAGCAAAAAAAAAAACACATAAATGTTGATTCTAGATAAGTTTTGATTATTGTATGGTTTTTGAATGGTTATCTATCGAAGGTCAGAAGCCAAAGACATTGGTGTAAGCGAATGGTGATACAGAAAGACATATTGTGTTGTTTAGCATTTAATATTGCAAGGTTTGGGGTCCTTCTGCAGTTTAGTTGCATTAGTTAATTATTTTGAGGAGGAGTGAGATGAATTAATGCATATTAATATTTATTTAGAACTACAGTAACATCTTCTGAATTCTCTCAACATGGGGACAGCAGATCGGTCAATCAATAAATTGGAAAAAAAAAATTGCGTTACTTATTTGAAAAAGTAACTCGGATATTCTCTTGTAATTTAAAAAGTAATGCGTTACTTTACTATTTAGTTACTTGAAAAAAGTAATCGGATTAAGTAAATCGCGTTACTTGTAATGCTGCCCAACACTGTTCACAATCATTAAAATACAGGATGGGAATTGTAAAACAGTGAGGTTCTTTAATCCGAGAATGGCCATTAAGGTAAGTACATGGCATGTCTTATTTTCTAATGGTCTAATGAAAGAAATGTTCACAGGATGATTTGATCTCTAAAAGTAGCAGCCCGAATGGGTATTCGACGGGTGGATCTGATGAAAGAATGATTGGATGATTAGGTTTGTCCTGTCACTATCTCAAATAAATCCACAAAATGAGAGACATGTGATACATATTACTCGGGAAGTCCTGGTTTAGAAAGCTTTATACCGGAATGTAAAACCCTGCTCATGTTCATTATTTTCTGCAGTACATTCAGTAAGCATACTAAATAATTTATACAAGGAAGAAAATGGCTGTTTGTCACATGTTTTACTATAGTAAATGTTTCTCATACTAGAATTATTTTTGAAGGAACGTAACCGTCTCGGTTATGTATGTAACCCTCTTTCCCTGAAGGAGGGAATGGAGACGTCATGTCGACGAATTGGGATCTCGCTTAGAGGTACCAATCTACTTCGAGTGTAAACTAACGAGCCAATGAACATTGGCATGCGATTATTACATCCAGCTGCTGCTGATCACAGTGTGAGTATAAGTAAGCAGCAGATGCAGAGCATATTCAGCTTTTCACTTCGGAGCCGAGCCGGTGACCCGGCAGCTCAGCAGTGGTACAGCAACCGTGGCGACGGAACGTGGACGTCTCCGTTACCTCCTTCAGGGAACGAGGGTTACAATATGTAACCGAGATGTTCCCTTTCAGTCGTTCACTCTCGACGTCACGTCGGATGACGACGAAATTGGGATCCTACCAAAGGGCCACAGCTACTGCCCCGTCCAGTGTCCTGTGGAAGCCACCTGCACCCCTACTTTTTGGCGTAGGCCAGGTCTTCACAAGAGGACCAGCTACTGCTGCCATGGCACTACCCAATGAGTAAGACTGAATAACACTGGGAAAACGTACCCATTCAACTTGAAACAGGGGCGTTACGGAAGCTCGAACATTCCCGAAGGAGGTTTCGGAAGCAATACAAATATGAACATTCCTTAGGTGCATATGGAAGAATGGAGGTGATTGAACCCTCTTGGAATGGCAGAAGTCTGCCGGGGGGAAACACGGGCTCAAGGCTATACCGTGGACTTTACACATATGAGATCCACTTAGGTCTTACATATGGAACCCAGCCTTCTACCGGTTCTCGAGGATTCAGCGAGTGAAGGCCAGGCGCCGGACACTCCGCCACGTCTGGCTACCGAGGGGACGGAGGAACTCAACAGGATCTACTATATGGACTCTCTGGAGTGGATTTAGCAAGCCGACCCGAAGCCGGGGCCTCTCAGTACTTCTACCCATTTGAGGTGAGAACACAGGAGGATACGGCTCCACACGAAGGCTATAGAATCTAGCGAATGTGGTAGGGGTCGCCCAGCCCGCAGCCCTACAAATATCTGTCAGCGAGGCGCCACGAGCCAGCGCCAAGGAGGATGCAACACCTCTAGTTGAGTGAGCTCGCACCCTGAACGGGCAGGGCACACCCTGTGCATGATAAGCCAGGGTGATGGCATCCACAAACCAGTGGGCCATCCTCTGCTTAGAGACGGCATCCCCCTTCTGCCGGCCTTCGTGACAGATAAAGAGCTGGTCTGAGGTCTTGAAGCTTTGCGTCCGGTCTATGTAGCATCTTAAGGCTCGGACAGGACAGAGCAAGACTAGGGCTGGGTCTGCCTCCTCCAAGGGCAGCGCTTGGAGGGTCACCACCTGATCCCTGAAAGGAGTAACGGGAACCTTGGGCACGTAGCCGGGCAGGGGCCTCAGGGTTACCTGGGAGTCAGCCGGCCCAAACTCTAGGCACGATTTGTTGACCGAAAATGCGTGCAGGTCCCTTACCCTCTTGATGGCGGCCAATGCCAGCAGGAGCAAAGTCTTCATTGAAAGGAATTTCAGCTCAACCGCCTGCAAAAAGGCTTAAATGGGCCCTGCTGTAGTGTTGTGAGCACTAGAGTCAGGTCCCAAGATGGTATAGAGGGGGGCCGTGGAGGATTGAACCTTCTCGCCACCCTAAGGAATCTGACGACCAAGTCAAGCTTCCCCAACGACCTCCCTTCTACGAGGTCGTGGTTAGCAGCGATCGCGACACGAACTTTAAGGGTGGAGGGAGACAGCACTTCGCTCCGACCCTTGCTGCAAAAAGGAAAGCACGAACCCGATCGGGCATCTCCGGGGGTCTTCAGGGCGAGAAGAACACCACTCAACGAACAAGCTCCACTTCAAAGCATAGGCGTGTCTCGTAGACGGTGCTCTCGCTGAAGTGATGGGGTCAACTACCCCTTGGGGTAGGCCACTCAGAACCTCCACGTCCCGTCCAGGGACCAGACATGAAGTTTCCAGAGGTCTGGACGCGGGTGCCAAGGGGTGCCCCGTCTCGGAGTCAGTAAATCCTTTCTCAGAGGAATCGGCCCGGGAGGGGCTGTCGCGAGGAGCATTAATTCAGGGAACCAGGTCCGAGTGGGCCAATAAGGCGCCACAAGCAGGACCTGCTCCTCGTCCTCCCTGACTTTGAACAGGAACTGTGCCAGAAGGCTCACTGGGGGAAACGCATACTTGCGAAGGCCCGCGGCCAGCTGTGTGCAGAGCGTCCGTGCCGAGTGTTCCGTCGGTCCGGGCGAAGAACAACTGGCAGTGAGAGGTTTCTGGAGAGGCCAACAGGTCTACCTGAGCGGCTCCGAAACGTCCCCAAACCAGCGGACCGTCTGGGGATGGAGTCGCCATATTCTCCCGGGAGCGCAGCTCGGGACAACTCGTCGGCTGCCCAGTTGAGCAGCCCAGAAATGTGAACAGCACGAAGCAACCTCAGATGATTCCGACTCCAGAGGAGGAGGTGGCGGGAGAGTTGCGATAAGCGATGGGAGCGCAGACCACCTTGTTGGTTGATGTACGTAACGGTCGCTGTGTTGTCCGTTTGGACCAGTACGTGCTTGCCTCGTAAGTGCCTTTTGAGACGGCTCAGGGCAAGGTGCATTGCCAGCAACTCAAGGCAGTTGATGTGCCAGTACAGTCGGGGCCCCGTCCAAACCCCTGAAACTGCAAGCCCGTTGTACGTGGCCCCACAGCCGGTGGTTGAGGCATCCGTGCAAAACACAGAATGCCTGGAGACCTGCTCCAGGGGCACTCCTGCCCGGAGAGGAACGCAAGGTATGACAACGGGTGTGAATGTTTGGCGGCAGGCGGTGTCCACCTGGACCCGGAGGTGCAGCGTGCACGACCACTCGGGGAACCGGCCAGGGAGCCAGTGCGCAGCGGTCTCCATAGGAGTAGCCCCAGTGGCGTGACTGACGCCGTGGCCGCAATATGCCCCAGGAGCCTCTGAAACAATTTCAGTGGGACCGCCATCATGCTCTTGAATGTATTCAAGCAGTTCAAAACTGACTGAGCACGTTCCTGCGTGAGGCGGGCTGTCTGTTCGACCGAGTCCAACTCCATACCGAGGAAAGAGAGATCCTCTGCGGCGGGGAGAGTTTGCTCTTTCCCAGTTGACCCGAAGGCCCAACAAGCTGAGGTGCCGGAGTGCCAGGTCCCTATGCTCGCACGACTGATCCTGAGACTGGGCGAGTATGAACCAATCGTCGAGGTAGTTGAGGATGCGAACGCCCTGCTCTCTCGTGGGAACAAGGGCTGCATCCGTAACTTTCGTAAAGACACGGGGCGACAGGGACAGACCGAAGGGCAGGATCTGTGTATGGTAGGCCCGCCCCTCGACGCAAAACACAAAAAAACGCAGGAATGGCCGGTGGCGCGGAAGATCGAAACAGGAAAGTACGTGGCTTCAGGTCGATCGTTGGAACCAGTCTTGGGCGGTACACTGATAAGTGCATTCTGCGTGAGCATCTTGAACGGGGGGGAAGGGGAGCCCCCCCCCCCCGGTGAAGGGCACGGTTCAAGACGCGCAGGTCCAAGATTGGTCGTAACCCACGGCCTTTCTTGGGTACAATAAAGTAAGTGCTGTAAAACCCCGACCTCATATCGGCAGGAGGGACCGGCTCTATCGCGTCCTTCGCCAGTCGGACTGCGATTCTGCACGCAAAGACAGGGGCATCTGCTGCTTTCACTAAAGTAAAGTGGACACCCCTGAACTTGTGAGGGCGCCGGGCGAACTAAATCGCATTGCAGAGCCTGACGGTTCGAAGGAGCCATCGAGATGGGCTGGGTAGCTCTAGCCAGGCTCTCAGACGCCGCGCAAGTGGCATCAACGTAACTACAGGCGTACCTGCAGTGGGGCAGCGTGGAAGAACGCAGGGACCCGGCCCGGGAGTCTCTTTGCCGGTCCGAGGCGGGGTCTAGATGTGTGTAACACTGACCTGCGTTTGAACAGAGGGTGCGTGGGTAGTCCGTTGGATCGTCCTCCCGATCCGCCCACTGCTGCTCACTGGCTAGAGAGGAGGGTGAGTGTGATACGTACTAGATCGTCAACAACCCACCGTCCCCTCTGGGGACCCAGATATAGAGGAATTGCTCTTTGTCGAGAATTGGGGTACCACCGACCGAGGTCATTGGGGGAAAAAGATTCTCCGCCCGGCCCTCCACCGGGGGAAGGAGTGGTGTGTAAATCTCATGAAGAGCACGTCCCTCCACCTCTGGGTTGCCCGTCTCAGGGCCTCTTGCTTTTTCGCTTGCCACCAGGTTTGGCGGGGGCTTGGACGGGCGGGCGGCTGCCCTGCGACCGGCTCCACGGGCACAGCTTTGCTGGAGGCCGCAGGAGCTCTGCTCTTGTTTCGGCGGTGGCAGGGGGGCGCCCTCGGCGACGGCAGCAGCTGCAAGCCGGCAGGATGTACCTGATGGCCTCAATCTGCTCTGGTCAGCGGAGAACCGCTGGGCACGCTCTCCACCATGTCGCCGACAGGACGGCCTGGGACACGGGGGCGTTCAAGAGTCGTGTCTTGTCCGTCTCGCGCATGTTAGCCAGTCACAGCCAGATTTGGCGCTCCTGGACCACCATAGTGGACATGACACGACCCAGAGACCGCGCCGTAACCATCGTCGCTCGTGGCGCGAGGTCCGCCGCGGTGCGGAGTTCTCTCTGAACGTCCAGGTCGTGACCACCCTCGAGCAAGTCCCTCAGTGCCTTGGCCTGGAACACTTGCAATAACGCCGAAGCGTGTAAGGCAGACGCAGCTTCTCCACAGGCCATATAAGCAATGCCGAACAGGCCAGACGAGTACCTACAGACCTGGTGGAGGGGGAGGGCACAGGTTTCTCACTGCCGGATTGGGGGCAGGTTTGACCACCAACAGACATCGCAAAAGAATACCGATTCCGACGACCACGGCGGGGGAGGGACATTGTAACCTCCTGACTGCCCCACCATCGAGAGGTGGTGAGGGAGGAGGATCCAGCCAATCAGTTTCCGGCAGTAAAAAGGTGACGTCCACGACCTGTTGAGCTCCTCATACACCTCCGGTAAGAAAGGCACCGAGGCGGGGCGCTGAGAACCAGCACGGAACGCCCCCCAGACGATACACGGGAACCAATCGTGCAACCTTGAGGGCTCGGGACGCGGTGGAGGTTTCTACTCGAGCCCTAGCTTCTCGGTGGCCTGGGAAAGCATAGCCATTATTTCTGGATCCGCTCCAGGCATTGCTACGGTCCCGGAGGAAAGCAGCGCAGCCGAATCTTCCTCTCCAGAAAGCTCGGCTCACCCTCCAATGCCTGCAATCGAAAGTTCCGATCGTCGGGGGGAGCCTCGGAAGAAACAGGTGGTACCCCCCGGGAGGGTCCAGCCTGCTCTTTTTGAGAGCTCCGCTGGTTTCGAAGTGCCGGCGGGCTTGGGCATCCACGGAGGGGAATTCATCACCGTGACCGTAAGACCAGTCCGCACACCGCCAGAAAAAGGACGCCCCCGGTTGCCACCAGAGGGAACCCCAGATCTAGGCGGTCGCACGGGCACTCTGCCCCCTTGCAGGTAACGGAGTCCGTTCCGCAACTCCGAGATGGTCATACCCCAGCAATGGGAGAATGAGTCATCTACGAAAGCCACCTCCGTGTGCTTCATGCCCAGACACGAGAGGCAATGATCGTGACCATCACCCGGCGCCAGGTAGCGACCGCATCCCGCACGCCTGAAACCGGGTCTACGCAGTTGTCTATAGCAAGACCCACATCGTCTTTATAAAGATGTAATGTCAAGTTTTGCCAAGCAACGTCGTCTTTTAAAAAGACGCACCCGAAATTGCTTTTTTAGGGGAAAAAGCTCTTTTAGCGTGTTGAGGTGCACAGGGGAGATGATCATCTGCAACTCAAACAGGGGGTAGTGCAGCCTGATGGGTGCAACCCACTCGACACGGGAAACCCCCACCGCTGAAGCGCCGTACCGCCAAAACGAAGAGCTCTCAAAGAGCACGCTGAACTCGTTCAGTCTTCTCTCCGTAGAGTAGTCAGGAGCGGAACGATGTGATCGCTCGGCTCCGAAGCGAAAAGCTGAATATGCGCTGCACCTGCTGCCTACTTATACTCACGCTGTGATCAGCAGCAGCAGCTGGATGCAATAATCGCATGCCACTGTGCATTGGCTCGTTTAGTTTACACAAAGTAGATTGGTCCCTCTAAGCGATTATCCCAATTCGTCGGTCCTCCGACGTAACGTCGAGAGTGACCGACTGACGGGAACTTAAAGGCTTCCTTGCTACCCCCACCATTCACAAATCCTTTGTATATCCATTCTCCCGGTGTAGGGAGGCCATACTGGGGAAACCTCTAGAGAGCCCATACCTTGCAGTAATAACTGCCTGTCAGTACATATTCCAGTGATGATGAGTTCTCACTATCCTCAACCCACCCTACAACTACCACCTAAGTGAGCTCAGCAGGAGCTGCACCCTGTAGGCTACTATTAGCATTTGTCCTTCACCACAGTTACGTCCTTCAGCCCGTTACCATTGTCACTCACCTGTCATCCCTGGACTGCCGCCCCCTGCCCTTTGTATTTGTAGCTCCCCACCTTGGCCCTACATACCTGTCCCTCTCCCCAATCGCTTGCCGGGCGTGTTGCCCATTTACTCTGCCAGAGAATGAGTCAACATGTTATTTTGTAACTGTGGATGTTAGATTTGTATTCCAACAACTTTACTGTCGATTTACTTGTTTGCAAAATTGTGTTATATTAGTTGTTTCATTTTAATTGTAATTAAAGGTTCGTTATTTTTGTGTTTGGGCTTTTTTTTGTGTCAGTGTTTTTCTGATTATTTCCGTTTTTAATTTGTTCACATAGTTGAGCTACTTTCAGGACACTTGAAAAAAAGACCCACAACTAGCTTAAATAAAAATCGGGTTCCTTTATTAATTTGTGACATTTCAGTTTCTGTTTTTCGTCCCTGAACTGTACTTTAAACTTTTTTTCCGTTTCGGTTCGTTAATATATGACACCCTGCCGCCCAGTTCCTATGAACCCCCCAGATTCACCAACCTCACGGACCCTTGGCCTAAGCTACGTAACTCCATTCTTCTCCTTTTGTTTTTTGCATGAGGCCCTGCCCGTGCCCGCCCCCGCCCGCAGTCGGGAGGCCCGACGCACCCGCCTCTACCCCGCCACCGCGGACCCCGGCCGGCCTACGCCCCACATTGTGATTTGCCCAGCCCCCACCACCCCGCAACCACCCCCCCCGCCCGATCCCCCGGCCGCAGCCGGCCGCGCAGCCCGGTCCGACCAGCGCACCAGAATGAAACCGCCTTGGCCGCCCGCCCGGCCCGGCTACTCCGTCCCGAAAGCGCCCTAAGAGTAAGCATTACGAAAGAAGATAAACAAACAGAAGAACACGACAGTAATACTGAATCAAGCAATCGGGGGGGCCCCGAACGCCAGCCCAGCCTTTGAAGATGCATTGCATGGTGATTAACATGCATGCAAATGCACTGGTACACATGCACACATTTGTGTGTGTTAATGTGTATTCCTAAGCCAGAATCCAGAGCAGCACGTGGCTCTGGTCAGCTGCCTGCTAGTCGTGGTGTAATTGAGTTCACATGAGCAGCTGATGGGTCCCGTCGCCATTAGCCGTTTCATAGCCCAGCATCCCCGGGGCTACCCCACCCAAAAAACCCTGTCCCGGCGCGTCTTCTACCCCTCCATTGTCTCTCTCTTGTCTCTTCTTTTTATGCTGTCCTTAACTAGCTCTTGCCCTCTCTCTTATTAGAGATCCCATTGAGAATTCCACACTGTCTACTGCCTCCACACTCATGGCTCCAGAGAAAACCAGTGACGGGTTGGACAACTATGCTTTTACTGTGAGTAACCTTAATTTATAGACATACATTTTAGGTAGAATTACTCATTTCTTTGTTAAATTAGCCTTGGAGCTTCTGGAAGTAGACAGATTGAATATAGGAACATTACATTTGAATGTACTGTGATCATGGGTGTGTAATGGGTCTTGTTTTCATTGTGTAAATCTAAGTTACGTCAGACTGCAGTCAAGTTATAAGATCTTTAAATCCACACAGTTATAAAAATCTATGGCATGTGATCATTTCTATGATCGGTGTTGTAACCAAAGATTCTTATCACTCTCGATAATGCATGTGTTACTCATGTGTTTGTTGTTGGGGGTATGCGCAAAGTTTTAGTAACTGGAATGTGGACTGGAGCAGTGTGTGTGTGTTTTACAGCGCATGCTTATGTAATATTTAATTTACAAAAAGTATGAAAGAAACAGCTATTTTTGCATATTGATCAATCAAAAAACATGTTTAAATCTTTATCTGAAAAAACAACACTCTTGAGAGTGAGAAGGGTTATTGTTTTTTCTTCTTCTTCTTCGTGCAAAGCCAATTAAATGGATAGGAAAACAAATTATATGTATATGTGATTTATATGTGAAATTATATTTATATATTGACTTGAAATTGATAAAATTAGGAAAGTTTGTTGACAGAAAACTGCTAGGTCAGAAACTGGATTTTTTTTTTTTACTTAAGGTTGATGGTGTAGACCATTTCTGTGAGTTACCGGAGAATAAAAATGGAAGTGATAATTTCTCAGAAGAGGGACACAGTAGCAAGTTGGCATATTGTGTCACTGATATTCCACCATGGTACCTTTGCATCTTTTTGGGGATTCAGGTAAGTGCCACACACAAACCTGCCTGTGAAAAAGATTTTGAACATGTTAGATTTGAATGATAGGATTTATCATCAGATTCCTATAAATCAATTGAAATCAGTCTTGATTAGAGTGTGCACTATGAACAGCACTGTATTCACCAGTACCAATAAAGAACAATTTCAATGTACAGTTGGAACAAAAAACAGCTGGAACAAAAAACACCACATTTAAAATCTGAGATTTTTCAAATATGTATGTAGTATGAAAATACCTTAATTTTGTTCAGAAGCCCAAACTGAGAAAAAATATGCAATTTAATGCAGTTGTTATTATTTATATGAAAATTATAAATAATAACTGAAGCTGAAATTAGATATATAGCTGATACCTTGTAATGCAAATCAAAGAGATTTTTATATAACAGTATAGACTACTTAAATATCAAATGTCACTCTGTATCTCCAAAGAATATGATTTAGCAGATGCTATTTAAATATTTAACTTTTCAGCAATGTTTTGATCATGCTGATAATTCAAAGGCCTTGTTAAATGAATGCATCAAATATGATAAAATAGGCTGTATAGGGTTAAGATTCTGCACTATTTTTAATTAAATTAGCAAATTTATATCATTGATCACGTGTTCAGTTGGTGGTCATCATGTGTACTTTCATATGTTCAACTTGTAGAGTTTATGGACAAAGCAACTGATATTAAAGTTAAAGGGGAACATATAAAAACCCATTCTAAAATAAATTTTTAATTCAACATTTCTATACTAATAGTTTGATGTCTATGCAAAATAAAAGCATTTTCACTAGTAGTCTTTAACTTTTAGACTTCACTGTATATATGTGTTTAGTAAGTCACAGAAAGAACTTACATAACAATTTCTCTCCATCTCTCTGACAGCACTATCTTACGGCTTTTGGTGGCATCATAGCCATTCCTCTGATACTGTCTCAAGGCCTCTGTCTACAACATGACAGCCTCACGCAAAGTCACCTAATCAGCACTATTTTCTTCGTGTCTGGGGTGTGCACCTTACTGCAGGTCACTTTTGGAGTGAGGTACGGTTGCTTTTATCACTCATGGCAAAATAATATGTTTCACAGGGAAACATCAGAATTCAAAAGCAGTGCCAGAACCAAGGCCAAGGTCAGCTCACAGAGTGGGAAGATATGTCATGACATGTAAACAATATTTTAAGGATGAGGTGTAATTAAACAATGAATAACTGGGTTTTGATCATCTTCATGAATCAGGGTTGTGTTGTGGTTACTGAGACACATGGGGCCTTCTTTGTCAATTATTTAACCATGGGTGTTTCATTATAAAAAGCTTGCTTGATTATACGTTTGCCTTGATTTTCTGAGGCAGGTTTTGCTTTGAATGTATCCAATTTCTTGTCATAAGATCAATTTTATATGCTTAAATGTTTAACATTTTTAATATTGATCTAAAATATTATATACAAATTATACACATTATATAAATATACATATTTAGATTTTTTGGTGTGTGTTCCTCTCCGCAAAATAAAATAATAAAAAAAGAGTTTCTTACGTTCCAGATAAACCATCTCCCAGGACAACAATCCAAACATTCAATCCATGGGTTCACTGACCTAAGAAAGTGTGAATAATGTAGGCTTAGCAATGTTTTCACCGTCTGATAAGCCTCTGCTTGTTTAAGGCTGAAGACCTATTGCGCTCTTATTATGGCTACTTGACCTGAATAACAGGCCTAAGATATCCTAAATGTTCCCTCTACAGATCTTCAAGAGCATTAGCTTCTATACTTATCAAACATGATGAATCTAAATCCGTCTGTTACTGATGTACAGCAGAAATATGTAGGACTTTGGTCAGAGTGAGTCCTGCAGAAGCTAAAAACCATAATAGGATTAGGAATTTTCCATCTTATTACCATGAAGTTCAGCACATTTTAAACCCACATTCCTCAGGCCTCTCAGCTGTGGAGCTCCCTTTTGTGTAAAGCAGTGAAATTGTTGTATTAGTTCAAGAAAATATGTCTTAATACTACCAAAACCATCTAAATTGCTTTTTGTAGGTGTAACTGATTCAGTGCAAGATTGCAGTTGTAAACACACACACCTCAGATGATATCTTGTACAATAAAATCATTATATACTATAACAGAGCCATACATCTGAACTATTAACAACATACAAGCTTTACCTTGTTTATCGTCTGCTGAGATAGGTTAAAGACTTAGCTTTCAGTGAGGAATCAGGAAGGGTTTAGAATGAGATGCTAAACTTGATAAGTTGACGAAAGGGTTTGAACGTGAAATTATTGAATTGAAATGCAGAGGGACGGAAAGACACGTCTCAACATTAAAAGTCGGAAGAACCTATGTACTTATTGAACAAAAACAACAAGAGTTAATCATTTGGTGACAAGGCTCTTCTTTTTCCTAATGCAAGGTTACCCATTCTACAGGGTGGAACTTTTACACTCCTGTCACCCACCATGGCTTTGCTATCAATGCCTGAATGGACATGTCCAGCTTGGACACAGAACGTCAGCCTGGTTAACACCTCCTCATCTGAGTTCATTAATGTTTGGCAAAGTCGAATGCAAGTGGTGAGTATCTCAGTACCTGATAGTCTATGTATGTAACTAATGAACATATGTGACCCTGGGCCACAAAACCAGTCTTAAGTCGCTGGGGCATATTTGTAGCAATAGCCAAAAATACATTGTATGGGTCAAAATTATTGATTTTTCTTTTATGCCAAAAATCATTAGGATATTAAGTAAAAGATCATGTTCCATGAAGATATTTTGTAAACTTCCTACTGTAAATACATTAAAACTTAATTTTTGATTAGTAATATGCATTACTAAGAACTTAATGTAGACAACTTTAAAGGCGATTTTCTCAATATTTAGATTTTTTTGCACCCTCAGATTCCAGATTTTCAAATAGTTGAATCTCGGCCAAATATTGTCCTATCCTAACAAACCATACATCAATGGAAAGCTTATTTATTCTGATTTATGTATAGATCGAATTTCGAAAAATTGACACTATCCATGACTGGTTTGTGGATCAGGTTCACATATGTCGAGTGGTTTATATATTTCGACACTTAAACCACACTAAAATGTGGCATCATGCAATAGAGTAACCCTAAACAAAACAACGGCAAAAAGACAATGAAAATAAAATGGATAGTATGGACACTAAATTGGCATAAATTGGACATTGAAGGTAACCGCCAGTGTGATCGCTGAAGGAAATGACGCACTAGCCTATTGTAAATGACACCCCCCCCCCTTGGAACCGTCCTGTTTGTTTTTTTGTTTGTACTTTGCACAGAAAAATAGGTGAATAGTGAGGAATAGCATCACTTATTATCACGAAATCATGTGATAACATGGCTTACATATTTTATATTAGACCACGGATCTATTCGAATTTATAATTTTTTGTGGACTGCTATTGGAGGATGGAAAGTTTTTTTTGCAATGTTTTGAAATTGAGATTTTGAGATTTATACATAGACTGAACGCTGCACAAATAGCTTTCCATTGATGTATGGTCTGTTAGGACAATATTTGGCCAAGATACAACTATTTGTAAATCTGGAAACTGAGGGTGCAAAAAAATCTAAATATTGAGGAAATCACCTTTAAAATTGTCCAAATGAAGTTCTTAGTAATGCACATTACTAATCAAAAAATAAGTTTTGATATATTTCGGTAGGAAATTTACAGAATATCTTCATGGAACATGATATTTACCTACTATCCTAATGATTTTTGGCATAAAGAGAAAATTGATAATTTTGGCCCATACTATCTATTGTTGGCTATTGCTAAAAATATACCCAGCGACTTAACACTGCTTTTGTGATCCAGGGTCACATATTATATTTTTAGATCAGCACAACATATATAATAATATCTTTATTGTATAATGCTAAAATTCAGTTTCTATTTTCATCTCTCCACAGCTCCAAGGCTCAATCATGGTGGGCTCCCTATTCCAAGTGCTAGTGGGATTCTCCGGTCTAATTGGCCTCTTCATGCGTTTCATTGGCCCTTTGACCATTGCACCAACTATTTCACTAATCGGCCTATCACTGTTTGACTCCACTGGCATGAACGCAGGACACCACTGGGGCATCTCTTCCATGTGTGTACTTCTTAAAATTAATTATCATTAATAAAAATCGGAAGTATGTAGACTATAGTAAATAATTCTTTTTTTTTTTTTTAAGTTTTTATATTTTGCTTTCAGGGTAGATAACTACATCAAATGACTAAAAAATGGCATATACATGTTTTGTATTATATACTACACTGCACATATTTGACTGATTTTGAACAACCAAGCAACCACATTTAAGGTGATCAAAAACACAGTAGTATATAAACTGACTCAAACCTGTGAATATTTTTTTGTGTGAAATGGCTCATATATGTATCATCCAAGAGAACTGATTCACTAGAAATAATCAGACTGTCCAACAAGGACTGTTTAGGCTCTATACATGATTTTAGCCTTGACTTTCCGCTCACCAACTGAATACTGTAGTTAAGTATAGGTGCTATAGTGATATAGTGCTGAATATAATCTCTGGACATGTAATGCTCTTTTAAACCTAATCTCACACAGAGCCATAACACAGTCTCATTTTCCTCCACAGGACGACATGTTTGATTGTGATTTTCTCGCAGTATCTTCGCCATATTTCCATCCCCTTCCCCAAATACAGCAAAGCCAAGAAGTTTCACACCAGCAGGATTTACATATTTCAGATTCTGCCTGTAAGTCTTATATCTGTTTTCTAAACACAGACTCCTTATTGTACCGTATACAAAAGTACTTTTGATTTTATAAAGCGGAGGTTCTCGGGTATTGCGTATGTGTAGCCCTCTGGCCTGAGTTGTTTGCTACCTGCTGACGATCTACATGTCTGCCCTCAGAACCCTGATAAATATGGTATCTAGCTCGGTGACTGACATTAAAGGGTATTTGTGTTTTTTTTTAGGCAGGGCGCCTTGGTTCAGATTCCTTATCGGGTATATTCACCAGAACAATTAAGCCCAGTCTTTTTCTATGGTCATTGCTGGATTTTACAGCCACCCAGCCGAACCATCTCTTATATGGAATCATAGACTACACCCTTAGGGTTATTATGGCGGTGTAACTGTATTCCAGTGTTGAAATGGGGATGTCAGGTTAGTACGCAGGAGTTTTGGACTCCTCGGGCAGGGGTCATTTCATCCATGATGAGGTCTATGTGTGGGGTTATTATAATGCTGTGGCAGATTATCGGGCGCACTCCCCAAGCTCGTGCTAACAGAAGACATGCCAGGAAACACCGACCCGCCCGAATTGGCATTGAAGGCATCGGGTGTCTGCTGGCAGGTGCCTGGGGAACAGGCAACGGAACCACCTCCTACAGTGAGAACGTAGGAGCCTTGGGTATCACTAAGGTACAAAGTTTCACAATAAGTTTTACAAGACAAAATGTAATTTGATTTTACTTCACACACAGTGATTGCATAGGCTTACAACACTACTTTTTTGAGAGAGAGATTGTTTGGCATGATTTCTGTGAAACTATGACATTAATCGAGAGAAACCTTTCATCTTTTGCAGGTTGGCAGTCGCATGGTGATTATGTGCAGTGGCTTTTTAATGATTATAATGGGAATGTTTGGAAAAATTGGAGCCATATTTACTACAATACCAACACCTGTTATTGGAGGAATGTTTTTGGTCATGTTTGGAGTCATTATGGCTGCTGGTGTTTCAAACCTACAGGTAAAAACAGTATGGTTAATGCAAAAAGCATCACATTAGGGGAAATGAAGTGCTCACAATGTGCACCAACACTACCGTTCAAAAGTTTAGGGTCAGTGCAAATGTTTTATGTACTATAGCTGATAGAATCTCTTAAGCTAACTAAAGCTGCAGTATTGATTAAAACTACATATATATATAGATCTAATATATATATGTATATATAAAAATGTCATTTATTTTTGTGATGGGAAGACTGAATTTTCATCATTTCATACTCCAGTTTTCAGTGTCTCGCATGCTGTAATCAGTTTTGAAAACAGCTGTGCTCCTTAATATTTTTGCAGAAACTGTGATACATCTTTTCAGGATACTCTGATGAACAGAAAGTTCAAAAGAAGCAGAATTATTGTAATTTTGTAACATTATTACATTCGAACATGGTAAATCTATAAATTAACGTTCTTTAACAATAAAATCTTTACTGCCCCAAACTGTTGAATCCGATATTCTTCAAATAAAAATTATTAATTTCCATTATGACAGTATACAGAATGAACTCTTCAACGCAACATCTTCATCTTGGATTCCCAGGAATGGGGTTGCTATCCCAACGGGATAATGAAAACCACATCCATAGCAACGGTAGTTGTAAATATAATCTATATTGGAAAAGCACCTGTACAGACTCTTTTATTACAGACACACTGCTGCAACACACTGTTTCCTTCCAGTATGATCTGTTTGGGCTTTCTTATGTATTAGGAGTGTGAAACTGGACCATGTACTTCAAGGCGTTCTGACAACAGATGTTTGTTCGGAGGGTTCTTGGTGATTCGCCTTGATAACACAATACCAGGGCGTTTGCTAATAATCTGCTTTAATAGTATGCCTATTCCTCAGAACCAGATGAAGACATTTAATGAGATTCAACCTAAAAATGATCTAGCACGTAGTTATTCCTTTTACCAGGCACCCATCTTGCACCCAACCCGCCATATATTCTTCCTTTGCTTTCTGTAGCACAATAACCAATACATTATTTGGTGATTGTAGCATAAATCTGATCCTCAAGTCACTTTTGAGGACGGTATAATACACCTTTGTTTATATTCCGGCAGGAACCAAAACGGAACGAGTGGTTCACGTGTACCTTGGCAACCAAGGTTTTCCCCAATAAATATGATGTCGAATACATACATCCCCCCCTGAGGTGTCCGCGCGCGCTATGTCGTCTTGTTTGCTGACCAGTTTTGGACTAAATAGCTGGCTCTCCTCCTTCCATGGCCCCCTGTTACTAATGTATGGTGTCACACGGCCTTATGTCATTACAATCAGCACTGTACGGCAGACACCCCATCAGCCCTCGATTCTTCGACAGCACCACAACAGCGCTAACAAGAGTGTACACACCTTATCGCCGGGGTGGCACTATCGCTGTGATGGCGTTTCATTGTCAAGTGATACTAGTAAATGGTAAAAGGCTATTAATTCTGTGGATCTTAGTCCCATCAGATTTTGTGCCACCAGGACTCCTAACTGACGCACAGCACAGCGCACCCCCTGACTTAAATAACTTTAATTGAGGACTGTGTTCTATAATCTCTCTATTTCTCTAGCACATCATCTGGCCAAACGCTGTCCATGTGAATTGATTGTTTTGCCCCCTTTTTTTTTTTTTTCTTCAGTTGTTATTTTTCATCCGTGTGTCTTTTCACTGGCTAATTTGTTTAGTGCTGTGTAACTCTCTTCCCCCTTTTATCCCACAATAAATATTATGGTCATTTCGTAAGGAGGATTTTTCTGTTATTTCTAAACCTTGGTCGACGCGGTACGTTTTCCCAATCGAATGTTGAATCGGCTCGTTTGGACGCTTAGGCCTATTCACTAATACCCTCAGTGTTCCGGAACAACTCACTATTGTTCGATTCCCTTTGGACTCCCAAACTCCTCGTTTAATGCGCGATATAAACATATAACTGAAAATGTACCCAACATATGTGTTTACACGCAAAAATCGTTTCTGTGTGTAGGACCCCACTCACCTCGCCACAGAGATTGGACACACCTTAGATACAGTTTGGATTGGCGGTCACAGGTCACCGGGTGCTGGGACATGATGACCTGCTGTCTCAGCGCAGCCTAGATGGGTGAGCGCGGCCCCCCGAGGAGCCAGCGATAACCCCCCGGGGACCGCAACGGGCCCAACCTCCGCCCTATTCGACACGAAAGTTATGTCATGTGTGTGCCGCACATTTTAGTTCTACATTTTAGTATAGTCGTGACACAAGCGTCTTCAGAAGGCGGGATGTGTGTATGAGAGGAGCTAGGATGGAGGAGGGTAAGTAGCTATTGAGCAATGCGAAAACTGCTGATAATACTGAGGGACCTTATATATGAATGCTTAGATAGGTGTCGTATTCCCATAGGTAGATGGGGATCAGCTGAAGGTCAGCTGATGCGAGCTTGACTAACGTGACCTGCCAGAACTAACGCTATGCTAGATTTTTGAAATTCACGCAATAAATCTAATGATGTCATTGCAGATTTTTTTATTAGACAAGCGTAAAGGAACATGCAGTTTATGGACAATAAATCTGTTAACAGCTCTGAGGAGATCGTTAAAACCCACCTGATGGAGACATGCTGAAGTATTATCTGTTATTAAAGGGTCCTCAGAGGCTCCAAAACCCAGATAATGAGCCCATGAAATAACTTCTGTTGCAGACAGTGTTGATTGACAGTGTTGCGGTGGAAGTGACCAAAGTGTCAAAAAAGATCCAAATATAAAATGGCACGGCACAGTTTGACCACCAACAAAATTAAGGACTTAAGAAAGCTATTTGAGAAAAGATTGTTGTATTAATTCAAGGGAATACAGCCATACTCCGTTTCTCATTCTCCATCCGTGTTTTAATCCACAAGATGGCGCTAAATAACAATAGTTGACACTCCTCTATTCAACTCCGTTTGGAGCTACATTTTTCTCTAAAGACTAGTCCATTGTCAATGATCTGCAAAATTCACACCTTTGCAAATAGATTAACCACCATTGAAACTCTGTGGTTAATTCAAAACATTTTATATCACTTTCTAAACTTTTAAGACAGCACATTCTCCCTTTGAATCAATTGAACACAGATGCATGCTGTAAGCGCTTGCTACAAAACTAAGACACCTAACTTGTCTAACTGTGAAAATCAAGCCTCGGTGCATCAGCAGCAGATGTTTCTCTGCATTCCGACTGAAGGCGTTGCTGTTACAAATGCTTTCATAAGTAAAACAGTGTAAAACACACCCAAGGTGCATATGAGTTGATTTAGCGTTATGGAGCTTGGAGTGGAAAGCAGTGGTTGGTGGAAAACTGTGGTAGGTCTGCTAAGTGCAATATTATATATTGCATTTGAAAATCCTGGTGTGTCCTGAATAAGAATCTGTGAAATATTGAGCTGAACACGCATATGCCTTTACATAAATAAAGGTCTCTTTCTGCAGATGTGTAAAAACTCGAAAAGAACTTGACATTATGTAAAGGTCAACATTCACTGAAGATTTTTTTAGGCCTGAATGCACACTTTTTCTTATCAAGATGAACAAATCAATTAAATATGATTGTCAATCAATGTTGGTGTTTTAATGCAGTGAAAATAATAGTAAAATTTACTGTCATGCATTTTAAATATATAATTTTTAATCTGTATATCTGTTTATTGAACAATAAAATCAATAACATTACCCTGTGTGGCGACCTGCGTCTAATTGATTAATTTCTGTCAATTATTCTCTTATGCGTCTGTTATATAGGCTTACATATCTCTTATGCATTGACGAATATGTTTTGTTTTTCTTTAAACTGGTTTTCATAATGACGTCTATCTCTTCACAGTCGGCTAAAAGGGAAAAGGAATGAAAACCGCTTTTTTTTTGTTCATCTTTGATCCCGCTGAGTGCATGATTCTTGGCACCTGTATATCAGTTTCCACTGAGGACAGAATCCTGGGGAAGCCATCTGCTGTAATCTCTCCATCCTCAGGCTTCTGGTCTGAGGTTTCTCCCTTTCCCCAAATCACTAATAAATGAGCGTTTGTGATTAGGGTTGGTGAAGCTGACCGGCCTAGCCACAACAGAGCTGACATACTCAGGCGTGACCGTCAAACTATTACCCATCTGCTCCTTATAATCAGCCCGCTGATCACGCTAATCACTATCCTCAAAGGGAGAAAATATATATTCCAAGAAAGACTAAAGCATTTTCAAGAGCGTGCCATTTTTCCACATTAAAAGCATCTTGTTATTGCAAAAATAATAATATTTTAATAATATTTTAAAATTGACAATAAATTTGGTTTTAAAAAGCACTTTAGCAATGATATAATTAATTGCATATTTTACTTTTAAAAAAAAAATGGTTCTTGCCAATGCAAATGTCACAGCTAAAATCCTGCTGGTTCTGATTGGTTGCTAGTCGGTGGCCTACTGGTCCAAGTCAACTAAACCTACTTTATTCTATTACTTTCTACTACAATTTAATCTTACTTTAAAGGCCAGGGTGAGAAATGTGTTCTTTCATTATTTGTCATATTTACAGTATAAATATGATTGCAAAACTTTTTTTTTCTGTTTTTTTTTTACTTTAGGAAGATCAAGTGAAGAATACACTGATACAGCAAGAATCTCTTTTTTTTTTACTGTTATTTTGCATGGGGTTATTATTGCATATGATCACATATTGCACTGGGTTAAAGAAATATAAACACTTTTCTAAAGCAAATTGCAAATACAGTATGTATCACATAATAGGCTACATATTCATGTATTTTCACATTATATCACTTTTGTTTATTATAACACTAGCATCATGATAACATATTGTTATATTGTAGAATTCCTGACAGGTTGTACCCCTCATATTGTATTTTGGAGAAAATATTGATCATTTTTAAAATTATTATTTATAAATATCATTTGTAATTGTAGGTTCAATTAATTCAGTGTGTTACTATCTGTTTCTTTGTAAGTGTTCATGAAATTTACTTCCAATTTCTGAGTGAAAATTACTTCTACACCATTTTTGTTCAGTGTAATTTTGCATAGAAATGAAAGGTTTCTTCACTACTAACCTTCGTGGGAATGAAACGTTCGATTCTGCAGATGATGCCTGAGAACTGCAGCATATTGTTTCCTCGCTTCCGATATTCAGAAGCATCTGGGGCTTGTGATGGTGATCCCTGTGGAGAAGATGATTCTAGTAAAGTCTGCTGGACATCCTGGTCTCCTCGCTTTGGCCTCAAGGCTGTGTCCCAGGAGTGGCGGCTCTGATGAGAAAGGCCCCAGTCTGGATCCCTCTGAAGCAGACCTGGGACACAAGCACTCAATGTGGGCTTATAATCCTGTTTATCATCTCAAGCCAAAAAAACATTCTTCATCTACCGCTTCCAGTGGAACCAGTTTTATGTCCACTCCCTTGCGTGGATAGGAAAGTATTGATGAACAGAAAGGAAAAGGTCACGAAGACAACAGGGTGTAGAACGACCAAAAACACATGTATTTGAGAGTTGTCCAAATTGTTCATCCTTTAAAAAGTGTCAGGATTGAGAAGGCATGTCTTGTGCTGATATGCAGCTGTCACAAAGTGAACACATTGTGAACATATCAGTTGAGGTGAAGGCTGAGGTTAAGTTGAAACTGAAACCATTTGGAAAGTGTTTGGAGGCATGTACTCTCCTGATTTTAGTAGCTATGAATGTCGCTCAAATCAATGTGTGCATGGGCTCACCCACAAAGGGAAGATAACAGGTAAAGCAGTCATATTTTTAAACTATATTTAACATTCATTAAAATCAATACCCCTTGATTCTAGTGAGAATGATTGATCAGATTTATTATTTGAAACTCTTGGTCACACTTTATTTTAAGGTCCAATTCTCTCTATTAACGAACCATTAACTATGACGTTTGCCTCTATAAACTCCTAAATTGCTTGTTATTAATAGTAAGGTAGTTGTTTAGTTTAAGTATTTGGTCGGAATAGGGATGAGGAATATGGTCATGCAGAATATGTGCTTTATATGTAAACAGCCTATATGTTAATAGGTATGCTAATAAGCAACTAGTTAATAGTGAGAATTGGTCCCTATACTAAAGTGTTACTAAAAAGTTAGCTTTATAATTTTATCAAAAAGCCCTCTTATTTAACCCTCCCTGTATAATGTTTAGCAAATTTTATACAAATATATATTCCCAAAAATCCAATACTAGGACTAGAAATCACCAGGGTTTCTGCAATATAGCATTATCATTGAAAATGTGTTTCATTATGCGCTTCGGTCATAAAGAGGACCATTTTTCACTAGTCAATCAATTTATAATGAATACAATTGATTCCTCATAATTTTCTTGTCCAGCTCACTCAGAAATATGTGTTTCATACATATGACACCCACAGACAACACATTCAAAAGTTTTTTTGTCAGGACCACTATCGTCAAAAATGACTGACAATTAGCATACAGTTTGGATAGGCGGTATGGTTCTGTTCTGGGCAAAAAACTCCCTGCGAATAGAGCAGGGAGAGCAGCGATAACCCCCCAGGGTAAACAGAACAGAACCGACATAAATGTATTGCAGATATCATTTAAGTTCAATAATTTGATGTACACATTTTAGAATTAGTCTGATCAGAAGAATCAGAAGGCTGAATCCTGATGGACAGAGGAGGAGTTGGGGATGGAGGATGGTAATTAGCTATTGAGCAATGCGAAAAACAAAAAAAAAAAAAAACAAAAAACTGCTAATACTGAGGGACCTGATTATATGGATGCTAGATATGTGTCTATTCCTATAGGTAGATGGGGATCAGCGAGCTTGACTAACGTGGCCTGCCAGAACTAACGCTAAGCTTAGATTATTGATTTTTGGCATTTATTTTGCGTTAAAATACACGTACGGAAAGTGTCATATGTGAATAAATGTACTACAATTTCATGGCGTTTTCTATTTTAATATATTTTAAAACAATTTATTCTTGCGATGACAAAACGTTCTTCATTGTTACGTAATCATTCAGAAATAATTTTAATATGCTGATTTGGTTCTCAAGAAACATTTCTTATGATTAGCAACGTTGTGTTGCTTAACATTTTTGTTGAATATGTGATACATATAAAATAATTAAAATAATAGTGTTCTTTTGTAACTTTATAAATGTCTATACTATCAATTTTGATCAATATAATGCATTCTCTCTATCATTCAAAATATATATATATTACTGACCCCGAATGTTTGAATGGTACTTTAGTAAAATGTGCAAAATGCCCTACATGTCGACTTTAATATATAACACACCTCAATATTTTAAAGTTGGAAATGGCGTTTGATGTCAACGGCTGAACTTTCCACAAAGTACCTCCATCACTGCTCTTTTCTTCCCATTTTTAAGGCTACAATGTCTTTATTTGCCATTATTCTTTGATAGAAAGGTGCTGAGATTGACCAAGGATACAGTCAAGCACAGAGTTATACGGATACAGCTCTTGTTCTGATTTTATCTCCTGCTGGGTTCCTGGCCACAGGCCCATCACCAGGCGCACTGACCTGAAAGGAAATCCCTCATTTAACAGTCGCCTGGAGAACTATCACATAACACCGGGGCCAATACATTCAGCCACAGAACAGTCACACCTAACCAAGGGTCATCTATCCCACAGAGCTTTGCATTCATTAGCAAAATCTTCTCCCAAGAGATGTTGGTTTTGCAAAAGCTCTGCTCATAATAATCCTTTTAGTTTAGTTCCATAGACTGATTATCCTTAGATTCGTTAAATGTAATAAGTTGCACCATGAACATTGATGTACATCATGCTGTGGCGGTGATATTGTTGTCTAAAACCTGTATTTAATATTGGATGAAGAGATTTGCAGACACATGCTGCATTCAGCTATGCATGCATGACTACATGCACTAAAGAAAGAGGCTCTGCTGTTGCCTTCTAAGAAACACATCAAGTCTAAATGAATGAGCTGTGATGTTTTGGCCATGTTTGATTTGCATAATTTCTAATTATAAATCTGGTGCTGAAACAAGCAGACAGTGTATGCGAATAAAGAAAGATACCGTTCTTAGTCTTTGTAATTGAAACATATTATGCATATTATGCAGAGTTTTAAGCCAGAATTAGTTTCATTTCTGTTACTGAATCCAAAGTTTTGCTGACTTTTTTGCTACTTTGCAAAAAGCTTCATCTCATTTTTAGTTGGGATTTAAATTAAAGAAATAGTTCACCCAAAAATGAAAATTCACTCAGACGTGTTTGTTTCTTCATCACTTGCTCATCAATGGCTCCTCTGCAGTCAATGGGTGCCATCAGAATGAGAGTCTGACCAACTGATAAAAACATCACAATAATCCACAAGTAATCCACACGACTCCAGTCCATCAGTTAACGTCTTGTGAAGTGAAAAGCATCAACAAACCCATATACTGGCCAAAATACCAGTATATAATCAATAATAAAGCTTCCTCCATCCTCTGTTGTCCTCTCACATCAAAATCCATAAACATATGGTTAGAAATATTTTGGATGGTTTCGCTTCTGTGCATATTTCTTTCCTTATTCAGATGAGATAATTTAAAACAATATTGTGGATAGAGGATTCAGATTTTATCTGGAAGCAATGGTTTGAAGTTTTGAAGGTTTGAATGGTTTGACATATTAATGTCAAATTTGTTTCTTACAAACGTGCAGCTTTTCACTTCCCAAGACATCGTAGAACAAAAAAATTTTTTTTTTTTTTAATTTTTTTTTTTTTTTTTAAAAAATAAAATGGACTGGAGTCATGTTGTGGATTATTGTGATGTTTTTATCAGCTGTTTGGACTCTCATTCTGACGGTACCCATTCACTACAGAGAATCCATTGGTGAGCAAGTGATGTAATGCTAAATTTCTCCAAATCTGTTCTGATGAAGAAACAAACTCATCTACATCTGGGAAGGCCTGTGAGTATATTTCTTAGCAACTTTTCATTTTTTAGTGACCTATTCCTTTAAGGGTAAAAAAACTGCTGCCTAAATCAGGGTGATTCAGAAGATTCAATCTTACACAAACCCAAACTAGGCCATTCATTTCGGAGCTGATTATAATTATACTGCACCATATTAGAATAAAGCAACAAGTCACTTGAGGCCAGAGATTTTATTTGTGCGTGTTCTTAGGCGCAAGTGGCTGTTTTATAAAAGGTTGGCAAGAGCAAAATGTAAAAAAACAAAAACAAATGTCATATAATGATAATAATCAGAATAATTGTAATGGCAAGTAATATAGTTAATTAGGCTGTTTGTGGTTGCCAAACAACGCAACAATTTGCAGCTTTAATATAGAACCTGCAGCTTCAGATGCAACTCATCCAATCAGAATTTAGATTTTTTATTAGATTTCTATAAAAATATCTAAATATCATAAGAAAAAGATACATTTATTTGAGAAAAAAGCATAAGAGTTTAAGATTTGCTTTCATAGATTTTATCTTATAAATTATTTTAAGAAAATAAATGATTTTGCCTTTAAGGCACAGGCATTTTTGTTTATACAAGCGTATTCATTCATGTTTAAATTTATATTTAAGTATAAATAAATTTATCTCATTTCAGGATATTTTAGATATTTTTTTGGAAAACAAAGCCAACCCTTACAGGATTTGCAGTGCTGTTTAAAGCATTTACATGCTGTAAAACAGCCTTTTTGTGTCTGGTAATCTATTTTGAGTTGTATTATGATATGGGAAACTGTTTGCAGGGTACACAACCATATCTTGACTGTTATGCTCTGAGCTTCACCCAATTGGCAATGGTTTATCATACTTCTATCTTTACTGGAAGAAAAGTAATTTTCATAGCAGACCTATTAATATTAATCTTATTTGGGCTTTAGACAAGAAAATATGCTTTCTGCACTGCCAATTGAATCTTTCTGTCCTGCATACACTAGCAGGGTCTTTCACACCATCAGAAGAGCATCTCAAGGGTTTGCTCTTTCGCTTCTTACCTTTCATCTGTCAATCTGGTTCGCTTCCAGTGAAATGCTGGCACAAACACAGTTTCACACGCACACACAGACATACATACACAAGCAGGTGTGAGAAATATGAAATGATTTTCCGCTGCAAATTGTGAAATCCACTTAAACAGACTGTTTTCACAGCTGTGTGATAGGCGCCAATACTTAGGGCCAGACGGAGCAGCACATTGAAAAAAACTTTTGTAATTGAAAAAAAAAAATAAATAATTGTGTCAAGCCTCAGGGAAAGATACAGTCTTGGAGAATGTTTTATATTGCAATGCTTCATTATGGTGGCTGAGACAGCGACCAGTAAGGAAGTGGCATGTTTTGTGGTTAGTGCAGATGCATTATTTCCATTGCACTGGTTGTCCATAGCTATGTAAAGTACACATAGCTCATGTATACTTTTAGGGAAGCAGCAAACCATGTAAATAAGCCTAAAAGAAGCCCAGATTGGTCACAACGAATGGCTGAACTGGTGACTATACATATCGAAAATAAATAAATAAATATTAAATAATTAAGTGGACATTAAATATTTCATTTTAATTATTTGTACTGTATGTTATTTCAATGCCTCTGCTAAAAAAATTTAAACAACAAAACAATTAACCCAGCAAGACAACATTGCAACATTATAGTAACATTAATATAAAAATGAATGTAACACTGTTTCCATAGACAATGGATTGATAGATAGATAGATAGATAGATGGATAGATGGATAGATGGATAAATGGATGGATGGATGATAGATAGATAGAATGATTAGATAGATAGATAGTATGAGATTATACAGATAAGCATGATAAGCAAATCACAGCAAAATAATTATTTAGTTATTTATACTTAATATTGTTTTGCAGTAATTTGCTTGTCATGATTACCTGATTTTTGGAGATTTCTTTGTAGAATTACAGGTAATGTTGTTTTCTCACCAGGAATCCCACTGTTAAACAATCTTTTTTAAAATTAGTTGAAATAATGTGGGCTGATGGCTTCAGCAAAAGCATATATCATCAGTTAACATCCTCGTAGCTCACACTAAGGCTCATTAAAAGTCAACATTAAAAATCACTTTGCCTAAGGAGAAAATCAATGTGATTCTTACTTCTGAAACCCAGCTGCTCTTTATAGCTCTCTACACACTAATATGACATATTAAAGAAGACATTATTTGCAAACACATATCTAAAAAAAAATTATTATTCAGAAGAAATGTATTTATTTGCTGTGTGGTCTTTTTTTGTTTTTTGTTATTTTTATTCAGCACTGGTACCATATTCTGTACCAGTCCAAATCATGTAATGATGTTTGTAATACTCAGTAGCACACAGAATCTTGTTTCCAAAATAAAAAACTTACTGTGCCAACCAAGATGAAGGGACTGATTCACTTTCTCATTCACTTTGTGTCTGCTTGTGGTCCAGTCAACATGTCAGCGATGTCCAGGTTTACCGGCTGATGTAAGTCACAGTGTGGTCTGCCCCTGCTGACTCAGAGGAACAAAAGGGAAATAAATCATGAAGCCACATCTTACAGTGCTGCCCACCCAGTAGAGAGAGGGGCTCAGACCGCTGCAACAAAGATCTACACATACCCTTTCTGCAGCAACACTCATATCCCATGAGTCTCAGTCAGTTAGACTGGGCAAAACCAATGTTTGGAATGAATAATTGGTTGGTTAGTCAACGATCTTTCCTTTGGTCTGCGCAAAGTTGAATGGTTTCTGTGTTTATTATATTCAGAAATGTTGTAAAGTGGATGAAATGTTTATATTTTACATGTGGTTTGTTTTCAATGCCACACACAAAAAAATTATAAATGAGAAAACTGTTTATTTAAAATAGTCAAGGTGTTAAACAGTACAGTCAGCCAGTCATTATTACGAGATATATTCAGACAGGGTTTATTTAGTAAAAATGTCTTATATTATCCAGTTTTTAAAATCGCAGGAGACTTACCAAATAAATAAATATGTTACATATTCCGTATATAACTACACATATTTATACATAAATGCGCATAGAACTATATTCAGCTGTAGATATTTGACCTTATTGTTTTTGCAACCAACTTTTAACATCTTAATTTTATTAAAGTACAGAATGTTTTCTTACCATTTGAAGTTGTTGCAGTTCAGTGGGTTGAGCTCATTGTCTTGTAAACAGGGCAGAATGTCTCTCTTTGCACATGACATTTTAACTGTTTTCTTTCTACTACAACTATTTTTATTGGGTAATATTTGTTCATAAGTTAAAAGGAAAATTTTCTTCCAGAAAGACCAAATGAGGAGCATATTATTAGTAAGCTTAATATGGAAATGTGTATTTATAATAGAAGGGTGTCTGTATATATACTTGTGCTCTTGTGACACACATCTAAAATTGATTCAAATGTAACAGAACTGTTACGGGCACTACTTTATTAAACTCAGACCATACCCAGTCTTTATGAGTCCGCCATCAAAATTTACACATTCGCAAACCTGACAAAGACTTTTCCATTGTCAGCACAGATCAGCGATGTCTGGAGTTGATATAACGGGATGACACAATGGAAGTGTTCCATGAAGGGTAAAAACATCACAGCAAAGATCACTGGAACTCACTGGTTCTGCATATACTGTAGATGTGCTGTGACAGGGTTTTTAAGGAAATAAACGCCCTTGAACATAAGTTTAGGAAAGCATGGTCTTTAGTTTTCATAAAACATCTGAGACAGAACAGTTCCTCCAGATGCATCAATAGCTTTCAGACTCTGTAGCCCCAAAAATTATATAAACCATTAGAATTAGTTTGCAATTTAAAGGAAATGAACGTGCTTAACAACACTTCATAAGAGAAACTAGTTGAAATGTCCGCAGTTACCCCGAAAAAGACCATTCGTGTCCTGGATGAACTGGCAAACGCTAACAAGATTTCCCTCAATTTGTGGAAAATGACTCTTAAGTGCTTCTTGAAAGCTCTTCAAAGGTCTGTGTTAGTTAGGCGATGTAAATAATGGATCCCAATTCTGAATGTTTTTGGGCTAAAGGCCTCTGAGGGGGGAAATTATGAAGGTTGAACTTTCCAAGTTCTTGAGAGACGGAAGGTTGTTATTCTTTCTAAGCTAAAATAAACGCAGTGTGTATTAATCACGTTATCCTCACGGTGGTTTTCATCATTAATACATGCCCTAAATACATTTGAATTAAACACACTATAATTAAAATTAAACACACAGCAGCAGGCATGAATTGGTTTGCGTGAAGAGCTTTGAGTTTGCAAATTCTGATGAAGGTTGAACACTTTAAGAATATAGATGTACCACTTTGTAGTATATAAGAGTTTTCTTATAACATTCTTATCCAAATTTTATGCTGCCGTAATCAAAAGAAAACTTTTAAATTAAAATTTTGTTTAGCGCAACATTAATTTTGCAAGGTCTTTTTTGTGAACATGAAGCAATCTATATAAGCCCAATTTACATTAAAATCAGCCATTTTTAGTTTAATTTGTTTTGTGTTAGCACATGTAGAGCCTGTTAAACTTGTCTGCGGTGGTTATAGTCAATAAGAGGCACATTTTTATTTTCAAATATTGCACTCAAAAGTGTTGAGTGAATTCGTCTCAAAAGCAGCTCCACATGTTTAAACACATCAAAAAGCTCTTTCTCTCTTCTAAATAAGGTCATATTAAGATTTGTGCAAAACAGAAAATGCTTAGAATCTTGTTTAACATCTCTGTCAATCAAGTGATTCAGAACATGCAGCAGAATTGTGGGATTAGCAATGATCCTTCTTTCTATAACCTAATAATCCAGCAGAGCTTTCATCCACTTAGTTGCATCATCCATTTTACACTCATCGGTGGCACAATTTAAGTATCTATTTCTTGCAAATTATAAATCTATCAAGACAAACTGTAAGTGAGAGCTATTTTCATTTGATATTTACAGCAGGATGCCAATCTAAATTCAATTTGCATCATATGAATTCAGTGGGTGAAACACGAGTAAAGTGAAAGCCTCTTTTTTCCCCCTCACGTTACTGTATTTCTCGTATCCTGGGGATGAACTCATACACTTCTGTCCCACCAGCCTGCTTACACTCCCCAGACTCAGCAGGCTCCTGATACCAGCACATTTATCTTCATTAAACAAATTATTTCACCTTCTAATAAAGATCTCTACCCTTTAGGACCACCAGAGAGCCCATTAGAGTTCATCTGAAGAAGCTGAGACAGTAGAGTAATTTCACCTATATATATACTGTATATACCACTCGTAGACACTAGATGATCAATAATATGTGATAATTTACTTGATAATTCTAAGTTATATTAGATCCATTTTCTCAGTGCTGTATGTCATAAGTAGAATTCAATATGTTAGCTGCAAGTTTTAGTAATTTTTCTATGATTCTATGTTTGCAATATAAGTCTTTGTAACACATATGTCATCCCTCCCACACTCCAGTGACTTGGGCTATAAAGTATTTCAGAATCCGGGAAGACCTCTATTTTTGGCTGGCAGACTAGAATAGAGATGGTTTCTGGTTTATGTTGAACACTTGCAGTTGTTCAGATTCAGATTTTCCCCAGACCTTTTCAGAGGGTGTTTGATTACTGTGTCACTTCACAGGACAGTTTGATTTCATATGAGCAAATGGAGCTCATCTCACTGGAATATATCACCACTGAGCGTGGTGAATCTGACCTGTTTAGCCCCACAGAAGAAAATCCACAGCCGTCATGCAGCTGATCCAGGTGAATCTGGTTCTCCTCATCCACTTGCCAATGAATAATGTCTGACCCGATCTGGCCTGGTCCACAATTACCTGCTAATTTGAACAAAAGCACTCCATAATTAAAAACATGCATGCTTAGCAGAAACTGACAGCTTTCTTTATGATCCATAAGTGTTTACGCTAAAGAATGAAGTCTCAAAGGTAAAGGTACACAAAGGTAAGAAGTTATTTATTTGCTTAAAACTGTCCGCTTACCTGTAGTTCTCAAATCTCTTTTGCACTTAACATGCTAAAATGTTTAGTATCAGTGATGGGAAAGGCTGTTAAACAAACGTAAACGCTGTTTTTCCATGTGATCAAAAGAAGCCCAACTGGCATAAAACTGGGAATGAGTGTAAAGTAATCAAGCTAACACTTCCCACATTTTGTCTTTTGGATGTTTCATGTTATATCTTCCTAAAATGCCTCTCAAATTGTAGATTTACTGTTCATATATATGCTGAGCCAAGACCCAGCATGTATTTTCCCTCTTAAATTCCCCAACCTTTTTGTTTTCCGAGTGTTTATGAGGTATGGAAAACCGTATACAGCGGTGGGGGACAAACATCTGTTGCAGCCGAACATCCCACTGGAGACATTTAATTTTGCCATGAATGGAGGGGGTTGGCAGAAAATTATAGCTTCTTACGGAGACAGGGACAAATACCAATTTCCAATTTCGACCCAAACCACAAGCTGACATGAAAAATACAGCAAACTCTGTCAATTTATAACTTTTAATGAGAGAGTTGCAGTTAGGTATATAGATGGAGTATGGGATTAATGGAAGCAATAGTATTGGCTTTGAGTTACGCACTGTGCATACATCATACAAGGTCAATGGGGTTGGCATATCAACGCTCATCATATGCGTGAAATGTTGCCCTGTCTGTCTCCACTCTCTCCATTTCTCGCTCTACCCAGCCAGCACAGCAGCTGTTTGTTCTGTGATGCCATCTGGACTTTGTCAAGGTGGAACGATACAGAAACAGATAGAGAGACCAGGGCCAGAAGCCCGGAGAGCCAAGCAAGCTACTTTATCAAACTGTGCATGCCTTTATATTTATAGTAAACAAAGTGTTCAGAAGGATTAATGATCTGTGATATTAGATTCAGAGCATATTCACACAAAGCCTACCTTAGAAAAAGGTTAGCATTGTTCTACCTACAATACTGGAAAATAGTACACTGGCAGAAGATATTAAGGTAACACTTTATTTCGATAGTCCACATTACACATTCTACTAACTATAAGTAACTTTGCAACTACATGTCAACTAGCCGTTATTCGCGTCTTGTAGCTCTGTTTGCTTAATCCCGTTCACACACCTTTCTATTGCTGGGTCCACAAACATGACAACGCATTACACGCACTAACGAGTACCCGCCTCGTCTTCCAACAGCAAAGCAGCGAGACTACACGCAACTGACCTCCCCACGAGTCCGTGACGTGCACACGACAGCGGATGGAGTCCGTTATCGTCAGCTGTAGTACCCAAGCCGAGTGTCTAAGCCGCGCTGAAAAAAGAATGGCTAGTTGCAACTTATGTTAGTCATGGAGCATTCGATCTAGTTATCGACGGACGTAGTTGACCTGTATGTAGTGTGGTATGTTGATGTAGGTGGCAAGATGCTATATGTCAAAATTGTATCTTCAGTATGTAAATATACTATATAGGATCCACGGGGTCCACGGAAATTATTCAGGCCCCCTACATTTTTCACTCCTTTGTATATTGACAGCCATGAGGTGGCCGCGGCTAAAACATCATTGAGTAGTTAATTTTGTTGTTACCCTCCACCATTAGTACGCGCTGTGTAAGTCACACCAGCACCCCATATTGACAGAGTAAAACAACCACACGAACGATGGACTGACCTTGTCGTTGAGGCAGATTAATTTAACTCGAAAAAAGAACAAACTGAAATATCACATGGTATTAATTATTCAGGACATTTACTCAGTTTTAGTAAGAAGCACAGCCTTTTGATACTAATACAGCCATGGCTCCACTCCTCACGACCTCATTTATGTTCGCGCTCCGAATGTTTACCTGCAGCTTACCATAGTTTTTCACATATCTGGATTTGGGGTTGTCTTGAATGTACCATCTTGCTCTTGCCAGAAAGCCATCTTCACTGCTCGCGGGTTCTGTTGAAGTGGGATAGTCAGGTTCCTACCTAAATCCTGTTCTGTCGGTGATCGACAGCACCTTGATAGGTCTCATTTCCGAAACAAGTGTAGATGTATTGGCCTAAACCACCATCTTGGGTGGTTAAGCTCCCTCATAGCGGGCAGTATGTAGCCTAACATGGGCATGCTTGTGTCTTTATTTAGAACTTCCTATTTTGGTTTCACAGCAGTTGTTCCACGTTGATTGACTCTGCTACGCCTTGATTATTTTAGAGTGGGCTAGGCGAGAGTAGTCTTAGGGTCATTGGTCTTGTTCAGAAGGCTAAGACCTCCTGGCTCACGGCCAAGTATCTGAGGTTCCTGAGCACCTGGGAGAAATAGCGTTATATCGTCCAGATATACTGTAATACATACGGCCACAGTAATCACTATGCCCACCGATAGCAAATCCAGTCGGTTCCTGTTTCACTGCATCGACTGCATTATATTCCCGCCACCAAATACAACCTCTAATTTTATCAGCTGATGCTGCACAACCACAGTGGTTACACCCTCCTCTCTATCCGTTTGGGACTCTAATTGGACCCCACGCTGGTGAATGAGCTCCCGCAGTGCTGTTTTCATCCACACCATAAGCTTAGAAGTTAAGGGCCAAAAAGTTCTATATTGGTTCATCCAGACCAACGAATCTCGTTACCGAGGACAGATTGATCCGGCTCCATTCTTGGCGTCCCCTTTAGGCGTGTTTTTAGGCAAACTCCGTGGGGGCATTATGGTCTTGCAACTGAGGAGCAAGGCCCTTCCCGCTCGGGGACCTCTGCCAAAAGCCCCAGACTGGTGGAGGCTAGCACAAGGTGGTGACTTGCTACAGCAACGATTCCTCTACATCTCCCGACTGCATCTGGGCGCCCACCAGGCCACAAGTCGCTGCCCAACTTGTTCTCTCATCCCAGATAACCGACTCAGTTGTTTGGCTCCCAAGATCCTCTCGCCGCTCCTCCAGCTCTAGGAAGGGTTCTGGTCGTCTTAAACGTCTTCCATTTAAGGATTATGGGGCCACTGTGCTCTTAGGAACCTTAAGTGCAGCAGAAATTTTTTTGTAACCTTGGCCAGATCTGTGCATTGCCACAATTCTGTCTCTGAGCTCTTCAGGCAGTTACTTTGACCTCATGATTCTCATTTGCTTGACATGCACTGTGAGCTGTAAGGTCTTTTATAGACAGGTGTGTGGTTTTCCTAATCAAATCCAATCAGTATAATCAAACACAGCTTCGGGGAGTCAACTATAAGAATGACGGTGAGACCCACCGAATCTCAATGGAATGAGAAGGAGAAATGGCCAGCCACCGGAGTTAAACATGGCTTATATGTCTGTGTGTCACAGCAAAAGGGTCTGAATACTTAGGACCATGTGATATTTCAGTTTTTCTTTTTTAATAAATCTGCAAAAATGCAAAAATATTTATATATAAATCAGGGGAAGTTGTGGCCTACTGGTTAGAGAGTTGGTTGAGTCTCGTACCGGCAGTGATTGTAGGTGGGGGGAGTGAATGTACAGCACTCTCTCTCACCTTCAATACCACGACTGAGGTGCCCTTGAGCAAGGCACTGAACCCCCAACTGCTCCCCGCGCAGACCACTAATTCTGAGTATGGGTCGCCACACTTCACTTTATATATACTGTATATAATATTAATATGAATGATTTTTACTCAAAACAAACTTTATCCAAAATAATATTAAATGTTAAAAATAAAAGAACATTTCATGATCATGAATTTTAAGAACAGAAAAAAATCAGCAGGCCTATTTTCCTTGTACCCTATTGTATGTTCAAAATTTGTAAAACTCTTTGTGGAAAGCATTTTTATTTTATGACACGCTGTTTTATGTGAGAGATTATACCAGCAGGGTGGTTGACATTTCAAGATTGCACCACCGCTGGGTTTTACAAATGTTTTAGACAAAGTCTTTTTTTCTAGCTGTCGAAAAGCTCTACCACTGGAGATGGCGACAACTGTAATTACAGTCATATTAAATTCTATTATATAATGTTCTGTTCCATATTATTAGCTGCATGATAATGAAATATATTGCATTTTTTGCCTCCCTGAGAGCTCTGTCACACTTTCAGCTTGACAGGAAAACATACATTTAGGGACAGCATGTGAAATCCAAATGATGATAAAATAGTCGGTGTACAGTCCTTGTACAGTGTACAGTCATTTTTATTTATGTCATCATCATATTTACCTTTTAAAGCCTCTTCTGATTTACATTTGGTCATGTCTAATAGATTACAATACACACAAAAAAAATGTCTTGTAAAGTATTCATACGATATGTTGGAATCCGGCTCTGTTTTTATTGTACAGTAGTATCATAAAAGTAAAATGAATGAGTTTAATGACCGAATGAAAAAAATAAAGCAGACGGGAGGCATTTATGACAATACAACAAAAGAACGGCCAATGAAACATGAAAACATATCAGAAGATCTAATTGCATATCTTAAGAAACTGCACAACTCAGCAGTGCTTCTCTGCAAGAGTCTATACTGGCTGGTGAGTTATACATTTCATAAATTATGGATCAGAGAGTCTTTGCTTCGGTCTGGAATACAGAATAAGAGAGTGGAGGATGGAGCGGCAACCTGGAGTGGATTATTCTTAGGCCAACCAAATAATAAAACACATTATTACATGATTAGAAAAGGTAGAAATGAGATCAAAATTTTGATATTTCAATAACATTTCCATGTGCAAGTGAGATTTGAGGGTAAAGTGTAAAATAATATGCCTATGAAGTGAACTGTTTTCAAGTTACACTAATCATTTACATTTATTCGGCAAACATTTCTATCCAAAGAGACTTACTTTAAAAAGAAATTAATAATACTATTCACATTCACACGAGATAAAAACAGCTGTCAGTCTTTACATTACTGGTGGAGATTTTGAAATGAAAATGAGTTACTGAGTCATCTTTCAGTTGATTTGTTTGAAGAAAAAAAGCAAGAAGCAGAACAGAACAGAAGCCCGTTTAAAAATACAATCCTGACCTTTTTCGCACAATTATCAGATAATTCTAAGAATTGCGAGATAGACTCAGAATGTGAGAAATGTTAGATGTAAACTTGGAATTGCGAGAAAATGTCAGGATTCTCAGTTTAGACCTTGCAATTCTGAATTTATATCTCACAATTCTGAAAAGAAAAGTCAGAATTGTAAAATGATTTTGTGGCATGAAAAAAGAACTGCAAGATGTAAATTCAAAATTCAGAGTAAAAAAGACAGAACTGCAAGATTTAACTCTGAATTCTGAGAAAAAAAAGAGAACTGAGAGTTTTAAACTTACGATTTTGAGGGAAAAGAAATTCAAGAATAAAAATGACGAGAAACAAAGTCCAAATTTCGAGATCTAAACTCAGAATTACGAGAAAAAAAGATCAGAATTGTGAGATAAAACGTGCAATAACTTTTTTTAAACTTTTTAAATTTTTATTCTTTGGTGGAAACAGTCTTACATAAGACTACAGATGAATAACATCAGTAGAAAACACGAACAGTATAAAATGCAAGAACTGATGTCTTTTTTCAAATTGAACTGGGATTGATTTTCAGCCATGTAGAGCCAGATTACTATCAGTTTGCGCCAGCAAATACACCATTATTTGCATATCCTAACCCGCATTTGGTGTTAAAAAACTACTGTAAGGATTTACTAAAGACACCTCATTTGGGGTATTGAAGGTGGAGAGAACGCTGGTTACTCACTCCCCCTACTTACAATCTCTGCCAGACCTGAGACTTGAACCCACAACCTTCGGGCAACAAGTCAGACTCTCTATCCAATAAGCCACGACTGCTCCAGCTTTTGCACTTGTCAATTCACTGGTATTTGTGGCTGGACATTACTGAATGTCCAAAAACAGCAAGTCTTAAAGTAGGCGGTAATTTGCACTGCTCATTATAAATTTCGCTGGTCATTATGGAAATGAGAAATTTCCCCTCCCATCGGCACTTTTATAGAATTGCACTCTAACGCTAGTTTGTCCTGTTTTGTAGCCTAAATCTGGCCCTTAGCCTCCAAAAAATAAAATGATTTTTATGTTTGTAATAAAGAGCACTTGACTTCAGCCATATGTACACCTCACATCTGTCCTAGATTCAACACTACTACAGTAAAATCAATTCTGCAACCTGTACTTACAATAAACTACTGTCTCACCATTTGAACTATCTAGACTGAATGAGACACAAACTGTCCATCCCAACCGCTGAGCATTTGCAAATAGGGCAGGGCCAAAGGACATACAGAACATTCTCCTGTAAAATTAACTATATTTATATCCTTCTCAGGGTAACATTCCCATTTCCCATTACTTTTCCACCACACTGAGTAGAAACATGTTGGCGGAATTTTCCACATTCTTGTTAGCATCCCAGCTTCTTTGGTCAAAACCCGCATATATTCTCATTTTGCCAGAAGGTTGTCTAGTCCTGTTTAAGCTTTATCCATATTTCTTTTTTCACTCTTAAATTAAATGACTGTTTTTTGCCCTTAAAGGGACTGCGGTTGGAGGCTATGTATTCGTCCTGTTTGGTTCCCCAAATTAAATCCTTTGTGATGTTGTGTATATTAAGATGACACTATGGTGATTTATTGAGAAGCGTCATGTAGTCGCCAGGAAAAGCCGCCAAATGAAGGGGACCATGCTTGGGTGGGTTCCATAATTGAAAACAGACATCTTAGTGGCATGCTGGAGACTTAATTTTCAACCTTTTTTCAACAATTTAATCTCTAGTCTTTTGTCCAGACAGTTTGGATTGGCTTCTCAGGCAAGAATTACAGTAGCATCCAGAGGTCTTTCTCTGAATGCCTTTTTGGACTCCTCAACCAGAAACATCTTTGCTCATTCTAACTGAGGGGCACAAACACATATTATCTAAAAAAATATTTTGGCATTTTTGTATATTTTAAAATCCAAATATAGTATATGTTAATTATCCAAAATCTATATCAAATTCCAAAAGAACATAATTTTTTTTATTGTTTATAGTAAATACATTTACTATAAACTCACTGCCCGTGTTTGGAAAACTGATTTTGTTCAAATCATATTTGCATGTATCTAAAATGCATTTGATGTGGACATGTAGGTACATTTTAAAATATGTTCCTACAGGTAAATGTGATTAAAGATTAAAAACACAATTTTCAAAAATATTTCTGTCAGCTGTGAGTTTTAAAAACATATTTTAGAAAGAAAAATATTGCAGTACTATATTGTTTTTTTTTTTTTTGGTATGAGTCATTTTATGCTATTTAGGCAAAGTAGAGCACTTTCATTTTTTCAATCATGCAAAGTGAATCAGGAACCAGGCCCAGGTGTTAGAAGTTAACTGCTAAAACTTATATCACAAGCACATATTGTTCTATGGCTCGACTGCCCGCTGCGAAACGTTCCTCTGCCAGGATAGATACATCTGGCCGCAAAAACTGCATTGGATTAAAAGTTCAAAAGACTTACTGGTTTTATCCAGCTGCCTTTGCGGCCTTGTACGGAGAGTAAGCACAGTCAAAACACATTGTTTCCATGATAAGGTAACTGACAGCAAGGTCAGAGCATGATAAATCTTGGCTGAGAAAACCTGGCATAAACCTTTTGACTTGGCCTACTATGTTGCCCTATCTGCTTCACAGTATCTGGTTCTAATGTGGTGCAGTCACAGCTCTAAAGCACATGACACTGAACGAAGTTTGAACTTTGATAAATATATGGAATTCTGTTCACGCTACTGAATGACTGCTTTCTTTTCAGCCAGCGCTGTTTTTTTCTTTAAGAGTCAAACTCAGTGTCACCCAACACCATAAAAGTGACGGATACATACCAAGTGGCCTCATACCAAGGCAAAGACAGAATCTGAAGATTTTTTAGCCTTTTCTTTTATGTTTTGGAGATTCTCTGAGATTCTGTGTGAGCCTGATCACAACCCAAACTTCACACTGCTGACATTCACTTCTCATTACATTGCTGGACCTCTCCCTAAATATCATCATGCATATAAAATATGCAGAAAATTGTGTGTAAACCACACAGGAATAATAAACGGGTCCAAAAACAAGCAGTCACTGAACAAAGCCTCAAATCATTTAACAGAATCAAACGAAGTTTCTCTCATTTTATTTGACTTTTATAGGACTGCAACATTTTTTTTTATAGGACTGTAACACTTTTGAATTAAAAAAAACTATGTGTTGCAACTTGCAATGTGAAAGCCCTCTAAGTTCCATATTTATGTAACAAAATGTGTTTGGATTCTATGGCAACCAAAGAGCTTGCGCCATAAATGTTATTTATCTTTCATCTATTTATTTATTTATAAAAATAAAAGAAGTTGCATGTATTAAAACACAGAGATTCATATAAAAAGCAACATTCCCAGGCCAATTTAAAACATACTTTACACTAAAGAACACTACACAACTGTGTTTCCATTACCCTTCAAATTGCGAAAATTGATATTGCGAAGTGAAAATACGCACAATGGAAACACAGAAATATCACAAAAACTCCCACATTTGGCAAAAATGTTTTTGCGCTTACATGAGGTGTTTTTTTAGGCAATTCGAAACATGAATATTTCGTACATGTTTTATGAGGTGGCCAATTCGTACAACCTCACTCCTACAATTTTGTATGGTTTCTGTGATTCTGTTTCTATGGTAGGTTTAGGGGTGAGGTTAGGTAGGCCACCTCGAAAAATATGTAAGAATTGCCTTGAAATCAGGTTGAAAAGTCATATGATCATTCTTTAAAAACCTCCAAGAAACACCTCATATGTGGCCGCTCTCAAGTATAAGGGGCTTTCCTTGCCATTAATGCTCGGATAACCCCTTATTTACACTGCACACGTCTACGGCACATTACGTCTCCGATGCGGCCACTGGAGCTGATCACAGTCACTCCAATCAATGCTTGTGTTTATACCAGCCACACCACGGCACGTTTCAGAAGCATCCCAGAAGTGGCTCTACACGCTACTTCGCTAAAGATACATGCCTACTTCTCCTTCGATTAAAAATAATGGCTAGTGTGGTGGCTGCAATATACGTAAACCTACCACCATCACCATGGCTTATCGCAAGAGGAAAAAACGACATTTATCTGCTAGTTGTATATTCCATCTGTCAGTATAATGAGCATAAAGCGTGATGGTGTTACAGTTTTAGCATTGTCTGAGGTGTTTAAGTGCCACCCATTTATACACCCCCCTTCCTTTCTGGCTCTAATACCGTCGTCTTGAGCACTATTCTCATCGGTTTATGGAAACCAGGCTTACAGCATGACTAAAAGCAACACAAATAAGCATACAGAATATAGAAGGCACAAATAAAGCACTGTGATAAAACCAAAGATAAAAATGAATGTAGTTCTTGAGAATTCAAATAGAACATATTATGGTTTAGTCATTTGCTGTGGTCACAGTTAAAGTATAGTTTGGTTAAAGTATAGTTGACCCAAAAAATTTGAATTTGTTAAAAATGTACTTAACCTCAGGCTATACAAGATGTAGATGTGTTTGTTTCTTTATCAGAACAGTTGGAGAAATTTAATGCGACACATGCTCCCCAATGGATCGCCTACTGCAGAGTGAATGAATGCCATCAGAATGAGAGTCCAAACATACCCCACATGACTCCAATCCATCAAATAATGACTTGTGAAGCGAAAAGTTGAATTATTGTAATAAACAAATTTATCATCAAGATGTTTTTAACTTCAAACCATGGTTTCCTTTGTAATGCACAGATCAAGCACCGTTTTAAACCGTTTAAAACAGTTCTAAACAAATTTGTTGGTGGATTTTGAAGTGAGAGAACAACAGGAGATGGACTTTTTACTGGAGGAAGCAATTAAATGGATTTTGGACTCTTTTTGAAGTTAAAAACATCTTTATAATGGTTTAATTTATTATAAAAACTAAACTTTGATGCTTTTATCAGACTGTTTGAACTCTCATTCTGACGGCACCCATTCACTGCATTGGTGAGCAAGTGATGTAACGCAAAATTTCTCCAAATCAGTTGTGATGAAGAAACAAACTCATCAATATCTTGGATAGCCTTATGGTGAGTACATTTAAATATATTGTTGAATTATTCCTTTAATAAAGGATAGATGTACCTTATATGTTACGGAGCATGAAGAGCCAAGGACCAATCAATGTGCTTGTTGCAGGTTAGTTGGTCATGTAGGACACCTTCCAGGTCTTTTAGCATCTGTGGATAACCATGTAACCTTTCAAATAGATGGAAAAACTGAACCGGGGAGATCATGGCCAAAAGGACGAGAAGTCTTATTGGAGCTGAGCTTGAAGTAATGAGCTGCCATCTAAATGTCAGAGCATCCGTGATCTTAAAGGCTGAGAAAGTTGAAGGTTATGAGTTTTGAAATGTTGAGTTGAGGGTTACAAGCATGCGTTTACAAATAAAACCAGGAGAGGGTTTTCCACGCCGTATGGATTCAGTATAACTCCAGTCATTAATCACCTCATTGGTATGGCCACAGTATAAGGCTTTTATTTGCGTTCAATGTTGTGTGCGCAATGTCAGCGCTAAATGAATGGGACTTGATTGCGTCTGGTACGTCCAGCGGCTTTATGGTCACGGTGGCCATGTGAGATCAATGCTGTAGCCAGCATGTTATGGGGTTTGAGGTGGACCATAAATGTGGCTGAAGCTTCCTCTTTCCCTGTTCCTTCCTTAATTGAGACAGCTGGATTAAATTATGCTTTTAAGAAGCAGAAATTTCTCAGCTGGCTTGTGTTTTTTGAGTTCAGCACACAACATAAGAGGAACAACTTGCCTGCCAAACAGGTAAGAACTTTGTGAATTGTTTGTGATAAACACATGTTGTAAAGGTTATAGATTGGTTGAACTTTTTGTCCCAATATAATATGGCAGTTAATAATCAAAGTTTGCATGCGAAAATGGATGTAAAGTGGATATATTTTAAAAGGCAGCAGTTGAATAATTTGGTAAGGCTCTGTTTCCAGTCTGCAACATGTCAGGGAGCGCTTGACAAATGGCCCTATTTCATTAATTATCCTTTCATAATCCCAGAGTTTCCCCATAATCTTATCCTGTATTCGTCCCAAAAAGGCCCGGCTTTCTTTTAGTTGGCATGATGGGCGAACAGCTGCTTGGAGTGGAATGGCCACCAAAGAGCAATTACCATGACAAAAAAAGGCACACAACCATTTTCCCATCAGTCCGTGCTGCTCAGACATCAAACAGCGCCATTAAGGTTCTTGTGAAAGTGAAGATTCATGTGCCGTTTAAAACCCGGTGAGTAATAAGTCTGCCGTTTCTTTCTGTGAAAAGTTTTCTCGGCCCCTGAGGGGTGCCTCAGACAGGATATCCTGGGAGCTGGGCTCTAGAAATAGTCCATGGTTCCCCTTTCTGAGAATGAGTAGTTTTAACAGGACAAGTCATTAGGATGAATAATGAGGCAGATATGACAGCACGGGTTGTTCGCTTCACCTACACTTATTTGCCCATGGGTCCTCGCTCTGGGTTTCCATTGCACAGTGTGTGAACTGTTCAAACCTGTATGTTCTGTTGTCTAAAGTAACAGGTCTACACTTATGGTATAATCCGTTGATATTAATTAATCATCAATGAATCAACAAAAGGTCCCCATACAGCAAAAAAGAGAGAAGTTTTTATTCTATTTTATGTCTAATGCAATTTTATTTTTAATGCTCTTTTAGTGGTTCAAATGTATCAGGAATATATTTATACTACAATTCAAAAGTTTGGGGTCAGTAAATGTTTTAATGTCTTTTGAAATACTTTTTATGCTCATCAAAGCTACATTTATTTGACCAACAAGTAAATTAGTAATATTGTAAAATATTATAAAAATTTTAAAGAACTGTTTTCAATTTTAATTATATATATTGATGTATGTAATTCATTCTGTGAAGGCAATTTCTAAATCAAGTATATGATCAATGTTTAAAAAAACAGTGTTCTGCTAATATTGTTGTGGAAAACTGTAATGCATGATTATTAAGCGATGAATAGATTGTTCAGAATAACAGCATTTATTTGAAATATAATTGTGTTGTAACAATATTAAAGTTATTGTCATCACTTTTGATTAATTTAATGCAATTTGATTAATTTTAGTGAATTTAAATTTAATTAAATAAAAAAAAAAAATTCACTGTACATTTATTGAATATGCTCACATAAAAAGTTATTTTAATATTTGGATTTAATATTTTGGACATATATTTTCATGTTCATAAAACATATTTGAAAAATGAAATAAAATATGTTTTCACAAGACTTTTAAAAATGTATTATTTATTTATTTATTGCTGTATGGGTCCTTTTAACATCTATTCATTCATATATTTAGATAAAGTAGAGACTTTTATTACAATATTTCTGCTGGCTGAACTTAATGGAGCACTACAACATGATCTAACCTCATTCCCACAAGTCTTTCCAGCATTGGCTACGCCACTCTTCCATGCCATACATGCAAAAGTGCATTTCCTTTAGACTATTGCCACAGCTGCTACCGATTTCCTCTGGATCTGGATTCTGCCAGCACAGTATCAGTCCCTTTCCCTGGCACATTTGGATCTGCATTGGCTACAAAGGTAATACAGTGAAGAAAGCAACAGTTTAGCCAATTCAAGCACTTTGTGGGGTAACAGAAAAACAGATTTTTGGAGAACCGCTGATTTACACACACGCCACGCCAGCGGTGGAAGAGAGCATGCAGCAAATGCATTTAGGACAAATGCGCAGTCTTTTAAACATGTGTGCACAGCTAGGGGTGAATATCAAAATACTCCAGCAAAATGCCCCAATGCAATCCCGCTGCTTTATTTGACTGTATTGTTTCACCAACTCTTTCAATGAACTGTATGCTGTTCACTACACAACCTCAGGGTGGGCAAGTGCTGAATAGCTCATTAATCATGTAGATGAATCTATTATACCCATTCTGATGGCACATGCTGTGGAGATGTCTGTATACTGACGGACGTTTGGCTGGAAAAATCCGTTGAGGTCTCATGACTTCACAGTGAGGTTTGTGGCTGAGTTTAACCCTCTGAGTCCTCACACTGGTTCTTTGATTAGTGGCACTGGTGTGTTGTTGCCATGTGTCATTGCAGGCCCGCTGTGCCCCGTACGAGACAGATGGTACTAATGCGGTTAACATCTGTGTGTGCCCAGTCCTGCTGTTGATCTGAGGGTTTTGAGAGATGGCGTTGTCCGCAGCAGGTTTTTATTAGTGTACTTGAACGTCTGTGAAGGCCATCAAGACTTTCTGTGGTATTAGGATGATTTTAATTACATAGAAAAGTGGGTGGGCTGACTTTTAGAATGGGCAATAATACTGCTCTGGATTTCTACACCAGAATCTGGAAATGCACAGTCAAGCTAAGACTCCATGCCAAGGTGAATGAAACATGATGAAATCAAGCGTACTACAGTACAAGTGTAAACAAAGCTGCTGTAGGACCCTGTCCAAAAATTTAATTCTGTGGCATCATAAAAAGAAAGTACAATTTAAATATTTTATTGGTTGTGCTTGCTATTTGAACAAACCCCTAATGGTACTGTATGTATTAAATTGAGGGAGGCGTGTGCTGTACTTTTCTAAGTGGTCAGACATTTTTCGTTTAGCAGATGAAAAAAACAAAAACAAATATTTCATAAACTGAGAGACTTGAGTCATATCTAGAGACTATAGCATTATAGAAACCTATGTATGTGTATATGCATATGTATGTGATTGAGTGTATATACATATGTGAGTGTAAATACAGTCTATATATATATATATTTATGAGATATATATGAGATAAGCATGCATACATAATCATGCAATATGTAAATAAGTAAATCTATAAAACAGGACAAAAACCAGTCACGTGGCTTTGCAGTGCAGTTGAAATGAGAATAGGACATATTAGCACTGTTCCGTAACCTCATTGTTGTTTTTTGCACAGTATTATATATTCCGCTCACAGTGTTGGTCTGTCTCCTACAATGATTTCATAAAGTCTTCCATGTATCCATAAAAACCACTTGGCTACGTTTGTTACCTCAGATATTTTAAGTTTCCATATACGATTCAGTTGATTCCTCTTTGTCTGGTTTCAGTGGATTGCTGGTCTTTGTTAAATGAAAAAATGACTGACAGCCCTCTCTACACAATTAGCTGGAAGAAACCCACTCTTAAAGATCTGAAAACAATAAGCCACTAGTGGCTGAACATGGTCCAATGTGAAGCCAATGGAGACCATTGGAAAACAAGTTCAGTGCTACGAATTAGGTCTGAAACACATTGCCTTCTCATCACAATAGCTGAAGAAAAGAGCAGACTCGCTTACTAACATTACAACTGTCAATCATCAGCCTCGAGCAATGGCCTATGTATGTTTTATGTCAGCTTCATTCTAAATGATATTTTGCTCACAAGCTTATGTACACTTTGCTAAGAGTATGTGCTAGTCTCATGCGACTCATATGCACACTTTACAATCTGGAATGGGATATTATACTTCCCAACATGACACTACATCTTTTAAAAGTTTACTGTTCAGTTATATTGATTGAAGCCCATATTGTTACGTTATGTGTATCGATTCAACTGACTCGTTCGAAAACATTGATTCACTCAGCAACGAAACAAGTGAGTGTCTGTATCAGCAAGTCACTAAATCGTTTACATTTACATTTAGTCATTTAGCAGACGCTTTTATCCAAAGCGACTTACAAATGAGGACAATGGAAGCAGTCAAAATCAACAAAAGAGCAATGATATACAAGTGCTATAACAAGTCTCAGTTAGCTTAATGCAGTACAAAAAGCAAGTTTTTTTTAAATCATATAATAAAAACAAAACTCAATAGAAAAAGAATAGAGCAAGCTAGAGTTAGAGACCTTTTTTTGCTTTTTGTTAATTGTAAAATAAATAAAAAGAAAACAAATAGAAATACAAAAAGATTAAAGACGCTAGTGTTATTTATTTATTTTTAAAGAAAACAAGCAGTAAATAAATAAGAGTGCAAGTCTAAAAGGGGCAAGTGAATTTTTTTTAAAGAATAGAATTAGAATAGAGAGCGAGTTGAGGTCAAATAAAGATAGAAGAGATGTGTTTTTAGCCAATTATTGAAGATGGCTAAAGACTCAGTTGCTCGGATTGAGATCGACAGGTTGTTCCACCAGCTGGGAAAAGTCCAGGAAAAGGTCCGTGAGAGTTATTTTGTGCCTCTTTGGGATGGCACTATAATGCACTGCTCACTTGCAAACACAAGCTTCTGGAGGGCACAAAAGTGTGAAGTAGTGAATGTAGGTAAAGGGGTCCAGAACCAGTGGTGTTTTTGTAGGCAAACATTAATGCCTTGTATTTTATGCGAGCAGCTACTGGTAGCATGTGCAAATTGATGAACAGAGGTGTGAATTGCATTCTTTTTGGCTCATTAAAAATTAATCTTGCTGCCGCTTTCTGGATTAATTGTAAAGGTTTGATAGAACTGGTTGGAAGACCTGCCAAGAGAGCATTGCAATAGTCCAGCCTGGACAGAACAAGAGCTTGAACAAGGAGTTGTGAAGCATGTTCCGAAAGAAAGGGCCTGATCTTCTTGCTGTTGAATAAAGTAAATCTGCAGAACCGGACAATTTTAGCAATGTGGTCTGGGAAAGTAAGCTGATCATCAATCATAACTCCAAGGTTTCTGGCTGTTTTTGAAGGCGTTATGGTTGATGAGCCTAACTGGATGTTGAAATCTTGATAAAGTGATGGGTTTGTTGAAAAAACAAGCAGTTCTGTCTTGGCAAGGTTGAGTTGAAGGTGATGGTCCTTCATCCAGCAAGAAATGTCTGTTAGACAAGCCGAGATGAGAGCAGCTATCGTCGGATCATCAGGATGGAATGAGAGGTAGAGTTGAGTGTCATCAGCATAGCAGTGGTATGAAAAGCCATGTTTCTGAATGACAGAACCTAATGATGCCATGTAGACAGAGAAGAGAAGTGGTTCAAGAACTGAGCCCTGAGGCACACCAGTAGTTAGATGCTGTGACTTGGACACCTCACCTGTTTTTTTACTCAACCAATTCGTTCAAAAACACTGATTCATTCAGCAGTGAAACAGGAGGCAATGCTTGATATTTTTATATTTTTGTGGCTGCCAAAAATAAACAAATTAAATGTATGAAATGTAACTTACTCAATATTAACCAGTTGTAAAAGCAAAATCACACAATCTGATGTAAACTGATATTGAGCTAACCAAGGTTGCAACGTTTATGTTTATAGCTACTTTTTAATAATCATGCTCGCGTACAGATTCCCCAGATATCTTCAAACAGTCTTTAAAATACAGCATTATCACAAACACAACACTTGAGAATGTAATAAATAAAAGGGAAAAATCGCGTAGCAGCATATACAGAATATGCCCATTATAAATAATAATAATTTAATGGAGAACCCCATCTAATATCGACTCACCTTATGCGGACAGGAACAGCCTATCATGGCAAATGCATAAACGATCCTGTCGTTAATGCTCACTTGCTTTGAGATGTCTCAATAACTTCTAATATTTTGGCTGATTTTGATGGTGGTTCTTTACCTGTTCCCAAGCAGGTTTGATGACGTTCTGTGCAATACTGAAAGCTGATTGGCTTGCCTTGTTATAGTTACCTTTAGCTCTGACAACGATGCGAAAGAATTGGCCAAAATGTGTGTTTTTTTTTTTACTTCAGAAAGCAAAGCATTCAATGACAGAAGGCACATTTTATTAAGCCTTGGAGCTTTTTGTCTTTTTCAACCATATTTTGAATGGAATCTAACGACTTTGCGTCAATCGAATATGCATTCTGATTGGTTAATTTTCTTAAAGACAGAAGCATTGTACAGTTAGACTTCTTTCATATTCGTGCTGTGATTAAATCTATCTATCCCGTGTTACTGCGTTATGAAAGAAATATAAATGTATAAAATACATAAATAAAATATATGTAATATGAATGCTGGAACTGAATCTGGAATTCTTATTCATATCGCCAACAGTGACATTTGGAAAGTATTTTTTTTAAGGTAAAATTGACGTATAAATACAGTCCTGCCTTGTTAGGGTATGGGTAATAATGGGTAAAGATATAGCATTCTTTTTGGCCTTTCCAAGGAAATGTCACCAGTAGCAGTGAAAGGAAGGTTATATCCATCCAGCTGGCTAATAATGAAACTAATTTAGGCCATGCAACAAATTCAACAAGCCTCAGAGGAACTATAACTCCATAAATGAGCTGATGTACTGAACTTGAAAGGCTTTTTACAACTCAGAATTATTTTGCATCCAAGTTTAGATGAGCAGAAAATGATGTGTGTTTGCATGCTATAAACCAAGACCGTTTAATAAAGTACTGAGTTGTTTATTGCTGTAAGAGAAAAAGAAAGACCCCAAATTTATTTGATGTGGATTTAATCTGGCTTTAGTTTTCCCTCAAACTACTGTAACATTAATTACACTGTACACAAACATTCCTATTAAGTCATTCAGACATTTTTCCTGTCACATTCCTGTTACAGTCAATGTGTAATTTTATGGTGCAATACTCCCGACATTCTTTTTAAATATGGCACAGAAATCATTTAGCGGAGTTATTCATGACCCCTGACCTGTCCGGTGAGAGGAGATGGCACTGAGGCATGCTAAAACAGGATGTGAGCGCATGAAGGAAATGAGCTATGCTGGTTGGTCAAAAGCTTCAGGATATAATGGCTTTACAGGATGTGATATTCCTTCGGTCAAGTGTTTGACCATCTCTGGTGACACTTCACACAAAATGCAATGGATGGGAAAAAGGAGTTTTATAGTGGCCAGTAAGATGTTTTATAAGGCTTTTTCAAACATACATAAACCAAACAGATCTGAACTGAATGTTTAAAGGAATAGTACACACAAAAAAATGTCTTCAGTTAACGTATCACTTTCTTTCAGAAACATTCTGCAAAATATAATTTGTATTTTGTAAAGAAATAAGGTCATACAGGTTTAAAATACCTTGAAGGTGACTAAATGATGACAGAGGTTTTATTTTTTGAGTGAACTATCCCTTTAAATATTAAATTGGTAAAAGGATATTTAAAAATAAATCTCAGCATCTCTTTGTTTTCTTTATGTGTCTAGATAAAGCCCAACCTTATTCAAAGATTTTAGTACAGAGTTATACTTTTTTGAGCCACTGGCGTGCTTTACAGTTTCCTCAGTCTCTGTCATTCTTTTCATCTTCTCCCAATGCTCGGGCTCTATGACCTTACAGACTCGCAGGATGCAGATAAACACAGATGTGCGTGAAAGGACTGAGTCCCTTCTTGTTTTATTGGTCAAAAGCAGCATCCCATCTTTCAGACTGAAATAAACTTTGCCAAAGCAGACCAAGATAACAGATGTTTTCATATTTATTTAAAATAGAACTTAGTATAAAACACATGCTATCAGACATATTATATCAAAAGTTGAGAACTAGGCTACATAAAATCAAGCTACATTTTATAATAGTAAGAATAACAATGTACACATACACATAGTTTTATATTAAAAAACACTACGTATATATTATTAAAAAGAGCTTGGTTTTATATTGTGTAGTCTTATTCAGTGACATTCATACATTTTAAAATGTGGTTTAAATGCAAATTACTTTTGGTGGGGTGCTGGATTTCATTTTTATTCAACTATTTCAGCCCCAAATTCATATATTTAAGTTCATGGTAGGATAAGACCAATATGTGGTCAGGCAGATAAGACACACCTGAAGCTCTGGCAATGTCTCAAAAACATATTCTGCAAAATGTGGCCATTTTTACATCCCCAGGTGCGCACAGACCATTACAGAATAGATGCAACACAGCTCTGAGCTGCATCTGATGCCAGTGACCAGAATATATATATATAGAATAATATTTTTTTTTTTTTTTTTTCAGGCTTTGGGAACTAAGGAATATTTAAAGACAGGTGTGCCGACCCCTTTACTCACACAATTCAGACCGTACTGTACGTTAAGTATTCCTTAAATCCCAGAAGCACAATTTTCATTAAAATGCTAATTTGTACAAACAAATTAAAGGCTGGCGTAGTGCTGAAAAAAAAAAAGTTACATGTACTGGCAAAACGGGCAAGTCTCATACCCACTTACCACTGTATGCTGTGCACTTTCATAGCTTGCAGTAAAAACAACACAAATTTAATGCAACACAGATTTAAAGCACATGGGAAAGGGTGTAGTGTTAAGCAATAATGGAACTTGGGGAGGAATTTTACTTTTAAGAACACTAAAAAGTAAGTTGGATCCTGCAACGCAAGTTATTATTCATCATTTAAAATGATGAATGTAGAATGCGGTGAAAATGATTGCATTAAATTTGGGGTATGAATTATAGCCCATAACACCATGGGTCCATAAAAGTGTATATTAACAAGTCAAAAAACAATACTAACTCCACACATTCCATTGTAAGTCTGATAGCCTATCAGATTTTGCATCATGGGTAATCTTTAAAGAAATGTCTTTTACAGGGTAAAAAGCATGTTGCAATTGGCATTTGACATGCTGAGCTAATGCATTTAGTTCAGGGGCTAAATCAGGAAATACAAGCACTGTGCAGAATTAAATGGAAACTATCCGCTTCTCGAAGAGAGTCAGACCACTCTTAGTGGCCACTGGCGGAGCCAATGAAAACATGTATCTCTGTCTCAGCTTGACTGTGAGACCACTGCTGTGGAAACCTGAGGAAACACAATAGTTTCTCTGAAATTCATTATAGCTGTGATCTGTCCCATGACTGGTGTGAATGCTCTGTGTTATTAAAGATGTCGTCACACTTACAGTACTTGCAACCAACACAAAACATTTATCACTTGGAATAGAACTGTACTTGAAGGATGGTCACGGACCCAAAAAATTAAAATTCTGTCATTATTCACCTTCATCGCTATCCAAACCCCAACTTTCTTTTTTTTCTGCGAACACAAAGAATATACTTTGAAGAAACTTTTTGCCCTAACCATGAAAATCATCTGTCCCAGCCCCATTGTTTCAAAATATTGAATAGGTACAGTAATATTTTTGTGTTCCCTAGAACAGAAGAAAGCCTGTTTGGAAAGTACGCTGAATATTTTTTGGGAGACAACCTTAAAAATGTACATTTCTGAAAGGGGCAATGTATGAAACCTCTAGACAAAATCTAAAAATATAAAACAAACATTTTTTTTTGCATATCCTACTCAAGGAAGAAAAAAAACACGCGTTTTATTCCCATGTCCAACCTTGAGAAAAAATATGCAATTTGGTGCAGTTGCTGATATTTATATGGCCAAAAATGAAGATACAATTCGAATAGCTTGTAACCGTATAGCAGACTATTTACATAAAATGCATATACATATCAGTTATAATTCTATATCTTCCAATAAATGCTTACATTCTTAAATTCTAAAGTCTTAAATGCTTAGCTTTATGATCAAAGCTCTGCAATTCTTTTATAAAGGCAAAAAATGCAATGCAATGCAATCAAAGATGGACAAATAAACATTCCTCAGAAGCCTGATGTATCATATTTGATGCTCACATTTTAACATTTTTATTAAAAAAAATACATTTGGATAATTAAGTAAACCTAAGTTGCTTCAGTCCACATGTACCAAAACCTGAAGGTTGACATTTTTATAATTAGGCTACAAGGCCTTTTATTTGCTAAAAAAGTATAAACTACCAATCAGACGACAGAAGGCTAGAGATTTATCATGTTTAAAAATTTGGAAAATGAATATGATACAGTAGGCTTTACAGGGTTAAGATGCATGCTCACTGGCTTATGGTAAGATTGTAATTGCTATGTAAATAAAATCTGACAAAACCTCTCTGTAACAAGTGTACTGAAACAAAAGCTGAATCTAAATTTAAGCTTGATAATGAAAAATGGGGTTGATGTTGTCACTTTCAGTTTTCATCATATCTTGTCCATTTTCTATGCTCATTAAATGGATTCTCCTGGGCAAGCATGAATTTACAGTGTGCCTTCAGCTCTGAGAGCTCACAGTGAAGGTAGCGGTTCCTCTGCTAGGCATTGCTTGGAACTAGCAGCAAACAAACTGCTATAGGACTGGATTTGCATAACTGGGTCATTAACTGTCAGCTGTTGTTCTCTCTTTGGGGAATAACTGTCAGTAGGTGGGTGAGCCTTCCTCTGCTGCATTGCAAAGAGTGTGGGAAAGATAACTTAATTCACAGTGAGGAAATAAGACTTCTTTCTATTTCTGTTGTAAATGATAAAGCATTAGGGGAGACTGGGGCTTGTTGTCACACAGGGAAGATGTCACTATAACAAGATATAACTTAACTCAGCAAATATAAGGGTTTTATTCTTAAAGGGATAGTTCACCCCACTGATATTATAGCTAATAATAGTTAATATAGTTAATTAATAAAACATATTTTTAAAATGACAAATTACTATTTAATGGAAATCAAATTACTAAAACTTTAACCAACATTAAAATGAAGATGAAAAATACACATTTAATACTAGTTTAAAATCAGAATAAAAACTAATAGTATCTCATTGATAACAAAATAACACAGGAAAATAATAATTCTGTCATCCTTTACTCACCACAGTTTATGATGTCTGTGGAACACTAAAGCAGATTTTTTGAAGAATGTTTTTGTCCCAAAAATGGAAGTGGTCTAAAACATCATTGGACCCCATTGACTATCACAGTGTGGAAACAGAAGAAAGTCCAACATGAACCAGGGTCCTAAATTGTGCCAACTTAACCAAACAGCTTGATTTTTTACTGGAGTAAAAAAGCCTATACGGTTACCCCTTTGTTTTTTAATAAGAATAACTTTTTATTACAGCTTTATGGATGTATTCAGGATACATAATGACTACAAATTAAAGGGGTCATATGATGCGATTTCAAGTTTTCCTTTCTCTTTGGAGTGTTACAAGCTGATTGTGCATAGATAATATGCCCTGAAGTTTGTAAAAAAAAAAAAAAAAAAATAACCAAAGACTAAAGTCTCAAAATCCAACCAGAGATATTCCTTATCAAAGTTAAGACTCTGCCACGCCCCCAAAACGGCTCGTTCTAACACGCCCCCCACATATCTACCTCACTATGTGGAAATATTTGCATAATGCCGCCCAAATGTGCACGCAAAGAAAGAAGGCGTGGTTTCAGTAACCGCAGTTAGTGTTGAAGCAGCCATGTCAGGGAGACGCTGTGTTTCTAGGCGAAAGCAAAAGCACTTTAATTGGCCTTCCGAAAGTAGATGCATTTAGGAATCTTTAAGATTACTTACAACAGAACAGCAATGCATTTTATGGATGACCGTTTCGTGAACCTAGGAGAGGAGGTCATTCTGACTTTGCTATGACAATCTGGCGCTTCTGAATCAGCTACTGTTTTGTTATTAGTTTAAGTATTTGCCATTGACTGTTCAAATGCGGAGTTTTGCGCATTGTGTGTGTGTGTGTGCGTGCGTGCGTGTGTGTGTGTGAGAGAGAGGGGGGGGGGGGGGGGGGTCACATCACAGTGGAGTCAGCTGTCTTAACCGTGGCTTGTTTACTGCAAACACATACCAGCTTCATCACTGTTTCTGTCACGTGACTCTGTTCCCCTTTTTGGTTCTGTCTTTACATTTATTTTGAAAGATGAAGCTCGCGATTATGGTAAGGGGCATTACATTTCTGATGTATTTCAAAATAATGATCTTTAAAAAAGCATCATATGACCCCTTTAAACATTAGGTCAAATTTTGATTCAGGGAATTCGGAAGATTTCCTGTGTACACTCATAAGAAATATTCTAACTTAATTGCACTGAACCAAAAAGCTTTGATACTGTAGTCTTTGACCTGAAATACCTCAACAGTTTGCCTGCCCTCTGATGCTTTTCATTCCAACAAAAGCTGTTCCGCTAAACATTGACACACTGTAATAAATCAGAGTGATTTTGTTGTCAAAGCTGATGGCGAACTGGAAAGTAGTCAAGTCTCGCTATCAAGATTTTTCAGAATCATCCCATTAAGATCCATTTATGCAACATGTTTCCTTAATTTTAGAAAGGATCACAGACCTTTAGAGACTGATGCAGATGAAATGACATATGTTGCTCCAGCACGTCTGGGAACAGTGCGATAAGAATGATGCCCAGTTGATTTCATTGGCTGGGATTCGCACAGATGTCACTCAGGCCAGGTGTAGTTTTAATCATTGGGCATCAGAACAGTTCAAAAGACCTAAAACCAAAGATGACAGACAAATAGAAAAAGAAAAAAAAAATCAAAAGAATGCCAAAAGGTCATTTTCACTTGAGCACAAGCTTAAATACTGTACTTGTAAATAGTTGTTCATGGAAGTGTGACAGACATCAGTTTGCCAGTGTAATGTGTCAGTCTAATGTAAACATAAGGCAATATAATGTACTTTAGAACATACTTTATTGTAGTAATAATGGATAATCAACATGAACTTTACAAAAATTTTGAGATGTATTTTTTGAGCGTAACAGATTTCTGTATAGACAGACAGACTATGGAAAACTTTTATAATGAATATGACATTTTCACCTACACTGTAAAAAATCCAACTTACATTTTGTATTACAAACTCAGTTTTTAAAGTTTATTCAACTATTTAACATTTAAAAAGTTGAGATAACACATAAAAGTAAAATAGAAATTTAGACCAATTAGTTTGACCAAATAAATATTTAAAGTTGGAACAACTAACAACTTTAAGCTTGTTATAAGTATTGCCCACAAAGGCTGATGAGCATGCGCAGTTCGATCACTTTTTTTGTATATACAACGCCATTTTCATTTCTCCCACTTCAATTTCGAGTTGCCTCAAGCGGCGACCGTTTATTCCGTCATTGTGTTCGCTCCGTAAGTGTCGTTCTGTGTGTATCAATTCACGATATGATTTAAGTGAAATTTGTTCACAATATGCGCTTCTGTACAGCATAGGTGGCGGCAAGTTAGTCATTTCCCCGCCTGGTCTTATGAGTTGCCTCAGGTCAGACGGCGGCCATTTTTTTTCTGACCGACAGTGTAATCGCTCCGGTAGGTGCTGTTCTGCATACAATATTTACCATAATATTTGAATTATGTTTGTTCAAAATATGTGCTTTTGTACACCGTATTTCCTTTCGTTTTAGAGTTGCCTCAGGCGGTGCCCGTTCAACGTTAGTCCGTCATTATCACTCCGGTAAGTGGTGGTTCTTTGTGTAACGTTATCAATTTAAGATATGATCTGAATGAAATTTGTTCACAATATGCACTTCTTTACAAAGTATCGTTAGGTGGCTTCAAGTGAGTTCAATTTTCCCCGAGTTGCCTCAGGTCAGACGGCGCCCGTTGTTTTCCGACAGTGCAATCGCTCTGGCAGGTACTGTTCTATGCAGGCTGTGATAATAATTTACAATAAGATTTGAATGGTATTTGTTCACAATATGTGCTTCTGTACAACTGCTTAACGTTAGGTGGCTCCAAGTTGGTCCGTTCAACCTCTGCTTCGTCTTCGAGTTGCCTCAGGTCAGACAGCGCCAGTTTTTTCATGACAGTGTCGTGACTTGGGTAAGTAACGTTACTGTTTTATGTATATTAAGTAAAATGATTTAGATTAGGGTTAAGGATATATAATTTACTTTATTTGCTTATAATATGTTCATTTTGAACAATTGTGTGGGTGCCTTTGAGTTTTGGATAAGGTCATTGAAGTTCTAAATGTATTAAGACGAAAAAAAAAGTTAAAACCTATTTAACAATATAAGTTAAGCTTGTGTGTTTTTGTCCCAAAGATGCATTTTCTTCATCTAACTTAATTTACGTTTATTTGCTTGTTAAATGCGAAGTATTTGTGTAGCTTATGTTTGCTAAGTGTACTATAAATCTGTATCTGTATGTTTTAAAAATGAAAATGATTTAAGAGCTATTTTAAAGCTTAAAATCATAGTTGGTTTTAAAAATTTGATATTCGTTCAACCAACTGATATTAAATATTTGTTTTCTTGCTTGATTTATGATGGTATTTTAAGATGTTCTTCTTTAATAATGTTCTCTATCAATGAATTCATGTATCCCTTGTGGTAAAAAAATAAATAAAATCTTATGTTGTTGCCCAAAGAATTAATTCTACCATTGTATTGTTTATTTTTTCTCATTAGGGTGATGCAGTGCAAGATATGCAAATTTGAACACCCTGCTCAGGAGGTCCTTTTGAAACATTACCGATTGCGCCACTACCAGGGAAAAAAACGCCAACTACCCTGCCTCTACACCGATTGCATCTGCTCCTTTAAAACCACTGGAGCGTTGAAGTCTCACGTTTCAATTTCACACAAGTGCTTATATTCACGTGAGAGTCACTTAACATTTAATTTGTGAATTGTGTGACTTTAAGGAAATTTGTAAATCACCTGATTACTTCAAACATATTAGGAGCCATTTAAAAATCATTAAAGTGTAAGGTGCCCTTTTAGCCAGTGTGATTTTAAAACAAATCTGATTTCATCATTCAGTGGTCACAGAAGTCGGAAACATTGCAGCTTTTCCATTACAGACTTTAGAGCAAATATCGTTATTCAAAATGCAGAACCAAAAGACCGTGAGCCACAAACTGCCCAGTTATTTCCTGGAGACAGCCATCCTCATGAAACTGACAGGTACCCTCTTGAAGGGGAAAGTAGTTCTATGCCTGATCTTGATGAGGCAACAGAATCCGAGTTAGAATCGGTGGATTATCTAATACTTGAAAGGAAATTGTTCTCTTTGTTGCTACGCACGCACTTTTAACCGCCATTGCAATGAATTTTATATTGCTGGTGATAGATATGAAAGACTTTGGCCAATACATTTTTGACTGGACCTGTTGTTATTGTTGCACATTATTTTGGACTTGAATTTTGTATTAGTTTTTACTTGAAGCTTTCCCCATTTAATCAATTATATAGAAGTTTTTACTTTTGCAACTCAAAGCTGACAAATAAGCTCTTGAACAGGCATTCCAGCTTTATTTGCTAGAGATGTTGTAAATGAAATGAGTTGATTTGGGTTGTGATTTACATTTGCTGTTCTACAAATAAATAATATTGATGCAATAAAAAGGTTGTGGTTGTGCCCATTTAAAGATTGTTTTTTTGAGTACCAATGTTGTACTGAGTAGCATTTAAATATTCACTCATATTGGATTGACAGTTCTGTGCTGAACTTAAAACTCAGGTTGAGTAAAATCTTAAATCCTGAAGCTGCACTGTAAAAAAATCAAAAGTTGAGAACTCAAAAATCTGCTGAAGCTGGTTGCCTTAAACTTTTAAGTTTGCTCAACTTCTGATTTTTTTTACAGTGACTTCAACTATCAAGTTTTGTAAACTTAAATTTCTAAATTATAAAAACTCCATATTTCTAGTCAACTAAACACAAAATTGGAAGTTTAACTAAGTTTGCTTAACTTAATATATTATGTTGATTAAACATGCACAAAAGTTTGTAGAACTAATTGACCTTTAAGTTGAGTAAACTCAAAAATCTGCTGAAGCTGGTTGCCTTAAAATTTTAAGTTTGCTCAACTTCTGATTTTTTACAGTGTACTCTGCACAGTTAATATCTTGGATTCAAGTGCTTAACGCCATCTATGACTAAAGCCACTTGGAATTGTTGGACATATCTGTGTGGAAAGCTAAACACACTTAAAGGTCTTGGTTTTGCTTGTTTTGGACAGCACCTTTAACAGACTAGCACTGATATTTCACAGGTGTTTAACCACCCATGTACAGACTGACATTAGCTAAACCTTTCTTACAAAACACTTAGGAGTATGATTCATTTCACATCATTTCCTATGTTATGAAGTGTGCCAGTATAGTAGTGACTGACATGAAGACAATGACAAATGTAGTTTCCTCAATCACTCTCTCCCATGTAATTTAACAATCTGTATTTATAAATCATCTAGATATAAATATGCATGTAGAAATAGATGTACATACAGTGGAGTCCAAAAGTCTGAGACCACCAGTAAAAATGCTTCTGTATTGCTAATATAATAATATAATATAAGATATTTAATATACCATTATTAATTTTTTAAGTTAATTTATTTATTTATTTTTTTAAATCTAAAACATTGCTTATTTTTTCACTGCTTACATAATTAGCATCCTTGTTAAATATTAGCCTGACAGATGGAAGTTTGGTATGAACAAGATTTAAAGTGGCTTTTTGATTTTGTGTGTCAGCATGCAGTGCCAATTCCAGATTTAATACTCAGCGTGATGATTGGTCAGCATCCTCTGGGAGATTTCACTGCGGTTTGTTACCTCACCGCTGTTCATCAAGGCCGGCAGCCACATCCATAAAGCTTTTATACATCCAAAAATATGCCAGAAAACTCACACGCATATTCAGTGCTGATGAGTCACAGATTTGTATACTACTTTTCTGTAGGGATACAGTTTCAAAATAATCAGAGGCATTTATGTTATTAGTAAAACATATGATCTAATTTTCATGTGCTTGATGCATGTTTTGGTCATTCTGCTGTTTCAGTGCAGATCTCGTGGAGAATTAATATAATGCAGTTTTCATGAAGGTAAAAAGAAAATAATGATAAATCATCAATTTAATGTCATGCTCCACTGTATATGCAATAAATATGCATATGCAAAATTGAATGTACAGTAACTGTCAAAAGAAATAAAAAAGGTTGTGTAAATTAAAATAAAACTTTTTTTAATGGTCTTGATCCCATTCGACCTTTCTCCTCTTCAATTTAATGTCATGCTCCACTTATATGCACTAAAAAATGTACAGTAACTGTCAAAAGAAATAAAAAAGGTTGTGTAGAATAAAATAAAATAAAATATTTTGAATGGTCTTGATCCCATTCCACCTTTCTCCTCTTCAGTTTAATGTCATGCTCCACTGTATGCACTGATAAAATGTACAGTAACTGTCAAAAGAAAGAAATAAAATATTTTTAATTGTCTTGCTCCCATTCCACCTTTCTCCTCTTCAGTTTAATGTCATGCTCCACTATACACTGAAGAAATGCACAGTAACTTTCAAAAGAAAAAAAAAGTTAATAATAAAAAACTTTTCATCATGTAGGCACCCAAGATTAATTCTTACCACTATAGGACAAAAAAGTAATTTTTTTGTCACACGACTGCCTCCTCAAACCAATTTTCTTAATGAATGCCAGCCTCTCCATGGAAACAATGACTCATTTATTTTTAGCTTTGAGCTGTTTTTCTTTTATATTCTTTTATGCAACTCCTCTGGGTTACACACAGCGCACCTCTCAGCATTCTCCACCTTCAGGCTGTATACTCATACAAATGGCTTTGCAAAGTGAATAGCAATTACTTTAATTTGAAATAAATAATTTAACAACCAATTACTCATGGAAAATAGATACAAGCATGTTGAAGAGCATTTATTTCTAGCAGCAATCCGGTCCAAGTACACTCAAGTCTTTTATGTTTATAACCGGTCTACTTCTGATCTGGTTGTATTGAGTTGCATGCTTCATTCAAGAATAGAAAATTGATACTATGCACTGGCATAACAAATAAAATAATAGTGAAATCTAAATCTGAAACATAATCAGTGCATGAAAGACATCATTAGGCTTCTAGTACAAGTTAGCAGATTTTCTTCAGATGTTCAGCGCAATCATCCTCTCAGAACAAAACATCCTGAGATTGTAAGTAAATACTTACTGACAGTTCAGCAGTAAATAAGATTCAGTACATTCAGGATACTTTTAATTTCCAAAGACATGAAGACTTTGATGGTAAACATTCAAATAAACTTCAAACCCATGCTGTAACTGCTCTTGATATTTATCAATTGTAAGCCAATAATGCAAACTATATGCAAATACACGAGGTATGAATGAAATCGTGGGCTGTTGTTTTTAGCAAGTGGTGCCCACATGTTTCAGTCATTAATGTGCCTTCCATGTGTGAAACACAAGTCTTTGGCCTAATGGGGAGGTCTTGGCTTTATGGTACACAGATGTGTGTTTGGAGGGTCATTTGCTGTGGGTGTAGCATTAACTCAAGTGATTTAAGTAACTGACCTCACGATCATTTACAATCCTGTGACTTCCGAGAATTGAGGACTGTGTGTAATAAAAGGGAAACTTTAGTTCCAGTTGTAAACACACATGCACAGACTATGATATGGGTATTTCAGAGGGCATATCACTATTACAATAAAGGGGAAAATATAAATAATAAATGTTTTTGTGATACTGTCATGCCATTTGCAATTACAAGCTACAAGTTCATATTTGTCAGACTATATTGATACATTAAAAACATACATAACGTTTAATATAATTTATGTTTTTTAAATATGTTTGCTGTGGGGCTTAAAGTAAAAAATATCTAGCTGGTGTAACAGAGATTGCATGCAGATCAAATGAATACAGAAACAACACAAAATAATCTAAATAATTGAAACGTTATTTCTTTTTCAATTTGTTTTGGAATATTAATATTTGAAAAACTGTGGTGTAACCATCTTAAGGGATGCCATTCTTATTATGTGACAAGAGAACCATAAAACACAGAAGCCCCCATTAGACCCCTCATGACTGTGTGTCAGGTTTTTTTGCCATTTACACATTTTGATTTGCTATATAATGCCATTGATTTACTTCTGCAGCAAATCTTTTATGAGCGTGTGTGGATGTGTTTCACCTGGTTCTTGTGAAGTCTTTCAGTCCTCAGAAGGATGTAGAGAGTCTTTGATGTAGATCAAACCAGCCAGCATGATTTTATGTTCCCACACCACTTCTTTCAGGTGTCAGATCTGTTACATGACAATCACATTTCAAGTAAATGATTAGCCTACAAACAGAAACATCAAGGCTAATGAAGCATAGCACCTTTTAATATTAAGCCCCATTAGAGTTCAAACAAGCATATTCTTTGCCCTTTGAAGAACGACTACAAATAATTTGAAGAAAAAACACAGAGGCTCCAAAATGAGAGTACCACATTGCGCTCACCTCATAGAGTAGTTCAAGCGAATTCACATGCCTTAGCTTCTGCAATGTAATGCATTCTAGAGCAGGTTCAGACTGTTGACAGGGAATGTTGAAGGAGCCATCACAGAAATATACTGCCTTTATTAACACATGGCTGAGTGCTTCTGATGTTCAGCCATCGCAGGTGAAAAAAAGACTCCTGCTGCATGTGCAAGCAAAACACAAGTTACGTTTATATCTTCAAAACCTGTGCGGAATTTATATGCACTGTAATTCAATTGCGGACATCAAACATAGAACATGTTTTCACAGATATTATACTTCAGATGTCTTGTCTGTTATGAATTTCGCTACAGCTGTGTAGAAGTGGAATATTTCAGCATGTATAACTCAAGTCTGAGAATGTATTATTTGAGAAGACTGGTAAACATATGACGCCAGTGCAGCGTACTGACTAAATTCTGAGAAATCAATGACAGTGAATTAAGCCATTACCTTATATATATAAAAAAAATATTGTATAATAGCCAGAAGTAGAAATTATCGCTGCATTTTGTCGTAAATTAACACATGTTAATGTTTAGAGTATCTGTGAATTCCATTATTCACATAGACTTGAAATTAAAATATACAGTATATCATGTTGTTACATTGCTGGTGGGTTGTGAAATATAAATTTTGGAAAACTTCTGTAGATATCTGGCTTAGTTTTGACATGGAGAAACTAACCATATAGCGTTGCGCTGCTTGAACAGTAGGTCAGATGTTTGACAACTGCTATTAGTGGTCGGTCATATTTTATTTTTTTCTGTGGGAGCCAAGCATTAGCAGGCACAAAGTGTGACTGTATTCTGGAAATAAGCCTTTAAAAAATGCAACCCATGTCTGTTTGTATTAATAAAGCATTTTATGAAGAAAGAAGTTGCATTTAATAAGTGGGCAACACCAATTATTCCTTTCCTCCCGTCACCTATTTATAATTATTTTGAGTGGCAAGCCAGTTTCTGGCTTGTTCTGTCAGACCAAGCTGTTTGATCTTCTAGAAAGATTTGGCAACCTCTTGAGTGGAGCAGGAGGAACAATCTTTGGTGGGCCTTTTTAATGACATTGAAAGCTTGTTTAAGCATACAGTCGATATGTGTGCCAAGCACTTGATTGATGGGTGTAAGATTAGGGAATTTATGTTCTGCCTGAGGTCAATACTGTTCTTCAGGTTGTTTTTCAGGCACCATAAGACTGCTTTGGCCTATCTGCTAATGGTATGGGATCTCATTGTTACTGCATATGAGTCAAATAATAGTTAGATATAAAATTATAATGAAGGTATGTGGTCTGTTGGTCTCTGAGACAATTTCTAGTTGTATGATTTATAGTTAAATAGGTTCCTAAGAGCCAACAGAATTTCTCAACCTAATAAAGAAAAATGGCTGGTTTTACATTGACAACTTAATGGTTACCTAAGAAGTAGGCCACCAAATTTAAACTATACTATTTAATAAGGGAAATGGATTCAAATATTATATTTACAAACACAATGCTTGTAGATACTTCGATATAGCTTCCATCCTGAAATGATTAAATTAATCATTACATTTTTTTTACAGCCACATACAACATTTGAGTTTGCTATTTGGTGAGTTACCAGAGGTAGAAAAATGATTGAAAAACAGTAACATGGATGTCATCTTAGATTTAACAACAGTAGAGTGTCGGTTATGGTACGGTGACAGCATTAAATTGAGTATAAATTTCTGCTATGACAAAAAAATATTATATAACTTTAAAATATATAAATTACTCTCAAAAGCAAAATAATAAACAACAATATTTCACTTAATATTTACAAAAAAAGTAAACTGATTTTTGAATTGGTTTGTTTATCCTAAATCAACTATTAGAATAAACTGATTCAAACTACATATATGATAGAGAACAGTGTTTGATTATTCCCAGTTTGCTTGTGTGCAATCCTAGCATTTTGTATTGCTAAAACACAACTTGTGCTGAAAAATTATAGTTAGTTATTCCCCAACGCTGATAATATATTGGTGTTAATAAATATACACTGCTGTTTGTGTATACGTTTGGATCATTGTTTTAATGTTCATCCAAAAAGGTGTCACAGCAGTGTTGAACACCAACTGTTGCTTCACATCTGAAGAAGTGCTGCACTTCTTCACTGCTCCTAATGTTTAGAAAGCCAAACTTTTGGCACATTAATCAAATGCTAATGGAACTTAGAGTCTATTGTGTTTGAGACAACTGGCAAAATAGCTTCTAGGTGAAAGATTATTCAAGTTTATGTCCAAACGATACATTTAAGAATCCAAATTGTGGAAAAAAGCTCCAAATAAAGCAGACATGCATGTCAATTTGAAGACACTTTAGCAGGGTTAAGAATGTCAACAACTTAGGTGGTTTCTTCCCTTGCATTTTTTAAATCCATTCAAATCTCTGGGAAGATATTCACTTTCATATCAGTCAGAAATCACCCTAAACCACTAACCTTCTAAAACTTCTTGGTAGTCTTCCAAACCACAAGTCTGAGCACCTTCCATCGGGATTCGTATCATAACTGTCAAAAACTTCAGAAACACACTGGCCCCTTCTCTCCGAAACCCATTTGTAAATAGGATCCCTAACCCTAGCAAAAGTATCGAATTACTGGAGAGAGCCTGCCAGGATGAGAACTACACAGGTCAGCTACTGCAGAGGACCTGTGTGTGCTGAGCAAAGCCAACAGTGTCAAAACAAGGTAAGACAAACCTCTCCAATATAGGTTGTGTCGCGCCTATGCATCCACCCACCGGTGTCCCATTTCTAACATTTGAATTTTTGTCCCCTATGAGCGTCCAAACCTATTAGTAACATTTTGCACTCCCTTTCGTCACGTCACCGCAGCGCCGCAGATTCTGTGGGACCTACGGAGGGTGCGCACAGCCTGCCAGTGCTCCAGTTTTGCATGATGGATGAATCTGGTGGCTGGTTGGAACAGATCGTCTGCTATAATGGCTCCCTAAGGACCCCAATCAGCAACGACTGGAGCTCAGTGGATAAATAATGAGCCACAGGGCCCTGCTAGACCCACTCTGGGGGTCCGACAAGCTACCAGCAGCACCTTGTGGTACAGAGTCAGCAGTCTGTTTTCAGCAAGATGATATTCAAAGAATTAAGAGAGGGAAAGCCAGTTATATACTCCAAACATATGCTCTGTTCTGGAAATAGAGGCCTATGTGTCATTCCGTACACACTCGGCAGGTAGCAAAATCCATCCTGAAGGGTAGTGTAAGGTGTGCTGGCTTCTCTTCAAACATCACGTTGACATTCTGATGGTTTGTGTTGCTCCAAAAGCCTCTGAAGGCTCCACTGAGACGTTTTTGTAAGGTAAAAAAGCAGTTCTGTGCCATGAGGCATTGAGTGCTAGACTGACATGTTCCTCCAGTCTAAAAAACAGGTGTTGGAAGGTAAAACCTGCTGGAAAATTCAACTTAAAGTTGGCATGAAATGGAAATTCATCCTATCTATTATCTAAGGCTACATCTACATTAATCTGGATATATTTATAACAGCATTTTTGTTTCAAAACACTCTCTGTGCACACTTGTTCACACTAACATGTCTGAAAATGCTACATTGCGAATACGTCCATTTTTACAGTATACGTTACAATGCGAAAACTGCGTTTTCAAATGGACTTCAAAAAAACTTTAAAATGCTCAACAAAAACACTGCCCCAGTGTGGAAAAAAAGGCCAAAACATAGAGAAAAAGATGTGTTTTCAGATGTAGCCTAAACACATTTTACTGGTTCATCCATACATGCGTTTCATTTTTTTAAATAATTTTTGGACTTCGTAACTTTTAAACAAAACATCATAACTCAAACTTCCGGTAAAACAACAGACTTCTCGCCGTTGATGTATGCTAGACTTCTCAAATCATTTAGTCCCCTTTAAATCTCGCCCCTTTCTAACAACCAACTGCAAGCTTGGATTAATATCTGCCTCCATCCAATCATCAACCAATGACTTCAAGTCCCCACCCTACATTTTTTCTTTTTTTATAATTTATATATGTCACAATATGGAAGATCTGTCGCTACTTCTTTTACATCACATTTTTGGATGGTAGCTGTGTTTTGGAGCATAGTAGCTGGTCTTTCGCTGGTACAAAATGTTTATTTGACTAGCCAACCATGTTCCCAAAACCAGTCGGACCACCTGAAACTGGTTATATAAGCTGGTAGCAGCTTTTTTGCTAGTCCAAGATGGTCTACCAGCTACCACATTCCAAAACACAGTTACCATCTCAAGCTGGATTTTCCAGCAGCGTAAACTAATTTTAAATGAAGTGACGATGGCAGAAGGATGAATTTCGCATTTACATTTGGTGTAAGCACATTTCTTGTGGCCATTCAGGAAATGAGCCTGATTCCTATACAGTACATCTTGGCAAAAGTTTCAATTATTACACTTAACAGATGGTTGGGAACGAAAGGAACCAACTAAAGCGGCTGATGATGCCAGCATCCTCATGCCAGTATTCCTCTGAGCAACGATCCTGAAATGGAGCATGAAAACCAACAATATTTACGAGGAAAAAAGTAATGCTAAGCATATTCGGTTGGTGACATACAAAATGGAGCTAAATACTAAGTGTTGAAATGCTAATGCTCTTTTTTCATTAAAAAGCTGTTGTAGAGCATAATACATGACAAAATTCTTAGCTGTGTTGTTTTGTTAAAAAATGATCTTGCAATAATCCGCCTTTTCTCAAGGGTTGCTAATAGCCTTTCTGTCAGCAATTCATCTGAGAAGCTAAACATCACAGCACAAGAAAAATGACTCTTCCTATTATCATTATTTTGAGTAAGCCTACATTTTACGATTAACACAAGCGCATTTCATATTCACCATTTTTCATTTCTTAGATGATCTCAAATTTAGACCCTATAAAGAATGTTTTGTTTCCTAACAAGCCTAGCGCACAGAGCTGAAGTCTTTCAGCTGCTACTCACTGAGAAAATGGATAATAGTGCTTTACAGTGTGATCACATAAACAGTGATTACTCCTCGATGAAGCTTTCACCAGGGGATAAAAAAAATCTATTCGCATGCGTGTCAAGTCAGACGATAAATAATGCTTTACTGCAAGATATTATAGCTCTCAGAGTGGGTGTATACATTTAAAGTAGAAACATTATGTAGAAATATGTAATGAGAAAGTCCTTTCTTGTCAAAAGTGGGACAGTTAAAGGTCAGGAGAGTCAGGATAGAAATGAAAAGCTGTATTATTATGCAGAGGATTCATCATACTGTCTTGACACCTATGTTTTAATATTTTATAGCAACATAATGAATCATTATTATAGGAGATATGACTACATACAGTAGTATTCTAGTTTATGCACTGTAAGCTGTTTTACAGTAATATTTTATTCACCGTGTACTGTAAATCCAACTATTGCAGATATACTTATATGCATGAAAACATGACAAACATTTTTACCCTAAAATAAATCATATGAGCAGATACAAAATTGTTAGTTTCAGGAGGCATACCATATATTATATTTTTATTGTACCTAATCAATCAAGCTGAAGCCCCATAGGTATAAATTAAATTTTATAACCTAGAAAAATAGAAAACAGTCATTTTAAATTGCAACAATATTTCACAAAAGTCACGTTTTTACTGCATTTTTGATCAAATATATACGCAGCTTTGGTGAGAGACTTCTTACATTTTTACTATTAGGCATCATTAATTCTAATTCAGAACTTTTTACAAATGTGTAAAATGTGAAACAAGGACATTAACGTAAAATATTACCACATTAGAAAATATATTACTCTGTTTTGCAAGACACCTATCTCGTTATTTTCCTTATTCTAATTTCTATAACTTATTTCTACAAGTAAGAATTCATCTAACCTTGAAGAAAGGCACAGGTGCTACAGCTCTCTACCTTATTTTTATCCCATTTACTGTCAATACTCGTTGAAACCCTCATTATATTTTGCACCGAGTTTGGATTGAAAGGTTAATAAGCAATAAGTGTGTCCAGGGACAAATCCATCTCAGCAGTGTCCCTGGACTACGTCCAATCCTTCTTTGAATTGGTCTCCACCTGTCTTGTTGAGATATCTGTATCCGTTTGTGGGCCCGTAACCAATTAAACCCAAAAACATGCACAACATACCCACCTGCCCACACAAACACTGCACTGAACAGATGCAAAGAATCCCAGCTGTGAGACCCAGAGATAAAATGACACAGAAAGAGTGTGAGGCTGCAAACAGCAATTTAGTTTGACAAGGTTGTCGTTCCTCCTTTTTTTGTCCTTGCCCACTATGTCAACTGATTATAACTTATTTAAAAAGAGTCTTCCAGTTTTGGCAGGATGGCTGTTTGCTCTAATTTAGATGGACGTTTTGGGATGACAGGGGTCTGGGTTATATCGCTCACTTCTCATTTCACACCCAGTGTGATTACACTGTCCAACACCATTCAGGCCGACTGCCAGTGTGGGGCAATAAGATGTGACATATAGCCATTCCACCCTTGGGATATTCAGTTTGTTACCTTAATAAGGTGTTAGACAAGCCTTACTGACAGCTGAGACATGCTCTACAGCAGTATCTCTCAGAATCACCTCAAGTCCTGGCTATCATAACCATCACATCACATCTCAAGAGTTTGTTAAGGTTTAGAAATCAAAGCAGAATTTAAAGGGATAGTTCACCCAAAAATTTAAAAGGTGATCATTTGCTCTTTATAATCTTTATATCTTTCCAAACCTGTAAAAAATGGGCTCCAATAATGTTTGGACCCAAACATTCCTCAAAATATCTTTTCATTTGCTTTCCATCAAAGAAATAAACTCATACAGGTTTAAAATGACATGAGAATTAATAAATGAAACAACACTACCACAAACACTACCACAAAGAACCATTCAGTTAAAGGTTCTTTAAAGAACCATCTCTTTCTTACCTTTTTACAATCTTTAGAATCTTCTTTCGCCACAAAGAACCTTTTGTGAAACAGAAAGGTTCCTCAGATGTTAAAGGTTCTTTATAGAACCATTTAGACAAAAAAGGTTCTTCTATCTATTGCATTGTGAAGCACCTTTATTTTTAAGAGTGAATGTTTAATTTTTAGACAAACTATCCCTTTAAGCAAGGCCTTAACACAATAGACTCTAAGGGGGACCTTCATAGCTATATATACATAGATGCCTCATCAGGGGCTGTTTTTATGGGTCGCTATATGTAAGCTGTCTGCCATATTGGAACGGTCAAAACCGGTCCACAAACATGTTATAGCATGTATGAATATCTATATCTGCAATAGACTTTAACTGATGATTTTGCTAAACTAACACAATGTAACAAGACAAAGACTTTAGCTAGCAAGATACCATAGTTTAACAAGTTTTAATAACGAGTTAATGCAAAACACACACACACAAAACCAACACACTGTCACCTGTGGAAGGTCATCCCATTTCTTTGGGCATTCTTTGGAAATGTATTCAACCAGAGGCTACACAATGTTGTGGCATTTTGGAAAACTCACTGATATTTCTCAAACAAATGGGATGACCTTTCACAGGTGACAGTGTGTTAGTTTGTGCTAAAGCCTTTGTCTTGTTGCATTTTGTAAGTTTAGTGTGAGTGACGAAACTTTGACTGTTCCAAGATGGCGAATGTGTCGAATCTGGCATCTACAGTATTTATACATATCTATAGGGAGCCTCCAAAAATTACAAATCCTTTACTGTAAACCAATCGTGAATTTCAGCACAGCGCTTCAGTTTTTAACGGTGAAAGAGTGCAAGATAAAATTTAAGTACTGTTGCCAAACATTAAATTTGACAACTGTTTTACAATAGAAATGTTAAACTACCAACTGTACTGTAATATCCAGTGATGCATACTACTCAAAATTCACTGTTTGGAAGTAAAAATACAGATCGTCATTTATGTGATTCATGTAATTAAGAAATATTGGGTGCATATTATTTACAAACAGTTAATTGATTACTTTTTATTCTTGTTCATTTACTGTTCTTCTTTCTTTTGATTTATTCCCCTAAAATCAATTTAAATCATTTATTTATTTAATTTCTTTTAATGAAGATCGTTACCTTTGGGGTCTGTTCTTTAATTCAGTGTTTCACAACCTTTTTTTAGCCGCGGCACCCTTTGGAAATTTTAACAAACTTGTGGCACCCTACAAAATAAATATTATAATTTAATATTACACAATATTTGAATTTCTAACTTCAACATGATAATTTAAAAAGTATAGATATTCGGTACAACAGGGAAGAAATGCAGAATATAATGTCATACAGATAGTTTTAATATTATAAAAAACAATGTGTCTATCAATGGTGGCAATCAATAGGCTAATTTATAATGAAGAGACCAATTTATATGACAGATTTTAATGTAGGCTTTATGTAAACATTATTTAATTACCATTATAACTATCTCACAAATATTTGCTCACTCAGTGTTTTTTTAATTTTACAGTGGGGTAATTTTGGTGCAGTAGCACGAGATAGCTTGATTTCAAACTTTGAATTTAATAAAAAATGACAAGCAGTCAGTAATAAAATAAGAACAAATAAAGAAATTAATAATGATAGCACAAATAAAAAATAACGACAGGCCTTCGAATTAAATAAATTGCTTTTTAGTTTTTCAGGTAGGTCTAACAGTAGGGTTAATATATTTAAAAAAAAATTTTTTTTTTACCAATTATCCAAATAATGTTTAGTCCTAGAAAGCTATTATTATCAGAACACGCGAGCATAACAGAGCGGTTAGCAGATCAATGAATGAGAGGGCATCGTTACCAGAGTTGCCCATTTACAACACCATTATACAACACAGTAGGACTATTGCAGACAGAAACAATACTGTACTACATCGATGTTTCCTGTCGGCTCAATTTTTGAGTGGACTTTGCTGTTCCGATTCGCATGAACGGTATACGAGTGGAGCGACTGAGCGGAGCGCACACGCATAGAGCGGATAATACGCAGAGCGTCACACGACGTGAAAGTGAATCCTGAGCGGTGAACTCATTTTCGACAGCCGAAATTCAGTGCATCTCTAATTATTGGCGACATCAGAAATGGATATTATATAACAGATGCTTTTTTTTAACATTTTAGCAATTTAAAAATATTAAAAAATGATTTTTTTACTTGGCACCCCGGTTGGGAAACACTGCTTTAATTACTTCCTTGCCTTTAAGAGAGGTTTCAAATTATATTTTGTACACTTTGGAAGGTCATATAGACCCAAACATTTCCAATTCTTTACAAATAACGTTACAACACCTGAATCAATATTCTATTGGCCACCAAACTTGGTCATTTTTGCCAAACTGGAGATAGCTTGTATTTTTTTTTCGAAATACTTGTGTGGATCAAGTTTATGATTAATACTGGTGCACAGGAGAAAACATTATCATACAGTCAAATCAGATTAGCATTACTGTGCTGTTGCTTGCTCAAATGTTGCATCATATATTCAGTTGGGGAGAAAAATTACATGTGCATCAAGACGTCAACTTGATGAATTGCAGACCACTGGAGCTGCTTATGTGACTTCCATGTTAAACATGCAGCCAGTGGACAGACAGTCATCTTCACACTTATGAGCTGCAAAAATAAATTAAAAATAAGCTGCTTTGAAAGAATGTATATTGTATAAAGCGCTATAAAAATTTAATAAACCAACAGAAAACAAAAACATGCAATATTTGCTATGCTAAGCCTTAGTTTTGAGTCTGTGTCTGGATGACTAGTTTCCATGGAGCTAAATTACACTGTCATCTCAGTAATTATGATTGATTCCTCTGACAAAATGAACATCCCTATGATTAGAATTCATAACTGGGGTATTTGGTTTGACATACTGCTGTAATTTTATTTTTGGATGAGTGTTGCTTCACAAAATGTAAACAAGTGCTGTTTTATTTAATGCAGAGGGAAAATGTGAATGATACAGTCCTAAAATTCTTTTGTTGTAAACAATCATTTTACTTCATTTTCGAAACTTAATTTTCTCAATACAAATTTCAGCAAATTTCATTTTTTGTTCCAAGATCACAACTTCTTACAAGATGTTTGTTGAAAAAACACTTAACCAATTAAATATATAGAGCAATAACGATTCATGATTATTATTTATTTATCTATTAATCAATAATAAAATACAGAAATATGGACATTTGGTTTTTTTTTATTTTTTTTTTTTTTCTTTCTTTTTCTTTTATATATATACAGTGGGTACGGAAAGTATCCAGACCCCCTTAAAATTTCACTCTTTGTTATATTGCAGCAATTGGCTAAAATCATTTAAGTTAATTTTTTATCCTCATTAATGTACCACAGCACCCCATATTGACAGAAAAATACAGAATTTTTGACATTTTTGCAGATTATTAAAAAAGAAAAACTGAAATAAATATCACATGGTCCTAAGTATTCAAACCCTTTGCTCAGTATTTAGTAGAAGCACCTTTTGATCTAATACAGCCATGAGTTTTTTTTTGGGAAAGATGCAACAAGTTTTCACACCTGGATTTGGGGATCCTCTGCCATACCTCCTTGCAGATCCTCTCCAGTTCTATCAGGTTAGATGGTAAACGTTGGTGGACAACCATTCTTAGGTCTCTCCAGAGATGCTCAATTAAGTCAGGGCTCTGGCTGGGACATTCAAGAACAGTCACAGAGTTGTTATGAAGCCACTCCTTCATTATTTTAGCTGTGTGCTTAGGGTCATTGTCTTGTGGGAAGGTAAACCTTCGGCCCAGTCTGAGGTCTGAGCACTCTGGAGAAGGTTTTCATCAAGGATATCCCTGTACTTGGCCGCATTAATCTTTCCCTCGATTGCAACCAGTCGTTCTGTCCCTGCAGCTGAAAAAACCCCCACAGCATGATGCTGCCACCAACATACTTCACTGTTGGGGTTGTATTGGACAGGTGATGAGCAGTGCAATGGTTTTCTCCACACATACTGCTTAGAACTTTTTGGCCTTATTTCTATCTTGGTCTCATCAGACCAGAGAATCTTATTTATCACCATCTTGGAGTCCTCCATGCGGGCTTTCATGAGTCTTGCACTGAGGAGAGGCTTCCGTCGGGCCACTCTGCCTTAAAACCCCGACTGGTGGAGGGCTGCAGTGAGGGTTGACTTTCTACAATTTTCTCCCATCTCCCGACTGCATCTCTGAGCTCAGCCACAGTGATCTTTGGGTTCTTCTTTACCTCTCTCACAAATTCTCTTCTCCCCCGATAGCTCAGTTTTGGCCGGACGGCCAGCTCTAGGAAGTGTTTTGGTCGTCCCAAACGTCTTCCATTTAGGATTATGGAGGCCACTGTGCTCTTAGGAATCTTAAGTGCAGCAGAATTTTTTTTTTTAACCTTGGCCAGATCTGTGCCTTGCCTCAGTTCTGTCTCTGAGCTCTTCAGGCAGTGCCTTTGACCTCATGATTCTCATTTGCTCTGACTTGCACTGTGAGCTGTAAGGTCTTATATAGACGGATGTGTGGCTTTCCTAATCAAGTCCAATCAGTATAATCAAACAGCTGGACTCAAATTAAGGTGTAGAACCATCTCAAGTATGATCAGAAGAAATGGACAGCACCTAAGTTAAATATATGAGTGTCACAGCAAAGGGTCTGAATCCTTAGGACCATGTGATATTTCATTTTTCTTTTTTTATAAATCTGCAAAAATTTCAACAATTCCGTGTTTTTCTGTCAATATGGGGTGCTTGTGTACATTAATGAGGAAAAAAAAACTTAAATGATTTTAGCAAATGGCTGCCATATAACAAAGAGTGAAAAATTTAAGGGGTGCTGAAGACTTTCCGTACCCACTCGATATATATATTATATATAGATATATATATATATATAGATATATCTTATATATCCACAAGTATATACTGTATATAAATACAATTTTATCATTTATAATATATTACATTATTTGGCCTGCAACATCTAATATGTGAAGATCTTGAGGAAAAAAACAGAAGAATAAGCAATAATAATAGTCATGCTTGCTTCAGCCATTTATCTAGTTTATGTATGTATGAAACCTGGATGCAATCTAATGCACAATGAATAACTTTCCCATTTTCTTGTATTATGAGATTGTATGTATACTATCAGTCACACCTTGACTCTTCCAAAATACAGCTCCGCTACTACATACCTGTCATCTCCAGCAGAAAGTGAAGAAAAATCTAATTTCCTTCACGCTTCAGAAAACTCTATGAAAAGCCTGAAAGAGCTGATACCACATTGTTGAGTTTATGCACATTTTGTGCACAATCCCTTTCCTAACCCTACCCCATCTGTCATGCAATAACATCAGCTTTGGGTCCAGAGGCGAAGACTTCCACACGTCACGCACCGCGTTGCCCTCAGAAGATACCGCGGTTCTGCCCGAGGCTGCTGGAACCGGCCAGCCAGATCAAAGGCCCAATAGGTTGTCTGCACATTCCTAACAGTATTTGCTTGATAACAGCTGGAAGATTTTTTATATAACAACATAATAAGAAAAAGGCGCTCGTAAGGAAACGGTAAGCTCCTCTCCTTTACCAAAGAGTTCTCTTTGTGCGAAAGGCAATATTGTAATGATGAAGTGGGTCATGAAAACAAGATACAGATGTTTTGATTTCCTCCATCGCTGGACATGGTGGACCTGAGACTTAATGCCTAATCAAAGAGATCAAAATGTGCACTTATTGATAGAGAGGCAGGAAATCATATCGCGTGGATGCCGGTGTCGTATGAGATTTTGGGTAAGAATTGGCTAAGATTTAAGATTTATCGCTGAACCTTGGGTCAGGGCTACGAGCCAGATGAACTGTTGAAACAGGTGAATGCTCACAGTCACGCTTTTATAGGTGTGGATGGGAAAGGAGGGACAATATTCGTATTTTGGTATTTTAATTGCAATTAAATGAAAATGAATTAAAATGCAAATTTAATTAGCTAAATTTTAGAATGCCTTTTTTTGACCCAAAGAAAGGACATTTAAGAAGGATGAAGTGTAAAAATTTTGAACATCTTTGAAATATTGTAAAAGTGTACTGTTGAATGTACTGACAAGCATTTATGGTAAACTAAAATATACTTTAATGTAATTTTGTAACATGTGATTTGTCACGTATTTAAATATATTTGTTATTACACATTACTAATGATGCAGTTGCAACTTAGCACAAATAGTAGTAAAAACAGTAAAAATGTTAACATTAAATGTACTCTTGAATAACACGTGGCAGTTAAAATTTATAGCACTTCACATGTGCTTTATAGGATAGTCGACAGATTAAAAGTCTACTAAAGGACATTTTTTTAAAATGTACTTTAAAGTAAAACTTCATTAACTTCAAAACTTCATTCATTAATATGTAATCAGCCAGTATAGTTTTTTAAAACTTTCTTTTAATTATTATTTTAACAATTAAGCACACTTCTTTCTCACAAGGGTATGCAAACATGAACAACCATATTTCTGTCAATTAAAGTCAGTTAATGCACTAACGCATATAATATGCACCATTCACAAATGTGTTCGACTGTGCTCAAGGCTGTCTAAAACATACTTGCAACATTCCTACAGTTTATAAATGAATGAGTAACATATAAATGTATGCTGCAAAACAGCTCCATGCATGCTTTCATGAGGTTTGTTCTGGCTGCAAGCAGAAACATTTATATTCATTTGTGTCATGAATATCACACAGACTTCCCTTTAATGAATCTTATTAGTACATTAATTGCAGCTGGATCATGGCTAATTATTACAATGATTAGTAGAGCAGGCACAGATGCAAAACAAAAGCCTGCAGAGGAATTATGGAAAGACAAAACTAAATCTGCAAACCCTTTAAGCAGTTGTTTAGAAAAACATACTATTTCTGCAGAGCAAATTAAGTATACTACACAGTATTCACATTTCTCCGTGATTTATAGTAAATAGCCCACTTGCTGCATTTGTCTAAATGTGATGTAGCCTATAAACTGAAAAATTGGTGTTAAAACAAATTTCATTCAAATACACAGAAATACTAGAAAAACATGGAAATATGTAAAAATGAGTTAATTTAAATAGTGACTTTTGCATAACAGCAGTATGCAACGTTTTTAAAACAGCACTGTGCTACATTTTTGTCACATAACCATTATGACACAATAGGGCTAATTAGAATTTAATTAAAAGTTTGCGTAAAAATGTGCTAACTTTAAAAATAAATAAAAATACAATAGGTAAATTTTGACTATTGCATTTAAACGGTAGTATGCTGCATTATTGTCACACAAACATTATGAGACAAGTTAAAGAAAAAAACTATGAAAAAATGTCATTTTGCATTTCTAATTTGTGTAAAAATTTGCTTTACTTTCCAATAAATGTAGGTAAAAAGTGACTTTTACTAATGGCTGTATGCAAAGCTTTTTAAAACCATAGCATGCTACAATGTTGTCATATAACCATTACAAAAGAAGTTAATAAAACAAGGGGAAAAAACAACAAAAACATTTCTGTAAATATGTGCCAACTTTCCAATAGATTTTGATAGTGACTTTTGCATACTAAAAGTAGCATGCAACACTGTTGTCAAATAACCATTACAAGAGAATTTAAAGTAAAAATATTCTCTGAAAAAAAGTGTCATTTTGAATTTTTTTTAATCTATGTTTTGAGTAAAAACGTGCCAACTTTCCAATACATTTTGTGACTAATGGTGTCATGCAAAACTTTTTAAACCCTAGCATGCTTAAATGTTGTCATATAACCATTATGAGGGAAGTTAAATGGGTGGTTGACTGGTTTTTTTCTAGGCTTGATTGTGTTTATGGGGTGCAGTCTAACATGTGTTAATGCTTCTTTGTTAAAAAACGCACTATTTTTCACATAATTTACCTTTATTCCACACCTTTCCGTCCTTCTCCTCTGAACGCGCTGATCATTTTCCTGATTTATGATTTAGCACCTCCTCAGAAAGTTAGCAACGAGGGGCTGGCTAAACGTCCGCTCGCGCTCGATCGCCCCAAAAAGACGGGCTAGGGTGCAGCCTGTTTGATTTATAATTACAATGACGTCGTCTCCTAATTGTATCAATCTGAGCATGAAATTGAGACGCAGGAGGAGTTATCATTCGAACCGGCGGCGATGAGCACGAGCATAGAAGATAAGCAGTTGTGCAAGAATGGTATTTGTAATTGGTGTAGGCCTAAGATTTTAGTTTGGTCATGTGCTGTGCGCTCATACGTTCTTACTGTGTTGCGCTTTAGGTGTTGTAAATTGTGGCTGTTTTATTGTCCAGCCTTGTAGTAATATACTGTTGATATCGCTGAGATTAAACGCTGTGGTTCAACTACAAGGTTCACGCACACCCCACCGCACGCGCGTCCATGTATGCTTCTCATAGCTATAGTATGTGAAAATAAGTGGTTATTCATCTTGCGCTATGATCTGAAAAACGAGAGGAGAGAGGAGAGCCGCGAGGACTGAGAGAGATCCAGCCGCATGTGAGAGCAGGGGCTTCGGCCAGGCACAGAATGGACATACGCTGCTTAGAACATCTTTGAACTACTTGTGACAATCCAGTGAATCGTTTAGAAATGACAGACATTCGATTATGATCATTGAAACGATTAATTATATGACTAGATTTTTACGTGCACCCTTCTGTTTTATCTTCCTATCTCTACAGCAGAGCTCGTTCATGCCCGACTACCTTGCTGCGTGTTATTTCCCGGATTGCCGGCTAGGAGGGTATGAAAATTCTGGGTCTTGAACTTGTAACGGACCTGACGATAACTCGTTGTAAGTTCCTTACCAGTTGTTTTTGTAGGCATTCGAATACGGCCAGAATTTTAAAAAAGGGACGATATCTCCATTGCATTGACTTTCAGTCGTAACTTGGCAGATATGGGTTATGCCTCAAACAGCACCATTACAGTTAAACTATATCGTGACATTTAAACAAGTGAAATCGCAATCAACCACCCCTTTAAAATAACATCAGTGTTATGGTTTGCCATTTTAATCCCCAAACTCTTGTTAAAAATTGCCTTACTTTCCAATAAATTATGGTGTGGTGTTGATATACTGGGTTTTACTTAGTACGCCTGGACCTGGACGGTATAATTAACCGTGCATTTGCCATCTGCTAAGAAAAATAAGAGTAGCTCTTAGTATGCACATTTCTATAAGCAGGATATGCATGTAGCATGTTTCGTTACCCCTGTACCATGCAGAAAATATTAGAACCGTATGCTTTATTACACATATTGCTTTCATCTTTAATTGACTACCATAACTCTATAAGATAGATGTTTTGAACTGCTGAGAACATCAGAGCACTTTTGAGACTGCTGAGTAAATATTAAATATATATATCTTGTGAAGTAGCTGAAGATATACATCATTGGCTTTCTGGAAAAATCCTGAAATCCTGGCTGGAAAGAAAAGCAATGTGAAAGAAAACACAGTTGTGCGGTTCAAAGACTGTACTGTTTCAGTTGAAGCACTTTTCACACCGGTCTTCTGTCTGACTGTCACTCGCTGAGATACGAGACACCTGTGTTTTGTAAAGGAGATGAGAAACATGTAGCGGACATGCACACAAACGCCTCGCACATTTTAAATCAACAAGGCCCCATAGTGTGATCCGACGTGAGAAAGGGCCATGGAGAAGAACATGTGAGATACAACACATGGCTTAAGTTTCTTTCCAGGGTGGACGGCTTCTGGCTGTCAACAGGATAGTGTGTGTGGAGGAGGGGGGAAACACACGTCACAGATTGGATGTTGCTAATATTTACACTTACCATAGACCGGCCAGTCGCGACTCCAAACCAGAGCAGATTATTGAATGACATATCTAATAAATTTGCAGGTTAAACTTCTAACTACCTTCACGTTTTCAGAAACCCAAATGTGGCGATTCTAGGGTTTTCGCAAGGTAAAAGGAAAATTGTAGTTGATCACCTTAAGCGAGTCCACGCCCGCTATGCGTATCTGCATGGCTGCAGCACAAACAACATTTCGGGATATAGTAGAGTTATTTACTGTAACAAAGCCAATAATGTTAAATAACTATGAGCAATACCTCAATTTAAACTTGTGCATACTCCAAATAAAGTGGTTTTCCTTTCCCCTTTTTTTTCTTTTTTATTTCTTTTTTGTGAAAAATTTTAAAACCCCCAACTAATTAGTAAGTTATGAATGAGACATTGCCCTTTTATGCACTTTTTCTGGATTTTGTGCAATTCAAGACACAATAAGCGACAGATAAACTTTGAAACACCTAAATTTATGAAAAAAGTTATTCGAATGAATATATTGTAAATACTTTTCAAGCATTCAAAAGTTTGGGTTTTAGTAAAGTAAGATTTTTAAAATGTTTGGGAAAAAAGAATTCCGTTTAACTATATATTCAATTATGCCTGTGATTGTACAAAAGCTGATTTTCAAACCAATATAACTGATTTCTTGAAGATACATTTCTTTTTATTTACATGTGTGATCAGTTGTGCTCTCTCTTGACCCTTAATATTTTTGTGGAAATCCTGATACTCAGGATTCTTTGATAAATAGACAGTAAAGGAACAGCATTTATCTTAAATATATATTTTTGGTAACAATGTCTTTAGTGTCACTTTTGAAGTATCAATAAAATTATTAATTTTATTACATAATAATAATAAAACTTAGTGTCCCAAAATATTTGAATGACAGTGCAAGTATGTAACATGCATTAAATACCATAAACTAACATGTTTTACAGCATCTATTAATGTAGGTTAATGTAACTTTGTACATATATTAACACATTTGAAAATTTCTAGTCGTTTAATTCAACATTAGGGTGTTATGAGCAAACACAAGTTAATAATTAACAAAAATATATTTATAAATGAACACTAACCTAGATACTATTTTGCTTAGCAACTGGAATATCACCCTTATTTCCTAATTATAGGATGCCAGATACATTCCCCCATACATAAACAACACCCACTTCAAGGACCGTTTCATATGGAGATCCAGGATACTTCCTTGTTCTAGTTAAAAGCATTTCATGACTTGTAAGATTTGCCAGCAACTACTACACTCATGCTTACCTTATATAGTTTTTTGTTTACAATATGCAGTACCCGGAGGCCCAACAAGTAAGGTCAAATGGTTTCCGTTAATACGAAAAGCAAAATGAACAGCGGAATGGATCGCAGGCCTTTGAAATGTTTGCATTTCAATGATACAGAGTCTGGTAGATTATGTAGAGCAGAAACACGGGGGGGTATCTTATTATTGTGAAAAACGGGACTGGGAAAAGTCTTACTGTGCACTTAGATGGCCGTCTTTAGACAAAAACCACCAACAGAAAGGAGCCTTACAAATCTCGACAGTAACAAATGCACACTTGTTCAGAAAAACGAAAAAAAAAACTTTTAACAGTAAATATCTTGTTGCTTTTCTGATTTTTCGCCGGAACCCAACGTCGATCTCACCACCTCTCCAAATCCCTGAGGAAAGACTTCAACACTCACGCCTACAGGACGGGTGCAGGTGTCTTAGTCATGTACGTCTGCATTGTGAGAGTCGATGTGAAAACTGTCATCTTAACAGACACACTGGGTACAGCTAAGAACAGCACAGTATCGATGCAGTAGCAACTAATACCACTAGAAACTACGCTGATAACTTACACTGTGGAGGACAGACAAGACACAATCACGACTGAGACTGGATAAAATTACAAATGGTTTACTATGGTAATGTGCGAACTATGAGGAACGTGCGTCCTTTGACGACATGGGAGGTCTGTTATTCCATTCTTATGCTATTGCAGTGGTGTTTTTGTGCATTAAATGAATATTTCAGCCAAAAATGAACTTTTCATTCATCTTTACTGAAAATGTATTCGTTTTGAAGTTAAAAACATCTTAATGATGGATCTGCTTATAACAAACATACATTAATTGAAGGACTGTGGATTTCTTTTGGATTATTTGTGATGTTTTTGTCAGAACTCTAATTCTGACGGCACTTCAATCTGAAGTGTTGTAATGCTACATTTCTCCAAATCTGTTCTGTTGAAGAAACAAACTACATCTTGGATGGCCTGAGTGTGAGTACATTACTCCCCACTACATGTGTCACAAAAGCTGTCTTTTAAATCTTATCGGTTTGTTCTGACAGATAAAAGATAAAAGCCACGCTTTGGAAGGGCCGCGAGTAAATAATTACAGGATTTTAAATTGGGCCAACTATACTTTTAATATACTGCATGATTATGTCATAATGTCCAGTACTAGTTTAGAAATGCTCTTTTCTAATCAGTATAACATTAGAAAGACCAGACTATTGGCTATTATTTGCATTTGGATTCATTAACTTTGGGAGGAACGAGAAGACAATGGAAGTACAGAAATGTGAAGAAACCGGTTTGTCTGAGAGACCGTCTAGACAAATGCATCACAAATTCTGGGTTTATTCCCTTGAAAATGCTCCCGTTACACATGTCTCATTGAAACAATGGATGAATTAGTTCATCTTAAAAACATATTAAGAAAAGGGCATCTTGAATCAGAAATATTTCATACATTTTGACATAACACAGAGCCAGCTGCTATTTTTTTTCTTCTTTCTTTTTCTTTTTTTTCATCAAGACAACACAAAAGGGAATAAGTTAATACTGACTCCGTCCGACTGTAAAGGGATCGTTCACCCAAAAATTAAAATCCCGTTTTATTTTTTTCACCCTCATGTCATTCCAAAACTGTATGCATTTTTCCATGCTATTGCAATGTACGGGGGACTGAAATTTTTGCAAAAGCATCAAATAAGATGTTTATAAGACATTTCTATACTAATTTATCACACAAAGCTATAGTACAAGCTTCAGAAAATGTGGAATATAGTACATGACATAGTTAACTAAAACCTAAAGTTAAAAATAAAAACCACTATGAACTACTTGAAATAAAATAAAAGCAAACTTTTATGGCGCTTTTAGTCCTTTTTGAAGATTGAAAGCTTCCATTGTAATTGAATTGAAAAGTTGCACCTTTTTTTTCTTCATTTCTCAGTTTTTCATTTCAACCGAATGGGTTTGAGGGCGAGAAACAAGAGAATTTCATTTTTGGGGTCAAAATTTTCACTTCATTTTTTAACGTGATAGTGAGAAGGCTCATATCGCAAAATCGCTTCGAAAAAAAAAATTTGGTGGATCACCAATTATTCCTACTCACTACATATACAAAGTTGGAAATCAGAAACAAGGACGAACAAAGACAATTATGAAACAAAGTAATTGCAGAATGAACTAAACAATTCTAAACGTTGTATATAATGATTCTGGCTCACTGTTTTCCGTGTTTGAGCAACAACATCACACTGTGTAACGTGTCATTTTATATATTAGGTTCCATTTATACACTCGAACATAGAAGAAAAATATTAAACCAACATTACATATAAACAATCCCTTACAAAACTATAGCTGTATATTGTTAGATGAGTGCAACAAGTGAGAGGATTTGTATTTGGTTAGGAGTTACCAGTCTAAGCTTTGCAGTTAAACTGAACCAATTCAGTCAAAGGACACTGCCAGCAGAACTAATCAATGTCCACGATCCTAATGTTCAGATCTAATAAACACTACCTTTCAAAAATTTGGGATTTGATTTGATTTATTTTTTATTTTTTTAATCCCTGTGCTCATCAAGGCTGCATTTTTTTGATCAAAAATACAGTAAAAACACAGTAATATTATTAAAATGTAAAATAAATTTGATGCTGACTGATTATTCCAGGCTTCAGTGTAACGTGATTCTTCAGAAATCATTCTAATATGCTGACTTGGTGCCCAAGAAGCATTTCTTATTATTAACAATCTTGAAAATGGTTGTATATATTTTTTTTGTGGAAACAGTGATACATTTTTAATGACTCTTTGATGAATAGAAAGCACAGCATTTATTTTTATAGAAATCTTTTCAGTCTTTACTGTCATTTTCAATCAATGTAATACATCCTTGCTGAATAAAAGTAATTTCTTAAAAAAAAAAATCTTACTGATCCCAAACTTTTGAACGGTAGTGTAACTGTGAATTAACACACTGCTGAATGTGATTTTATAACAAGTGAACATTTTCCATCCCCATCTTATATTAGTAATGCAACAAGTAAATAAAACCCACTGGATCCTTCTGTTACAGAACAGATTTTTTCGCAAAGTAAGGCAAAGAGAGCTTGCGAGTAAAATTTCTAACATTTCCTTCAGGCTATATAGCTTATCGAATGTCCCTTTCCTGTTTTCCTGTCATTTTTGGCCAGATTAATCAAATGGATCCAATTTCTTGAACCCAGAAGTTATCTAGTGTCGTGGGCAGGTGTGTCTGGATCGATGGAACGTTGATGGAACGTGCAAATGCATTCGCAAAAAATTCCGCAAACTTCACATATCATCCGTGCTACTATGTACAGTGTCATTAAGTCTATAACCTCACAAATCGATCATTTTGACACAACGAATGCTTGTTTTTTTTACAGTGAGAAACGTTTATGACATGTTTGGTCTATTTATCTCATTATTTTGATGATGTTTTGATGATATTATTTTTTCCGCGTTTCCATCAGCCATGACGTGCTCATTAAATATTAATGATTCCAATCATATGAATGAAGAAATGTACTGTACATGCAGAGTATAGCCTCATGGGGGTTGTAGCACTCTCATTCCTTCTCAATTTCATACAGCCTCAGGGCAAATATTGCCCTTCAAGACTATTAAGCATTGACTAACTAATTAAAATCTAATTGATCATGAGACTTCAAGTATGTATCTATGGGCCACTTCAAGTTAACAACTCCCGACATGTCTGGGGAGCTCCACTGTTCTAGATTGTTGGTTTTACCAGACGTAGTTGCTCTCATATGTTCAAGCGTCCCATGAGGTAACCCAGGATTGAAGCCCTAGGATGCTGATTACCTCATTAGTGAGAGCTCCGAGAGAACATCTCCTTTACAACCTCAGTGAAGGTGCTCCATCAAATATGTCCAAGTCAAGGAGCCATGGTCCTCAAGCCCTGTTTTTCCATGATGTTCCACAGCTTCCGCAAGTTGGACTGAGTGATGGTGTCGTCCGGCTTCAGCTGCAAGGCTTGCAGATAATTGGCCTCCGCTTCTTGGAGTTTGCCGTTGAGATGGAGAATGGCTCCGAGGTTCATGAGGGCTGCGGGATACTGTGGAAGAGAAACACCAAATAGTCACTTTAAGGAAGCAAATAATGTCCTTTGCATGCTTTTTCTCAAGCAAACCAGGTTCCAGCGAATCACTGGCATTTCTGAAACGTTTTCGGGTTCACATGTCCATAAATTTAACCAGAATCTCTCTGTTATTCTACAGTCTATAACTCTCCTGGACGCACATCATCTGTTTTACTTATGTCAGGGTTACATAAGTGATGTTGAACGCATCAGGCTTCAATGGAAACAATATGTTGACTTCACTGATTCTTCTCACATTAGGAGATTTCAATAGATGCGCAAATCAAACTGAACCTAAAATAAACCCAACATTCCAAGATTCCTGACATGGACGTACAAAAACATATTTGTTGCAGCACTTGAGGCTAAACACAGGTTGGCATGACTAAATGTAATGTGTCAAAAATATTTCATTGCATGGTGATGTGATTTAAATTAAAAACCATGCTTCATGCTTTACTTGCCACCTCTGAAGGGAGAGAGTCATATATTATCTAACACTCATGAGAGTAAAACTAACACTAACTGAATTTTTAGGCCAGCTGCCATGGTTTTCCACACGGAAATGTAGAAGAAGATGATCGTTGTAGAATTACACAACGCATAAGTAATACATTAGCACTATTTGACCCAACACAGAGATGTCAAACCTCAAAACGAGACTGAGGGACAAATGAACTGCAAACTGTGGCATTAACTGCACTCGAGTGACACATATACCTTCCTCTCAAAACCAAATATATTCTAAGCCATACTCAGCAGTATTTTCACTAGCTTCAAGTACCAAAGTGTAAAAAAATAAAAAAAATTCCATAGAAAAATGGAAAATGTACTTCTGTCAGGACATTTTCAGTTTACAGATGTTTTCTTTAACCCTAAAACACAACACAAAACAATATATAATTCAAGATAGCAAACACCTGTGAAAAATTAATTTGGAAAATTCCTTCATATCAACACAGTACACTGGACCCTAATTTTACTGACGTTTTATATGACAAAATGGGGTTTGATATGACCAAAAAAGTCCAAAAATCATGGTATGATTTATTTTAAATAACTAAAGTGATACTGTAAATCATAATATAGGTATTTTTTCCTCCATAAACAAATAAATGCACTGGTTTAAATTTTAATGGGATTATCCAGTTCAATTCTTTAATGAAAGTAATTTACCTCAATTTTATATTATTTTTATATCAAATTTAAAAAATAATAAAATGAAAACAAAGCTGCTTCGAAAAATGTGAAAAGATTTACATAATATTCATAAAAAGTCTGGCATCAGTGTAAAAACAGCTTCATATTAAAGCATGTAACACCTGAATTTAAAAATACCCCTAATTTTAGTTTAAAACTATATTGAAAAGTCAAGCCCTGCAATTCATATTTGTATATGCATACAGTGGGGAAAAAAAGTATTTAGCCAGCCACCAATTGTGCAAGTTCTCCCACTTAAAAAGATGAGAGAGGCCTGTAATTTTCATCATAGGTATACCTCAACTATGAGAGACAAAAATGAGCAGTAATGTTTTGGGGCTGTCGCTGGGCAACACGGATTTTCAACTCCCTCCAAAGATTTTCTATGGGGTTGAGATCTGGAGACTGGCTAGGCCACTCCAGGACCTTGAAATGCTTCTTACGAAGCCACTCCTTCGTTGCCCGGGCGGTGTGTTTGGGATCATTGTCATGCTGAAAGACCCAGCCACGTTTCTTTTTCAATGCCCTTGCTGATGGAAGGAGTTTTCACTCAAAATCTCACGATACATGGCCCCATTCATTCTTTCGTTTACACGGATCAGTCGTCCTGGTCCTTTTGCAGAAAAACAGCCCCAAAGCATGATGTTTCCACCCCCATGCTTCACAGTAGGTATGGTGTTCTTTGGATGCAACTCAGCATTCTTTCTCCTCCAAACACGACAAGTTGAGTTTTTACCTAAAAGTTCTATTTTGGTTTCATCTGATATTATGACATTCTCCCAATCCTCTTCTGATCATCCAAATGCTCTCTCAAACTTCAGACGGGCCTGGACATGTACTGGCTTAAGCAGGGGACACGTCTGGCACTGCAAGATTTGAGTCCCTGGCGGCGCAGTGTGTTACTGATGTAGCCTTTGTTACTTTGGTCCCAGCTCTCTGCAGGTTATTCACTAGGTCCCCCCGTGTGGTTCTGGGATTTTTGCTCACAGTTCTTGTGATCATTTTGACCCCACGGGGTGAGATCTTGCGTGGAGCCCCAGATCGAGGGAGATTTCAGTGGTCTTGTATGTCTTCCCTTTTCTAATAATTGCTCCCACAGTTGATTTTCTTCACACCAAGCTGCTTACCTATTGCAGATTCCGTCTTCCCAGCCTGGTGCAGGTCTACATTTTGTTTCTGGTGTCCTTTGACAGCTCTTTGGTCTTGTCCATGGTGGAGTTTGGAGTGTGACTGTTTGAGGTTGTGGACAGGTGTCTTTTATACTGATAACGAGTTCAAACAGATGCCATTAATACAGGTAACCAGTGGAGGACAGAGGAGCCTCTTAAAGAAGATTTTACAGGTCTGTGAGAGCCAGAAATCTTGCTTGTTTGTAGGTGACCAAATACTTATTTTACTGAGGAATTTACCAATTAATTCTTTAAAAATCCTACAATGTGTGTTTCTGGATTTTTTTTCTCATTTGTCTCTCTAGTTGAGGTATACCTATGATTAAATTACAGGCCTCTCTCATCTTTTTAAGTGGGAGAACTTGCACAATTGGTGGCTGACTAAATACTTTTTTGCCCCACTGTATTTGTGTTTGTATACTGTTCAGTAGGTTTAAATTGTTGTTCAGATAGAGACCCACCACACTTTAGATTTCACTTTAGAGTAGGTCCTTGTGCCTTTACCAGCCAAAACTATGAATAACCATCACCACAACATAGAGCCTTTCTAGATAGCATCAGGTGAGAGGAAGTGAGCAGCGGAGGGGAATCTGCCCCGCTGTGGCCTCAAGAAGTTTCCTGACCTCCCTGCTTCCTCTTCACCCTACACTCTAACCGCACAGTATCCCTCACAACACCATCCTGGCATGCAGTCACAGCATCAGCGGTACCAGATGTGGAAAGGATCTTGGAACTTTTGTTGAAACAGCTGCTAAGGAGACAAACATCCCTGAAGACAAAAAGTCCAGACACTGTACAACACTGAAATAAAGGCAGCATTTAGAAAAAAATGAAGGTTTACTACTAGTATCAAATAACTTGATAAGTAATGTTTCTGAGTCCACTTCAAAGTAATAATGTAAAGGGAATAATAGTTTACATTTATTTGACAATCGCTGAAACACATGATATTCCCTGAATATTAATTAAAAACAAATTATGCTTATATTACATCTAAATGCTGTTTAAGAATGCTGTTAAATACAACAGCAATGGTAGTTTAACCAGTGGCATGAGTTTGGGGCAAAACTATCAGTCATTATTATTATATTTTTAACATTTCAAACTAAAATACCCTGTTTTCACAATTCACACACTAGAAAGTTATGCAAAATACTTGGTATGAAACCCAAAAGCATACATAGGTATCACTAAGAGATATATTTATTAAATAAAACAAAGATAATCATAATAAATCAATTAATAATTTATAGTAATTAGCAATTAATAACTAATTTGTATATTAATCATAATTGTAAGTCGCTTTGGATAAAAGCGTCTGCTAAATGACTAAATGTACATTTTGGTACATGTAAATTGTTTTTTATAACATTTTCAGTTAAAATTGAATTATATTATTATAATTATAAATAAACAAATACATTTAATTAATTTGAAACTCATTCCACTCATGTTTTAATGAAGGTACATTAGTCATATTCCACAAAACAAAAAAAACACAACAAGACACATCACAAACAACAAAACAAAAAACACAAGACACACACAAAAGAAAAAAAAAAAAAAAACAACAAAACAAAAAACACAACAAGACACAACACAAACAACAAAACAAAAAACACAAAAAGACAACACAAACAACAAAACAAAACCAAACAAAACAAAAAAACACAAAACGCCAAACAAAACCATTTCCTTAATCTAAAGTTGACTTCACCTAATAGGCTTGAGCCTCATATCAGCCTTCCAAAATATTTCTAATTTTCTACATTTCCATTTTTTAATTTTGCTTTTCTGTCTGGTGAACAGGGCAACTTCCTTTCAGGCAGCTGCAAACTGAACATCAAACGCTTCCACATATTCCAAAGAAATCAAACAACTGTGTGTTTTGCGAACTTCACAGTACACTTCCCTGACATACTGCGTCTCTTTAAAGTTTGAGACTGATGTTTTTTTGATGCAAACCCCAAAACCGCCAACAGAGCTTGTACAGTTGGTCACCGATACAACTTACGGGGAGCAGTTGAGTCACACCAATCATTTAAAGTCAACCACCATGTGTGTGCATGGCACACGTCCCATGTGCAGCATGGCTTAGGTACTTACATTGGGTCTCAGGTTGGCTGCTTGTCTGTAGTACTTTTCAGCGGCATCATTGAGGCTGGCTTGCCTGAAAGAGCAAATAAACATTGCGTGTTACTTCATCCTGTTGCACAAGTTTATCGCTGGCCATTAAACCGTGGACTATTTGTTAACCAACTTTAATGCCATGGAAAACAGGGTTATAAAACTGCCTGACTTCACAATTTTTGAGCAGAAAATGTGCCCTCATTTCTTAGGTCATGACCTACAACCTATTGGATGCTCTTTGAAGATCTTTAGCGTTTACAACTCTAAGGTTTTATTTTTTCATGGGAAAAAAACCCATCCTCTAGCTGCTTTGTACCTGCTGGTAGCAATATCTTCTTTTTGAAGAGAGTTCAATATGGAGACAATGACCGTCGGCTAAGAAAGGCTGGGTTGTAATGATAAAAGAGAGCTGAAGATTTCCTTTATTTATGATAGATGACCACTTTCCTTATACTGGCCGGTTTTATAAACCCTTCTTCATCCTCAACAAAACTCTTTGCTGAAAAGAGCTAAGGATAAACATTTCAAGAAATCATTTTTTATTAAGGGAAAATATGTATGTACTATATTGTAATATTCAAGCAGTGAGATGATGGATAAATTATATGTGTGGAAAATATTCCAGTTTCTTAACCTTGACAGAGAGATGAATGAAGAAAAAGATAAATTAAGACACTGGATTGAAATACAATTTAGGAGGACATTTCTACAAGCAAAGCTGAAGATATCAAAAGTTGTGTTTAGGACACATGCAATGGCTGACAAGTTTGAATTCGGCTTGCAACATCTCCCAATCCCATTCTCAACATCCTCACTCTGCTATTCTATGAATAAAAAAGCCAAAAATAAAATAAAGTGCTGAGTGGGAGAATGTATGGGGTCAGGGAGAACTTCAAACAGCTAAACATGGTGTTGTCCTTCCCTTTGTACAGTAAGAGACGGCACTTTTAGGTCATTTTTTTTAGTTAGTTTGTGAAAAATCAGCTGTTATAGAAGTAGGTTACAATGTACCGTAGTTTATCTATAAAAAAAAAAAAACTAAATAATAATTAAAATATTCAGGTAAACAATAAGAATAATTTAAAGAAGAAGGGTCATCCAAAACCATTATGTTCTTTGATTCTAATTGTAGAATAAGGATGTGACCTGTCAAATCTGCATGGTGTGTATGCCTATATTTACAAATGACTGAAAACAGATCTAGATCAGTGATTTTTTTAAAGTCTAGCTGATGCCCAGTTGGTTTCTGTGTCAGCAAAAATAAAGTAAAAGAAAAGAAAAGAAAACAAAATTCACTAACTAAAATAAATACAACGAGAATAAAACAATGGTTGCTTTTAAAAATATTTGAAGCATTAATTACTCAATATTTTGAATAATGATATTTACAAATTTAATGTATTAAATTTAGTACAATGACATTATAAAGATAACATGTTGCATGTGACATGGAATATGAATGAGTCTTAAAATATATAGGGGTCTTCAACAAAAAAGTTTGAAAACCCCTCATTAAAATGAGTTGTCTTCCTGAATTAAATGGCCTGACCTTTTCTGAATATGTATATGGCTAAAAATGACCCGTTAACTTTATAAAAAAAAAAGTTACATAAAAATCTATGGGATGACTGGTTCTCAACAGCGGACTTAAGCATTTAACCGAAACCATGTGTTACTGTTCACCCACCACAATTCTGTTTTACAATCCTTTCCTCCTGAACGATGAGTCTGTGCAATTTTCACATTCACATGCACGTAATAAAAAAGCTTGATCGTGACCACAATTGTCTGCAGGGACAAAGGATTCTGTTATAATCAACTGTGGGAAATTGACCACCCTTAACACAGAGTCAAAACTGTGTTAGGACTGTGTTGGTCTTCACGACCACAACTGCAATATATGGTGAAAATCTAAAAGACAGCATCAACTGGACCTCCCCAAGTCAGATATAAACCTCCAAAATACAATAAACCAAATGTTTAATTTTCGGCAACCAAACTTTTCCTCCACCCCACCGCAGTCTACTCATTATTTAATTCCAAAGAGGTCACCAACCTTCCGAGAAAAAGCATAAAATAGTTCATGACCCATTGATGCAACCATGTAAGACTGCATTACATAAAAGCTTCAATGGTAAGCTTTTATTGTACAAAGCTATAGCTTTAACTCCAAAGCTATAACTCCTCACAAACAAATGGAGAGCTATGGATTATGGATTAATAACATGAGCAACACTGGCTGGAAGCAATTTATCCGAAGTCTGACCGCAATTGTCTTGAAATGTATTGTATAAGAAGGTGAATTACAAAAGAGGTGCTTTAAAGGAGATTCATTTAGACTTTAAGGAGAAGGAGAGGCTTTTAGCAGACGACTGTCAGAATGCTAAAATCCTCTCTAAAATGCCTTTCAAATTTACCAATGGATCCTGTGCATCAGAATGAGTCCAAACAGCTGATAAAAACATCACAATAATCCACAAGTAATCCAACAACTCCAGTCCATCGGTTAACATTTTGTGAAGCAAAAATCAATTGTAAGAAACAAATCCACCATTAAGCCGTTTTAACGTCAAATCGAAGTTTCTAGCCAAAATACATGTCCTCTCACATGACAATCCACCAACATATTTGTTTAGAAATGTTTTGGCTTGTAAACTGTGCCTGATCTGAGCATATTTCTCTCCTGATTCAGAAATTTATAGAGGACTCTTACTTTAGCTAGAAGCAATGGCTTGAAGTTAAAATGTCTTGACGGATTTTTTTTGTTACACAAACACAGCATAAATTTATATTAATTGATGGACAGGAGTCTTGTAGATTACAGTGATCATTTATTAGCTGTCTGAACTCTCATTCTGACGGCACCCATTCACTGCAGAGGATCTAAGTGTTGTAATGCCAAATTAATGCAAGTGATATAATGAAAAATAAGTAAGTACATTTTAAGCAAATTTTTATTTTTGGGTGAACAATTCTTTTAAAGTACTTCAGCTTAGCATACTAGAAAAAACACTGGAAAAAAGTGTGCAGCACGTACAATGAATTGTCTTGAACTAAATATGATATTTTCACAGACAAACAAACACAACAATAAGGGAGAACTTGTTTTGAAGTAGTAAAATGTGGCATTTTACTTTGCGTGGCAGTGACACGGTTTGGCTGGGGTTTCGAATAACCACTGCTTGTTTGAAGAGGGCAAGGAAACTGATAGTAAGGAAGCAAACATCGGTGTCGGTGCAGACGGGCCCCTGAGAGCCGCACATCTGAAGCGGCCTCGCACTTCCCCACCCCACTCAAATTCACCCCCCACCCGAGACCCTTCTGCAAGTCCTTCCAAGACAAACACACTAGGAACCTGATCTTCAAATGAGTTGGACCACAAGCTAGCACGAAGGCAGGGGACACAGGCTAAGACTGCAATTAACAACCAAGTGTTCTTGTAGCAAAAAGCACCGTGCAAAATCTACTGTAGGATTGGAATACTTTTTAGGAAGTGTGTAACTATATACCATGTGAACTCCATTTAGTAATTATGAGAAGTGTATTCAACAGAAACCTCGAGGCGAGGGTATTAATGCAGGCTTTCCATTACATGTCCTGCGGGGGAGGTGGAAGAAGTAAAAGAAAAAGAGAAAGAGATAGAAAAACATCCTAGAGCGCAGCATGTTTTGCTTCAGGATCCAGACCTCACATTGGACATCAAGGTGGCAACCCGATATAGTAACAATTATTGTACCCCAAAAAAAATAAAAAAATAAAAAAGGCACCATTCTTTATCGAAATTGAATAAACTCCAGTTAAATTTCTGGATTTGCACTGATTTTTTATTACGGTAGTAACAAAAAAAAAGTACGTGGAATTGCAATGTGAATTTAAGTAAGCAGAATTAAAAACATAAATGTACATAAATTGTATTTTGTTTTTATTACAAATATAAAGTTTATCAAGAGCCTTGTTTGAAAAGAGTTTTATTAGCCTCACTGACAAACATCCTTCAATTTAATTGAATTTCTAACTCATGAATTCAATTTTTTAAATTCGGAAATGTGTCCAATCCTGCTATGAAACTAAACGTTTCCCTTAATAAATGAAGTATTTATTTATTTATGAAACTAAAACTAGATATTTCTAGATAACTTATATAAGTTATCTATATAAGACTTATAGATAACTTTCCATAAATAAAATAATAACCCTCTCTCTGTATGTATTTAGTGCATCTGTATTTTAAATGTACAAAGTATTTAAATTTTTATATATACAGTATATATATTTTTTTCTTTTCTTTTTTTTCTTCTGCTGGCTGCAACCCTGTAAAAACAAACCACATTTTTGGTTCGCAAACAACCAGTTGAGAACCAATATGGCTGCTAAGTGCTACATAAATGTTTATACTTTGTCCAGGAATATGGGCATTTAATCACAGGAAAAAAAATGTCCGTATGGATTTAGCGTGTCTTCCTCACCTGAGCATGTGAGCTGCACTGAAAACCACATCAAATTCTTCACTGTCCAACTGGGCGGCTTTCTCTGCCATTTCAGCGGCCTTCAAAAGCCGCGACTCCTCCAGCAAAAACTGACCTGAGGAAGAAAAAAAAAGCGGGGGAATTTCATTTGATATTTGCTTTTACTCCCTTGGAAAGACAAATGTGAAATATTTCCTTTGGCTGTGGGATGGATAGTTTGGTCTGCCCTCTCAATGAATCTGTGAAACATGAGATAGCAAGGGCGCTGCACACCGCGCGAACCATCTGACAGACCATTTGTCCAATTGAGATTTCTCCGATAGGCATGTTTCTGTGACAAATTAAATGCTTACTCCTGTAAGGTTGTGGAAAGGGGACTGACTGGGATCTCAAACCTCTGCAGTATCGTTGCTAGAGACATCAGTCAAGACTGAAGTGGAATAAATAGCCTGTTGCTATTTGCCGAAATGGCTCTCCACACTTCTGAACACTGCTGGGCCAAAACCAAACATTTTTTCCCAAACAGAAATGACCAAAGTAGAAATTTAAGCAGCGATGTAATCCAAAGTGAAGACAGCTAGAACGCTGTTCATTGATCATGGCATTTTTTGGATGCCACAAATAGTTTTATACAAATATTTAAAAAAATCTGGCACAAAGCAGAGTCTTTCTCCCCATGGTAAATGACAGTGGCAGTCTATCATGCGAAACGGAAAATACTAAGAAGCAGCCACATTCTCTGATACAGTGGTTATGCACTAGAGAACAATAGAAGGAAATACAAGATCATCCTTATGGCCTTTGGATAGTACGTGTACTGAAGATGTCTGATCAGACACGTACTAAATTATATTACGCAGATGCCTTGGCAGCGATCGAGTGGAAAACATATTGTTGGGGTTAGCCTGTGATGCTGTGTTTATCTGGACTAAATCCATGCATGGGAGCATCCAGGGACAGGTCAACCATAAAAATCTAGGATCTGAGGAAAAGCATGGAAGACTCATTTGTCGAGACAAAAAAAAAAAAATTAAGTTAAAAATTAAAAAACAAAAAAAACAACTTTTACATTAAATTTTGCTTATATTTTAAGAATGAAAACAGCATACTGTACAATAATATAATAATGCATTAACAATATTGTTAAATGTTTCAAAATTTTGGCTATTACACACAGTATTACAGTTTTGTTTTTGTAATTTTTCACATTTCAACTTGAAAAATTACATGCGTCGTGGTCGTGAACGCGCGTCGAAGACTGGTACAGAAGAGAAGAAATCATCGAATAAAGTCATTATTTTTGTTTTCTTTGTGCACAAAAGGTATTCTCATAGCTTCATAAAATTACAGTTGAACCATTGATGTCACATGGACTATTTTAATGATGTCCTTACTACATTTCTGGGCCTTGAATGTATCAGTTGTATTGCTGTCTATGGAGGGTCAGAAAGCTCTCGGACTTCATAAAAAATATCTTAATTTGTGTTCCGAAGATGAACGAAGGTTTGACGGGTTTGGAACGACATGAGGGTGAGTAATTAATGACAATTTTCATTTTTGGGTGAAAATATCCCTTTAACACTGAAAATAATGATGTGATGCACAATCAAATTATCTTTAGAAAAAGTGTTGAAACAAAAAAAGAGATAGATTAAAAAAAATCCCTGTGAAGGAAACTGAGCTCCAATAATCTGAGTCTCAGTTGGAGAAAATGGCCACAGGCTATAATTTGGCTAAATTACATTCATGCAGACACACATGAAAACTCGTATGCTTTTTCCTTAGAGAAATAAGGCCTCGTTATCTCTCTCTGCTCGCTGAGGCGTGGGTGGTTTCGTCTCATTGGAATAACATCTGTATACCAGGTACGCTTCAGATAACACCGAAACAATGACTTCCTGCACGGCACCATCTATCTTGCTGCGAAAAAGCCTACAAATGTAACCTCAATTACAAGACAAACGTCAGCTAAAGAGCTAAATGCGAACAATTATGGCCAATATGGAGTTGAGGAGAAACCGCACAAGACGTTGTGGAGTATTTGACGAATTTCACTACGTCAGCAAAGCTAGAGTAGATGCAATGTGTGGATTCATATACCTCATTATCTTTGCATTACTGGATGACTAGCTAATGTCGTTTCAGCCCATGTGTGCAGGTTGAGGAGAAATAAAATAAAGTAATACCAACCATAATGCATATAGCAGTTCCCTTTAGTGGGATCGAGTTCGATCGCCTTGAGAAAGAACTTCTCCGCTTCCGTTTTCTGACCCTGATATGAAAACAAACAAAGCATATCAGGAATTTCTTCAGGGTGAGGTTTTCATTTCATTTTTAACTTTTGACCTGATATATAATATTCACTAGAGCAACAGGAAATGTGTTTAGCTGCTATAATTGCACACTTTGACTACATTATTCCAAGAGTTATCTTTAAATAAAAAATAAATAACAGACAAAATCAACAACAACAAAAAGTTTTCATTATAGTTAATATAGCACACAAAGTTCACAAAATAAAATACTATTTTATATTTAATGAAATGGGTTTGCATGCATGCATGATAACTGTATAGTATGCAACTGAATGAATAAATAAATATATAAATAAACAAACAAAATTTAAAATTTTATTAGGCAAAAAGAAAGAGATGGCTGAATAAGAGGGGAAAAAATAGAGAGAATATTTAGTGATCATTATACAAAAATATTCCAGAGAACCGAGTGATAAAAACTGAATACATCTCCAGTGCATCTTAAAACCTGAAGAATTCATACTGGTTCCAGTCTGAGACTTGATTAACCGTGAATGGATTTATCTGCAGACCAGATGCAAAACAGTGATATATTTAATTTACACTGTATAATTTAAATCCCCAGCGCAGCGATGTGTAACTTTAAATCAATGCATTGCACTCACAGCGATGCCTACACTTGATAGAGCCAGTGCTGTTTAATGTTAGACATGGATGTTAACAAACTTACACCATGTCAAGAGTGTGAGAAAAATAAAGAAACAGTTACTTGGAACACTTGACCTGTATAGTTTATATGCAATGGGGGGAAAAAAGGTCAGAGTAAAGTTCATCCTTAGATTTTTTTTAATGTTTGAAAAGAATGTCTTAAGCTCACCAAAGCTACATTTAGTTGATCAAAGACACAGGATAATGTAACAATTGTGAATATTATTTAACTTAAACTTTTTACTTTTTAAATATATTTTAAAGTGTAGTGTAATTCTGTGATGGCAAAACTGAATTTACTTCAATCTCGTGTCACATGATCCTTCAGAAATCATTCTAATATGCTGTTTTGCTGCTCAAGAAACATTTCTTATTATTATCAATGTTTGTGCTGCTTAATATTTTTGTGGATTTTTTCATAAGAATAGACATCTTTAACTGTCTAAATACTTTGATCAATTGATATCCTTGCTGAATAAATGTAGTGATTTCTATAAAAACGCATCTTTGGAACGTATGTATAATACCAAATATTTATACTTTGGGTTTTTTTGCACATGAAAAGCAGGTCCTTACTTCAATAGTAAGACTCATGCACTAGGATAAACTTTGTACACACTCCTCAGTGTCATCCCGCCGAGTCGTGTTTCATCTAAAGCATATGCGCTTCACACCCTTTCCTCTACACCCACACCACACACACACACACACACACACCCACATCACACACACACACCACACACCCACACACACACCCACCCCTGTGCTGGAACCCCTTAATCTGAGCATGACATCAGAGAGACAACAGACACACTGCTGTTCCAACGTCTCTGTGGTGTTCGTCAACGGATCCTGATCCTGATTAGTGATGGAAATGAGAGAATTCAGTACTGTGCTGAAACATCAACACCAACGCACACGCACTGCACAGACACACTCGCATCCCTGGGGTTGGGCTCTTTGACCTGGTGAGTTTGTGAAGAGAGGTCAGGGAAGGTCAGCACAGCAGGGGAAAGGACTGAGTTTCATCATGTCTCCCTCTTTTGACCCCTGACCATGAAGATTTCCCTGTTCCCCACCTGGAAATGATGCCGGGACAATGTGATGCTGACAGGACGAACATTTCCTCGTCGTTAATTTATATTTTTAGATGAATTAACGACATTGAGACGACAGTACAGTACAACAGTTACAAAATATTTCTGTTTCACATAAATGCTGTTATTTTGAACATTCTATTTATCAAATAATCCTAAAAAATTATTCTAAATTCACAATAAAAATAAAAAAAAAAGACAAAAAAAACAGCACAACTTTGATAAGAAATGATTCTTGAGCACCCATCTCCTCACTTAGGGGATCACGTGACGCTGAGAGTAGAGTAATGAGCTGAAATTCAGGGAAAAATCACATTTTAAAATTAGTACATAGAATTCTATTATTTTAAGTTAGAATAATATTCACATATTTTTGTTTTAACAGACCGAAGCACTGGAGCGAAATATTTGTATTACTAAGCAAGTTTAAAGGATGTTCATAACTAAGGGTTTTGTCAATTTAACACACTTTAATTCAGTGTAATTCCATTTAAAAAGCTATACAAATGAATCACTTATCATCTATATCATTATTGAATAGTTCCTATAGAGCTTAATGCAGTGTAATACTGTGTACAACTTTCATTTCCTGATGGAAATTCTTTAACAAACAATGACATGTGTTAATTAAATTATTTGAATCTGTAATTACCAACATAACTGGGCTATGATGCGATTTCAAGTTTTTCCTTTCTCTTTGGAGTGTTCCAAGCTGTTCGTGAATAGATAAGATCCCTAACTTTGCAAAGACTAAAGTCTCAAACTCAAATAGATTTTCTTTATAAAAGTTAAGACTGGTCCACTCCCTCCTAAAACGCCTCGTATAAACACGCCCTCCACATGTCTACTTCACGATGTGGGAAGATTTGCATAACTCTGCCCAAATGTTCACGCAAAGAAAGAAAAGGCGTAACTTTATTGTTGCTGCCAACGCTGCCGCTGCCATGTCGTGAAGGTGCTGTGTGTTTCGTTGGGAAAGCGAAAATACTTTGTTTGGCCTTCCACACAACTAGAAATCAGTGGTTGTATTTACAACACTGTCCCAGAACACTTCAAACCAAATATTCAGACGTGTGCAGCACATTTTATTGAGAACTGTTTCTTGAAGAGTCTACAACAATGCCGTCTGTTCTGACTCACAGTCTGTAAGTACTCTTTCATATTTAAAGAATTTGCCACTGATGAATCAAACGCGAGTTTTGGGCAGTGTAGAGTAAGGCTTCTTGTTTGTCATTTCTCCGATCACAAAGGAAGACATGGTTTTATGTTTATGCGGCACGATGCAAGGTCATACTACCTTCTGTAATTATGTCCACACTGGATGCAACGAATGCCTCGTTTATAATGGTTTTTAATGTTTTTGTTTTGTCGCTCCGGCCGGACAGGGCCTCACAGTATGGTAAGGGGCGTAACATTTCCGTCACGTGCTTGAGGTATTTGGCCAATCACAATGCACTGGATAGCTTGCCAATCAGAGCACACCTTGCTTTTTTCAGACCGATGAGCTTTGTTAAAATCTACGCGTTTCAGAAAGGCGGAGCACAGAGGAGAAACAACAATGTACAGTATATGAAAAATAATGTTTTTTCATAAATAATAATAAAAATAATCGTTTGTTAAACCTTAAACCGCATAAACACATTTCATTACATCAAATACACAACATAATGTTCTTTTTTTATCAACATCATATGACCCCTTTAAAAACCATTCAAAGTTTCATTCAACTGACAACCCAAATAATGAATGCTGCATGCAAATAAACTGCAAAGTCTACTTACAAAAGCACATCATTCATGAAACAACATAGATGGAACTGACAAACAAATACTCGCTACACTTGATCAAACTCACAGAAGTGCACAAAACTTTTTCCTTTCATCCATTCAAGTTTATTCAAGGTCAGTGAACTGATCAAATCACTGCCCAGGCCCCCTCACCCCTGAGGAAGCTTTATTTTCACCCAAAGGATTATGGGTACCCATGTTTTACTCTGTTTCTGCATTAAGCAAGCAGAAACCGCAAAGACCTGGGAGATTTGAGTTGAAAACTTTCTTCAAAATCAATACGGCTCTGAAGTGAAGACGACACTTTTTGAATTTGCTCTCACTTGAGTGAGTTTCATCACAGCAGTATGGCTCTGTGATGGATTGACTTTGTCTCTGGTGGACTGACTTGTTCTGGCCTCTTCCAATGGCTTCATTCAGGAAGTTTGTGTAGTTTACTTGCTTTCTTTGGTTACAGTGCGAGTCCCTGGATTGAGATGTTTGAGGACAGTGTGTCTTGGGGTTTTAGTCAACTGAGACGAGAAAAAGAAAGACAAAGAAAGAGAGGGACAGAGACACAGAACCCTTTCATCTGACATTGCTTATTCTTGGCTGTGTGAAATTATGTAACTGGCAGAAATGTGTGGTTAATATAAACTGTTTACGAAGAGTATGCTATAAATACTACACTGTTTTTGTTACTTGCACCAAGGTTTATGATACTGTCAAGAACACCTAAACAAACAAAATAAAAGCTAGTCAAATTTTTTTTTTTTTTTTTTTTCAAATGTTTGTAGAAAAGAGCTTTTCCCAAATTTGAACCCATATTTGACGATATGTACTGTATGGGGTGTGAATAAATGCATAAGGATGCATTATTCAACTAAATGTCAATGTATCATGGATTCCACAAAAATATTTAGCAGTACAGTTGTTTTCAACATTGATATTAATAAATGTTCTTGAGCACCAAATCAGCATATTCTACCTGAATACTGCGTAACTGATGGTAAAATTCAGAGTTGCCTAAAGTAATAAATATTTTAAAATATGAAATATAAAAAAAACATAACATTTTAAAATAATTTTAAAATTTTTTTTGATCAAATAAATTCAGTGTTATTAAGTTAAGAGACTTCTTTTGAAAACATTAAAAAAAAATCTTATGATATATTTATGATTTTACAATATTTTACATTTTCTATACCTGCAGACATCATTTTCTCTATGATAGCTATTTTAGCTACTGCTTCATCTTTTTTTGTGACAGAGACAGATAAAGGACATTTTCTACATGAGCATGTCAAACTGCTACTTCACAGTAAGATTATAAAAATAACTTTCGTCTTTAGAATGGAGTGCATTGATGAATCATTCACAATGAAAACAGGAATCCATATTAAGAAAGTAAATAGGGTCAATATTGACTTTAAACGATACTGCTACGTAGTGGAGATTCCATCACACCTCTCATTTGATTTTCTTGTCATCCTGACTTAATCATGAAGCTCCATTTCTGCTAGAAGCACAAACCCTCTTTCAAAAGCACACTGCTTTCCTTGTACTGTCTGCTGAGCTTTCAAAGATGGTAAATGAAGACGGTCTGTATTTTCTTTACATAATCAGCTGGTGGTGGCCACATGAATGAGAAAGGCCTGAAGAGGACCATATGGCCAGAGTGGAAATGAAAGGAGACAGACACAGGTAAACCTGAGACAATCCGCTCCGCCGCAGAGCAGGAACTCTTAGAGCCATCGCCTCCTCTCAACCCTTTTTAACACATCTTCTCTCTTATCTGTCCACACGGATTTCTGCTGAGTGGATTCAGACCCAGGGCATACGTGCGAGTAATTCAGCCTTCTGTTTTTAGCTGGTTCACTTTTTCAGTTTTCAGTTTCAAGATCAGAGAGAAAGGAAGAATGCGTTTGGTCTTAAGGGACAACTTCTCAGATTAGATTTATGGATAGAAAAGGTTTCTTTATACTGTATAATGGTAGCTTCTCTTAGACATAGAAAGCTAATGTGTACTCAAGCTTTGTTATGCCTAAAAGATATGTAACGTTCAAGAGAGAGTTTTGTCTTCCAGACAATCATGTTTGAGTTACTAATTAGTCAATTAGCTAATGTCTCTGTGTTTTTTGTCCATAAAAGACCCAGTCTTTTATTATATGGACTATTATGTTTTCTTCTGTGTTCCACAACAGAGCAAAACTCATACAGGTTTAGAAAAACACAAGGGATCATAAGTTATGAATAATTTTCATTTAAGAATAAACTACTACTATTCTGACCTTGGGCGTCCTTTGCTTGTGTTGCAAACTTGAAACCTTTCGTTTACTAGACTAAATATTTAATAACTAGCCAACTCAATCCCTTATTCAGTCAGTATCCATTAAAAAAGTGAGTTTACCGTCATTGCCAGGAGCTTGCCGTAAGTGAGGTGTGCAGGTATATGGTCTGGTTTGGCTCGAAGGGATTCCTTATACCAGTGTTCTGCCTCTGTCAGTTTGTTCAGCCTCATGTAGGCCTCTCCTGTGAGGGGACGAGACAGAGGTCAGGTCAACAGGCCAGAAGTTAAGGAAGCACATAACCACCCCCCTCGCCGTGGTTTATCCCATAGCAGAAATAGAGGCAGTCAACTGAAAATGACCCACAAAAATTCAGACACTCGATGAAATGTGATACTGGAGCCCTCCGTCCATTTATGTAAAACGAGACTGAGTGAAACCACATTACGTGATTGTTACCGACCAGCGGACATTTTCAGTTATTTATACAATTTTATTTTGATTATTTCTATCTAGGATAATTCTGCAATTTTGCATTCGATAAACTAATGTTATATATATAGATATATATCTAGATAGATATATATATAGCACTATATATTATATATTTATATTATATATATATATATAATGGCGTGTGATGTCAAAAATAAACCTGTTTTTTTTGGTTATTGAAATAAGATTTCATGTCATCAGGTTGCATTTATTCAATTATTTGTTACCGAAAAAAACGTAAGTTGTAAATCTTATTAAATGTTTAAGTTTTCAAGAAATCTGTTTATGTTTCAAGATTCTTTATCAGGTGAATAGAAAGTTCAACCAAACCAGTATTATTTGTATAGAAACTTGCGTAACACTGTAAAAGTCTTCACTGTAACGTTTGATCAATTTTAATAACTTTGGCGGAATAACAGTATGATTAAAAACATTTCTGAAAGTATTACATTAATAAAATTAAGTGATTAGATAGATAGTAGATAGATAGAGCTTGGCGTGCCTGCCCATAACTAATTAATTGCCATGAAACATTACATTAAAATGACTATGAAAGAGTTTTGTGTTATATAGGCTAAGTTTTATATTCAAACAAAGAACATTAATGCTCTTTAGAAATTTTCTAGAATAAAAGGAGTTTTTTTTAGTTTTGGTAGTGGTTGCGTTTTAGTTTGCTAGGTTCCCTGCACCGCTCATTAAATTCGCAGATAGTAGCTACTGTCACATCAAACATTTACATTTTGTGTCCCCTAGTCTATTTGTAAATAGAGATACTCCATTTGTGTCTAGGATTGTAATTAACTTATTAATAAACATTTTTATATTATTCCCTTGAAGGTTTGCCACGCAATATTGGGGAATCCGCCGAAAAGGCCATCCCCTTAGTGATGTCAAGACAAAAGATTTTTTTTTGTCTCTTCGTGAATCAACGGCTGAGATGAGTAAGTTGGTGACTTTGCAAATGACAAATTTTCTTTTGTATGAGTTTGCTTACTTGCTTTGCCAAAACTTAACATGTCCACCCTGTCGGCATAAAATATGCCAGAATTGATTAGAATACAGTATTTTCAAAATATGTAAGTTTAAATATACCAAATTCTCTTCAACAAACAGACTAAATATTTAGCTAGTCACAGTTTATTGTAAGCTAATATGCTAATTGAAGCTCAGTTTTTTTTATGTACCACCCTGGCGGCCATAAGATCGACGATAGGGTGGACATACACATGACAGGGTGGACATAGCATTTATTTGTAGTTAATATTGCTAAAAACTAAAATGAATGGGGGGGTATATCAATGTGATTGAGGATGTAATTATATTATTTATTATTATTATATTATTTTTTTCAAAGTTGAATAAATGTTTCATTGTCATATTTAGTCATGCTTTGTGTGTTCTGTTTTATGTGTCCACCCCGTCATGTGCTGATCTACCCTGTCATCTTGATATTTTACAAATGTTTCTCAGTAAATAGTGGTTCTATCGTACTGAGTGTCTACTATTTAGGACATGATAAAGCGAATGGAAATTAAAACCAACATTTTTGAGGTATTGTGAGGGTTGGAAAGGCATATGCTGATATTGACCCATGTATACTACTCTAAAAATACTGTCCTCCGGTCTTCGGCTAAGCAATTCAAAGCCATGCCTGTCCCAGTGCCAACCCTACTCTTATAAATCCAGACGTAAAAGCTGACTCCTCATGACACGAGTATAAACACACACTCCTATCCTTTAAACATCATCTAATACCTCAGCCAGCCTCCAGCTCCCCACCCACCTGCAATAACACACACGCTCCTCTCAGACAGATTATTACAGAAGAACCTATCACAGCTACTTCACAGAGATAACACAGCCTAAACAATGTTAATGTAATGTAATTAGAGCTAAAATAACATAAGCAGAGCATATGTGACTACACTGGGGTTTCACATGACCCACCGGTCTCAATACACGTCTGTCCACACCAATGTCAAATATAGGACACGTGGGTCATTAAAACAGCCTAAAGTCAAATAACGCTGGAATTTTCAGCTATTATTTTAAAGCTAAAAAAATGACATACTGCAGATGGCTCACTAATGACAGCTGGGAATGTCACACAAAACTCTCGCTATGTTTGTAAATTAACAAGAATATTGCTTTGGAAACACAGATTTTGAAGAAATACAGAAAACTCTGACTCATTAAGCAAATCTTAAACAAACACAATTCCTCATTCGTCACACATTTGTTTTGTGCAATAGAAAAACATTGTTTCTGAAGAGTCCTAACAGTAAAGAATATGATCAAATGGAATCTTGAATTTAGCAATGAAAAAAAAAAAAACTACTACGCTACTGTAATACTTTTATTTAGCAATGCACAAAAGTGATCAAAAGTTACAAAAAAGACATTTATAATGTTACAAAAGATTTTGATTTTAAATAAATTATATTCTTTTGAACTTCCTATTCATCAAAGATTTCTGAAAACAATGTTTCTTGAGCATCAAATCAGCATATTATAATGATTTCCGAAGGATCATGTGGCTAATGGCTGCTGAAAATTCAACTTTGTATCATAAAGGAATAACACTTGAATTTGAAGTAGATAAATAGTTTTATTTTATGATCAAATAAACGCAGCCTTGGTAAGATAGTTCTTACAAAAACATAAAAAAAAAAACTAAAAAAACTCCTACCTACCCCAAATTTGAATGGTAGTGTACAAAACATCCACATGCTGGTATATTTAGCAATTTAAAAGGATTGTTTAACAGATGCAGTCTGACCTCCTCAGTCAAGCTGTATTTGGCTCAGTTGGTCAGAGGAGACAGCTGTCGATTTTGGCTGTTAGAATGAGCTCAATACAGTTGAAACAGTGACAACAAACAAAAGAACACAATCCCGAAAAATTAACAACAAATGAGCTTGGAAAGAAATGAACATGGGGAAACGAAAAAAAAAGAATTACAGAAAAATAGTTAAGAGATAACTGTGAGAAAATGAGATGGGAGGGAAAGGCTGAAAGCTGTGGGTTGGTAAATGTGTTGCATAAGATATTAAAATCGAACAGTTTGCTCCCATGCTCTAAATAAAACAGAACGGTTCTCACGCTCTCTTGTTTGTGAATCTGTTGACTCGATCTGACAAAATCAATTCTATATAGATCAAAAGAATGCAATGGAAGTGGGTTCAGCAGAAAAGGCACCATTACAATCACAGACCCACTGGTGAGACAAGATAAAAACAATATGGAGTTACAGTATGTAAGGAATAATGTAAAGTAAGTCATTATTGCAAAATAAGACTAACAGTGAAGTCTTTTATCACCCTGAAGGGGTTTATTTTGCAATAATGGGCTGCTGACTGTACATGATCTCACTAGTATTACACAACTGCTTAGCACATAAATAAGCAGACATGAATTATTGATTTGAGTTGAAATTATTTTATGATCGTGTAGACCGCTTAACTAGCTTATCTTGTAGATTTTACTATCTTGTAGAGAGCTTAAAGTCTCTGCTAAGAAAAACAGTCCATTACATCACAGAAAACAATCAGCCTAGAAACAACACAAACACTGCAACAATATTAAATTAAAGTGCCCCTATTATGGATTTTTAAAAATTACCTTTCATGCAGTGTGTAACACAGCTCTAAGTGAATGAAAACATCCTGCAAAGTTTTAAATCTGAAAGTGCACCGTGTATAAAATTATTGTCTCTCAAAAGAAAGAGTCGACTCTGAATCATTGAAAAGAGTCGTTTTTAAAACGAATCCCAAGCAGTTTCATGTTGAAGTCAACATGAAACATTAGAATATTGAAGCTACTTGTTGGTCTTTTCCAGATGCAAATTCATTCTTTGCCACTAGGTGCGGCTTTTGGAGCGGTTACACTAGCTGTGCCCCGTAACGGTTTGTACACAAAGCAGCACTGCGCTCACAAACGCTGCTTTATCAGGCATTACAGGCATGATGAATTGAAAATGAGACCAATCGGACCAATCATTGCAGATTAGCGTCACGCAAAGGAGGGTTTGGAAAAATGAATCGTTGAGCAAATCGTTTGGGAGTCCTTGAGCAAGTAAGGCAAAATACATGCATATTATAAGACAATGAAAGTGTTTTTTGACCTTGAATGCATGTCAATCTGTTGTTGGGGACTCCAAAAACCAAAATATGAACCTTTCATAACCCATAATAGGGACACTTTAATAATTTTTATTTTTAATGATTCCAATTTTTTTTTTTTTTTAAAGAAATTGATACTTTACCTTCAGCAAGGAGTATGAAATGGGATAAAAAAGAGACTGTAAAAACATGTCACTATACAAAAAAACAGTCTATTTCCAATAAAGTTTCTTTGAACTTCTTTCATCAAAGAATCTGAAAAATGACACGTTCCACAAAATAATAAGCAAACACTAATGTTGTCAACATGATGATAAAATGTGAAATGTGTTTTCGCTCTAATCGGTATATTAGAATGATTTCTGAAGGTTCATTTGACACTGAAGACTGGAGTAAAGGAGCAATGGCTTTTTTTATTTTTATTACAGTTATACAAAATTATATCTGACTCTGGAACAAAGCATTCTAGACAGCTTTAAACTTACCCATCATATTATAAAGGCTCTGTGGGGCAAACTGCCTGGGCATCTTCTGTATCGCTTCTTTATATACAGATATGGCCTCCTAAAAACAGAATACACCATTAATTCATAAAAAGCCACAATTGTAAGCATAAAAAAGTACTCAGACTAAATGTCTATTCATTCCAAGCCTTAATTTTCACAAACAAAACAAGCCAATTAAATCAAGTTCAAGAGTCTGAAATATAACATTTTGATGATCGTTCTTTTCACTTTATATATTTTCTGGGAAACCAATTTGAAAACGGTCAGAAATTACACATTTCATGGTTAAAGCATTGGTCTGAAAAGTTGTGGTGTGAAAACTGATTTTTATACTTTCGTAACCTCAGATTTGGTGTGTACAGAATTGAAATCTAAAGGCTTTAACTGTGCTGGAGAGCGTCTCACCTCCTGGTGGCCCTGCTCATGAAGAAGCTTTCCCAGGTTATACAGGCAGCTGGTGACTGAGCTCTTATGTGCATGAGGATCCTTCAGGTTTTCATCTGGGATATCGGCACAAGTGACAAAAGTGCGCTTGGCCTCTTCTAGACGGCCCTGGTTCATCAGGACAATCCCTGTGTTCAAGTAGGCGGCTGAAAGAGAGAGGAAAGGGTGTTTATCAGAGCAAAAGGTAATGAGGCTTATTGAGGCTCAGAGAAAGACCTCCACTGGGGCTGCAGGAATGAACTAGTTGATTTATGAAGATCAGCAGCCTTGCAGTCTAGTCGATAAGGTGCCAATACATATTCACTATCCACCCGGCCAGAATCAAATCTAAATCAGCAGGGGAATATCCACTCCAGCTGCAGGCTCAATTCTGATGTTCTTAATAGACCATGCATACACACAGAACCACAGATTTAAATGAGTTTATATCACAGGACGGGACAATCTATCAGGACTCCTGCAGCAGGGACTAGTAGACATCCATCTCTCTCTTCAGAGCTGCAATATGTGCATGCTCTGATCTCAAACTATTACAGATGTCTCACAAAACATTAAATTGGGAGGAAATGCTACTGCACTAAAGTGGCATATGTGGAAAGTAGCGAGTGAGGAGATATTTTTGCTCTGAAATTCAGGGGTGAATTCTTTAAACTTTTGCACCAATGCAAAAACATGACTTTAATCATAATTTTTTATTTAATGGGTTATTATTACCGTTTTATGTACTGAATACAAATTTTATTTATTTTATTCTTTTATTTTTTCTACTGTTTATATATTATTCTATAATATTTGTATGTTTTTGGTACTGTGTTTTGTGCCACTTTAATGCTTTTTCATTTTGATTTTTAATATAAAAAAAATAATAGTAGAATATATACACTATATAAATGTATGCATCTAGTCCAAACGTTGAATATTAATAATTTTAGTTTGAAAGAAGTCTCTTATGCTCACCAAGGCTAACATTTAATGTACAGTACCAGTCCACCGTCCAGAATATAGTAAAACAGTAATATTGTAAAATGCTACCATTTATAATATTGTTTTCTATTTTAATATATTTTATAATTTAATTTATTCCTGTGATGCAAAGCATTTAATCATTACTTCAGTATTCAGTGTTACATAATCCTGCAGAAGTTATTCTAATATGCTGATTCGCCAGTGAATTTATTATTAAAACTATTTAGTAATATTTACTCTTTTGTATTATTATTAAAAATGTATCTCCTACAAAATGTGGTAGACTATACACTGGCTGACCAGCTAGTTGATTCTGAATGACTTATACAGAATGTCTTTTATAAAGCAAAATTTGACTTAAAAATCCCCAGACCCCACTGCACACATCATCATAATTGCCTCCCAGGGCAAATCTACTCATTCAAGCAGAGCAGCAATAATTTCCTCCCATGACACTAAAAACAACATGGGACATTTTATGAAAAACCTTAAAACAGCCAAAAATAGCACATGCATATCATTTGGATAAGAGGCAAGAAAATGCATCCACACTGGGCCAAACAGTATAAAAGGATTTTGGCCTGGATTCTTTTTTTCTGTGAATCGAATCAAACGTCAATCATTCCTTGACAAGAGTGGAAACAGAGTGACTGTGTAGGCATGTGAATCATCAGTATCTTAATGATGGACTTATTGAGCGCAACCACACACACACACACAAACACCACACACCACCCCTACAAAACCACACACACACACACACACACACACAGGAACACACAGACCTGTCATTTGTAGTTGCCTGGACACAGTGAAGACTGAGGCGGCTTGAAATTGTTAATAAAAAGAGGAGCTGTACTTACAAGCCAGCGTTGGCCTGCTCCCAATGGCCAGCTTATAGTAGTGGAGGGCCTCTGAGAATCTGTTGTTTTCCTGGAGCAACAGACCCCTGCAATCCAAAAGGAAGAACATTACAAAGTATGGGTTTACCACCACTTTAATTTAAATTAACACAAAAAAAAACCTCCATATCCAATTATTATTACTTTATATCAAATTTTTCAGTGGATATTTAATTAGTTAATTGATAGAGTATGTAAATCGACTTCCAGAGAATGAATAACAACTCAAAGCCTGAGTCACTGAGATTATTTCATAAAGCTATGGGAACGAAAAATTTATTTCCAAATGCCCGTAAGATTTGTTTTTAACTCAATCTGCGGCATATTTTAAATTGATGGAATAGCAACCTACAACATAAAAAAGTCAAACCTGTTATTTTTTCAGAAAAATATGCAGTAAGAGACAAAAAAAACCCCACACACTTAAAATAATTTAGTAATAAAATAAAATGATAATCATTATATTCACTCCATTTGCATTCAACTGTTCAAATTTAATGAAGGTTAAATAACTTGAAATCAACTTCCAGAGAACCGAACAAACTCAAAGTGTTTGTACTAATTTTACAGAAGCCTAATGGAGAAAAAAAAAGTTTCCCTGTAAGAATTATTCAGCAGGAACAAATGAACAGGAATGAAAATATTTTTTAAACAGGTAAAAAAATTAAAATATTAAATTATTAACAATTGAAATTTACTTTATGATTTCCATGCTAATTATTATTACAATTAATATAATGTTATTCATTGAAAAAGCATATGCAGGAAAACATCCCATGTATGACGTAGTGTGGAAAATCTATCACTCTAAACTCACTCATTGGGTACGCTCTTGTTGAAAAAATGAGATGCATCGAGAATCATTTTGTAATCACATCACAACTCCCTGAATTAAAATCAAATCTGATTGTGAGGTGCCTAAGGATTCCCATCCCCACTGCTTAAATGGATAACTGAGAACAGCCCAAACGTGTGCGGTATATGAATTATGTATGAAGTGTCTTCATGCCCTGACTGTGGGGGTTAATGTGTCTAGGCGGGGTCTTTTTTCTCGTTTTTTTTTTTCTTCTTGCTGCACCGTCTCGGAAGGCTGAGAATGGGGACAGTCATAGTCTGGCCTCTCAGGAGATTTCCTCAGCTTTACTAGGACAGATCAATAAAGTCAGCTGTTAGGAGGAAGTTCGCTCACTCACAGGTTATACAACATGTCAGCCATGTTCCTCCGGTAGTACAGAGCGTTCCTGTAGGCTCGCTCGGCCTCCACCACCTCTCCCTGGTTCTTGAGAACGTTTCCCAAGTTACCCCAAGCTGAGAAAGAAGAATAAAGAATTAAAATTCAGAAAATACAAGAATTATGAACATCTAAAAATAGATTTTAAACAGAAAAAGATTATACATATATATCATATATATATATATATAACAGATATCTAAAGGCTGGCAGTGACACAGTAATTAATTAATTAGTTATGAAAAAATAACGCGATTAAAATATTTTAATGCTGTTAACGCACTGGCCCCGCCCCCAGACCGGTACGTCATCTTACATTTCACACAGTAGTTTTTTCTTATCGTTTTGTGGATCAAATATCATGCCATTTCAAATTCTAAATATGGGGCAAAAGCTCCGTACGAGTTTTTGTTCTAATACTCTATCATATGATATCACACAAGCAGTGAGAGCAATATCACACGAGTGCTGTTTTTATCACGAAGAACACGAGTGCAATTGTGATTTTATACAACAGTTCAGTAAATAATAAGTTGATATTGTGTTATATTTTAAATACAATATTGTGTTTTTGTTCAATTTTGCCAACGAGATATGATCTATACAGACCACAGCAGAAGAGCTGTGCTTTTGAGCAACACAGGGGGTTTAGTTCTGAATGATCTGCTTGTTTTGATCCGAATCATGTGCATCATGCCCCAAAGAACATTCATAGAGAGCCCGTTTACTACTTCCTGATGAATCAGAGGTTTGAACGAAGCTTGAAACAAAGACATTTACCGACACCTGCGGGGTAGGTTATAGTTTCTTCGTCTAGAGTATCATTTATTATTTAAAAAATTAAATAAAATAAAAAACTAAAAAAATTAAGGATAGTTCAAAAAAAAAATCTGTCCTCATTACTCACCCTTTTCAAACGAATGACGTACTTCTTTGCAACAAATAAGTAATTTTTTTTTTGAATGATTTTGTGGTAATAATCTGTTTTTGGTCAACAGTGATTCATTGCATGATGTTTCTCAAATGATCGTCTTTTATTTCCATACTTATGCAGGCCATTGTAGCCTAAACTTTAAACACAATAAAAGTTTAATTATCTTTTGGGGGAGTATTTTCACAGCAAATTTAGTTTGCGATTCATTTGGATTAATAATCGACAGCACCCGTGATTAATTAAGATTAAAAATTGTAATCGATTGACAGCCCTAATATATATATATATAGATATATATATAGATATAACAGTATTATATATATATATAACTTACACTTAAAATCGTTGTGGCTCGATTTTATTTGGTTGATTTGTAGGTTTATAAAAATGGATGATTTTTTAAAAGGCAAATTGTACCAGGTAGTCACAATGTTTCCACAACATTCTATTTCTGGTAAACCAAATAGTAAGTTTGGTAATTTCTGGTTATATTGGCATCTTTGATATGGTCTCCAGAACGTTTTCATAACATTTCACAATGTTGCATTTTAGTTGGTTAGGTTACATCATAGCGCAACAATGTGAAACTTTGCAAACGTTTTGCGCTTACAAGTTACATAGTAAACTGGATACAGAATCTGAAATTCATAAAGGCTTATGAGAGGTACAAGCAAGGAAAAATAGTAAATTACATTATAATAATGCAATTTTAGATGCTACTCATGCATAGTATCTGTGCCATGAAAGGGGCGAGAATACCACAGCCTGTAAAATTGGATCACCGGAGGTAATTACAAAGTCATATTGATGCAGTCTGGCTTGATAAATTATTTAAATTAAATTGTGACAATCAATTTGAGAGATTTAACAAATAAAGATAACTAGCTGTCGTTAATAGATGGAATTCAATCAGAGAGGATGATAATTTAACAGTTCAGTGGCTCTGCTCCACACACAAAATTTATTTGATGCATGAATCCATGTGACTGATAAACTGGGGGAAATTCTAATGATTCTAACGCATCAAATAATCATTTTGTGCTTACAATTAATTAATAAAGCAATATTCGCTGTGCTAATGGAACTTAGTACTTAAAAAGGAATTTGTGATTTAGTTTTTTATGCCAGTGCACACTTTGTAAATGTCAATATCACTTATCTAAAAATGATCTAAGTAAATGTTTTGGATTTAAATTTAAATATTTGAGCCATAGACCAAAAATGAGTACAGAAATGAAGAGCGGCTGAGGAAACTTGATACATAAACCCTCAAACTAGGGATGTTCATTTTATCCTTTCTAATTTAATTAAATTCTAATTTAAAATAATCTTGTCGGTTAACGGTTAATAATCGGTTAACGAGCGTCAGTTGTCGGTTAGGAAAAATAACCGAAAGGAACATCCCTACCTCAAACCTCAAAACTTTTCATGATGGGCAACTTCCATGTTTGGTTTGCAGCAGCATTTGTGGGGAAATAAATGATTGCAACACATCCTGCTGTCACCCTTAAGTTAAGTAACACTTAACATCGCCTAGTTGTAGTGTAGATGAATTGGAATATGACTTTGGGTAACTAAATATTACAATATGGCTGCATAAACAAGAATTACACTCCCAATATCTTGCAGGGTTTTATAGTTAAACTAAACCGCAAACTAACATTTGTACATGGAATAATAAACGTTAACTGAAATAAAATATTAAAAAATATAAAATAAAAAAATATACAAAATGACAAAACACAAATTTACTAAAACGTAAAAATTAAATGGAAAAAGTACAAAACTGAAAACATTCAAAATATTACTAAAAACTAAAATATTATTTCAATTATACTGAAATAACACTGGGAAATAGGTAGAAATGTCATTCAATACAGGGGAGGAAGAATCTCCTGAATTACTTGGACTATGTTAAATGGTATAAGTATCTGAAATAAGCACAAATGTCAGGGCATGTCAAATTATCTCAAGGGCCCCAAAATCTCCTCAGACCCCAGAGGGTTGAAATTACCTTTAGCAGGGTTCACAGATATCCCTGACTTGTATAGCATCTCCTCATTCTGCCAGTCACGGTTCCTCAACACTGTCTTAATCCCAAAAAGAAGGACCAGGGCTGCTGAGCAGCCTAGTACCAAAGTTCTGGAGGACTTCCTCCTCAATCTGACATATAAAGCTCTCATCCCCACTGCTACCAACAGGCAGAAGCCCATACTAGGGATGTACAGTACTCGCTCCGCCACCACGAAGCCTACGTAGAAGAATAGGTTGGTGGCAGGGATGAAGGGAATGGCCAGCAGACCCAATGAGAAGACCACCAAACTCTCTGTGGTGGGCAAAGACGATGAATAGTGTTTTGCAGTACCATTTGTTCCATTCATCTGCACTGAGTTTGAGTAAAAAGTTGAGTGTTCATAATCAGAGCTACAACTGTGTCCGTTTGTGGACTTCCCGTTTGCTACATGATGTGCTTTCCCATTGGTCTCCTTGCTTTTGGTTGGGTAATGGCAAAGCCCGAACCATGCCAGCGCTAAAAGCGAGGTGTAGAAGGCCACGGTGTGAAGGTTTCGCCAATCTGCAAGGCTCCGCACAAGAGGCAGCGCATCCATTGACCAATCAAAACTTAGCATGTCAGGGCACAGGAGGAGCCAAACGTTCATTGCAGGGAGAAAAAAGAATGTTAGCGTCCTAGTTAGGAAACAAGGACAGTCTGCTGCAGGGTTGTCCGAGTTGGAGAAGTTCGGAGGTTTGTTTCCCATCCAGTAAAGACGGCAAGCCAAAAGGATAACACCCCAGAAGCCCAGCAGAAAAACGCTCAACAGCAAGTGCAGGTTCTTCTTCTGAGAAACAAAAACAGAGAAAAACAACATCAATCAAAAGACAAAATTACTGGGATTTCAAAGAGGATGCAGCAGAATCAAACATATTCAAATTCATAAAATAAATTAGGCTGGGCAAATCCAACCTACTGTACATCATACAAAAAGGGAACTTGATTTCATTTAGAAAAAAATAGATGGGTATTAAATACAAAACATAATATAGCCATAACATAATATAAACCAAAAATAAATAAATAAATAAAATAAAACAAACAAAACTATCAAAATCAAAGACAAACAAAACTCAGCAAAGCAAAGCAAAAGTAAAGAAAACCAAACGAAATGACAATGAACCACAAACAAAAACAAAATGAAAAAGCAAAGGAAAGCGAAACAAATCAAAGCAAAGCGAAACAAATCAAAGCGAAGCAAAACAAATCAAAGTGAAGCAAAGCAAAGCAAAACAAAACAAAAAAAAAAAAAAAAAAAACATGTCAACAAGCATTTGCAGTTTGGGCTGATTTTGTATTGTTTTTTTTATTTTTTATTTTTTTACAAATGAATGACATTAAGGAAAACATACAAGGGAGGCTTTTTCTGAGAAACAAAACCAGGGAAAAAACATGAGCACAAAAACTGACTGGAATATTTCAAAAAGGATATGGCAGTATCTTTTGTTTCTGTATGACTTTAGGTTTTTCAAATCCTTGTGCTTACATCTGGACCAGGTTTTATTACCAATACCAAGATTGACCAATAAGCCAAAAAACTCCAACTGCATTAAATATTAAATAAAAAACAGTAAGTAAACTGAGACCGGAAAAATAAACACTGGAGCCCAATCTGGAACACAAGCAGCCTTCATGAGCAATTTGTTGGGGTCTTAAGAGTTGTTCAATACATACTGTACCACATGCACGCACTACATTTTCATTGTGACATCAAACCTTGCGAGGCCTGTGATGGTTAACGAGAATCAGCCCTTTGCATCTCCAGTCACTGCAAACAATTTAAACTCTTGGCCAAATGTAGACATATTTTCCACATTTTTCAGAGAGGCCAGAATAATAAACGTAGTGTCACTGACTGCTGGTCAGCTTGACGTCACAACACAAGGCAGCGCCGCATTCATCTCCGTCTCATACAGCCGGCTTTTATAGACTTTATAAAATAAACAAGATATGGCCTCATAAAGGTGCCAATCCATCATACTGCAGCGCTGATATTAAACACTCCAGCATGAAAATGATTTGAGTATTTATGGAGTGTTTGAATATTTTACACGTTAAGTAAAAGGAGGGGATATTGACCAGTTTCATGGTAGAGCAGCTGCAAAGTTCAGTACGCCTTCCTTTTCGTGTTGATTTTGGATCGTGGATACCCTCAAGCAATTTTATGACTTCCTCCTAACACGGAACTCATTCGGTACTGACGGCAAACAAACACGCAAATGATTACTTCAAGGCCTTCGTCAATCACCATTAAAAGGGATAGTTCACCCAAAAATGAACGTTCTGTAATCTTTTTTTTATGTTGTTCCAAACCTTTTTGACTTTCCTCCTCCTGCAGAATACAAATGGAAATGTTAGGCAGGATGATAACACTGCTTAAAAAGCAGAATAAGAGTGAAGGAAGTCAGAGAAATGACAGAAATCATATGTCTTGTAGCATTCGTCCCTATTCACTTTAAATGTATGGAAAAGAATAGAAAAAAGTCTAATTTTGTATTCCACTGGTTTGGAACAATGTCAGTAAATCATGAAAATTTTCATTTTTATTTCATAACCCTTACAATATGTTATGTACATTTGGAAAACACTCATATTAAAGATTAATGTTGGAAAGCTTTCCCTAATGATTATTTGTGAACCATTTTGTCAGTCTATAACACCATTTATTGCAACTTACAGCGAAATACTCCTCTTCCCAGCTGACTCACTAACAGAATGAATGCGAGACAGTGAGTATGTGTTCTGCATTAATGTCCAGCTGCTTTATACAGTATAGATTTTTTGTCCTGGTTTTGGTCATCTCTGGTTTAGACAAAGAGCACATTTTTACTCCCAGGGGAAATGTCTGTAACAGGCCACTTCCCATGTAATCATGTTATGTAGCACAGATGTATAGAGCATGTCCCGAATGACATAACCTTTACAATAAGACCTGACACAGCTCTGAATCTGTGATAGAAAGAGTCACATGCCACCAAGAGAAAAATAAAAATTTGAAAACATTTTTTTGTTTAAAGATAGATAGTGTTTTATTTTTTTACTGAATGAATACTTAAAACAATAAAAAAATATAATAACTAATACGTTTAGAAACGTACTTTTTGGTGTGAAATAATTTTGTATTTTGTATATTTTTTTACATTCGATTTTAATTTAAATGTTTTGTCTGTAAATAATTTTTCTCACTAAATGAATACAGACAAAAAAAAAAACAGACATAAAATAAAATCTACATGAGAGCTATTTAAAATGTAAGCTTGTTCTTTTGTTTTGCAGCACACTTAAAGAAAACTAGGTCTGTAAGACATATCAATCTGTCACCAATTAAAGTCTTGGACAACATCAAGTTAATAACCTGTGTCTCTCAGTTCCTGTGACATCTGTTTAAGTTTACTGACCGAAGGCATGATGGGCGCATTAAAGATGAATACTATAACAATAGAACTACAACAATAGCTTGAACACATACAAAATCAGTGCAGATAGAAATTAACATAATAAATATTTAAATTAATAAAAATGGTTTGCATGATAAATATAAGATCTGAAGGTGCTTTGATTTCGTGCATACAGTACAGCTGGCCGTTTCAGGGGGAGCGTGCACATCCCAGCGGAGTGAACTGTAGGCTGAAGGGAAGAGGTCGTAAAGGGACCATCCCACAGGGGTCTTGAAGCAGCAGGCTACAGAGGCCGAGCGGAACAGTCCGACTGAAGAGAAACACAGAACTAGTTTGAGGCAGGTCTAAACTGCATTGGTATGAAGGTCACAAATGCCCACATACTGTATATCTCTAAAATGAAAATTAGTTAGAAGAAAATACTACAGTAAGTAGAGCTTTCTGAAATTAGCAATTAAAAATGTTCTCGAATAAACAATTCGGTAATGATTCTTAAACTACCAATATTGATAATTTAATCCATGCCTTTTCATGGGTTAATAATTTTGTAATGGACATATGTTATAATAAATAAATAAATATATATATACATACATACACACACACACACAAAACACACACACACACACACACACACACACACACACACACTGGCACGACGACTTTCATGCAGCATTTTATTGGTACAAAATACAAAGCTGTAAGCTCAAAGCTGTTTTTGCTGCCTTGCAAGCTTTGCTATTTCCTTTTGGTTACACTTGAAAGTCCTCACATACTTCACTACATCTGTAGTACAGAGGCAGTTCCTGTCCCTAATTAGTGAACTACCACAGTAAGAGAGCGACGATCACACAGTATATAGGCATAATTACATCTTTGGAGTCAAAGAATTCATACCAGGAAAAAGGCTTTCAAAATGTCTTCACGTCTAATGACACTTCTCTCCTGAATGTTTCTCTTCATAGATATGGGATTTTCAAAGGTGCCAGGAGAGCTTTGGGGTGATGTATCACCATCTTCATCTAGCACTGAAGGATTGTGAATTCAAACGGATTAAAGTACGAGAGACATTCATACATTTCAACAGGTATAAATCTCTGCAAATAAGTGCGGTGATGTGGACGCATCTGTCATTTTAGTGCACATACGAGCAAATGACTGAACTCCACATGACCCTGTTAGCCAATCTCACCAAAAGTCTGTAAATATGGGCTGTTTCTTGCGCACACACATATAAATATATAAATAAATAAAAACTCGACTCAATACAAATTATCGGTGGTCTAACGGAGCTTAAGCTCAGTGGGGGTGAGACGGCGCGAGTGAGACGGATTGCGGAGGCTGAAGATGTGTCAGTGAGGTCATGCGGGAGTGTGAATGCTTGCACACAGGATTCTCGCTGGATTTATGAGGCGGCTGCAGGTTTGGGACTGCACAGGCTCTCGAGAACCAGCAGGAGTTTTTAGTACTTGCAGGTTTGGAGCCAAAACACATAGACCCTGGGATTTGTGTAGGTTTCAATCTGTGTGTGTGTGCACTCTCAGAAGATACTATGCATGTACAAAATACTATATTTCAAAATGAAATCAAAATTGTGTTCCTGGTAAGGTTATTATCATTATTAGACGTGTTAATGAAATTAGTACAAGCTAAATTTTATTAAAATAAATAAAAATAATATATATATATATAAATATTATATATAGATATAGACACACACACACACACACACACACACCGTTTACAAAAAGCACAAACAAAAATGACTAAAATTAAGTGCACAACCCACACACACACACACTTACAGAAGTTCAAACGAAATTACTAAAAGAAACTAAAATTAAAATGTAAAATATTAAAAATGAAAAAAATATGTCAAAACTATAAATGTTTTTAATACCACAGATTACTGATATTATGTATAATTAATAATTCAAAACCATCTTATTTTCAAATTATTTCATCAAAATGTAAATACTTTCTCTACCTTTGACACTTGTTTTAAGTTCACACAGTTTTTGTTGTATGGGTGATGTAACATTATGTATACTATTGTAATATTGCGTTTTACTTGAAATATGTCAAATGATGGTAGTGAGATGTGCTGAGAATGCCATTTTTTGTTATTTATGCCAAAGAGAAATCAAAATTTAAGTTTTTAAGTCACATTTTTAACACACTGATCTTACAGAACACAACTTATGAGTACATAATTACATAAATCATCATAATCATCATAATTATGTACATAATCAGTGCATAAAATCAAACTGTCTTCATAATATTTAATCGAAATAATAAACTTGATTTCCACTGAAACCTTTCTGTTCTCATTCATGTCAAAAAAGCTACTAGCTACTAAAACTACTGGATAATGTTAACCAATTCTTTTTGGCTACTTGCACATTTTCGCAAACCTATATTCAGGTATAGTATGCAATGCAAATTTTCATGATTCCCGATTAATTTACTTATATAATTTAGTCCCAGTGGATAAAGTCTCACTTAGGGATGTAACGATTACCGTTTTTACGATAAATCACGATAAAATGCCCTGACGGTTAGTATTACAGTTTAAAATGTAATTAATTATCATCAAAACCGTGTTTGACTATCGCAATTTTAAAAACTCGCGGTAAATCCTGTCCAGCCAGCATCAGTCTGACGCAGAAGCAGCATGCAGTGTTGTTGTTGTTTTTTTGCACGAGAGGAAATGGCGGAAGGCAGTGACAGCGCTCGGGAGATTTTTCAGCCATCTAAGAGGACCAAATCGGTGGGGTCTGGTAGTATTTTGGCTTTTACAAGAGTCCTGAAGGCAATTTAATTGAGGACGGTCACCCTGTCTGCCGATCTTGCAAGAAGAAAGTAGCTGCAAAAGGGGGAAACGCATCAAATTTGCTCAGCCATCCTCGTGACCACCACCCACTGTTATATAGCGAATGCAAGGTAACTTTTACCTCAATACCAAAACTAACTGGGCAAATAATTGGACAAAAAATATTGATTGGAGATGAAATATTTCGTTATCTCACTTGTTTAACGCAAAGCTTCCGAGAAGAAAAGTTCTCAGCAAGTGGCTTTGAGCCAAGACGAACGAACGTTCAAACTATAAGGTTGACATTTAAGGGATAATGTATATTCATAGTTAACTTATTACAATGATTTTTTTAGTTTACCTACAATAATATATAAATACAGGGATATGAAATATTGAATTGAGATTAATGTTTTGAAATACCTGTTTATAAATCCATTATGAACATTGAACAAAACAATCGTCAGGACAATATGACCACTACAGCAAAATTATAGTAGTATTAATACTAAATTCCTCATTTTTTCAATAAAATCAAAAAACTGGAAGCAAGCTCATTGACTGAAGAGAGAGCGCGTCGGCCTCTGCGTGATACAAGAGACATGGGCGACTTCCAACAGAAGTGAGCCCTGAAGTGTGTTCTTTGAAGGGTGCAGGGAATTACTGTCTCGCATAAGCGTTTGAAACTCCTTTGGCGAAGGGAATGACTGACCAAATTTTACCTTGACAACGCTGCGCGTGCGTGCATCATTCAGTACTCCATCAGTTGTTGCAAATAAATTATTATTATTATTATTTTATTCAAATGTTGTCTAATTGTGTTTTATTTACTTTTAAACTTTTTCAAACTAAACTTACTACCATCTTAAATCATATTTCTATCACTGAAGAAAAATATGTTGTCTTACATTAAAATAGACAAATTAAATTAGCCTATTCTACTTACGTTTGTATGTGAAGTCGAAATCAAACCCAACTTTGCTTAAAAAGCATCACAAGATCTGACCGAGATAGTGATCACAACGGAAATCAAATTGTGTGTGTGTGTGTGTATATAGATATATAATATATATATATACCATATATACACACACAAGTGATTTATTATTATTATTATTATTTGGGCTTCATGTTAATGTTAATTTAATGTTTTTGCTAAAAAAAAGTGCATATAGCTGCTAATTGTATTTGTTGTTTGTTGATTTTCAAATATAAAACTTATTGAAATGTTTTCAGTGTGTGTGTATCAGTTCTTTTTGAACGTTTTAATCTAATTTGAACAAAACCGTGATAATATTGATAATCGTGATAACTTTGGTCACTATAATCGTGAAATGACATTTTCATACCGTTACATCCCTAGTCTCACTGAACATCCCATTCCACTCTAAAATATAGTTTCATGTTAACTTTTCTATTTGGGAAAAATCTTCCAATTCTCACAACAAGACAGCACATTTGAGAAAGCAGGAATGTGTTTGCCTCATTGTATCTGAAGTGTACTTGATGCACAATGCTGGACTAAATGTGGCAGCGGTTAACCAAGTGAAAACGTCCTCAGGCTGTGTGGAAAAAAACAGAAGAGAGAATTTAAGAACACGAACACATAGTAAAACTCTTTTATTCACACTACCTGGCCATCAGACAAACAACAATTGTCACTTCTAGTCTGCGTAGTATCTGGCACCGTGTAAAACACAGTGGACTTAACCACATCCATGCGTGCACACTGAAGACGTTGCTATTTGAATGTCTACGTGTCACCGTAAAAGAATGGACTCTAAACACTAATCACACAGCAAAAAGAAATCAATTCTCTGTACGCTATGTTCATCTTCCTGAAGCGGCATTCGCTTCTCTAGAGCTTAAGCAGAAGAATAGAACAAGACACAAAGACAGAAAACCAACTAGAAAGGAAGAACAAAATCTGATAACACCAAACCCTTAGAGAACGACCACCAGTCACAGATGGAGAGAGATTTTAGTGCTTGGCTCTATCTCCATCATCACCCACATAAACAAGAAGAGTCCATCTTTATAATACAGCCTACGTTTTCAATGTCAGGCCTTCTGCAGCCCAATGTGGAATATAGCTTTTGTCTTTTTTTTTTGTCTATAATCCAGTTTGTCTTGAAATAAGTGGTTTAACACTGCCTGGTAGGGGGGGGGGGGGGGGGGGGGGGAGGCTTTCTCCATGTCTCCCATTGGCAGTCCTCTCCATCAGTGTGAAATGAAAATCTAAGAAACAGGCATATGAGATAAACATCCGTGGGCGAAAGCACACAACAGACCAATCAAAAGACAAGTGAAAGGAAGAAAATCCTTTGGCAGCACTTTTCCAGGACATTGGGAGGAAAGAAGATGGCCACAAAATTCAATAAGGCTCTGGATCTGTCGCAAAAATTGTTTTTTACTAAATGAGAAAGGCTAAATAAATATGAGGGACCGAAATGTCACACAACACACAAAGACAGAAATTGAGAGAAAGCAAGCAAGAATGCAAAATGCTATTCAATGTTCCATTGAAATCAGACAACCAATAACTATTTAAATGTTTTGTCTAAATATGATTATGGTGGGGAAACACCCTTGGAATTGTCTTTTAGCACAAAAAGGCGGCAATATAATGCCAGAGCATTATTATGTCTCACTCTCAGCAAATTCTCCATGAGCCACAGCTATGGAATCAGCAGAGGAACCCACACTCCAGCATTTTCTTAGCCTGAAATTTGACAAATTAGACTTTTATAAGGCCTGTAATACTGCATTACTTATACTGCTGCTCTACTTACAGAAACTAGAACGCAAGATCTTAACTAAACAACTGCAAATAAATGACAGCTACTACACCACAAACTTCCCACTTACAACATTTAAAATGATTTACAACTTAACGTTCTTCCAGTATCAGTTTGATTAAACTGATGGACACTTAACAAAACCCCTTAAATTCCTTTACTTACCCTCTTTAATTAGTGTCTTAATTTAGATAAACATTAATCAATGAAAAAAGTAATAGTAAAAAAAATAAAATAGCAATGTTTGTTTGGCCTTGGTTTGGTGAGACGTTTGAAGATTTCCATACTTGAAGATGTGCCAGTGTTCCAGATGGCCGCAGTCCTACAGTAATCATTCCAGCTCAAACGGGAATGTGCTCAGATAAGCTGGTACTACTGATACGCCAAGTGTAACAAACTTCATAATCAAACGGCAAACAGATATCTAAATTCTCAAGGTGAATGTTTGAGTTCTTTTTTGCCCTGCTGTGAAATGCTAAGCAGAACAGAAATGCAGTACTTGCAAAAAAATGAAGAAAATAATAATGGATGATTAGGATATGAAGATTTATCACATGAAAGTAATAATCTTTGAATTGCAGGTATAGAGTCACGCAGAGCTTGCCTTCAAGCCGATGCGAATATGAAACGTTATTTTTAACAAATAAAGAGAGACATTTATTACCTAGCAAGGCCATAACTGTGGAAAGCACAAAGGGGATCAAAAAGTTGAAGATGAAATTATTTTGGCCTTGGGTTTGCTTGCTTTCTAAACTGTTCTTGGTATTTCAGCCAGGTCAGCAGTCCGATTTGATCATAGACTGAGAAGAATGACATTTGAAGGATTTTTAGGCCTATGTGCCAATGTATTCGAGCTTTCCAGGGTAGCCAAAAGAAATGCCTTGCAGCTATGCATCACTATTTCCCAAAAACATAAAGCTTAACCACAAAAGAGGAAAATCTGAAATGTAAATAAAGTGATGAGATTGAGAAACCTCAATCTATTCAAACTCAAAATTGCTCCCTGTGAAAAATGTATTGAGTGCAGCCACAGAGAGACCTCCTAGCATAAACTTCTGCTTCCTAAATCGCTGTTGTTTATTTAGCCTGAATGGTTCGGCGAGCATGTTCTGTGTGTCTACAATCCTCAGTGGCAGCTACAAGATACTGATTCATCCCTTTTAGAGGTCACTAAGGTCAAGGAGAACTTTCTGCAAAAAAACAAAAAACAGCAAATTAATGGACCACGTGACCCCAATCCACTCTGAAAATGACAACTCTAGCATATTAAGCCACATACTTAGGCCCCGTCCACACGGAGACACGTGTAGCTGTATACGCATACATTTTGTATCGTATAGGCCAGGGGTGCCCAAACTCGGTCCTGGAAGGCCGGTGTCCTGCAGAGTTTAGCTCCAACTTGACATGAACATGAACAAACACGGAACGATTGTATTTTTATTAACTAACATTAACGCGCAAGGTTTATGCGCATAGTCCAAATTTTCTTCTCCGGTTTTTAGTGCATCTCTGTTGCAAAATGACAGCGCCAGATACTGGTCTGGCATGTATACTACATCGTTTTGTGTCGGTTTTGTGGTTTCGTGTGGACGCAGATATTTCTTGAGACGAGGGGGAAAAAAAAGATTGGATAGGGAAAACTCTGGCTTCGTGTGGACGTAGCCTTAGACTGGACACGTTTCCAAAATGGCATTTGAGTTAAAATTATTAACACAAGACATCTGTGATTTCATGTACTGATTTGAATGAGATTGAGATTTTTGTAGTCATATTTTTAAAATTGATGGTTCATCTAAAATTTTTAATTGGGTAGCATTTTCTTTATTTTGTAGAACAAAAGAGGGCATTTTATTTACCGTATTGGCCCGAATATAAGACGACCCCCCTTTTTCCAGATGTACCTTTTGGAAAAAGGTTTTTTAAAAACCAAATCTTGTTTTTTCTCAGTAAAACACATTTTGTCTTCAATTATTTTCATATTGCATATTTTTCCAATTTTATTTTTTGTTTTGAAAGTATGGTAAAAACTGTACCAACAATCACATTAAAAAAATATACAGTTTTTAATATACCATAAAAAAAAATAAAAAAAACAGGTAGCCCATCTGAACATTTAAGCTATCCATCTAATAGTAGCCTACCAAAATCTTATTAACAGTAGAAGTTAAATCTTACTGTAGTCTTCAAATCTGGGTACGGTCTTACGTTTTAAAATCACAAAGAGAGTTTACTCGCGATCTTTACAACACGCATTACGTTACGTATTGCATGGCACACTCGTTTTATGCGTATTTGGCGCCACCTATTGTTGTGGGTGTATTATTGGCATGTCAAAGTCTAGACCCTGAATATAAGACGACCCCGTTTTTTCAGATGTATTTCCAAGAAAAAAACATCGTCTTATATTCGGGTCAATACAGTAATACATTTTTTTTTTCTGTTATTGGGTGCCAATGTTGTTTTGGACCTATCAATAGATCTTCATACTCCACAGAAGAAAGAAAATCATTCAAGAGTGGAATTTTATAAGTGCGAGTAAAAGAGATGAAAAGTTACATTTTTGGGAATATGAACATAAATGTGATTTAAAATATGACTAAAACATTACATATTTAATTAAAAGAAGTATTAATTAAGATGAGGAACAACGGAGGCCAAAATTAATGAGAAGTGTAAAAATACATATGAAGCAATCACACACCTTCATATCCAGTTTAAATTAGATTTCTCAGAGGAACAGAGTTAGATGAAAAATAAATGTTTTTTTTTGTGTGTGTTTTTTGAGGTTGTGTGAGAAAAATATATGTGAAACACCAATTTAACTAACCTTATCTCCTCAGGTAAAACTACTTTTGGTCTTTTTGCAGCTTCACAACTTAGCACTTTCAGTAAGGCAGTTTGGATGGACTGTGGTGTGGAGTGAGACCTCCTGTGCACCGTCAGCAGAGCTCTCCGAAACTAATAATGTGAAACGAACATGGACTTGTGATTTTGCTGTGTAGGTTATAATGTCTTCCAGCCTTGTCGCTGCATCAACATATAGCAAATCCACGGCTGTTTACACTGGCTGCGCTTGACCAAAGAAAACACATTGGATGTGATTGAGTGCCATATGACAAGCTGTGGTATATGGCAGCCTGTTTGTGTACATGCATGTGGCCACCTTGAGGTCATACTGCGCTTTACTCTATGTTCCCAGCAACTGTTTCTTAGCGCTAAGTACATATAAAGAACCTGAACATGCAAAAAGTTCCCATAAGACATAGCTTTAAAAGCCTTTCTAAGGAAATTATGGATTCCTGAACACCACACTCCATCTTCAGCCAGACCAGTGCTGGACCGGAGGGGACAGGCAACAATAAATTAACCAGTCAGCAGCTACAACCCAAACAAAGGCTTATTTCGGCCCACGGCTTACATTAGGGCTTACAGTACAAAGACTTCTGCCTCTGAGACTCGTCCTGTGAGACACAAAACAAGACTCAATCTGGCTATTTTTATACTATTAACCATGTAAGACTGCCTTTTTTAAATACAATGGAAGTGGATGGAGACCACCGACAACTGTGGTCACCATTTACATTCATTAATATGGGAAAAAAGCAGGTCATACAGGTTTGGAATAACAAGCAAATGATGAGAGAATATACATTTTTGTGAACTATTCCTTTCACCAACTAGTGTTTTGTATAGAAGTTAAGGATTGAAAATCAAAATAAAACTCTGAAGATATGTAAAATGCACTTATCTATTTATTTTCAATGAGTATTGAAACCCACTGAAATAATCAAGATTTCTGTGCGATGCTATTATAACATTCCTGTATATAATTAAGGGAAGGGGTCACTTCATGTGAGCATCATTACCTCGTCATCATTACCCAGAAAACTGGAAAAAGTTCAGAATCAATATTGAATCTGGAACAAGAAATTTCAGTATTTGACAAGGGATTCGTACAGGATTAAAATCCGTAAGTAAAACTGTGCAACAGAAATGTACTCCTCAGAGACAACTAGTCCCAGTCTGTAATTAAAACAACACTATATTTGGAAATTATAAGCAGCAAGAGAAAAGCAAAATAAAAGAGCAACTCCTGCTTCTGTGGGCAAATGTCTGCCAAAGAGATACGGAGAGAGAAAACATGGAAATAATAAAAAAATATAAATGAGGCAGAGACTATTATTGGAAATGGAAGAGTGTGGGAATAATAAAACATTTCACAGCTTTTTTTTTTTTTTTGGGTTGTTACTGTATTCTGGCTATCTCCGAGTTTAGCTTGTTACAGCCTCTACTACTAACAAATAATACAAGAGCGCTTTACACTTAGGTTTGGGTGAACTATTCTGTATGTGTTCAAGCATACTTCTAAGAAATGATATTCATCTCACATTGTTCTCTTTTTGTCATGTGTGCTACATTGCTGCAGAATTACAGCTAAATCAGAACGACAGCTCTACAGTACAAAAACATCACAGCGCTGAAATACAGCTAAAGTGGCAACCAACTCTGACATTACAGAAAAATGGAGTCGTTCCACTCTAAACAATATTAGCATTCATGTCATGAGTAGATGCTTCATGGTTCTGCTGCAGCACTTTAATAACTCTAATGTGCTACAACAAAGACATGCGAAGCGGACCAAGATTAGGCCTACTCACAACATACAGAATACTGCACAGTAAAGAAAGATCTACTGAGGAAAGTTGCAATGAAAATTGACATTTTGAGTGTTCTCAACAAATTTCTTAATTTTTCTCAGTAACATCCGACTAAATGCTGTTTATGGATTGGATCAAGTCAGAAGCGGATCTTCGTGACCAAATTTGTAAACAAAAATCAAGCTAAATGAAAGATTCTGCTTGGCAACTGCAGAAGCTTCCTCTTTATTACATATGGTTTTATGAAGTGGTACAAAAGCAAGTGATTGGGACACGTCCACAAAACTCAAAAGACTATAATAATGCTGTGAGAACTAGAGAAGGGCTGAAAAAAAAGATGAGAGAAAACAGCTGTAGAGAATACAACCTCTTCTTGTGCACATTAGCATAAACAACAAAATATACACACGTGAAATGAAAGAGTAGGTTTACCCCGCAGACGTCCCTGTGATCATTAATCACACTGTTTAAACTGCCTCTTTGTTATGATAATGAACACAAATTCATATTTCTCCTCTCCCTCTTGGTTTTATAGAAATGAGTGCTTAGCGTAGCTAAGAGATCTGTGGAGCCCTTAGAAAAAAGGCCTTAATCTGAACCTTTAGCAATCATTAAATGAAACCTTTTAGTTTACACACTCAAAAGTTCACTTAGGTTAGATCATAGGTGGTCTCTTTAAATTAGAGAGAGCTGATTGCTGCTGCAGTGATGAAGGTCTTTGTATTAAAGGGGACATCAAATTGAAAACCAGGATTCATTTTGCTCATTTGAAATTAAATAGTTCGCAATTACTATGTAGCTATACATAGACTTTTAGAACTCAAAACTTCCTCCCCATGCACCCCAGATGCTTTTATGGAAATTAAAAAGGTCATTTAGAATTCATTACAGTTGGTCTCTATAATAACTCGAATAAACTATTTGTACAGTGCAGTATAAGCGCAAATTTTTAAGTGCAGTATAAGCGCAAATTTTTAATTCCAGTGATATTTACAGTCATTCAATTGTATTATGTACACAACCAGTCAAAAGTTTGGAAAAATTTAGATTTTTTAAATCTCTAAAGCTCATCAACGCTGCATTTATTTAATCAAAAGTACAGTAAAAATGTTAATACCATGAAATATTATAACAATGTAAAATAACATAGTTCTATTTTAATATATTTTAAAATGTCATTTATCCCTGTGATGCAAAGCTGAATTTTCAGCATCAGTACTCCAGTCATCAGTGTCATGTGAGCCTTCAGAAATCATTCTAATATGCCGATTTGTTGGTCAAATATTATATATATATATATCAAGGTAAGGTGGGAAATAGTCATGTACAACATCATTTTTTTTGTTGTGCAAGAACCTTGACTAACATTATAAGTGGATTTTAGGGGGAAAAATAAAATGCTACAAAAGTGCACCATGTGGCCCCTTTACGAGTAAACAAATTCCTAAAAGCAGTTTTAAGCCAGACAAAAAAAGCAAACTAAAGTGCAACCTCCGAATATGTTTCCCTTGAATGCAGCCAAATGGATGCATGGTTCAACGATCGTGCCATTTAGCTAAAGCAAGAAATGTAAAATGGCAGCACCGCCTTCAGGAAGATGCTGCGTGTGAGAAGTGCCCTTAAAAACGCCACCTCAAGGACCATCTGGATTTGCAGAGCAATGCAGCACACGATCAACAAAGATAGAAACATTTCAGAGCAAACATCACATCAGCATGGCCTTGATTTGCGCAGGTTTTTAGATGAAGGTCACAAATCTAATTTCGACCTCCAGATGCTCTGCTCGCTGAACGAGTAATTACATGAGTGGGCGAGTCGGCTGAGCATAATGCTAATTGATAATTAGGGAGTGAGAGATTATGAGCAGAAACAATAAAATGAGCTAATCTGCAAGTAATTTATTTGCAGTCGCTAGTTTAATAAGATACTCCTCTGGTAGGAGATAAATAGCTTTTTGCTATAGTAGTTTATCACATTTTTTTCACAAATAAACACATTATAAATTCTGTGCATGCATTACAGAAAAAATTTGATTTGAAGTCACTGGATTTTCTGTGATTTTGTGTTTTAGAGTACAAAAACCGAAACAATTTTTTTCCCTCCCTGTCATAACAAAGCCAATGCTATATTATGTGTTTATTGCAACATTGAATAAGTTCATTCAAAGGTGAAGCAAGCGTGTCAGATATTCAGGTCAGCCAATACCAATCACATGATCATCTGTATCATACTAGATATCTCCAAATTATCAACGGATCATCTACACTGCTGTGTGTTTGTGTGCGAAGAGCGAGTCTCGTGTTTCCAGACGCATTAACTCGAGTCTGAGGGTAGACAGCAGAGGAGAGAGCCGCTCAGACACAGTAACCACAGAGCACTATATAGAGGAGCTGTGACAGATCACTGGATCTGAGCGCTCTTACGCACAACTCTGGGAAAAACAAACAATGAAGCCTTGCAACGCTTTTCACGCATCTCTCTGCAAACTAAACAGCAGCTGAAAATACATAAATTAAAACCGACAAGGAGAAGGCAGAGATACAGGACACATTTTCACATGTACAAAAGAAATACTTGTAATATCTCAAACTCTCTGCTTTCACATCTCAAAATAAAATAAAATACATTTTTAAAATAAAACAAAATGAAAAATTAAATAAAATACATATGCAACATTATTAGTAAATGCTCACTTGAAGATACTTTGGTCATTTTGGAGACATCCCTGTGAAGTTTATTGCAACCCTGAAGTATAAAAATAAATAAAAAATAATAATTTATTATTTAAAACATACATATTTTTTAAATATTAAAATTATTATTATCAGTAAAACAAATTTACAATACATAGTAAAATATTTATTTTGTTTTTTTTTTTTTTTAAAAAAAAACTATTTAAAAATATTATTATTGCTATTAAAAATATTTGTATAAAAATTTGAAAAACAAATAAATACATCTCTCACTGGGGATTAACTAATGTTTGTTCAAATATAGATATTAAAACTAAACTGATGTTTCAACTCTTGTACAGATGAGTCCAAACAATGTGGCGATGCCACCTCTAGTCTCAGACTCCACCCTTTTATGCTGATCTGTTCGCTGTGTGTTAGGGAAATTTAAATGCATTTGGATCTTTTCGCACATTGTCTTCATCTCTGAATTCCTATCTCTTAAATGTCACGGGTAGTGCTGGATAGTTCTCTCTTTTGAAAGAAGTGTGAAAGAGTGAGGGCAAAGGGTGATATGCCTATATGCACAGATATGCGCATACACAGAGCATAGCATCTTCTTTAATTTAAATTCCAATTTGATGTAAAAAGAGACCAGAAAACAAGACAAAAACAGACAAAAGAATTCAATATAATTGTGCTCCTGGTGGGCAGGTGCTCCTGTACGGGATGATGCCTACAGAGCATCACTTCATCATACACTGACAGAAGGCAGTAGAGCATACGCATACCATCTGCGTGTGTGTATGTGCATACGTGTCCATGTGTACACACAAGGCCATGTCATGAATTCACACCTGTTCCCTTAAACACAGCCACACACACCCAGAGCTGAACTTTACGCATGCTTCATTGACATACCAGGGCTTCCTTCCAACTGAACCACCCACACGGTAAACCACTTGAATTATCGAATACCACAATGCTCTTACGGGAAAAAGATGGTAAAAACATACCTAATTAAAGCATAATTCTCATTGCATTTACTTGGTGATGGTGAAGTCAAAATGACTTTTCATTGATTTTCTTAGTGGTTTTAGAATAGTTTTTTTTTTATAAAAATATGTATTTTTTAATATATGTATAAGACTTTTTTTTAAACAATATTATGATATAACTGGTTTATGGAAGCCCATTGCTGCCACGTATGAAAAAAATAATAATAATTTCATACCTCATAACTATGAGATTAAAAAAAAAGGTAAAAATTATTACATACCAGGTCATAATTATGAGATCCAAAGCCAAAATTCTGACATAAGTTGAAATTCTGAGATAAATCAAATTTTCATGTCATAATCAACTTAATGTAAAAATGATTTAGAATTTTTACATTTTAATCTCAGAATTATGAATTAGTATCTCATTTTCAAATTTAAATCTCATAATTATGACAATCATAATTAATAGAATAAAACATCAAAATTATGACAAGTCAATTTTGACTTTTTAAATCACAAAGACTTAGTGTCTCATATTTCAATTTTATCTCATAATTATAACTTAATATCTCATAATTTTGACTTTGACTATCACCCACTATTTCACATGTTGCATATATTATTTACAGTATATACTAAACTGTATACTTGTCATTGATGTTTTACAACTGCACTATGAAATAGTTGTTTTAGATATTTCTCTATGACTGGATGATTTGACTTTATAACACAATTATAAAAAGATGAAGAACTGATCAGCTCTTTTCCTTTGTATTGCACAAAGCCATGCAAATTATGTCCCAATGCTCCTCACACGTTTACTTTATTAGCTTACCAACAATGCCGTTTGTACTGTGGAAAAACTGCAAAATTGCCAAGTCCTCAGGAAAGACATTTTACAGCTTAATGCTGATGAATAAACATTGTGATCTCATTCTGAAAGGTGTGTTTGCCAAACGTGGTGCGCTAATTGTATCTAACTTCAGTATCTGTTACTGAAAATGAGCCTATTAACTTGTTCCAGAAAATGAGCTAATAAAACGGCATTTTCCACATAAAGATAAACTGATTACACCATAAATGCAATTGCTGCCGGTGCCAACAATGTTATATGTGAGTGCTAAACGTTAAAAACCTACATTCATTGTAACGCAGATTGGACCTGCTCTAAAAATTCATTTCATTTTAGACTAAAGGTTACAGATAAAGTTTAAAAATCCACGTCAATCTGCGAGTATTCAATGTAAAACATCTCAGCAAGCATACTTTGATTGGCCGTGAGCGTGGAGGCTTTTTTTAAAAGGGTGAGCAATGACCAAAAGCATCCTAGAGCTCTACTAGGACTCTCAATAAAAATCCCCCAAGAGCTTTGGAGGGAGATGCTGCCAAAGGCGCTTAGATCGCAGCTCCCTGTTAACTCAACATGTGCTTATGCACTTAACTCATTCTCTCTCTTTCTCGTGTTCGTACACATGCGCACACTTACGCTCAGCTCTAAAACCAAGCGAGCTGACCTAGGCTGCATTTTAGACATAGGCAGGCATCTTAATTATATGCTGCCTCTTAAGATGCCTTGTTTCAGACAAATTCTAAAGCACCATAGCATATTTTCTATATTTACTTATCCTACTGTTGGCTTAGCAACATGATATTGTCAAACTCTATTGGAATCAAATGATTTGAGTCAAATATCCCACATGGAGCACTATTTGTGTGCCAAACAGACATGCTGCCTATTCAAACAGTGTTTGGATTTTGTTTTTTTTGTGAATTTTGTGTTTCAAATTGGTCATTTAGGAGGCTCCATGATTAGGATGCAAAGAGTCAATCAGCTCATTAGGTTTGAAAACAGAGCTTTAAATTACTTCCACCATGCCAGTAGTTCATAAGTAAAATGCTACCCAAGACATACTTTGATTTCCTCTAAAATTTCCATAAATGCAAGTGTGATTTTTCTCAACAATAATGCCTTAATAAAGCCTCAAATACAGAGAAAAATCAACTGTTTGCAGTGGTAATGGAATCACGGCTCTAATGGAAAGAGAGGAAAGAACTCATTATGCATTCACAGCAAATAAGTCTGTCTGGCTATCATTACGACTGTGAGACAGCAGAGGTGTGAGGAATGTGTAGCCAGACCATTACACTCCGATCCAGGCAAAAGAGCGTTAGCATGTGAATGATTATCATGATATGGAAGAAGACTTTGTGACACTGGGTTACAATTTAAGAGAATAAAAAAATGCTACTAGAAGTTAAGGTTGGATGACTTTTTTTCTCACCATTTTTGAATTGGCTGAAGAAAAATAGCCATGCCGTTATAAACGAACCCAGCTTAGGTAATACATCTATCAAAATTATTTCACAAGAGTCAGGTGAATTTTAAAGCTGGAAATGAGCATTATTGAGGGATGCATATGCATGATATATCAGCACCATATTGGATATTAAGATTTTCTCATTTATCTATATTTGTCGTTACTGGCTGATGTTGAATATTTAATTGTAAATGTTCATTTATAGTATATTTTTACATACGGATTACCTTGTTGTTATCTAAAACACATGTACATTTTTCAACTATGCAATGTTGTGATGCCTAAATTCACAATCAATCAATTTTAGTTTTTCACCTTTAATTTGTTTAGACACCAAAGTACTATTACAGTACATTTTACTTAATATTATTTCAGTGTTTCTACCTCAAAATGTAATGTTTAATACACTGTTACATTATTTCTATGTTACTAATGCTAAAAATTTGTTTGTACACCATTTTTTCAGTGCATAAATGTTAAAATCATCCATTTATCTATCACACAAACCGTAAAAATAATTAACAGCTTATCGGTATTGTCCAGAACTTTAATATTGTGTGTCCTTAACATAACTGTCCACAACGTCATCATGTGGTTATGTTATGATAACCACAATCTTTTTTGCCTTGAAGTGACATTTTCAGATGAAGAACCAACAAACAATATCGCATATTAAACAGACTGAACTTCCATTTCTTACAGCCTCATTTTTACACATCAAATTAAATGTGGCATCCAAGAGAAGACTGGAAATAAATTTAGTATTCTGAGCAGACCAGAGAGATTCTAAGAAACACTTGAAGCCTCACAACGACCAGACCCTCTTAAACTTGAGATAATTGAATCGAATGCACCATCTATCTCCATAAGTGATCGTCCTGAATCCAGACCAGCTGCCCAGAGAGCATTTACTTATAGCAGACATTATGATTTAGTATTGATATAAAGCTATTGGATGATGTCATAAACCGCATACCACAATCAGATAAGCGGCCCAATTTACGATCACATCGCTATTCTCATACAAGCCTACACATTTAATATGGATGGACGAGGAGTGGCCATTAATATGTCTCTATGCTCATACATTAAGCAAGTCCACAGACCAAAAGTACAGCACCAGGCAAAGAGAATTATAGACGTGTTTATTATGCCACATTGACGAATGCGCTCTAACATCTAAACGCTGGTGCTTTTTAGTTTATTCCTCCACGTTTAGTTTATCGTCTCATTATAGCGAATGAGTCTTCAGGCCCTTGGATGTACGAAGCAGTTTGTCTCCTCGCTAAAACCCATCCAGCTTTCATCTCTGGAATTATCGCCGCCTGGCAGATGAGAGGTATTTGTCCTTGGGCTTGCGGATCGTAGACGTCTTGATGCTTATATGTTTACATAGTAATTCTGGCTTCCCCTTCGACTCTACTTTACGCTAAGCTGTCGTAAGTCAGAGTGACACAGTCGCTCCTCAAAGAGGAAAATCTGGAATTATTTGCCTCTGACAACGTGCTAATACTGTTGAACTGGATGACAGCAATGTGAAAACACAGCCGGACCCTGATGCGGAAAGGATATGTGAAGCACATGGGCTCGTGGACAAACGAATGCTCTCTGACACTGTGGAGCGAAGCATTTCTACTGTACGGCTTAATATAGTTAAAATGACAGCTGGGGCTGATAGAAGAGCTGATGATTGATGAGGAGATGGTCAATCAGAGCACAGAGAGCTGTCAGATAGGAGAGATCATTCTCTTTTGTCACCTACAGGCCAGACTTCCCAGGCTGAAGTGATGTGCCATCATAGGGCCTGTCTGCTGCAGTCTATGAAGAAGCCAGAGGCAAAGAGCATCACAGACTGGCCTCCCTCTGACATGTCACAGACCATTGTGATGAGAAGTGAAGCAGCACTGGTTCAAAATACACTTGTAAGCGCAAACCATACAAAAATGTACATTGTCAGAAAATTTAAGGGCCAAAATTGCCCTTTTTAACGAGCATTTCTTTCATTATGAGCACGATTTTTTTCTCTAACACACATAAAATGCACATCATCCATTTATTTTAAATACATTTTGAAAAGAATAAATGATGTAATCTCAATCTAAACAGCTACCTATAGGTGCTGGAAGGTAGAAGATAATATTGAAATTGGCTTATACAAAAAGCAATAGGCCTAATTATTTTCATGTTATGGCCGATAACCAATATTATTTTGTATTGTAAACAATATACTACTATTTTGTCTAAATGGATAAGGAAATAATTTATGCATCACACAATTTTAAGTTACAGATTGAAAAATGTATGATTGTTGTATATTTGTTTATGTAACAGTATTATTAAATTATTAAAGATTAACTTTAAAGGGATAGCTCACCCAAAAATGGAAATTCTGTCATCATATACTCAACCTTAAGTTGTTTTTTTTTAATTAAGCAAACAAAGCAATACAGACAGATAAACAATGAAAAAACAGGTAAATACCTAGAGAATGCAAACCTTGAGCTATTACAAACTTGTAGGAGTTACATTTTTCTGCTAAACCCAAAAGAAGATATTTTGAAGAATGTTTTAGTATCAAACATTTGCTGTACCCATTGACTTCCATAGTAGGGAAGAAAATACTATGGAAATCAATGGCTACCAGCAACTGTATACTTACCAAAATTCTTCAAAATATCTTGTTTTTTACATTCAAAAAAATAAATAAACTCATACAGGTTTGGAACAACACAAGGGTGAGTAAACACGACAATTTTCATTTTAGCCTTTTAAATTAGCGTTACATGATGGAAATGATAATATAAATATACAAAATTTAAGAAACAGGCATGGGCAATTAAATATTCAATAGCGACCAATATATTTTTAATATCAACAGTTACAATAAAAAAGTAGTTTTTTATTGTACTTTATTATTTCTGATGAACATGAATGCAAACATTAATTCGATTCGATTTATAATTTTTTTTTTTTTTAAGTTGACTCTGGCATGGATTCAAGGGGGCTGGAGAGGTGTCTCAGTCGCTCGTGTTGGTGCACATGGACGTCAATTTCGGGTGTTGGTCGTGGCCTGTTTTGATGGTTAGGAATGTGCGGGTGTGTTTTGACGGTCTAAAACTGAGGGTAAATCCGCTTTGACAACCAGGGTTGAGCCTGGGTAAAGTCGCCTTATGGGCGGGCAGTGCTTTGGAGAAGGCAGTCACTGGGCATGCAATCCTTGCAATAGGGTCATGAGGTGGTCCTGTTCCTTAACGTTCCCCACCATACCTCGTTTCACACACTCACTGACTGCTGCTATTTATGAGTGATCACCGCGCTAATTACAGTTCTCATGTAAACACAATGCATCCACATCATTAGACGTCATTAAAGGAGCATTTGTTACGATTGCACTCTGGCTGTTAATAAACAAAAAAAAATTTTTTTTTTTTCAGAATGGGGTGCGTTAGCCAGGCCTTTTCCGGCCTCACTCGAAAATTTTCCAATTATAAAGGATTCATTAAAAACAGGAGTTTACTGGGGACTGACTTCACCCGTGACGGGTTCGGATCAACGGTAGTTTGAGAAAGCAGAACGGGTCATTTAAATTTAAAGAGCCGGCCTTCAGCAAACTCCAAATCAAGGAGGTGAACATAGTTGCAATAAGGTTGCCGAAGTTTGATGTGGTGCAGAAACATTTTCTCGCAATTACAGGTCATCGTGTGCTGCCAAGCAAAAACACAAACATCTCTGGCCAGATGTATGTAAACACACCAAATAAACACCAATTTTCATTTGATTGCTCTCCGCTCTTGCATTTTTCTAGTGTGTTACGAAGAAGAAAAAAAAGTTACGGTTTGTTACGGTTCACAGAGTTGAACATACATGCCAAAGTGTTTTCCAAATTTCATCCTGATGGAAAGCAAACACCACATATGTACTTTTAAACAAATTATCCACCAGCACACACATGCACTATCCATCCACACATCACTGGGCTCCTCCAAACACAGCAAGAGTTTAGGAAATCAGATACACGCGTATAAAAACACAGCTGGTTTTATAAATGGTGGATAAAGGCTGTTTACCTTCTGGAAGAGCGCGGGAACCTGCTGCAGCTTCAACCTGTTGAAGACAAACATGTCGTACATGCCAGCCACGGCCAGCACCGTCACGCCTTGTTCCTTCCACAGCATGCTACAGGAAGCACACGCCAAGGTGCCCAAGAACCACGTCCAGCTCCATCCATGGGCACCGCTCGTCCTCAGGGAGCAGTGGTGTATGTAGCAGCGCAAGGCCAGGAGGAAGAAGAGGGCGGCTCCCACGTCGGCCCGGCCCACGATGCCCGCCACAGCCTCGGTGTGGATGGGGTGAGCGGCAAAGAGAAGCCCAGCCAGCAGGCTCCAGCAACCCGACCCCAGCAGCAGGCTTGAGAGGCTAGAGAACAGGGCGGTCGTGGTGCAGTGTAGAACCACATTGACCAGGTGGTAACCCCAGGGATCTATGCCACCTAGGGCGTAGTTGAGTCGAAAAGAGAGCGTGCAGAGCGGGCGGTAGGACTTGTGGCTACCACTGTGGGTGAGAAGTGTCCCCCAGAAGTCATCGTAGAAGATGTTGATCCAAGGCGTTTCAGGGAGAAGGTCCTGGTTGGTCTTGATAGCACGGCTGTGTGGAGAAAAAGAAAGATTAAGATTAAAATTGATAAAAGTCAATTAATTTACTATAGTGTGCACAAGGATATTGTAGGGCTCTACAATTTCCGCGATGAGGAAAACACAAACGGAATCGTGGAATCCAGTCATAAAAATGGAATTTACTGTATAATGTGGAATGTCACTGAATTTGACAAATTTTGGATGAATAAATCAAAAGTAGGTCAGTACATTTAAATCAAAGCGCAATATGGGCTAGTGTCTGTGAATATTAAGCAACAAAAATACTATTTTAATATGAATCGTGAACGCTCTGCGTGAATGAATGGCACAGACGCACAGTTTCGTTTTTTTCTACACACTGTTAAAGCACACGTGATGCTCGCTATGTTTTCAGCCTCTGCTCAACATATGAGTGCATGAACACATGAACATAATCTCTAGAACTGCTTGTCATATCATATACAAACAGAAACTTAAAGGTCTTCACATCAACCCATCAAAATAAAAAGTTTGGTTTAACTTGAAGAAACTGTGACAGAAATATATTACTTAATGTAATGATAGTATGATAGTACTACTAAAACTAAAAAAATCATCAAAACATAATTTTTAAAGGAACATTCACCCGAAAAAAAAATATTTACCAGAAAAATGTAAATGCATAACAGTTTTTCTGAAAAAATAAAAAATAATAATTTTTAATTTTATGAAAACATTCAAATGGAATCCAGAAAATGATAATGTAATACATTGTGTAAGTTTCATGATTTCAATGAATTAGATATTGTTTTTAATTTAACCATTAAAAGAGAGTCTAGAAAAATTAAAACTGAATGTTTGAAAAAATGAATTTGGAAAAAAATTTAACTGAATTCGGGAAAAAATTAAATTTTATAAGGCCCTAATATCGCTTTTAAGAGTGATGGTTGGGTTAGTCCTTACACCACATCACTGGTTGTGTTAGTGTATGAGCTTGCTGAATTTTCAACACAGCAGTCTTAACAAAAGATCACAAGAGGGCATGACTAAAACACATCACAGACATGAGACCATATGTGAAAGTATAACTGCATGTAAACTGAACATTGACAAAATCTTTCAGCTTTGTCGAAGTCATTCAGTAAGGCAAGCATCACTACTATTGTTTTTTCAAACCCACTAAAACTAAGTATTAAACTTTGGCATGTAACTCAACCTGGACCATTTGTGTTGCAGACATAAATGAATGACAGGACTCAATAACATATTTAAAAAAAGATCTTCAAAAATTCTTGTTTAACTCTAAACATACTCTTCCATTTAATTAAACTCTTCCATGATATTCTCTTCAGGAATAACAGTCAGTTAAAACAATAAATGTAACATTCCTCACACAAAGACGACCTTGTAATTAATCCTGTGAGGTTTGACTGGGACACAATAAGACAGATCCTCAGGCGAAAGATGTGGGAACATTGATTCTGACTTTCCTCAAAGTTTAGAAAGTGAGGACATGTGCCGCACCCTTGACCAAAAACAAATAAAAGCTCAACAGAAAGACAGGGACCTCTATTAAGCCATAAGCAAGCACGAAGTGGTACCAAATGCCTGTCAATCAAACCAACCCAACTGTACCAGAAACCATCTATTGGCCATCTAAGAAACTGAGAGACAAAAAGCTAAGGGGAATGAAAAATGCATGAAGATGACCAATGTAGAAGAGAATGAGTGAGTGGAAGGATAAATGTGCAGTTTACTCCCTGGGAGAAAGCTTTGGGACTCTAAATATGTCTGAAGAAGGTCTTATAAAAGCGTAGAGTTGTACAGGGAACAGGAGGAGGCAGGGCGGGATATGCTCTGAGGGCCACAGACACCACTGTGCCCACGCTGTCTGCCTGCATTGCGCTTCCCAACAAGACAGAGAAAGCCCTCAAGGCAATCAAACAACACAAACGCGTGTAAACAAAGCAACTAGGCAGTTACGTTATTCCATATGCAGTCATCCGTGCCAAAATCCATGTCATTCAAACCCAAGGCAGTGGTATCTTGCTGTGAAACAAACCCCCTCTACCTCCTGTGATCGTGAATGTATGCCTGAGCTGCTGAAGATGCTGCTGAACCATCGAGCGTAATTAGTCTCCTTAGAGAGTGCAAGAAACGACATAAGCTGTAATTAAAATATGCAACGGGAAATACGTGACAAGTGCGATAACGCGCCATCAGCGCAACTGAATAATCAGCTGTCACAGCAATGGCGCCAAGAACGTGCAATTAACACAGAATGGAGACAAAAGGTTTAATGGAAACATGTTTACAAGAGAAAGATATGATGCAAAAAGAGCAATGAATCCCTGACTGTAGAGCGAGCCAAAGTCTTTGATCATTTGCTACGTGTCGCCAGCAGCGTACGCCTGTCTACCAGTCGCCCATGAGAACAGATGGAACTGGGAAAAGCGAGGAGATGTTACGACAGACTAAACTGCCAAAACGAACTAGTTCAGGACATGCTTCAACTTCTTGGTTGTCTAGGGGAAAATTTTCAACAAGACGTGTTGAAATTGCAGCGATTGCCTTGTAAGAGTCCACAAGAAAAACAGATGCTCTGAGAACTACATTTCTCCGTGAGATAAAGCTCTCCATCGTCGGACACATTTCAATTCCCTGCCTTGACTTCGAATCACTCACTTTCTTGGCAGAATTTCATGATTTCTTCCCTCTCAGGTATACCTTTTTTATTTTCTTCAAGCCATTCGTCAAATTAGATCTTCATCCTTCCAAACAAAAGGATAACACGAGAGCCATTGTGGTTCAATTACATCTGAATCATTTGGAAGGAGGTGCCAATTTACTGGATATTTTGGTGAGCCAGAGAAAACAAACACCATCGCCTGAAGACTCGACACCCAGAAGCCCAGACATGACAACAAAATCTGTGCCAGGCCCGGCAGGCAGGGGCTTCTGAGATCGGCTTTCACGTGAAGTGTAAATCAAAAACGAACACTTGGAGCTCTGGTGGTGAATCGTAACTGAATATCAGTAACAGTGGAAGCTCTCGGATTGCATGACGAGTGCGTGAATTCTTGAGCTACTGCCTGATTTGGCTTGACAGCCCCCCGAGGAAGTCTGACTCCCTAGAATGATTCTAATTGGTGTTAGTGAGACAAATAATTTGAAAGCTAATCTCTGGCATGGGCTGATCCTTCTCGCCTGTAAAGAAAGTAGAGAGGGACAGAACCTTTTTACACGCAAGAGTGCGTTCTCAGGGGACCGGCAGTATCACGCAATCCCGAAACTGGCCACTTTTCTTCATCTAGAGTCCAATCAGCGTGCCGGGGATACTGTGACCACATCTGTCAAAGAATGTTTGCTTATCGCTCTATCCCTGCAGTGACTGGCACGTTGTTACGTTTTGGCCGACCGCAGCTTTAATGAGAAGTGAAATCCAAAATAAGTCCTGTGTAATCTAGAGCCCAGTTCCCTCAGACTGGGAGCAAGATTTAGCTCTGTGGCCATGAGAGGAGCTTAAATGCTGTGGTGTCGATAGCAGGCTGCGACCTCAATGTTTTCGGACAAGTACAGCTTTGCTACATCCAAAACAAAGGCTTATAATTCGAGCCAAAAGCAAAATAAACCATGCAAAGAATCTGGTCTCTGGAATCAAAAAGCAACAAGTGACCTACTACGGAGTGACCGTATTCCATGGATTGCCTTTCTGTCTTTACGAATCGGATGGATACTTAGTCTCGACGCATGATTAGCTTAGTGCACAGAGGAAATTCTTTCTGCCAAAGTGCATGAACGTCAGCAGCCGTTCATATAATGCAAGTACATCCAGGGTCTATACATTTTAACGAAACAAACATAGCTCCCTTGAATAGCGCCAAAAATGGTTCCAGATATTCTTCTGAAAAGTTTGAGACAACGCACAATTGTTTTCTATTTGTCCCAACAAGTGAAAAGAGGGGGGGGGGGGCTAAAGAGCACAGGCAGTAGGGAGATTTTTCGGTCTGCCAAGTATGTGTCATCACCCGGCTTCAGTGTCTGAAAGGTCCGCAGTCATATTTTGAGAGTGCCTACAGAGAGGCCATCCGGTCTGTCCACTCTGCTCTCCTGCCTGGGCTTTTGTCTATGGTTTCTTCCCATGAGAATGCCTGCAGGTCAATAACAGAATACCTTCCCCTTATGTGGTGCTTATGCGAGAAGAGCTCTCAGGGACAACAGCCTTGTTCTATTGTGCAGCTTCATGAAGAAAAGCTGTATGGGCTATAAAAGAGGAAAATCAATTAATTTGTCAGAATAAAGAACTGAAATGTTGAGGAAACACAATCAAAGCGGAGCAGCTCACAAAAAGTACAAATGTCTTTCATTCAGTTATTCTTTTATTCATTCTCTCTCTCTTTCTATCGGTTGTTCTTTCATTCACTGACAATCTTTTATTTCATTCTTTCCTTCAATCGTTCATTCGTTTAATCTTTTATTTTTTTCCTTCAGTCATTCTTTCATTTTTTCATTCTGCCAGTCATTCTTTCATACTTTGTCATTAGTTCTTCCTGCGATTTTTTTCCGAATTAATGAACGAATGAACTCTGCATTTGTGAATTCTTTTGCATTTATTCATTCCTTGGCATTTATTCATTTATTTGCATTCATTCATTCACTCACTCATTATTTTGCATTCATTTGTTCTTTTTGCATTCATGCATTCATTCATTCTTTTGCATTTTCTCATTCATTTATTGGACATGATGGTTTTTGGAAATGTACTGAACTATCATCAGTTGGTTCGACGTTTACGTTGATTTAACCATGTACCATGTAAATAATATAATCATTATGTACAATTATATACACTGTAAAATCCAATAGTTTACCTTACTTAGATTTAATTAGTAATCTTTACTTAGTTGTTATACTTACTAGGTTTTATTAAGTTACAGCTACTTTCAAGGCAAATAAAACAATTTCTTACTGTTTTGAGTGACACTTACTTAAAATATTCAAGTAGCCACAAAGGAACCAATGATATTAATAAACCAGTGAGAGGCAGCAGTGCACAAATATGTTGCTAATGTGCAACATAACAGAAGAAGAAGAAAAGAAAGAGTCTTAATAGACCCATTTCCTCCATGTCTGCAGTTATCTTTCACTAGTTGCATTCACTCGTTTCCCAAAGTCATCCTGAATGTTGAATTTTCAATACAACTGAAATATTTGAGAGAACATCACATAAGCTAACTTCATAAATTGATGTTGATTTTCCTAAAATGTTTTTTTATGCACCATTATAGTGATTAGTGTTCCCTTTGGTTGGGAACTTGGAACTTTGTTTACTATTAAGTAGCTTTCCCGTTATGCCAGCATGTAAAAAAAAACATTGTGAAGGCAGAGTAATTTGGCTTCAAGGAAAGAGAAGTAATAAATTGGTTGCTTTTAGAAGGTGACCTATCTTCTAATTAAATCAATGTGTTATTTTTTTGTGCTTGTGTTTGTGTTAGTCAATGAACTTTAAGAATACATTAAGAAGATTAAAATTGGGTTTATATAATTCTTAAATAGTGTGTGGTAATATGCTAAAGTCACACACAGACTTAAACATTCAGCACGTGAATCACAACAATGGTAACAGTTCAATTTCATTTATTTTCATTAATTGTAACAACCATTTTATTTGATCTTTTTGTTGTGCTACTACTGACTATGGAAGCCCGTTTCCGCCACTAAAAAAAATCTAATTCGAAGTCATAATAATGATAAACTTTCCTCAAAATTATTGACTTAGTACTCGTTATAATGAGAAACTGTCTCAATAATGACGTTATTTTATCATCATAATGACTTAGTTTCCTCGTAATAATGAGAAACTTTTCTTGAATGAAATGACTTAGTATCTCGTTTAATGAGAACCCTGTCTCGGAATAATGGAAACTTTCTCGTAATATGCTTAGCCTAATCCAAAAAAAGAAAACAAACGACTTACTCGAAACGCCTGCGCAACGGCAATAGTGACATCACGCTAGCGTCATCTGTTGGAAAGCCTGCAGAACACCGCAAACATTCTTGTTCTATCATCTACAGTGATAATGCTATAGTCCTGGTCATTAATACGCTTTTCAATAAATTATCTGGTATGTATTCTTTTTGTGTAATAGTTTACTCTGCCAGATAGTTTATGCTTCAAACCTTTCCCAGACCATATTTCTTATGAAATCAGGCATTTTATGAAAGAAATGAAAGCCATTCACATATAAACTTAATTTTATAGATGTGTATTTTCGATGAGTTTATTAGTTTTAATTAGCTGTTCCCTTTCATGCATCCATGCAATGTTTGTTCCTGCATGCTTTGACCAACAGATGGGCGTAGCCTGCTGGCACTCTTGCGTGCGTCAGGATGCGTCCCGTAAGATCTTTTTATTTTTTTTTGAATTAGGCTAGTCATTATTATGAGAAACTAAGTCATTATTATAATGAGAAACTAAGTCATAATAATGAGAAACTTTCTCTAATAATGACTTATTTTCTCATAATATTGAGAAACTTTCTCGAAATAATGACTTTTTTCTCATAATAATGAAAACTTACTCGAAATAATGACTTATTTTCTCATATAATGACTTAGTTTCTCGTAATAATGATAAACTTTCTCGTAATTACTTATTTTCTCGTAATAATGAGAAACGTTCTCGAAATAATGACTTATTTTCTCATAATAATGAGAAACTTTTTGTAATAATGACTTAGTATCTCGTTATGAGAAACTTTCTCGTAATAATGACTTAGTTTCTCGAAATAATGACTTATTTTCTCGTAATAATGACTTAGTTTCTCTTTATTATGACTTAGTTTCTCATTATTTTGACTTAGTTTCTCATTATTATGACTTTGTTTCTCGTAATAATGACTTAACCTAATCCACAAAAAAAAAAAAAGAAAAAAAAAGACTTACTCAAGGCATGCGCAACGCAAGAGTGACAGCACACTAACGACATCTGTTGGTCAAAGCCATGCAGGAACACCGCTAACATTGCATGTGATGCATGAAAGGGACAGCTAATAAAACTAAATCATCGAAATACACATCTATAAATTAAGTTTATATTTGTAATGGCTTTCATTTCTTCATAAAGTGCCTGGATTTCTTAACTGAAATATTGTTCTGGAATGTTTGAAGCCATAACTATCTGGCAGAGTAACTATTACACAAAAGACTACATACAGATAATTTATCTGAAATCGTTATTTAATGACAGACTATAGCATTATACACTTTAGATTACAGAACAAAGCAATGTTAGCGGTGTTCCTGCATGGCTTTGACCAACAGATGGCACTAGCGTGCTGTCACTCTTGCGTTGTGCAGGCGTCGAGTAAGTCTTTTTTTTCCCCGTTTTTTTTGGATTAGGCTAAGTCTAGTATTATGAGAAACTAAGTCATTATTTTCGAGAAAGTTTCTCATTATTATGAGAAACTAAGTCATCATTATGAGAAAGTTTCTCTTATTATTGACTTACAGAATTATATTTTTTTTATTCAGTGGCGGAAACCGGCTTCCATAACTGACACAAGACAGCAAGTAAAATTGGCAAATAAAATGAACAACTGTAAAACAAAGCAACTGCATAATTTATTCATGCCGCAATGCACTCTGAGAGTCAGTGAGTAGCTATACTAAGTCATGAGTAAACCTAAATGAAAGGTTCAAGTACCCCCTAAAGTTCTTTTTTTAGTTACTAGAACTCTTGTGTATGTAAACTATACTAACTAAGCATTTGTCATTACAACATACTATTCCTATTTCACTTTACTTAGTTTTTTTCAAGGCAATCGGTTTGCATGCTTTTTTTAAGGAACCCAACTAATTAAATTTACAGTGTACATTAAAGGGTCATATGATGCGTTAAAAATTTTCTCTTTGGAGTGTTACAAGCTCTTGGTGCATAAAGAAGATCTGTAAAGTTGCAAAGACTAAAGTCTCAAATCCAAAGAGATATTCTTTATAAAAGTTAAGAGTCAGCCACGCCTACCTAAAACGGCTCGTTCTAACACGCCCCCACATACCTACCTCACTATCTGGGAAGATTTGCATAACGCCGCCCAAATGTTCACGCAAAGAAAGAAGGCGTAACTTTTATTCTCGCTGTAGTATTGTTGTTGCCACCGCCATGTCGTGAAGGCGCTGTGTGCTTCGTTGTGAAAGCGAAACTACTTTGTTTGGCCTTCCAAAAGAGGACGATATCCTCTTCGTCATGCCTGGAGCTGATCCGTTTTGGTTGTTGAGGAAATACTACAACTTTGCGCTGTGGATCGCCGGATCGGCTTTCACCGTGGACGAAGCGGAGTCCAGCCCGGGGTCATCACATGTGGTTGCCGCAGGCATCACAGTATGGTAAGGGACGTAACATTTCCGTCACACACTTGAGGAATTCGGCCAATCACAACGCACTGGATAGCTGGCCAATCAGAGCACACCTCGCTTTTTCAGACCGATGAGATTTGTAAAAATCGACATGTTTCAGAAAGGCGGGGCATAGAGGAGAAACAATAATGTACAGTATGTGGAAAATAATGTGTTTTTTTAACCTTAAACCACATAAACACATTTCATTACACCAAATACACAAAATAATGTGCTTTTTAGCAGCATCATATGACCCCTTTAAAACGCCATGGTATTTCTTTCTGATACAATCACTGGACCAAGGTACTGCCACAGGATTTTCTAAAATAGTAAAGAGGCTCTGATTTTCCAGTAAAATCATCAAATATTCAATATCAACAAACAACTAACTGAATAGTATTAAATAAATTATTATTAGTCATATTAGGAAAATAAATTAAAGAAAGAGGAGCTTGTGGCTTGTGCGCGACACGTAAAATCAATGGGAACCTGAAATAATGTTTGTTTATTACCAAGATGTCACTACAGGCTACCACATCTGATATTGCAGTGAATCCTTCCTGAAGTTCCTCTGATGAAGAGCATTGGGTCATGCTGCAAATCATGTCAAAAGGTCTTACCACATCACAGCTTCCTTGAAATGGGAAATAAAAAATCCATTTGCATAAATAAATAATTTATACACGGTAGATTAGTCAGGCGCAAACAGGTTTCAAAAGGCTAATCTTAGAAACGCCGGCATTACAAATCAATTCATATGGCTGGAAAGAAAAACAAACTATTGACATTTCAAAGTCACAAAATGTGTTTTGTCACCAATTTACACTAAAATGTCAAATAATAAGCGAGGCACAAAGAGATCTCTTAAAACATTAACTAACAGATTTGACACTTTGAACTGTTCCTTGTTAAACAACAGAAAATCGATACCACAGTAAACTAAGTCAATGTATTTCAATATGTCAGTCTGGCAAGTTAGTCAAAATGTCAGCTGGTGTATTATTGAATTAGGGTCAGACAGAGTGAGACTAAAGGCCTTCAGTCGGTGGGCTTCAACAAACAGTGAAGCAGACACACATTGAAAGGGTCGGGGGCTCTGCAGTCGGAACAAACCATCTCGGGCCACCATGAAATCAACATGGTCATGGCTGGACATTGTTGATCTAAACACCACAATAGCCACATTATCTAGTTTGCAACCATGTCAAAGCAAAAAGAGAATGGGTGTGAACTCTCGTTTTTGCCATTTCCCCCAAAAAAGACAAGAGTATTATATTATACATTCAAGCATGATTCAATTTATGGCACACCCTCTCATCTTTGAACCTTTTCCAGGAAAACAATATGCACACATCAGCATCCATTTTAACTTTTTTACCCGCATGAATGAATCAATTGTCCACAAATGGCAAATCAATGAAAGCGCCATTTCCATTTAGGCCTTATTGACAAAAAGAAAGAAAGAAAAAAAAGCCCACTCAGCACATTGACTACTAAATTAGCATGGTGAAAAAGCGACCACCACACTTTTCATTATATCATGCCGCCTCTCTTGGGAAAAACAGCTTTTACAGGACTCACTATTAGGCCAATTGCTTTACTATGAGGAGAACATTACATGGCAACTGAACTCTAGTAATCAGATAACAGAAGAAAGAAGAGGAGAAAAAGGAGAAGTCTATAGCTTTAACTGGTGACTGTGTCACTCCTTTCTCCACTTCCTGTGTGTCTGTTAAACATTGTACTGTAAAAGGCAGAGAACTATTTACAAAGCATGCCGCTTTGGCCAAAAGGGATCAGAAAACATAAGTTACACCCTACACATCTGTCCTGTAACACTTTCATAGATGGTAACAGACTTCCCAAAAGGACTGTAAGAAGAGGCTCTTTTCATCCCACAAGAAATGTCTGACCTCTAGGAAAAAAAAAACATTTTAGAGTTAGCGATTATCACAAGGCGGCGTGAAAGCCACTGAAAGGACATGCCTGGGACATACACTTCCATTTTAGAGTCTCATAAAGTCTTAAGAGTCATAAGTCTTGCCTCCCCTGTCTTTTATTTCCATACAAACACAATCTGTCAAAAGGAACATCTCTGAATTTTGGCAAAATGACGGGTATCTGAAAATGTTCAATTAAAATAAATAGGAAAAAGCTGTTCACAGACTGCTAAAAATGTGACTTCAGCCCCACATGGCAAACCACTAAATGTCTCCTTATGTTTACACTACTATTAACAAGAACCAAAACAGACCAAAAATAGCTGAATTTCTGCCAGAGTTTGTGCAAGATCTTGATCTTCATACACACATTTATCTAATAAAAACGTATATAAACTACCATTCAAAAGTTTAAATGCTTTTAAGTCTTTTATAAAATACAGTACAAAAATACAGTAAAAACAGCAATATTGTAAAATATTATTACAAGTGAAAATAACTTTTTTCTATTGTGATGTTTTTAAATGTAATTTATTCCTGTGATGCAGAGCTGAATTTTCAGCATCATTACTCCAGTCTTCAGTGTCACATGATTCCTTCAGAAATCATTCTAACATGCTGATTCGCTGCTCAAGAAACATTTTTTATCAATGTTGCAAAATTTAATCAGCTTAATGGGTTATCTTTTTTAGTGTATACACACACACACACACAGTTCATAGAGGTGTGGAAGCTTTGTACTGTATCAGGTAAAATCTTTGGAGCTTAGTTCATTTCCTGTGGATCATAAAGTGGCATGTGTGTCATTCAGTCAGCGCTTCATACTGCAAACTAAGCCACCTGTTTGGCATCAATGTTGACACATGATACATCTTGCATAAAGGTTACACATGTGCTGAACAGGGATTTTCTGAATGGCCATCAAATAGATTGTTAAAACAAATGTACTGTTGAACTACATAAGAGGCTCACACACGTTACCGACCTACAATGGCAAAGAATAGTGTGGTGTTCATGACCTACAGTATACTGATGCTACTGTAAGTACCAGTGCCTGATTGAAAACTGGAACTGGGTTCTTAAAGAAATAATTCCCTCAAAAATGAAAATTGTCATCATCATTTACTCACCGTCATGTTGTTCCAAACCTGTATGTGATTCTTTATTATGGTGAATAGAAAAGACAATATTTTGAAGAATTTTGAAGAACCAAACAGTTGTTGGTTCCCATTGACTTCCATAGTAGGGAAAGAAATACTATGGAAGTCAATGGGGACCAACAACTGTTTGATTACCAGCATTCTTCAAAATATCTTCTGTTATGTTCAACATAAGAAAGAAACTCATACAGGTTTGGAACGACATGAGAGTGAGCAAATGATGACTAAGTTTTCATTTTTGGGTAAACTATCCTTTTAAACCTTAGAAAATACAAACATAAGTTCCCAGTCTGCACTCCATATTGGATCTCACACAACCAGGGTCATGGAAACTTCTTTCAAAAAGTAATTTGCCAAGCTACTTATCATTTCATACAGTTAGACTCCAGTCAAGCCTTTCTTATGAAGATATAGGTAGCTAGTAACTAACAAAGCACAGGCTAGTCTGCACTGAAGCCAAATTAATCTTTTTTTTTTTAATGATTTTGATGAATAAATGAAAATGTATAGCACTGTCAGTGTTGTTTAATAGCTATTTAATAGTACAGCTCAGCTTTTTCACATTTAACACATTCAGCTTCAAGAACAATAAATAAATTGCCATTATGTAATTTTTAAGAGTACACAATTTGCGTAATAGTATATATTTAACTAGTAATGGTATAATCTATACTTGTCAAATTATACTAATAAATAGGCTGCATAAACAAAAACTCATAAATAAAATAAAAGCTACACTGCCATGGTTTTGAAAAGTAAAAACTACTGTTAACTGCTACTATTTTAGTTACTAGCCAACAATGATTAACACATTTCTCAGGATAAGCTTTGTCAAATGCTACTTAGCTGCTACAATGGATACAAAATGCCATCCATCCAATATCAATTAGCCTAATCTGCCAAATGTGTCATGCTCTGTGAATCTTTTGGTAAATAAAGAGGCTTTGTTTTATCCAGAGTTTGACCCAGGTCTGAATACTCAGCCCACTCTCTGGCCACAGTACACAGTCCTCTCAACAGGAGGCTGTTTGTCACGGCTCGAGTCCCTCTGGCCAGAGTATAATAAATTAGCTGGACTTTGTTCCTGCATGTTTCTGGAACTTCTTTGTCTTCCCATGGAGAGAAAAAGAGAGCGAGTGGGCGACCTGCTCGTTGTGTTTGCGTGCAAGACCCATCCTGTTGGGATGGTTAATCATTCGAGTGGCTCTTGTTGACCCACAGGAGCACGTGGGTAGGAAAATGAGGAGAATGACATCGGGTGGATGAGAACCAGCTGAAGGAATGCAGAGGGGAACATGTGGTCACCCGAGGAGATCCACACAAAAAACTCTTCAGATGGAAGCGAATACAATGCGCCCACTGAGCAGGCTTTTTCCCCCCTTTTCTTCCTAAGAATTCTCTTTTTTTCCCTCATTTTTGGACCAGTGCACCAGCGACATTCTCAGTTGTTGCCTTGTCAGTGGGGTGTGTTGGCTTTCCGGTGAGTTATGTGCAATGTCAGAAATTTTCAAAAAGAACATTTGCATTGTAGACAAAAATCATCAGAAATACTTCGGGAATGGAATGAAATGAATTCAGCCGAGTGTCTTTTGCGTCTTGTCTTGGCTTTGCTTCCGCCACTGGAGCGCACAGATTCCTGGTCTCCGGACACGTGGCGGATGTTCTGAAGTCGCTGGCTGAAGTGCCTGCTTGCATGCGATGCAGTTCTTCTTTTATGAGGCATACCAGCAAACGGGCCGTGCCAGGCCATGGCATGCTATTGGTTTAGCCAAGACTCACTACAGTTAAGAGCACAGCACAACGGCCGTGAACGCCAGTGGCTCAACCAACCAAATCTGAGCATCTTCAGTAAAATATTGGCAGCCAAAAACACTTTGCCACCCACACGCAGCTCCCACTGCCTTCAGACCATCATAAAGTTTTTTTCCTGATGCATATGGCTATTCCAGGTCTTCTCCACTAACTTGACCCCAAAAACCTTCATTCATCAGAAGTCTGATGTGTTGGAGAAGGGATACTGATTACTTCGGCCTTTAAGAAGACACCAGGTAATCTATCAACTAGAGGCCACGATAGCAAATCAATCAAGAGGAGGCTGAAAGACCTCCAGGCTGATCTGTGCCATGCATGATTTATACTTAATTTTTCCCCCTCAAGAATGAATGGTATTTTACTCATTTTTGGAAAATTGGTAGTCCATGAATGAAAGAAAGGTTCCAATGAATAACTGAATACACTTAAAATACGCTTTTACTGATTGTTCAGTTTGGTGCAATAAGGTTTTTTAATTTATTTCAATGCATGCAACCGAATTAAAACTGTAAAATTAAGTTTACCTAATCCATTTGTGCTAAAATTGGAAAAAGAAAATAATAAAATGAATTAATTTTAAACGATATGCCAGAAAATAGTGTCATAGTCAATGTTAAACTAAGACTAAAATGGGTCAAAAATACAATGGTAAAAAGTCTAGTATGCAAAATGATATGCAACATTCATAAAACAGAAGTAGGAAAGATGAGTTTAAACTAATTATCTTTTGTTGAAGGCTTGATTTATAATTGCTAAATGTTTTCCTTAACTGAATTACTGTAATCTCAGTGAGGTTTGTATTTTCCAGGAGCAAAATAAAATAATGGGCCAATAAAAAGTTGTAAATAAAACAAAGATTAATGGAGTATGTTTTACAAGAAAAGGCTTTTTCGTGTTTTACTAATTCAAATGTCGTGTTTAATTCACACGTTGCTTGTTTTGTTGTTTATCTGTAATTATTATGAAATTTAACAAGCAATTTGGGTTGATATATGTTTAGTTAAATCTCTCGGGTGGAGGGAAAAGACTTTCCAAGTAACTCTTACAACATTTTATTTAAGTGTGGTTTAAAAAGAGAATTTTTTTTTTGTTCTTTTCATTGTTTGGTAAAATCCTTCATCCACTTCTATTATTTTGTCACAGATAATCTTAATAATTACAACGCAAAATCCTCCCAAAACTCTCTCTATTCCAACAGGAGATCCCCTTGTTAATGAGCTCACTGGAGCAGTCAAAGCACAGCTTCCATGTGTGAGTCCACATGTTCCACTGACTTTCACTGCCTGCTGAGATAAATATACAGTGGTGTGAAAAAGTGTTGGCCCCTTCCTGATTTCTTATTTTTTTGCATGTTTTTCACACTTTAATGTTTCAGATCATCAAAAATTTTTTTAAATATTAGTAAAAGATAACACAAGTGCACACAACATGCAGTTTTTAAATGAAGGTTTTTTTTATTAAGGGAAAACAAAATCCAAAATATATTTTATTTCTGAAAATATTTTTCTCTACAAAAGGGGGGCCCGATAGAAAAAGTTTGGGAACCACTGGCCAACTCAAACACACAATATTTAATTCAATTCATACAGGCCTACCTCATGTTGCACATTTTCACTTTTTGAGCAAAACAATGTCACAATAAAAGACTTTTCAGGTCTATGTCCAATCCGTCACTTTTTCTAGTTATACAAGGTTAAAATATTTTGCCTGTAAATTTTTTTTCTCATATCACAATATAATATCGATATTGCCTGGAACGTGCAAAATATCGTGATATAATTTCAGCTCATGATCTCCCACAAACCCTAGTTCGCGCGCCAAAAATCAGTATTGTATCTGGTCGGTACTAAAAAGTCCATTTTTAATTTTACACAAAATGCGATATCCGCCGAGTTATTTTGTCATGTTTTCTCCCTTTCTTTCCAAACTGTGACAAACGCCAGTCTCCCTTTTCTGCAGAATGCGATATATCCGCTCAACCAATCACAGCGCACCATTCCACGCATTGTAAACACTAACTGACAAGCTATGCAATATCGCGTACATAATCGCATATGAATCACCTTCGATTATGAACGAGATATTGCGTAGCTTGTCAGTGATCTACGGCTCTGTTTTATCAAATGCAATCCCTCTGAAAGCAACGTGATGGAGATTTACTACTAATCACGGAACTGGCTTTACTGATGAGATGCGCATGACAATTGCATGTGATTTATCGTGCAGCCCTAAAAAAATTTATAATTTTGATGGCATTGATGAACCTGTGGTGGTTTCTATTAATATTATTAGTATTGACCAAGTTCAGAGGCTGTCACATGTGGATCAACTTACTTTGTTGTGTATTTTCAACAGTTTCATATGAAAAATAACTTTTTGTTTGTTTATATTTGATATCAGAGTGGATTATTGCATATTGTGGGGGGGGGGAAATAATCAGATTTGTTTGAAATGTACTCTGAAACCAACATTCTTCAATTTGTAGCAATAGCCAAAAAACATTGCATGGGTCAAAATTATAGATTTTTATCTATAGATTATCTAAATCATTAGGATATTTTACAGTTAACGATCATTTTCCTGAAGGGTATAATGCACATTCATACGGTAGAAACCTCAAAACTTAATTTTGAATAAGTAATTTCCAGATTCAAGATTTCAGATAGGTTGCATCTCAGCCAAAATATGATTCTAAACGCTAGAAAAATACACACCTCCCCCCAACATGGAACGTATTTAATTCCGCTGTCCAGTGTTGACAGATCTTATGACTGGGTGGTTTTGTGAATCGGCAGAGGATCACATATCCCTATATATATATATAATACATACACCCCACAACAGAGAGGAGAAAAGTAAAAGAAAAACCAAAAAAAACACAAACATATATATAAAATGGTCAATATAAATTTTAAAGTTTAACCCATGGTGTGTGTGTGTGTGTGTGCGTGCGAGTATATCAACTTTAAATTATATTTCCACACAAGAGTGAAAAGCAAAAAGCCCTGATGCAAGCGTCCGGGAAAACACTCCAAATCTTACATTACATATCAGTGTGGCATTGCCTTTGACTTTTTAAACAAACTAGATTTTTTCCTTAAAATTTAGGTGGCTAAAGTAAGGAAAATGACAGGGGAAAAAGGTTTGCAATAAAACAAAAGGCGTGACATTAATTCGAAAGTTACCAAAATATAGTTAGCGGTGCTATTGCGTGAGACGAAAGCGCCTGGTAATCCCATAAACATTCTTAAAAGGAACCCAACCAGCCACTTAACTGTTTTTAAATGCTTTGTCTTCCACATGGTGTCAATTTGCATTTTTGTATAGGAGCTCATTTACGCATTTTAGACTTTATAGTCACAGAATCACAGAAACCACACCACCATCCTGGTAAGCAATCCTTTTTTACAGCCTTTTGATTTCGCAATTGACTTTTCAATCATTGTGGGACCACAAAGGAAAGACATCAGTTCTCTGAGCATCGCTCAACATTCAAGCTCGAGTTACCAATTACCACCCAAAACTGATTAATTCTAAATCATTAAAAAAATAGCTAGCAGATTTCGCTGCTTGGGATCCTTTCAAAATATTTGGTTCATCATATGGTTTCAATGAATCAGAACCCCAGAGATCTTCAGTGCACGACTGCAGCTGACCACGCAGAGGAGAAACCCATCAGAAAAAAAGCTAAAATTTCATACACCCAGCCCTTCTTCTCCTCCTCACTGCCTGAGATGAAGAAACAGAGGAATACTCGGCACAATCCATCAATCAATACCATACTGCGCCAAATCTCCACCGTCTTCTGGAATCAAACCCAAGCAGTCAGGCCATAGCAAATAACCTTACCTTGAACGAGGCCAGTGGCACACCACGCACTTGTCATTATAATCACATTTTCCTGCCGTTAATGTGGAAAAAGTCCTAATACACAATACATTACTGACCCACGAGGAGCTAAAAACATGCCACAGTTACGGCTAAAATGTGCGTGATTGACTTTGCTAAAATTATGATGACAGAAACCATTTGTTTGAAATAAAACTGAGGTATTAGGGAAGTCAGCACTCAAATGAAGCCTTCTTGACAAATCGCTTACCACATTCCTCCAGATGACAGGACATACGAACATGAACCTAAAGCTGAAAGCGCGTTCCAGAGGTGTTTTCATTTCCTCTGGAAAGCAGCACAAACATTTGTCAGGAGGAGGCCATTTCCCATTGTCAAGTGTGCGTCTTTGAATTCTTCAAACAAAATGTATTTCCTGATTAGCAACAGCCTTGCATCTGAGAAAATGACGTTTGCGGTGTTGTTTAACCCTGAGCTTTCTTTGATAAAGTTCATGCAAGAGGTCTTTCATAAACATCCTAATCAGTGACTGTTTACACACACACACACAGACTTTCGTCAATCCAAATTAAAGTGGCAGTGTGTAATTCTGTGCACTAGCGGCACCAAATGGAATCGCAACAGGAAATAAGTTGCAATTAATCCTACTAAAATACACCTGTTCACCATTTTTCATTCGAACAGTTAGCCACGCCTTAAACTCAAGCCACTGGATGAGTCAACCAAACAAATAATCACCACCATCTGTTTATAATTTTGAGGGAAATCAACTTGCAATTGGATTACTTTCAGAATTCCAGAAATCTTTCAATATATCCATTAATATTTCCGCCGATGCTGGCCAGCGAACAAGTAATAAAACATTTGCACTAATAAAAACTGCATGTTTACTAGACTATGCATTAATTCAGTTCAATTGTTTTTGAGTTTGCATGAAATGTATAAAAACGTAACTTGTGTGAATTTTACAGATGGTGAAAAAGTGCCTAGGATCACTAGACATTACTACAGACCCCAACGACGCAAGACGAGAGACGGAATTTGCCAACATGTGGGTGATACTTCAAACAGTTCTTTGTTTTAACCAGAAGAGGACTTTCAAATGTATGAGAATTTATGATTGAAACACAAGCCATGGAAAAACATGAAACTAAGTGGTGTATATTATGCCACAGCAAATTAAATCACATTTTACCAAATTGTGAATGTGAGTTTGCTGTCTACTGAAAAAGACTGCAAAATAAATGCCAAGAAGCATCCTTCTATGGAGCTGTGCTATCAATCATAAAGCAAAAACAAACAAAGCACAACCAGCATAGTCTGATTCATGAACATAAGTCTAATGAGTTGGTTCTTTCTAGTGAATCAAAAACATAAAACGTGACTGTTGCAGCCTGATTTTCAGAACAAAATAAATCTTATGAGAAGATTCTTTCAATGAATAGCTCAAAAATACAAGCTACTGGTTTCAATAAATGACTAAATTTAGCAAACTGCATAAGCAAATTAGAGAATTTCTTTCTTCTAAAAAGAAATGTGACCCTGGACCACAAAAAGCCGCGGGTTCATACAGGCCCATACCAATCTTTTAATCAAGTGAAATTGAGGTTTATACATCATCTGAAAGCTGAATAAATAAGCTTTCCATATATGTATGGTTTGTTGGACATGACAATATTTGGCCGAGATTTAACTATTATTTTTGAAATCATTAATCGGGTTGCAAAAAAAAAATCTAAATATTGAGGAAATCACCTTTAAATTTGTCCAAATGAAGTTCTTAGCAATGCATATTACTAATCAAAAATTAAGTTTTAATACATTTACAGTAGGAAATTTACAAAATATCTTCATGGAACATGATCTTTACTTAATATACTAATGATTTTTGGCATAAAAGAAAAATCAATAATTTTGACCCATACAATGTATTTTTGGCTATTGCTACAAATATACCCCAGCGACTTAAGACTGGTTTTGTGGTCCAGGGTCAAAAATAGACATAATGGAAATAAACCCATATGAATTGGAATTGATACTTCAACATATAAATGACTGACAACCCAAATTGACAATCAAATAGTACATGCATATAAATGAATGACAGTCCAAATATCCAATAAAATTGTTTTAGCCATTTTGTCCATTAAACTTACTGAGCAGTCTCAGTACAAACCTAATTTCTTTTGCAAATTCCCAACATTATGGCAAAAATGTGTGGTTATGATACATTAATTTGGATACTTAGTATCTAAAGAGAATAGTGAATGGCGTTTAATTCGATTTGAGACAGTAATCTCGAAAAATGCAAGCGTTGGATCAGACTTTGCGGCAAATTACATGAACAACTAAACGTTAAGTAGTTTTTAAATGACTACTAAGCTATTTTAAATGATTGCCAAAAGCAATGCATCTCTCTGTTTGCACAAAGAAAATGAATAGAACACAGTATGGTGGATAATTTTTGAAAAGTGAATTATTAATTTAAATAGTTCTTGTTGTTCTTTATGATAACGAACGTTGTCCATTTTACACTTGTGGTTTGTTTTCTTCATTAAGTACAACACACAGCCAAAGTTAACTGTGTTTTAAGAAAAACACACACAACACACATTATTTACACATTTGCATCTGCAGAAAATGTCCATTACACATTTTATTTGTATTAAGGTAACTATTTATGATTGTCCGACTTTGACATAATTTCACTATTTTAGAATCAAATCGAAACCTTGTGAATCAAAATCTAATTGAATCAGGGAATCTGCATCAATACACAGCTCCAGTACTACTGTATGCATTTCATATAAATGTGGTTGCACATTATATAAAAACAATTTTACCACATGAAGCAAAAATGTTTTGAAGCACCTATATGGCTAGACTTTACAAGGAGAAGGACAACGAAGATAAAACGCTCATTTCAGACTGCAGACATCTTCAGGATACGAGACAATACCTTGAGTGTCGGTGTCTAAAACTGAAATGCCTCCTTTCACTGCTCTATCAGGGCAAACGAAAACCAACAAAAGAGAACTAACATTCATGGCATGTCTGAGATGCTTGCTAGTGCTCTATTGTTGGGTTGTAGATGGAGAGCAGAAAGATTAGGGGAGGGGGTTGAGGGAAGGTAATCTCAACGCTAAGGACAAAGAACCAGCCTCAGCTCTGCCCAATACACCAACCCTATGAATGGATGACACAAAGAAACAACTGAGCCTCTCAACTGGCGGCGGAGAGTGAGAACGAGGGAGAGGCGGAGAAGGAGAGGTGCTCCTCTGTCCACACTTGAAGGCATGGCAATAGAGGAACAGTGTGAGCTTCGATCATGTGTGGTCCATTACTCAGCCAGTAACAGCTTGACTATTCCCCTTGCCTACGAGACAACGGAAGCTCCCTCAGTGGGTAAATAGGGCTGCTAGCTAAGAAAAGCCCCAAGAAACAATAGTTAAGCCTATACAATGTCATTGAGGAGACTACTGAATGGATCGCAATATGCAGGCACTTCAAAATACCTCAGGGAAGAGGAAAGCTGTGCCAGGTGGCAACTTGGAGAATGGAGAAAGAAAACAGTAATAGTGCAATGATTCTATTGTAGGGCTTGCAAAGCTACGCTGTTTTCCCGGTTGACTGCAGTCTCCCAGAAAACTAGTCAGTTAGTCAGTGTTTACCTTACGTAAATGAAAAGTGAACATCAGGGCTGCTCGGATGCATTGTAAAATTGCATTGAGATAACAGGATGCAAGTCAAATTTGGATACAAGTAGAGTTAAAACTCATTTTAAAAAGAAGAATGTCATTTTTAACCAGAAAAACTTTGAATGTTTGCTTGGTAACACCTTCAGTAGGCTTTAATATTTGAGGAAGAATAAGATAGAACGACATATAGATAGAAATAGAAATAGAAATAGAATAGATAGAAATATAGACATTACAATGAAAAAAAAAATGGTGTAGAAACAATTTTCACTCGGAAATTGCAAGTAAATTTCACCAAAAACAAGTACACCAACACATTAAATTATACATTAAATTTGATGTAGAAAAACATCTTGTAAAAGGTACTCCAATAATCTTTGTTTTATTAATAACTTTGAAAAATTGCTTTTACAGTGTAGATAGATCTGTCATTTCCCAAAATGCAATGGCTCTGCTCAATTTCTTTGAACTGCAATTCAGTAAATTCCTCTTAAGGTCCTTGTACACCGAGTCCGAAATTTTCGTATGTAAAAAATTAAATACGACCTCACGTTGTGTCAAACACGTTTCCACACGGTCTCCGAAACTTTCATCCGTCATTTTCTACATTTTCGCATTCTTAGCAAGCATTTTGAGAGTTGTTTTGACAATTCAGAACCACCGTACAAGCGAACGCCAAAATCCAGAATGGCGTCTGACAAGTTGATCCACTTCGTCTTGCAGCACAAAGCACTGTAAAGGTCCTAGCACACTGAGTTCATGGAAATTGGTCATATTTTTTATATTTGGCTCCAGTATCGCTAGCAAAGCATTAAACTGAGCCACTGACATCCTGAAGTAATCTGAATCGTCTGGGATAATTCCCACAGCTCCTTGATAAGGAGGAGGAACTCTCCTTCCTCTCTACGCTATCTCAGGATAGGAGGACCCAATATTTCCTTTCTTTTTCTCTTTTTAAGAAAAGAGAGGACAACAAAATCATCCTCAATGCTTAAAGACTAAATTGATTAATTCATACGCATCGGATTCAGTGTGAAAGGTTTCTGTGTGTGATGAATTTTTAGGATGACGAATACGCAAAAACTCAGTGTACAAGGACCTTTACTGTCTCTTCAATTCCACTCTATAGAGTGTGGCCAATTTCAAGTCATACATGAATTAAAAGATAGACAATTTTTTAATTCTGACTTTTTTTTTTCACAAACTTGGTAAACGCTTCAAACAAAGCTCAAACTATCAAAGGGTTTCCATATAAAACTAAACACACCCAGGACATCATACAGAATAAGTACAACTGAGTAGATTCATTTTACTAGCAAGTACAACTACTGAAAACCTGAAAATGTGTTCTTTTCTGATGAAGGTAATGGCAAATATAATATTTTCTTTTTATGTAAGAGAAATCAAAACAATCTAAATTGCAAGAAATTCACTGCTCCAACACGTTAAGCTTCTAGTGTTACAACGTTTGAGATCTCTGACTTTGCGGCTGCTCAACGGCCACTTCTGCCAAAACGTCTTGTATTAAATAGGCCTAATATTATTTTGGGCTCAGAGAGGTTCAAAAGGTGTGAAACCCAAATCAGTTTTCATTCGAATCAGTTTCTGATGAATGCAGCTGACATTTTGTTAAAGTACCGTGTCTTTACTAAAGTCACAACCAGCAAAACAAAACAGATGGGCTCAGATCAAACATCTTCAAACATGTTCCCAACAGCTGCATCAATGTACACCAGTCTGTCGCTGCTTTTCCCATCCTGGCCATGCGCAGAACAGGGTCACAAGGCACAACTCAGGAAACCTCCTCTTGAAGAATTAGGGTCAAAGTGTTAGTGCGTGTACGTGTCAGGAAGGAAGGTGTGAAGGATGGTGACTAAACTAGCTCAGAGATAACAGCCTTACACTTCCTCTTGAACACCGTCTGCGGTCTGTTATATGTGCAGCAGGCTCTAGTGTGAACATAAACAGACACATACAGATGTCATCAGCCTGTTACCACTGCTGACAGAAGACCATGTGTCCGGGGTGTTTACTAGCATGCTAGTAGGACTAGCTTGAGGGCATTTGTGCTGAATGTGGGAAACACAAGCAGCCCATTCTGCAATAAAATGGTGAGAAAAATATGGAAGCAGCAGTGTTTATTTGTCAACAGATTGTAAATTATTCACTTTTAAATCAAGCATATTTTTGCAATATAATACAGATATTATACTCTATATAATATATTGTAAAATATACTAGATTATATGTGTGTGTGTGGGTGTCTGTGTGTAAAATTACTAGAACCGATAACATAATAAGTTTGTATTGACTCTTAAATCCAGCCTTAAAGCCCGCCGATTCCGCATAATCTAGTTTTTAGAAAGAAAGAATTAATTAGATAGAATAAATTCAAAAGCTACAAATGAATTACAATGTAATCAATGTATATCATTTCTATTAATAATAAAGTCTTAGAAAGGAAAGATTAAATAATTCTATAAAAGGATATATATATTAGACATTTCTATAACATTAATAATAATGGTATATATTGTTCGTTGTTATATAATTATTATCCTTTTTTATTATTATATTTTAACACCACTAATAAACACTTTCTTCAAAGGAAAGTGGTGTTTTTTGCAAATGCAAGTGTCCCCTTCATGATGCTATGGTGCTGTGGGTGGTTGCAGGGTGTTGCTATGCGGTTGCTAGGGTGTTCTGGGTGGTAGCTATTGTATTGATAGCTAGTTACTTGCTGACTCAAAATATTTTTTCCCCAACAAGCCGCATGATTTGAGGCATCATTTACGCCTGCAGAATAAAAAATGCTGGACAAGTTATGCACCAAAATACGGAGAATGAGGGGTTTGTTCTAAACCCCTAATCATAGGTATGAGCAATAATAACAGTAAAACTTGCCTCACCACTAATAAAACATTTTTAAAAATGCAAATTCAAAGGAAACGGTAACCAAAAGGGAATTCTGAACTTAACCAGATTTATCACTTTAGGGATACAAATGTTCAGCACGAAGACAATTAGTGTTGACAGCCACATCTAACCACTGCACAATCTATTGCTTAAGCTGTCTAAACATTAGATTATCTTATCAGACAGCTCAGACAAAGAAACGTTCGAGCTGAGCCAAGCTACAGCGAAACATCATGAAACATAACCTCTTCTTATTAGAGCGCTTAAAGCGCTTGGATAAGAAAGGCTCATTTAATCTTCCCCGCACTTTATAACTTCAGCAGGAATTTTGTTTAGTAGAGAATGAAGATAACCTGCAGAAACAACGCTCTGATCAGGAATTCAGGAACATCTTGGTACAAGGAGGACTGCGATTGGGGAACATCATTCCAAGATGTGCTCTGTAAAGTTATCTGTAGGCTGATAAAATGCATTCTGTACACGTCAAGTAAAAGGTCACATAAAATTATTCTTTATATCTCAGGAAAAAATGCTAGATAGTATATTTCAGTACTTAGACCTCATGGGAGAAAAGGTCATATTATTTAAACAGCATAATCTCCAGTTAATAAAAATAACAGGGATGAAAATAAATCAAGCGGTTCACAAAAACCAACGTAACATGGTGAAAAGTTAAAGCTCAGGAATCAGGAATTAGTCCATACTAGAGCTAGACAAAATATATCAAATTAAAAATGAAAATGTTAACACATAGGCATCATTCATATATAACCAAAAAATATAAGAAAACAGTGGAAAAATGCATATAATGTAGCTGACGATATTTAATATCTGTATTCTATAGATAAATATACATATTTTTAGATTTTTAAATTATTCTTTAAAAATATATTTATTTTAAATTATATTAATTTTATTTCACCATCATATAATTACTATGTTATTATATAATTCACCATAATAATAATCTTATAGTAATATAATTATTTGAAATTAATTATATATTGACTTAATGACATTTTTATACAATTATTTAACCTATATATTAGTCATACTGTTCAGCCAACAAGCATAATTCCAGTATTTAACAATTCAGGCTAATTGTTCATTGCGGATTCTAATTTCTTGCAATTGAGAAAGAGGTGTGATTCTGGGTCAAGCTGCTGAGATTGATGCCTGTTTTTGGGGGGTTGAGTGGGCTTGGCCAACTAGACAAGAAAAACCCCATTGGCACATTCTGCCCATCCCCCCTGTAGGTTAACCCCCTGTGTATAAAAAAAAACACAGGAGTGCAAGAACAAATGACACAGCGACCTAGAAAGCAGCACTAGAAACAATTCCGGCTTTCTCAGAGGTAAAAGGCTTTCCAGGGTGCCACATGCACAGGCCTGTTAAAGAAGAACTACATCAGAGAAAAGTGACATCATACGGTCGTAATTATTTTATGAGGAGGAGAGACGGACAAAGAAGCAAGCTAGTCAAATTCTTCAATAAATGCCATTACGCTAATTAAACGAACCTTCTCTCCAAAAAATCTAATAAAATAAAAAGGACAGCATGATAGTAAAAATAAATGCTTGCTAGGGCAAGCTCCACTATATTGCTCGTACTTAAAGTAGGACTAAGGGTTTTTCATCAAGCAACCACCTAGCAACCACCCAGAACACCCTGGCAACCACCTTGTGTTGGAAACTCCATGTGATCCAAATGCACTGCATTCCTGAAAATTAAACATAAAGAGCATCTACGGCAATGCATTTTAAAAGCACAGCATTGTAAAAAGCAACTTTTCAAAAATAACTGGCATTGCGTCGACTACCGGCTTGAAAGAGTGAATTATCGCGAAGTTTCTGACAACTAACTGCAACGCAGCAGTGGTTTCATGTGGATACATTTACCACATTTTAAATCAAAATGACATGAGGGGCCACGTTTAAAAAACGAAAAGCACAAGAATTTCTTGCTGCTGAAGTGCTGGAACCACATCAAGGCACAAACGTACACCAGACTCCTTTTCCGATGGAAATGTGTCCGTCATTTCCTCAAAATCCACTTTACTCATTCACAAAATATCTCTTTCTATAGTTGTTTTCTTTTTTCCAGGAAAAAAACAAAACAACTGATAAGGATTTGAAAACTGAAAACTTGAAAATACTACATGGTGTACGAAATATTTATTTTGCTATTGTTGAAAAAAATAAAGTATCTTTGGATTTAGCACAAGCCAAGTCTCTCACTGTTTCTCTCTCACTATTTCACATTTTCATATAATAAATCAAAGCACAAGTAAAAATGCTACACCTTCTCATACCAGACATTATCTCACTCCACGATGGCATGACCGCTGTACACCGAGCCTGTGAACGCTGCACAGCCAACTACTGGAAGCAATTAAAAGCGTTTTTATGGATGTCCGTCTTCCAGCTGTACTGTAGATGAGAGCCTTGTGTAAAAAAACTAAACACTTTAAAACACCTTGCATTTACAGAATATAGTATTATGATCGTACAGCAGGTAGCACTTCTGAAGCGTGAGTCAAAGCATTAAAATCTCTGCAGGGTGGTGAAGTCTTAAAGGAATAGTTCACTCAAATTTAATTTGTTGAAAATTTACTCATCCTCAGGCCATCCCAAGATGTAGATGAGTTTGTTTGTATTTGGAGAATTTTCATCACTTGTTCAGTTGCATCACTTGCTCACCAATGGACCCTCTGCAGTGAATGGGTGCCATGAGAATGAGGCCCCGTCCACACGGAGACGCGTTTAGCTGTATACATAAAAATTTTGTATCATATTGGCATTTCGTCTAGATGGATCCGGCGTTTTGGGAGCATGAAACCACTGTTTTTTGTTATACATTAACACAGATTAATAAATGTATTGTTCCATGTTCGTTTGTATACCACGCAAAGGTTTATGCACATAGTCCAAGTCTTCTTCTCCATTTTTAGTGTATCTCTGTGGCAGGATTACAGCGCCACATACTGGTCTGGCATGTATACTACATCGTTTTGTGTCGGTTTCGTGTGTACGCAGATATTTCTTGAGACGAGAGAAAGAAAAAAAAAAAGATTGGATAGGAAAAGCTCTGGCTTCGTGTGGATGTGGCCTGAGAGTCCAAACAGCTGATAAAAACAAGTAATCTACATGACTCCAGTTCATCAATTAATGACTTGTGAAGTGAAAGCTCCATGTTTGTAATAAAAAATCCCGCAAGGTTTTAAGTTTAAAAAGTTGTTCTTGCCAAAAGTCTATACTACATAATAACGCTTCATCCATTGAAAAAGTCCATCCCCTGTTGTCCCCTCACATCAAAATCAACCAAAATATTTGTTTTGAACTTTTTTGTCTTAGAAACAGTGCTTGATCTGTGAGTAATTAGCTCCTTATTCAGTCAAGATTACGTTTTTCACTGGGGAAAAGCAACAGTTTAAAATTGGAATTATATATATTTTTTATTATTATATTATTATTACCTACCAACACTCAGCTTTTTGCTTCACAAGATGTTAACTGATGGACTGGAGTCGTGTGGATTATTATGATATTTTTATCAGATGTTTGGACTCTCATTCTGACGGCACCCATTCACTGCAGAGGATCCATTGATGTAAAGCTACACTTCTCCAAACCTGTTCCGATGCAGAAACAAACTCATCAACATCAATTTTAAATAAAATTTTAGCAAAGTACATTTTCAGCAAATTTTCATTTTGGTGAACTGTTCCTTTAAAGCAAATAGCAGGACAATTTTTACACAACAAATACACTTAAAGCAATGCAAGTGTGTGACTTCCAGACCACCTGTACGAAGCAGCCCTGTTAAACAGGGACTGGGAGGTCTGGGACAATGGCTGGGAACCAGGCCTGCTCACCCTGTAGGAATCTGTCGCAGTAAATTCTCTCCGGGACATTACAGATGCAAGCTCATAAAGTAAAGACATAAACTACACGGCGGGGTGGCTTCCCAAATGCAGAAAAAAAGAAAACAAACCTCCCAGAAAAAACTTCCATATGACAAAAGTGTCACTGATATGTTCAACTTGCGTGACCGAAAAACCGACTTGAATTCAAGATGTGTTTTTGTTTGTGTGTTCTTTGTTTGCCTTCAGCGCAGACCTAACCATCATGTCACCACAAAGGCACTTTCTCATCACAACCAACAAATGAATACAACACATCTTGAGCTCTGTGTCTAGTTTGGGTTTGGGTCGAGATATTTTTATAGGCAAATAACACAGCACAGCCTTGTCGGGTCGGGTAGAAATCTGTTTTATAGGCACACGTTGCTTGTGAGCCTGGGAAACAGATAGTGGCAGCAAGCAATCTTCTGCAGGTTACAGCATCAAAGCTTTTCCGTCCCTGCCAATGATAATTACACACAACTTCCTCTCATTAAGTACACAGGATAAGACCTTCAACCTGCCAGGCTTGTCCTTGCATGCAACACCACACTCCTGCGCTATTGTTTGGGCAAGCAAGATAGACCAGACCACATCAACAACGGCCAGTATATTGCATCAGCTTGCATCACATATAATGCATGCGTGTTAGAAATGCACTGATATCAAAATTCTGGCTGATATTGATAAGCACTAATTACTTATGTTAAGTCCCATAAATGATAAATGCCATTTTTTTTTGCCATTTATTTAATGTCATAAAAAAATTACATTCAATAAATAAAAATAGTTGTTTTAAATTGTGTAAGTATTTAGGTAACAAAACGTTATAGTGTACAGTATGAAATGATATTCATTTTGATTCATTTTTTTTAACAGCGTTATTAAATTGAGATTATACAATTATACAATATCAACCCATAAAATTCTGATATTAAAAATAAAAAAATATGGGCTGATAACTAATATGTTGTCAATTCATTGTGAATCCCTAGCCTGTTCGTAATCTTAGGTTATATCAGACTCATATTTACGTATATATAAAAAGTGTCACTTCCCAACCAAGAAACTAATTTCCAGACATGTAGCAAATTTGCTTCAGTGCATTTCCTTCTGTTGAGAAGACTTCTGTTGCATATTCAGCCCAGAGACAGACAAAACATTATTAAATATTAAGATAACCTAATGTTGAAGCTTTTTCTTCCTAACGTTTCACCATGTCAACCCAGCTTTTCCAGCGTATAGTTGTATACAATGACTTGTGCATGTAAAAGCCAGAAAGAAGTGAAGATTTTGAATTAGAATGCATGTCAAGCACAAAGCTTTCCCTCAAAATTAGTGTCAAAAATGCAAAGAAAAAAATACCCACAATCCTCATGCTTATATGAAAATCTTTCCAAGAAACCTTGACATTTTTGAGTAAAGCAAAGAAACATAAATAGACATACAACAGAATGCCAACACTTAATTGAAAGGACAGAATAAAATATATAAACTGAAAGAAATTGACATCAGAAGGACTAACGTGTCAGATGTTTGGATGATGGTGACGTTCAGATGTTTGCAGTGCAAATCAGAGCATGTCAAGCATAATTTAGTGAGTGTCAATCAATCAATCCGGTGAGGTCAGCGTGACCAGATCAGTGTTTATTATTACTCATTGTGATCTTCTTTGTGAGGTTAAGCTCAGGTGTCAAAGAAAACCCTCTCAATCTGACTTATCAAGGTTAATTAGAGAAGAAATGGAAAGAATGACTGTTCCAGTGTTCCACCAAGTATGTGAAGGCACCTATATGGACAAAACAGAAATCATAAAGGTGACAAAGTCAAAGGTTTTAGAAAAAGGAGGGACATTCACCTACTTATTGTAAACCATCTAGATTTTATCAAGTAAAAGCTAAAGAACATTTGTGAGGAAAAACCTAAAGGCTTGAGCTTGAACTCAATGTTCCTGTTTGCTTTTGTCCTTCTAGATCATTCAAAATTGGAATGGAACGTTTGGAGGTCAGCTTAAAAGTTCAAATGAGCAAACCAGACTGAGCTGAGAGGTCCAAACCTGAGCTTGATGAACCAAACTCTGACGTCAAATAGACTCAGCACCAAAAGATGGAAAGAAACACAGACTATCCAGTGACAACTAGCACACATGGCATCAAGTCCGAATGACAGGCAAAGAGATTTACTAGTGCAGTGTCAACTGTCTTTAGACTGTTGCATCACACAGCTTAACAATGAGTCTTGATCTATGAGCAAATCACCGAATGCCACTCTCTTTTTTTCGAGACAGAGGTTAAGCCTCTCTCAGCAGGATGTGTGGAGGCACTTCAGCGCCGTCCACAGCACTCGGTCAGGTTAATCGGAAAATCCCATTCCCGTTTTGTGATCAAGAATGATCACAGATTCAGTTGAGAGAACAAAGACAAAATTAAAATGCACTAGAATTACTACAAATATGTTTTATAATGTTGTTTAGAGAAGCCTCTTATGCTCAGTAAAACAGTACAGTAAAACAATAACATTGTGAAATATTTTTTATTATTATAAAGAACTGTTTTGTAGTTTAATATATCATTTTTTATTTATTACTGTAATGGCAAAGCTGATTTTCAGCAGTCATTGCTTAATTTTTCAGTGTCACACAATCCTTCAGAAATCATACTAATATGCTGATTTGGGGCTCAGTATTAATTTTTGAATTTCTATTTTTATCAATGTTAAAAACCGTTTATGCCGCTCAATATTTTTTGTGGAAAATGAATGACACTGAAGAAAAAAAATCAACTTTGCCTTCCACAGAATGAATTCAATTTAATAAAAATATTCAAATAAAAATGTTATTTTAAATTGTAATAACATTTCACAACATGAATGTCTTTACTGTTTTTTTTTTTAACAAATATATGCAGCCTGGCTTAGAATAAGAGGTTATTTGGCCTCACCATGGACTAAATATGATTATTATATATGTAAATACATCTTTTTTTTCAGTAGACTTTGTGCAGAAGTAAACAAGTTTAGATTAAGACACATTTAGTGCATAGATAGTCACTCTAAAAGACATGACATCTGTTGCCGCCCATGTATTCTATTCGATTAATGCGTTGAATTAATTAAATCAGCACTTCAGCATCTGGGGGTGTTTCCCTCAAGCTTCTGTAGAATAATTAAATGAGTGAGGGGAGAGAAAGAAGAGAGACCAGAGGAGGTTGACAGAGAGAGAGCTAGAGTGTGCGCATTCCTAGAGCTTAACTCTTATTAAATATTCAAGTCACGCAAAGTGGGTTAAAACCTCACACAGTACACACATTCAGCTCTGCTCAGTGGCCACAAGCATTTGGGATTTGTGGCCGAATGCAGCTAATCTCGGCACACAATGTCCTGCATCGCTCTGTCTTCCTGCCAAAGTCTGGGCTATGGAAACAGCAGAAGGGGAAACATACCCAAGACTCTCTGTTTTCACTCTACCACGATAAAAGAACCGTTGAAAGATGGAGCTTAAGTCGAAATCAGATTAATAAAGTCAAGCTGAAACGGTGTTGCCAACATAATTTGCTCTTTGCAGAAGGGCAGCTGCAAGTTGTGGGTTACCTGACTGACTACTTGACTAGATATGTGGTTACATTAGTAAAATTTGGCAAACTTTTGTGGGCCACATTGGTCCATTGATGAGAAGCCTGTTTGCTGTAGGGATGTTCATTTTAACAGGTTAACTGTTAACCAACCGTATAGAATTTTGACCGATTAGTACAATCAGTTAAACGGTTTAAAAAGTCATAAAAAAAATTTCAGTAATTTATCAAAATATTTAAAATGATTTGCTGCATGGCTAAAATACGCTACGCGTATAACATTTTTTATTTTTTATATAAAAAAAAAAAAAAACATAAGCTCGCATGTAGAGTCGCATGTTTATTATTTCATTTCAGACATAGGCCTAATGCCGACGCGAAATTTTACAAACATTAAATAAACACAGTAAACATAGCTAGGCTTTTTTAGTTCCCCTCACTCCGCAACAAAGCCTTTCATTAAACAAATTTACAGACCAAACTAAAAAAAATTTAAGACACTAAGCATAAAACAACAAGCCAAAACGAATTCATTTAGGCTAAAACGAAACTGAAACCAACCTTGGGTCTCTCATTCCACACACATCACGTGTTTCCCGTATTCCGCGATGTATTTGATTGGCAAATTATTATTTATTATGTAATTCACTCGCGTTCCAATATCCCTGTAAAACAAAAATATTTGCATACCATCCACGGCTGTACGGTGAGAACCCTTACCGGACGATTTCACTAATATTAACTGACTGTTTGTATTTTCCCCCTTATGTTGACTGACTGTATTTTATTATAGAATGAACAGGCTGCATTGTTAAGGTAGCAAAGCTTAACAGTGTGCGCGCATGCGGCGCCGCCGCAATCACTTGAGTTTTTTCCTTCTAACAGTGGAAGAAACTACTCCTTTTAGTCATAAAGATCATCAGAATTGTAAAAGGTTTGCCTTTATTTGTGTACATTCACAATAAAAACAAATCTTTGTGCTTTTGTAAAATAAGCCTAAAGAAAAATAGGATGCTGTTTTCTGTCGTCTGGTTTCCTTTCACGCAGCACAAAATTGAACCGAAACTCTGCATACTAGGCTATTTGTTTTTCTTTCATTTTCTTAATTTATCATTTAAGTAAAGATATATTTATCGTGTAGGCCTATTTATTCGTGTATATATATCTATCTACATCTATATATTTATACCCAGTAATACTATATATTATTCTCTATAGCCTAGCTTTATTATGTTTTCTTTCCCTTCCCCCTTTCCCTCCGCTCGCAGAAGCTCTGCAGGTACGTGATGTGATATGATGAATCCATGTGAATCCTCATGTTCTGTTGTTTGCTGCTTTTTGCGCATGTAAAATTAATCCCCGGGAAACCAATGTTAGTGTTTTTAACAGGTCACAGACACTTATCCTTTCTAATTTAATTCAATTCTAATTTAAAATAATCTTGTCGGTTAACGGTTAATAATCGGTTAACGAGCGTCGGTTGTCGGTTAGGAAAAATAACCGAAATGAACATCCCTAGTTTGCTGTAATGGCTTAAGGGCTGTTCCACTCATTATGCAAGGGTGATGTACAGTATATGTTCAACCGAACAAAAGTTCTGTTTGTTCAAAAGCTGACTTTGCATCATCATGGTCTCAAAACCTGTCACAATATAAACGTCAAAGTCAATGAGCAAGTTATATGTTAATTCAGTATTGAGTAACTAGTATACAGATAATAACTCTAATTCTAGGTTTATTTCTGCATACAACCAGCCAAGAAAACACTATTTTGACTTTTTCATCCAATTACATTTAACTGAAAACTTGTCCACTCTTGGTCATTTTGAGAGCATGTCTGCATAGTACATTACAGTTTTCCATGAAAGTACTCCAATGGGCATCCTAACCAACAAGCAAGTGTTTCTACTTTAATGCTTAAGGTGGTGAAGAGTTGCAAGCGTGTAGAAGATTTGTGCTCCTCTCGCAAGTCTTTATCACTTCAAACAACACTCGGGAGAAGACGAGTGAGCTAGGATTGTGGATATCCCTACTTCACGTGCAAGCTCCGTTCTTTATGAGGTGCAAAGCAGAGTAGTATTTCTACTTCCTCATCCCCTCTCCTCCCTTTCCCTGGCTCAAGTCTTCTTAAACCCAAAGAATAATACACATATAGAGATTTTATGATTTGAAAAGTGTAGGTGCAATTGACCAAACCCTGTTTTGGCTGTGAGTGTTATTGCTGGAAGGCAACGTTGCCAGGTATGGTAAGGCTCAGTGCATGAAAACAGCATTTGGATGGGTTTTGTTCCAAGAAAGCAGCTGTTTTAACAGTTCCTTATTTAAGTCTACAGAGGAATAAAACCCTTAAACACTGTGAAACACCTCACACTTGACGACCATCATGACTGTTATAGACTCTTCTCCTGAAAAACCAGCTACTTCACAAGATTAGCTCTTACAAAAAGCATGCTATGTTTCTATGCATCTTCATGACAAGCCTATTTCTCCACCCAGAATACTTGAGAAAACATCCTGCAATGCTCGTACAACCACTAAAAGTATGTAGAATTGCAAACCGTTAAAAAGTACACTGGTCTCAAAAATCACTTGGTTCAGCATATATTTATAAAATGCAAATTGGTTGTGCAGATACTGCATATGGATTCTCCCGTTGTTACACAAGCCACCCTGCCAAAGTGCTTTATCCTTACCAGTTTCAGATCTCGTTTTCAATACTGACAGTTTCCAGCAACCATCAAATTACTTATGAAACAAAGTCACATCAAGTCACTTATGAAGACAGCAGGCTGTCAGGGAGCACTACTGTTTGCCGTGGGCCAGACAGTATTATACTTCATTAAAGCAGCAAACATCATAATCCTTCCTTTGCAGAAAGGATAAAAAGGATGAACTACATTCAGCTGGATTTGCATTTGTGATGAATAGAGAAACAAAATGTGGCCCTTTCCAAGGGCTTTTCTCTATTTTGTTATGTTTAATTTTTTTGGATGATATACTTTAAGATCACAAATTGAAATTGAAACTATAAAAAAACCCTGAAAGGTTTAGCTATTAATCTTATGAATTTAATTTTTTATATATTTATTTTTTCAGCAAAAAAATTAATCTCAAGGCATTTAACAATTAATTAAACACCGACCCTATTTTTTACCTTAGTTCTCATTAATTACTAGAGTAAGTACCTAAAATGACCCAAATCTGTCTCCAACCCTGAACATGCAAAAAAAAAAAAAAAAAAAAAATGGATTTGGCATTTAGCTGCCATTAAAAGCTCAGCTGGATTCACTACAGTGATCCTTCCTAATTACCAGCGCTGTCCTCAGCATTGCTGTCGGCCTGTTGGACAAACAGGGCTGTTGTCCTTCAACATTCATTTGAAAGCGTTTTTGTGTCTTTGAGGAGCACTCTCTCTGAAGGCCGGCCAGGAGATGGTTTGCCCCAGGCAGGCCAATCACGGTTAAAGTGGGTTAGAACACAGACAGAGCCTTAATTATTCCGCCGCATTGATGGCCTCTGCAACCGTCACCTCACACACAATCAGAGCCAATACCGGCAGAACGGACAGGAACTAATCTGGCCGATTTCAGCCTCGCTGCCATTGATTCATCCTTTCCAATTAGGTAATGGAGGACAATGGATAGAATGCCCGAGTCCAAGCGTTTATTGAGAACAGCGATGGCGATGACCTCCTTTGATCAATATAGAGTGCAAAGGCCTAAAGGACCGTTCACCGCTGGCCAACGTCCAAGTCAGCAACTAATGGATGTACTTTTCCTCAGCAATGACCTAGCGGCAGCCAAAAAGCACTATTCAACCACATGAATCATCTCTAGAAAAGCACATACTTAGAAGAAACAATAGACATTTTTACCAGTGATCCAATAAAATGACACAAACAGCTTTGAATCAACCAAAATAAACTGTCTTTTGCATTCTCGCAGCATATGTGAATGGACCAGATGGACACTTGCGGTTTGTCTCAACATAGTTGTTAGAGTCAAAAGCACAATCTAGGGACTTAAGAAATTAGGACATTTGTGGTTTACAACTAGTTTGAAGTTAGGAATCAATGTTGAGGCAAAAGGCAGCATTGGTTTTATTGGTTGGGTCGATTTATCTATGTTCCACGCCAAGCTAACACCACAAACATCCTAATTGGTACAACAATCCTTCTTACATTTCAACTACACAATAATGCCACTGTTGGGGGACTGCTCATTTAAAACGTATGAATATACAACTGAAAATGCCTTGCCAAACCGTAAATAAGCATGCAGAATCAAAACTCGGCATGATTCTTTGTCGGATGCTCAAGACGTTTATCACCGCTTTTTAGAAATGACAATGACTGGCTTGTATTACACTTTTGGATCCACTGACTGTGAATACACATAAATCTGAGTTGAAGGCGTAATAGCAAAGGAGAGCTGAAAGATGGTGTCGAAAATATATTTTTTCCCCACAACTACCTATTATCGACATGACAGGATTGCCAAACCCAGTAATTCCCTAGACAAAATACTATCTTCACACAATAGTGACATACCACAAAAACTCTCTCAAATGAGCAGCTATGTGAAAGAAAATACATTTGGAGACAGAGATCATTTGGCAGTTACAGCATCTTTCTAACGGTAGGATGGCAGTAGTCTAAAAAGTTAAGTCAAATGGGTGATTTTTATTTGAATAAAAGAATTTCAGTGATTTCCATGTAACTTTAGATATACGAGTAGGGCTGGGTAAAAAAAATATAGATATCTCGATTATAATCGATTCTCAGTTTTACGAAACGATATCGATTCTTAAATCACAAAAATCGATTAGTCTAGCCTGTTTTCAGTTAATAGACGGAACATTGAAGGGCACCTCCCATCCAATAAATTGCAATAAGCATTGTGCTTTGGTACTTTTAATATGAAAAAGTCTCAGATTTCAAATTCTGTCCATTGTATTGCAGTATTCAAACAATCAATGCCGTTTTGGCGCTGTTTTGTAGAGTGATCGCTGTAGCCTCAGTTCAATAAAAGTGGCAACGCAAGGCGCACGTGAACTGATCATCTCCTCCACATTAATACCAGTTTCAGCACAAAATAAACATTACTAAACATCCGAAGGTAAGTTAAAAGAAAGAGTACAACTTTACAATCCGTATCCTGTCTCGTGTAATCGCTCAATCAGTGTTTCAGCAGCGCAAAGACGTCAATATAAGGGCTTGTAAACAATGTCACGTACTGTCACATTTACCTCAGAATAACATATTCGGTGACCATAAACTCATTTTGCTAAATATATGCACCATATAATATATTTGTTATAACTTTTACTGTACTTCAAAGTTTAATTTATATTTTTTTTATGATAGCCACCATTTAAAAGTTTATATTTAAAAAAAACAATTGAAGTAGAAATATTATGTAATTGTAACTTTTCTTATAAAATCTTCATTAAGTGTAATTTAAGCAGTTGTATAGCCAAACAAATCAATGAGTTTTAACCTTCAATATTATAGTAATGTAGTACCAATTGACTCATGTATATTTTACAGCATTAGTTAAGAGATTTTTTTTCCTTGAGAAAATTTTGTATGTGTAGCAGATATATATCCAAAATAATCTATATTGAATCGAATCCAATTGCAAGCTTGTGAATGAGAATCGAATAGAATTGTGAAATTTGTGTCAAAACCCAGCCCTATATATGAGCCCTTGCGGCAGTGCAGGACTTGTTTTGTGTTACTTTTTTCCCTTCTAAATACATTTATGCAATCCAAATATACTGTTCACAGACGTAACACATTTGAAAAAAAAAAGGGTTTAGGTCAGATAAAACTAATATGCTATAAGAAATATTTTATTCGATATGTTACATTAAATATCTTTCAAATGTGTCCATTCTTTCTTCCTGAAACACTATAAATTGTGGTAATAAAACCACTAAGGAACCAGAATACTCAAGTGAACTTGGAATCATAACCAGAATCGTTAAATTCTTTATGATTCCCATCACTAGTCACAAAGTAAAAAAAATAAGAATAAAAAAAGTGAAGGTGTCATTTTTTTTTAAGTTAGCCAGAGGTCAGGAGCTGTCAATCAACATCTACATCATCATCCTCCCATTTGCCTCAGTGGGACTATAAATGCAGACATCAAGCCAGTAGCCACCTACTATCTAATCTAGATCACTCTAGCAGAGCCTTCTTAGTGTGCTAAAGGTCTGAGCATATTAAAGTGTTTCAAGATAACTTTGTCAGACTCAGAAGTTCTGCATATGACCCCTTATACTTTCAGCAGACAAACTCTAAATTACTTTAAACAGCAACAGGGAAAGAGAAACAAAAGAAAGTGGACAATTGTGAGTGAAAAACTCAAATAGTGACCAGGGAATTTCACTGTAAGATGTAGGACTCATGGAAGGGGCTTGTCAAGTTCACATTCATCTCTCACAGCTGGAAATGCTTGTTCTGCTCTAAATAAATTCAATAGCTCTTCTCAATATACCCCTGGAGAAAGACAGTATTGGCCTTTGCAAGAATTGTATTAATGTTTCATTTTTCTATCTAAAGCTACAGCTTGCAAATCACATACTGACCAATAATACCATGGACGTAGAAAAGTATAGGCCTAAGTGTTATGTAGTGATGTATGTAGTTACAGTACTTTGGTATTCAAATCGCTACTAAAAATAAATCATAATTGACTAGTTTTCCAGCAATCAGCTAGTTTAATGTTTGTCGTCATAGATTTACGTAATTATTTTATATATTATAAAATGTAAAAAAATTAATAATTTCACAATCGTTAAAAACATTCTGCTGTATCTGCTCAAGAAAGAAAGAAAGAAAGAGAAATGACTTTCTAAAGTTAATGCCATTTTTTTTCTGATATTTCTTTGAAATGATCAAATAGTGACATTTTAGTATTGTGACATCCCAAAATACATTTACAGAAAAAACATATAACTTCACAGATAGCTTACACAGAGTTTAAATTATAGCATAGCGTCTTTGCAGCATTTAACTTTATCTCAAGCTAGCATCTTGATGTAGGCTTTCAAGCTCAACAAGGAGTTTTACTTTCAACAAATATGTTTCCAAGCAACATTCTCCTGTGAACGTAACAGCATTACACAACAGGTTCCAGTTATAGTTTGGCCTGTTTCGACAGGCAGAACCCTGTGGCGATGATAATCAAGATGTTTCTCTTGTTGTTTTTCTTCCTTTATAAACACAATTACGAAAAGTAAGCCCTCCGTGGTGCGCAAATGTAAAAATCGCAGGAGAGACTGAAGGTTTTCTCAGTCCCAGGCAGGGTGTCACTATGGGGATTTAACCTTTAATCTGGTTTATCGTGAAAGCTTGAGCCCGTAACTGCTGGCAGAGTATGTTCATTCACTGGGCGCTACTGCTTATTAAACATCCCAGAAAAAGAGTTTGAACTGAATTTAGATGTTGCTGACTTCATTTTCTTGGAACTTAAAGGAATAGCTCACCCAAAAATGAAAATTATGTCATCATTTACTCACCCTCATGTTGTTCCAAACTTGTACACGTTTCCCTTCTAATGCTGAACACAAAAGAAGATATTTTGAAGAATTTTGAAGTAAGGGAAGAAATACTATGGAAGTCAATGGGGGACCAACAACTGTTGGAATTTGGGAATCAAACTGTATACACCGAGTGTATTCTGCTCATTTTTTTTCTAAAAACTCTCTTATACTCATTGGCATGCAGGTATAAGTATGCTTTCTGTTATGTAAAAAGTTAATCCCTTTGGTTAATCAAATTTGAAAAAGGCATCATTTGAAAGTACAGCAAATAGTACTTAAGCCAAGTCAAGCAACTCCATCAAGACCAGACCCAAAAGACAGGCAATCCTGGTCAATGGATTATTAAAGCATTTAAACAGAGTTTAAACTGTAATACTAACCAACGACAACCGTTACACAAGCTGAAACCAAACCGTGTTAAAAGCCATGCGCCTCTGTGTGCTCTAAGGTTATAGATTTCAGAGGGAGCTACTTTTTCAAAAAGATCTTTCCGCTATAAATCAGATACGCTCTAAGTAAGACAAATAACTCTTCCGTGCTCTTTATGCTGTGCAGACACCATCCAATTTAACTTGAGATACTTCAAAGTGACTGGAACGTTGACTCGAACGTGCCCGCTTGGGTGAAGGAAGGAATGGAAAAATTTGCAGCCAGCCACAGCGCCGGTCAAGCCATCAGCGGCAGTAGGAAATGCAGGATTTGCATTGTTCACTCAAATGTAAATATCCTATTCATACAAAGCAAGTCGATTTTTCATAGCTTCCAGATGAGATCATGTTTAATCAGACAAATGCAATGGAAGTCTGAATGCAGAACTGAGAGATAATTACCACAATTCATTTATAATGGAGCTGATAATGTGCTCTTAAACAACGTGCAGCAGCTGTGGATGATTAATTTTAACATTAACTGTGAAATGAACATTTCACCCAAGGCGGCAAGATTATGTGATAATTATAGTTGAATATATTGACTGACAAGGCTTGAAATAAGTAGGCTTAAAATAACATAAGAAGCCTGGATCATGTCAGAAGACGTGAAAGGCATTGCAATTTTAGGATTAAGACTTTCTAAACTCTGACTACCCAAACCCAGTTCAAAACTCAAGTCGCTCACCCACTGTAAGATATGGCAAATATCACATAGTTGGCACAGTGCAGTCTCAATCTCTGTCCGACACGGGTAAAATAAATTGACACGGAAGAGAAGAAATTGTTGAATAAAGTCGTTATTTTTGTTTTCTTTGTGCACAAAAAGTATTCTTGTAGCTTCATAACATTATGGTTTAAAGGGTTAGTTCACCCAAAAATGTCATTAATTACTCACCCTCATGTCGTTTCAAAAACACCTAAGACCTTCGTTCATCTTCAGAACACAAATTAAGATATTTTTATGAAATGTGAGAGCTCTCAGACCCTGCATAGACAGCAACGCAACTGAAATGTTCCCAAGTCCAGAAACGTAGCAAGGAGATCTGTCAGCTGCGTCACGCCGGATCGGTTTCCTACGTTGTTGTGATTTGATTTGAACGGAAACAGCGTATCCGAGTGACGCAGCTGACACAGAACAGCATACGCTGCTTACGTCCAGCGGATATTCTCCAAAATGGCACCAGGGTGATGCGGAGGAGACGAATTGTTGAATAAAGTCTTCTTTTTTTTTCGCACAAAAAGTATTCTCGTAGCTTCGTATAATTGCGGTTGAATCACTGATGTCACATGGATTATTTTACAGATCTCCTTGCTACGTTTCTGAACTTGGAAACATTTCAGTTGCGTTGCTGTCTATGCAGGGTCAGACAGCTCTCAGATTCCATCAAAAATATCTTAATTTGTGTTCTGAAGATGAACGAAGGTCTTACAGGTTTAGAACGTCATGAGGGTGAGTAATTAATGACAGAATTTTCATTTTTGGGTGAACTAACCCTTTAACCACTGATCACATGGACTACTTTAATGACGTCCTAACTACCTTTCTTGGCCTTGAACGTGTCAGTCGTGTTGTTGTCTCTCCGATTTCATTAAAAGTATCTTAATTTGTGTTGCGAAGATGAACAAAGGTCTTACGGGTTTGGAACGGCATGAGGGTGAGTAATGACAGATTTTCATTTTTGTGGGAGGAACTATCCCTTTAATTTCCAAAGGATAAATTCAAGCCCACCCTATAATTTTAATATCTTGTTTTAGTCTTGAACAACTGTTTTGAACAAGTCTGTTGAGAGAAAGGTCACTCATTATATATCCAAATACTCAATGCTAAAAAAATCCTTACTCCTCACCACCAACTAGTATAACGTACAGAAAGAGTCACGGAATGAGTTGGCAAACAAAACGAACAACCTTTTTTGGTGCATTGAAAAGATTCAAGTCAAAGCAATGAATAAAATTCCCTATTTAATGCTCTTCTGGACTCTTGAGGTAATAGAGAAGTTAGGCCCTTCAGTGGAGCTGACAACAATTCAGAATCAATTTTGTTTGGGATCGACTCCCAGCCCTAGTTCCACTCCAGAAAACACTCTGAAAATACCCCTTTATTGCCTCTTGACGACATCAGCAGAAGATACCGAGGATGCAACCGGGATAAACCGAAGAATTCAAGGTCAGTGCAATGTGGTTGAAAAGAAACCACCCAGTTCTTTAGCTCCATTTGAGCATGGGCATCACTAAGCAACACCCAATGGAAACATGTCCTCTTGGGCTTGTGAGACCAAAGTCGTATTTCTTTTCTTAACAAAACTTGTTTTTTGGCTAATTGCCTTTTGAAGCTAGGAGCAAGATGTGATTACATTTCAATCTAAGCTCATGATTTCCAAAGATCTCTGTTTTTTCTCATGTCAAGCCATTACTGTGCAATTAAAGATAGATTTCGCTAGCAAACATTTGAGGGCAGGAGACTGCCAATTCATCTTACTACAGACAACCAGTATTAATCACAGAGACAATTAACACACCCACATGCATACACGAACGCAAACCGTTCCCCAGACACAGCGCGCTGGAAAGATGCCTTTCCCAGACACATTACGTTTACGTGTCATTTAGGGCTGGAAAGTAGATGCTACAAGCAACAGATGATGTCATTTTATGGTAATCTGCAAACAATACATACATAAAAATCGACATCTGCCGAGCTCTTCATCAGTGGTTCTTGTAATAAATGTGAAAAGTGCTTCGGCAGTCCATGCTATGAACTGGTAATGCTGTAATATGACACAAAATGATTTAAGATGTGACTTGAGACAGTAAAATCCATTTCTGTCCATAACAGACAAACTGCATTACTAGGAAGCAACATCTCATCTTGACGGAGTGACTTCTATTACTGCATTAGATGTTTGGATGATGTACTTCCTGACCTTTAGAAATACGAGGGAGCCAGAGCCTGGCCTAGTTGTGTGCAAGTGACACAAGCTCAGATCCTGATCTCAAAACTTCCTGACCCTCTTCCTTTGTCTTCTCACCATCATTTCCTGTACTCTTTCTACTAGCATTAAAGAAAAGAAAAGAAATGGACAAAAAAACATGATACAGATAATCATTTTATGTTATGGCCAATAAAAGATAAATGAAATTCTATACCAATTCTAAAAAAAAAAAAATCGCTAAATCGATATGTAAGACTGTGACCAAGTTCAATGGGTTTAGTCTTATATCAAAACATTTAAATTGTTTGTGCTCTCAGACAGAGAAGGATCATGGGAAATTGTTCAAAAAATCTTGTGTAATGTTGAACCTCGCCACAAGGTTCAACAAAATCAATCACAGACAGTGACAGACCAGCACAACTGAGAGTTTCCAAACAGTTCCTTTATTTAAGCCCTTGATGAGAAGATGGAAACTTTGAAGTTCTTGTGTTTGTCTCTCTGATGAGAACCACTGACATGGGCCTCAAACTTTTATAGCAGTCAATCACGCAAAAGCAAACATCTTCGATAAGCCGAAGAGGGTCCGCATCATTTGAAATGGGTTTAATTAGACATGTTGACATTTTCATCATGTTGGCAGTGAAGTCGGTGGGCTACATCTGGTGGTCCAGACTCCTTATGAGGATCTACTTATTGATTATGTAAAGATCCCCACCAAGTCATCAAGGGCGTTTCTTCAGTGCTTAGTTTATTATTCTTTAGACACTTCATCTAAACACATTTTCAAACCGAGCTGCAGTCATTGACTAATAAAACTACATTAATCTGACATATTCAGTAGAGGCAAGAATGTTAAATTACACTTAATAGTGCGGCAGGATCTGTGACCAAACTGTCAAAAAGACACATGGATTCTCTCAAAAGCTAAATTTCCTTTGAGACCCAAAAATAAACCTCCACTAACTCCCTCATCCAGGAAAGGAAGACCCCACTCTGCCTGACGTCCCACTGGGCAAAGCAAACAGTGCATGAGTTCAAGAGCGAGGGAAAACTTCCCGTAGTTCCGTTTACTCAAGATCAATGCCCTGCAACCTACACAATACACAAAAGTGGTTCTTTATCTGGAGAAATGTCCGTCTGGACATCTTTTCACAGTAAAAGATTGTGGATATAAAGCATGACAACTTTTGGTTTTAGGACTGGTATTATAACTAATACTAAGTGTGAGAAGTGTGAAAATTGGCAGGCTAAACCTAATAAAGGCCCTTTCTTCAGGGTTCAGGGCAAACAGTGGATGTTGGTATAGTATCCGATAGGGATGTCAAAAGTAAGTCAACATTAAAATAATAAAAATGCAATGATCAATGGTCAAGCTAGTCCTGGTTTGAATATGTATGGTCAAGCCAACTGCAATGCAAATAATGGTGTGTGTCTATAACGAATATTACAATAATCTCCAGGATGAGCACAAAGACTTCAAATCACTGTTTACTTTTTTTATTATTTTTTTTAAATATTTGATATATTGTTTTCCTTGTTATAATGCTTGTAATTTGTTTCTTTATTGTATTACTAACTTTTTGTAAAAAACATAAAATTAAAAAAAAATTAAACACTGAAAGCAACGTTTTTCCTTTAATGAGTTATAAGATATTATAATGGGCTAAATATTAGTTATGGTTAGGGATGGGTATCGTTAAGGTTTTAACGGTATTACTACTCTTACCGATACTACTTATCGATTCGGTACTTTAACGGTATTCTTATCGGTACTTTTTTAAATATATATTATATATATATATATATACAGTGGGTACGGAAAGTATTCAGACCCCTTAAATTTTTCACTCTTTGTTATAATGCAGCCATTTGCTAAAATCATTTCTGTTATTTTTTTTTTCCTCATTAATGTGCACACCGCACCCCCCATATTGACAGAAAACACAGAATTGTTGATATTTTTGCAGATTTATTAAAAAAGAAAACTGAAATATCACATGGTCCTAAGTATTCAGACCTTTTGCTCGGTATTTAGTAGAAGCACCCTTTTGATCTCATACAGCCATGCGTCTTTTTGGGAAAGATGCAACAAGTTTTTCACACCTGATTTGGGGATCCTCTGCCATTCCTCCTTGCCGATCCTCTCCAGTTCTGCCAGGTTGGATGGTAAACATTGGTGGAAAGCCATTTTTAGGTCTCTCCAGAGATGCTCATTGGGTTTAAGTCAGGGCTCTGGCTAGGCCATTCAGAACAGTCCAGAGTTGTTGTAATCCACTCCTTCGTTATTTAGCGGGGTGCTTAGGGTCATTGTCTTGTTGGAAGGTAAACTTCGGCCCAGTCTGAGGTCCTGAGCACTCTGTAGAAGGTTTTCATCCAGGATATCCCTGTACTTGGCAGCATTCATCTTTCCCTCGATTGCAACCACTCGTGTCCTGTCCTAGCAGCTTAAAAAAAAAAACACCCCCACAGCATGATGCTGCCACCACCATGCTTCACTGTTGGGACTGTAGTGGATAGGTGATGAGCAGTGCCTGGTTTTCTCCACACATACCGCTTAGAATTAAGGCCAAAAAGTTATATCTTGGTCTCATCAGACCAGAGAATCTTATTTCTCACCATCTTGGAGTCCTTCAGGTGTTTTTTAGCAAACTCCATGCGGGCTTTATTGTGTCTTGCACTGAGGAGAGGCTTCTGTAGGGCCACTCTGCCATAAAGCCCCTACTGGTGGAGGGCTGCAGTGATGGTTTACTTTCTACAACTTTCTCCCATCTCCGACTGCATCTCTGGAGCTCAGCCAAAGCGATCTTTGGGTTCTTCTTTACCTCTCACCAAGGCTCTTCTCACCCGATCTCGTTTGGCTGGACGGCCAGCTCTAGGAAGGGTTTTGGTCGTCCCAAATGTCTTCCATTTAAGGGTTATGGAGGCCACTGTGCTCTTAGGAACCTTAAGTGCAGCAGAATTTTTTTTGTAACCTTGGCCAGATCTGTGCCTTGCCACAATTCTGTCTCTTCAGGCAGTTCCTTTGACCTCAAGATTTCTCATTTGCTCTGACATGCACTGTAAGCTGTAAGTAGACAGGTGTGTGGCTTTCCTAATCAAAACCCAATCAGTATAATCAAACACAGCTGACTCAAATGAAGGTGTAGAACCATCTCAAGTTATCAGAAGAAATTGGACAGCACCTGAGTTTACATTATGAGTGTCACGCAAAGGGTCTGAATACTTGTGTAAATGTGATATTTCAGTTTTTTCTTTTTAATAAATCTGCAAAAATGTCAATTCTGTTTTTTTTTTTTCTGTCAATATGGGGTGCTGTGTGACATTAATGAGGAAAAAAAATAACTTAAATTATTTTAGCAAATTGCTGCAATATAACAAAGAGTGAAACAATTTAAGGGGGTCTGAATACTTTCCGTACCCACTGTATATATATGACAAATTAAGAGCTGAATAAACATTGATTTATATTCTGAAATGTAAAATAAATATTTAATGAAATGAATATAAAACATCAATCCGTAAATGCACCAGTGTGCAGGCATTTTTAGTGTTTTATACATAAGATAAGATACAGTAAGAACATGAACAAAGAAACAAAGTAAAACAAACTGACAAATACAATAAAACAAATATACAAATTAAATGAAATAAACAGTGCTTTAATTATTCCACGAAGTTCTACTAACATTACTGTTCAGGTAAGTAATAGCCTACAAAAGAAGTCTAAAAGTAATCAAATGTAAATGAACACTGCATAGTTTTCAGTGTATGTATTGATAGATCAATGCTTATTAAAGCTATAACATTATTCAGATTAAAAGCTGTGAGTGATTTTCTCTTTGCATTTTGATTGCCCAAGCACCAGTTTGTCACTTTAAGACAATATATTGACACACTCGGATTTTCTCCCAACTGTTCTCCTCCACTTAATACATAAACTGTGTTTAAGTAAATGCTCTCCAAGCCGGGCATTTTGACATATTTTTGTGTGCATTTGATAGTTTGAAACGATCTCTAGTGCGGATTGTGCTTTCAACGTTTTATCAAACATGTCCCGCAATTTAGAAACAGTAAAGACGGCATTTTACAACAATCACCGACTGAGCTGATTCTGACGTTAAGTTTGGGTTTTAGGGAGGAACGAATGCGCACCGCTGTGAAGGGAAAGAAGTTGCACGAGTTGAAACGCAGCTAGTTTTTAATAGCTTCATGTCTTCTTTTGTATAATGCTTAGAAGCCAAAATCGAAATAAAAATTAATAAAATTAGCTTACTATGCAAAATGCATCATAGACAAATGTTTGAAAAACAGCTGGTGACTCTGGTGAGATAGAATTTGCAAGATAATGTATATATAGCAATAATAAATGTATGTGTGTTTTCTTAATTTCTCCAGTACCGATAGCAGAACCGTTAACATCAAAGCTTATCGATACGCCGGTCTTTCATAATTTAGCCCCGGGACCGATTAAATACCGGGTTTCGGTTCCCATCCATAGTTATGGTCAGTAAGATTTTTGTCCAAAGTTTAGGGTCGGTAAGATTTTAATTATCTTTACTTTTTATGAATACATTTAAGATTTTATATTTGTTTTACATTGTTACAACAGATTTAAAAAAAATGTGAAAACAATCTAGCAATAAATGCCATGCTTTAGAACTTTCTATTCATCAAAGAATCCTGAAAAAATGCAGGCTCCTACAAAATTAAAGGCCATCCATAATGTTCCAACATTTAATATTAAGAAATGTTTCTTGAGCACCAAATTAGCATATTAGAATGATTTCTGAAGGATCATGTGACATTGAAGACTGGAGTAACTGCTGCTGAAAATTGTGCTTTGCCATCACAATTAAAAAAATATATTACAACAGAAAACAGTGATTTTAAATTGTAATAATATTTAACAATATTACTGTTTTTATTGCTTTTTTTAATTAAATAAATGCCTTCTTGGTGAGCAGAATTTACCAATCTTACCAACCCCAAACTTTTGTATGGTAGTGTATATATTTAACACTCTTATATACAAGAAAAGGTTTGATTAATATTTAGGTTCTTTTTTTCCTCTTTTCAAATCTGGTATCAAGACTTGTGTAATTTCACTAGTATTGGTGTGGGCTACTAAAACTACAATGTTCTGACAACCCTAATCCAGTCTGTCCCATAAAATACCCCACAAATGCTCTTCCCTGCCATATAGCTGTTGATGTCAGAGCTAGATATGTTTGTATGCATTACAGTGATGACAGAAGAGATAACTTGGAAGTAGGACAACATGAACTTTGTTCCAAAAGCAATGACTCAACCTCCAAGATGTTCTTTGCGATCACTCACAGCCAAAGGAAGCCTCTGTGACAGCTCAGCTGCTGGATTTGATTTCCACTCTTTCTACTCTCATTTTACCGAAATTTTAACAAAACTAAAAAAAGAACAGACATCGCAGTGCAGGCAGTCTTAGTCTCCTCAGAGACTGATATTAGTACCGCAGATCACAGACTGAAAAAAGAAGTTTGATGTCTGCTGGATGTTGAAAGATGGAAAACTGATGACAAACAGTGTTGCTTTAGACATTCAGATGTGTCCTCCATGGGACCAATTAACAACTTCTCGGTGCCAGACTAAGAGAAGCCACATGCAGACAGCCAGCAAGAGGGCACACAGATTTATCTCTATATATCAAGCTCTAAATCTAGATTGTCATTGGTTATTCAATGTTACAGACATGGTGCATTTTAAAAATTTTAAATTAAGAATACAAATCAAAGAGATAAAAATTATGTCACCATTTACTCAAGCTGTTCAACCTGTATGAAATAATTTCTTTTGTTGAACACAAAAGAAGACACTATCAAGTAGAGCCCGACAGATATATTGTTTAGCCGATATTATCGGCCGATATGAGCCTGTCACCGATATATCGGTATCGGCGAATATGGCGCTGATACAAAATTATTTTTTACAGAGCATATAACGCAGATAAAATGCTTGAAATGGTGTAATTACTCAGTTTGTCCAGCAGAGCGCACTCCATTGTTTGCTACTGGCGACATGGATGAAACGCTTTAAAGCTTAAGTCTATGGAAAACCATTGAAACTTTGAATGGCAATATCTCCGTAACGGCGGATCCGCACCAAATTCGGGCGATCCCTTCAGCTCGAGGAACCCTCTAGAACGCAATCGAGTGTACGTCTAGAGGCCCGCTTTCAAATGAGCCACCCCCGCATCGATAGCCCCCGGGGTTCGGGATTTACGGGTGGTTAAATTTGCGGTCCGGCGCCGACTGATCTAGCGATCCCGGGGGGCTACCGACGCGCGGAGGGTGGCGTTCGAGAGGGCTCCTCGAGGTGAAGGGATCCCCTGAATTTGGTGGAGATCCGCCGTCGCATTCGCGAGATGGAGACACCAGCCGAACACTTTCACTTCATTAAGGAGGTTTCTTGTTCAGGCAGCAGCATTCAAGCATTGTCTTATTCGACCGTAAGTGCCCTGCGAAGTGGGCTTCACTGGATATTCTGCCATGATTCCAGTTCGTAGGGAGCGTACATGTTACATTCAAAGGGCATTGAAGTGCGCGAGACATGAATTTATATTTATTTACAGAGATAAATTGTCACACTTCTCTAGTAAGTTTCGTCTGTGTGTGAAAACAGTAGCGCAAATCCGTGAATGAATGTTCCAAAGTGAAACAAATTTCAATGGAATAAAGTTGAATGGAATTGAATTTATTTAAAGTTGAATAAACTTCAACTTTACTTTTAAGTGCACTGATGTCAGACTCGTTTTGGATAATAAAGTGTATTGTTAAATGCCCTGCCTCCATCATTACATATTTTTGTCACGTCATTATAAGTGTTTGATACCACATTTGAGTGATCATTGCAAAAAAAATTGTTTATGTATAATTTATATATAATATATGTTATAATATATATATATCTATCTATACATGTGGGGCGAAAAAAAGTATTTAGTCAGCCCCAATTGTGCAAGTTCTCCCACTTAAAAAGTTGAGAGAGGCCTGTAATTTTCATCATTAGGTATACCTCAACTATGAGAGACAAAATGAGAAAAAAATCCAGAAAAACACATTGTAGGATTTTTAAAAAATTAATTGGCAAATTCCTCGGTAAAATAAGTATTTGGTCAATAACAAAATTTCATCTCATACTTTTTATATACCCTTTGTTGGCAATGACAGAGGTCAAATGTTTTTTCTGTAAGTCTTCACAAGGTTTTCCACACACTGTTGCTGGTATTTTGGCCCCTTCCTCCATGCAGATCTCCTCTAGAGTCTAGAGCAGTAATGTTTTGGGGCTGTTGCTGGGCAACATGGAGTTTCAGCTCCCTCCATATATTTTCTTTTGGGTTCAGGTCTGGAGACTGGCTAGGGCACTCCAGGACCTTGAAATGCTTCTTACGAACCACTCCTTCATTGCCCGGGCGGTGTGTTTAGGATCATTGTCATGCTGAAAGACCCAGCCACGTTTCATCTTCAATTCCCTTGCTGATGGAAGGAGGTTTTCAATCAAAATCTCACGATACATGGCCCCATTCATTCTTTCTTTTACACAGATCAGTCGTCCTGGTCCCTTTTGCAGAAAAACAGCCCCAAAGCATAACGTTTCCACCTCCCATGCTATCACAGTAATGTATGGTGTTCTTTGGATGAACTCATCATCTTCTTGCTCCCCAAACGGACGACAAGTTGAGTAAATGTTACCAACGTCTATTTTAGGTTCATCTGGCCACATATGACTTCTCCGCAATCCACATGTCTGGATCATAGAGGCCAATGCTCATCTAGCCACTTCCGACAGGGGCCTTGGGACATGTGATAACTGTGTTGCTTAAGCAGGGGGGACAACATTCTGGCACTGGCAGGATTTGAGGTGAGTCCCTGGCGAGGCGAACAGTGTGATGTATACTAATGAGTGGTAGACCTAAAATTTGGGGGGGTACTAAAAATACTTTGGTGGCGCGCAAGCTCTGCTGCCAGTAAAAATCATGGGGGGGGGGTCCAACTAGGGTGCCCGAAACCGGGTGTGGTTCTGGGATTTTTTTTGCTCACAGTTCTTGTGATCATTTTTTCCCCACGGGGTGAGATCTTGCGTGGATCCCCAGATTGAGGGAGATTATCAGTGGTCTTGTATGTCTTTCCATTTTCTAATAATTGCTCCCACAGTTGATTTCTTCACACCAAGCTGCTTACCTGTTGCAGATTCAGTCTTCCCAGTCTGGTGCAGGTCTACAGTTTTGTTTCTGGTGTCCTTTTACAGCTCTTTTGTCTTGGCCATGGTGGAGTTTGGAGTGTGACTGTTTGAGGTTGACAGGTGTCTTTTATACTGATAACGATTTCAAACAGATGCCATTAATACAGGTAGTGAGTGGAGGACAGAGGAGCCTCTTAGAGAAGTTGTTACAGGTCTGTGAGAGCCTGAAATCTTGCTTGTTTGTAGGTGACCTAATACTTATTTTACCGAGGAATTTACGAATTAATTATTTAAAAATCCTACAATGTGATTTCTGGATTTTTTTTCTCATTTTGTCTCTCATGTTGAGGTATACCTTTGATTAAAATTACAGGCCTCTCTCATCTTTTTAAAGTGGGAGAACTTGCACAATTGGTGGCTGAGTAAATACTTTTTTGCCCCACTGTATATTATATAATATATACTGTATGTATGTGTATATATATATATATGTACCCGTTTTGTATATACTGTATTCTATATATAGTACTAGTCAAATGTTTGGACACACGAATGGAAAAGTGTCCAAACTTTTGACTGGTATTGTACTATAATATACACAAAGAATATCGGCCGATATATCGGTATCTGCCTTTTTTTACTCCCAAATATCGGTATCGGTCCCCAAAAAAAACCTTATCGGTCGGGCTCTACTATCAAGAATTCACTCTATATATTGACATCCATAGTATGGGGGAAAAAATACAATGGAAGTCAATGGCTACCAGCAACTGTTTGGTTACCAACATTCTTTAAAACATCTGTTTAACAGAAGAAAGCAATTTGATGGCAGGTGAGTAAATGATGACATAGCGTTCATTTTTAGGTCAACTATCTCTTTAAATTATTTTAAAAGAATAATTTACCAATACAATGCTCATTTAGTCATTATTCATTCACTTAATCTTCTCCTCTGCCATAGTTCTCAATCTCATTCGTCAATGACGTCAAACTTCACAGGTTCTCGCATGTATCATGACCGTCATGGTAAATTTGAATTTAACGCTAGTTGAATGAGATTTGAGAACAGTGACAAACGGGAAAATAACTTAAATTTCAGCCTTATTTCACACAAAGCCATCATATGGATTTAGACGACATGTGGACTTCTTTTATGATATTTTCATCATGCTTTTATTGTCCTTCAGTAACCACTGGCTTTCAAAAGAACAGCTAAACGTTTGTGACAAAACTTTTTTACTATGGAAGCAGTCATACAAATATGGAAAGACTTGAAGGTGGGCAAATGATGAGAGAATTTTAATTTGGGGGTATATTATCCATTTGAAGTAGTCAGACAACTCAAACCACAAATTATTATATTAAAATAAATAAAACACCCATTTACAAGAACTAGACTGCTGTGTCTAAGAACATTCTGTGTTAATCAAACCATTCAAACTTTAGATCATTTTCTAAAGCCTTTATTACTAAATAGCAGAATCTAATCCTTCTATCCCTTTGATCTCGGTAAGAAACCAAACTGGCACTGCCCATCTGGCATGATGTCAGATATGGAAAGCAGGCGGCTCACATGCCCTAGTTTGCTTACATGAGGTTGGCAAAGTCATCTCTGGCTTGCAAAGCCGGCCACAGGATTGCTGAATCAAAGGTAATAGCAATGATAAGATCAGTGTAGAGAGAGGACTGTGGAACTGAAGCCTTAAAGAAATGAAAGCTTTACTGAGTCTGAGCCAAAAACAACATCATTTGCTGACTTTGCATAAATGCATTATAAGATTTGTGCAAATATTTAAATATCTAAAAAGAGAAAAGAGGGAATGCTTGTTGGATTGCTGAAAGTCTCAGTAAAATGATTTCCATTTCACTGAGATTTACAGTAGCTCAACTGAACGCTATGCTTACTTTAAGTGCAACAATTAAAAAAAAAAGATAGTTTCATATGATCTTTAACAATTCAATGCATTTTTATTACAGTGAACATATGAATTTCCTCAAATGAGAAAATATATTTTGAAAACGCATGCATAATGGATAACTAATATACATATTACAAAAACTAATATGCTATTATATAATTTTAATATTATTTTATTGTTTTTATTTTCAACTTTTAAATGAAAATATCATGCAAAACTATTATATACATACAGCAAAAATGTGTTTTTTTTCTTCCAAAAATGAAATTAAAACTAATTTACATATTGTAACAATTGAATACACTTCTATAAAAATATGCTATATAGCTTTATTTTATTTTTTAATGGTATTACATAGAATTTTTATAATTAATTTATCCCTCCAAACACATTTAGTATTATAAATTATATATAAAATATTTATATTTATTAGTGCTGTCAAACGATTCATTGTGATTAATCGCATCCAAAATAAAATTGAACAAAATTGGTTACATAAGCGTGTACTGTGTATATTTATTAAGTACAAAATAAATACACGTACAGATAATTTGAAAAATTTACTGCCATAAGTTAATAATTCTTTCTATATAAATATATGTAATAACAAATATAAATGTTTCTTAAATATATTACATGCATGTGCGTATTTATATAGGCTATACATAAACATACACAGTACACACACATATTATGTAAACAAAAACTGTTATTTTGGATGCAATTAATCGTTTGACATCACACATTTTTTAACATTTTTAAAGCTACAATCTTAATTAGAGAAACGCTGGTTGTAGAGAAAATGCATTAAATACCATAAAAATGTTAATACCATATTTTACATTTCAGAAGAATATTACACATCGAATATGTAATCCCTAAGAAAGATGAAGTATTACAAGCATGTCACATGCATGAAAACAAATCATCAATAACAACAGAAACACCTAAAGCACCCTAACACTGCAACACCCAAATACTGCTCTGGTCTTTAGCTGGGGACGTCTCTCCCAGCACGTACACGTTTGCAGTGCTGATTAGATTGATTCTGACAAGTTAATACACAAAAGCCACTGCATCTACTCTCTGCCCAAAAAAAAAAAAACGAGCACTTCTTTGTTCATCTGAGCCAACAGGCAACACAAGTGAGGCTTATTTCTCATCAGTGAGTGCTAATGGTGTGCACAGGCGGAAGAGTGAATAGAGACCACACAGATCTCCTCAAAGCACAAAAGCTTCTTGGCCAGGTCATGTCCCAGCTTCCTCTGCAGGCATAGAAGCTGCACAGGAGACACTAGAAGGTAGACCAAAGAAAAAAAAGAGGCTTGCTTTATTTTTTTAAGTGCATTATAGCATCCTCTTTAGATGCTAGCAACAGGGGGGTTTTGAGCTTCAAATGGATCAGACGCTTTACTGACACAGCACCCCCCACAATCCACAGGCCACTGCTAATCCTATTAAAATGAAGGCAGGCCGGCACAGGACAGGAACACCGCATTAGATCCATCAAGAACATTAGCTCTAAATCAAAACTCATGTCTCTGGCCATTATTAATCTAGTGAAATGAAAGGAAATGATTTGAGACCTGTGTGTAATGATGAAACCATAACATTACATCAACATTTTGTGGAAAAGCTTCCAACTAAACATCCCCTGAAGCAAGAGCAAACTAACTCGCATCCATCCTTCTGTCGGTACAGCCAAGTTTTGTTGTTCATTCTTTTACAAGTTCACTCTCAACTGTAATGTAATTTCAGAGAGTGTTTGTAGTAGTAGTTGTGCTATTTTATCAAATATTGCGACTTCAATTTGAACTGTGATATGATATACGTACATATAATATTTCTGCTGCTTAGATAAAGCCTGAAAAAAGGGCACAAAAACCACACAGAAACCGCAGCTTTCATATTGAGGGGTCCCAGAAAAAAATAAAAAAAACTATTTAAGAGTGAAACAGAACCCAGCTGTTTTTGCATTTTCATTGTATTTGAACATTTCTGAAATGTGAATTCGTGGTCTAATTTAGTTGTGATTTATTTATGTAGATATTTATTATTTAATGTCAAAGTTGACTGAGAATTTAATAAAATGCTCATTTAATTATTGTATTATAATGCTGAGTAACAACAATGCAAAGCTAAATGAAGGCGAAGAATTTGACCAAACATGCAAAATAATAATAATATAATAATAATTATTATTATTATTATATTATTCATTATTCTTAGCATTCGTGGAGTGAAGAGTAAAACAGACACAGTTGTAATTCACTTGTCAAAAAAGTTTCTTTTTGGGTCCAGTTTAGTTGTTGTTCTTTAAATGTCCGCGTTGATTTAATTTAATGTCACAGTTGACAGCAAAATTAATAAAAAAATGCTTATTTACTTATGTATCAGATGTTGCCATAAAGGAAGGTAAAGAAACGGACCATAAAATATCTTACTCTATTATTTCTCAACATGCAAAATAATAATAAAATAATCATGTAGTACCGTATCTAGTAATCTTATTGTTATTATTAATTAAGATTATTTGGTTATTCAAATATATATCTATTCAGATATTGTAATAAAACAAAAGGGGTATATTTAATTTATTTTCATTTTGAATTTTTCAATCAATCATTTAATTTACTTTTTCCAATTGATTGTGTAACCCTTGTTTTTAGGGCAAAGGTAAGAACAGGACTAGAATGGGTAGAATTCTACATTAGTTGCTAATGTGATTAGTTCGATAATTGAAGGGGGCAGGGAGAAGGCGGCCAAAATAATGAATCTAGACAGATAATCTGTTGGGTTTTAATTAAATGACAGCCACAAAGACGCAGCGCGATTGTAGAGGTAGCCATGCGATCCTACAGCGCGTCCAATAAAGTTAATCTGCGCTGCTGTCTTCTACTGTGCAGTAAACCTGCTGTACATATGGCCTCCCTCTTTCAGCGCTGATTACGGCCTGTCTGATTTAGAAGGCCTGAAAGGCCATCAGCTGTGACCAACAGCCCATTTTAGAGCCCCATGGGCAGCGATGGGTCAGCCCACACTGGCCTGCAGTTCATTTCGGCCCACACATCACAAATGACAATCATCTGCCCTGGCAATCACAGAGAGAAGCTGCTCCCTCAGAGAGCCAATAGAGTGGGACGACGGCCATCCAATCTCAGGCTGTTCTGACAGCACTTCACTTCAGTAATCAAGCTAGAGAGAGAGAGAGTGAGAGAGAGCAAGAGAGAGAGAGAGAGAGAGAGGCACCTCTGCTTCCACGTTTGAGAAGCGAAGGGAAAACCTCGGCTTGCTCCCAATCCCAAGATTTCAGTCTAGACGCCATCTGGACAATGGACATGGTTATCAAGAGACACCTGCATGATTTAAGTACTTTATTAAAGAACAAATAATACACTTACAGTAAATATGATGATAATAGTTTGCTCAAATGTCTGATGTCAAAGTAGTAATTTGCAAATGATTAAAGCATACCTTTTGAGCTTAAACTATTAAAAAGAAAGCGAGAGCTTTGATGGGATGTTTAATCGCTGTTCTACATTAATATTCTTCTTAGTATATCATTAGTTTATTATTATATAATATATATATAATATCTATAATAATATAATAATATATATAATAATAATCTCACCCTCATGGCATCCTAGGTGTGTATGACTTTGTTCTTTCAGATGAATCCAATCGGAGTTATATTAAAAAATAGTCTTTGATCTTCAACAGTGAGCGCAAGCTAGATTAAACTCATTATTACGTTTTAAATATGGTTATTTTTCTTCCAAAAATGCATCGATTCGCTACAGGAGGCTTGTTCACTTTGTTCAATGATATTTTGCATCCTTGTATTGATATTTGCCAAACATACATACATACTCATCCAGTATATATATAGTAGGTCATACTAAACAAATGGAAACGCTAAAAAAAAACAGCTGTTCTGAAGTTGTTTCTATACACAAAAGATTGAGAGAGACTAAAACTGATGCTTTAAATTCATTCTGATTATATCGTGAGATAGCTGGAGATACCAGTACTAATATTTAGGCCTTTACCTTTACAGAACATTTCAGAATGTACTTCTGCATTGGTATTTCTGTCAGACACACACAGAATGGTGTTTTTCACTCAGTTTAAACCCCGGACACAGCAGGAATGCAGTAAATTGGAGAAATGGTTGGTCTGAGGTTACAGCCTTGAGAAAGTTCACCTTACGAGGTCATGGCCATAGTAATTGTTAGTCAGATTACTCAGTAGGAGACACCCAAACCCCACACACATACGCCAACTACAGTAGAGCGGGTTGTGTTTAATTGTGTTTGTGGTTTGTCAGAAGGCCGCTGACCCAGAACTCAAGGGTTAGAATACGTCACAGAGAGAATGGTCCCTCAGAGAACAAAAACGTCTATACATTCCTCGACTTTTAACAATCCATTGCGAATCCAGTTGTTCCTGAGGGCAATGAGAACACTGTTTTACAGTCCAGCAATATATTAATAAAATGTGTAACTTTAATGCTTTGGATAAAAGCATCTGCCAAATGCACAAATTCAAATGTAAATTTTTTGCTGCACTGTTGGAAAATAATTGATTTGAACAAGTTATTTAAATATTTAAGTGAAACAATGTGGTAATTTAATTGTGATGTCTTTGAGCCAAAGGTTAAGTTAAAACTACAATTTAAATAGTAAAATTTTTAATGTTTCAAATTTAAACCTTAAAATTAACTGTTACACTAACCTATGACAGATAAATTGAGAAAACGTATTATACATGAATAATTGACAATAGTTTTAATAGTAGTAATAAGCAAATTATTCACTATTGGTTAGTGTGGCGAAAAGTTCATTTATTAGCTAGTTTTAATACGATTTACTAAGTTCATTATTGAATAAAATTTTTTTACATCTAAATTAATCAAATGTATAATTTTAATATATAATATTTAGATGTTTTTTCTTTGCATATTTGTGATACAATACCATATAGAGAAAAAAAATCTAGCCTATATAGAAAAACAAAACTAAAATTCCACTGAGGTTGCCATTAAACATGTGTAGTGTCTGGACCAATCAAACACAAACAATAAGATTTTTGCTAAAGGATGCGAAGCAGGAAAAGCACTGCATGTTCAAACAGCAAAAAAGGAAGGGACAATGCACAGAGAAATTGACTTTTCTACTAATTAATTCATATGAAAACCTTTCTTTGATTGAATACACTTATCCTTCAGGTCATTGTGTATGTTGTATTTGATATTTTTAGACTTTTATGCATGCTTATGATGGAACACATTCCTGTCATCCTGCCTATATGTAATCATACCATGTTTAGCATATATGAATTTGTCTTCTGATGATCTAAACAAGAGTGCATAATATGATGGTACATATGCAACATATTAGTGTTCTAAGAAACTTTAGTAATTTTGATTCAAGTTCCATTTGCAAATTACCATGCCCTCACACAAAGGGCCATAAAAACTCCCCAGTATCTCAGAACTCCCACTTGTGATTCCGGACTTCCTCATTGGACAAGTCCTTCTTGAGAGGCGTGAATCTTTGCAGGTTTTAAAGGCCACACTTCATGTGACCCGCCAGAGTCGGTGGTTCGGTTAGATTCTAAGACGAAGACATGAGCTAGAACACTTCTGCAACCCCCTAAGTACGTGCCAGGCTTCGGCCTTGACTTTTCCATTCACCAAGATTCTCTGACTCAAACTGGTTCTTTTTCATAAACCAACTTCAGCAAAGATCAACTTGGAACTTCAGATTGCATCAAACCTCTCTTTCAAACAGATGAGACGTGCAAGTATCAAACTTAGCCTTATTAAATGATACATGAGGTATCACTTACACCTTTTTACAAAAGTGTGTTTGAACTAAGAATCTGATGTTTCTTCCAGGCTGTAAATCTGCTGAATATCAAATGATACCATAGCTTCATATTTTTATTTCTCTTCTCTTTACTGCGTTAAGCTTAACCCTTCCATATACACCGGTATGCGTGTGTTGTGTGTTGTGTCTCTCTGGTTTTTTGGTGTGTAGGTGAGGTGTATGTTAGACCAGTTTAAGTGTTTATGTAGTGTAGCGTCTGGACCACTCAAACACAAAATATATATTTTGTTAGCTATATTTAAAAAATACTCTGTAACACCCCAGGAAGCCGAAACAGGCCACTTTGTTGCATGGCAACCAACACCGATACATTCCGACCTCCTGGAATTTAGGATGAAGAGAAAATCACTTCCTTGCCATAAGGAAAATCACAAGGGACGGACTGTTCTTTGCTAATTTACTTAATAGGAAACCTTCTTGAATGAAACACACATGTCCTTAGGTCATTGGGTATCTTATTGTATCGTGATGTTGTCTTTGAAATGTAACTGTTAGAGGCTGATAATGAAACACATACTGTCAGCTACATAATCAACCTACCATGTTTAGTATTATGAATTTGACCTCCCCACTTTATTATTCGGATGATCTAATTGAGAGTGTACATAATATGTGGATACCTATGCAACATATTAGTGTTCTAAGAATCTTTAGTAATTTCGATCAGTTTCATATGCAAATTACCATGCTTTCAAACAAAGGGCCATAAAAACGCCCCAGTATCTCAGAACTCCCACTTGAGATTCCGGACTTCCTCATTGGACAAGCCCATCTTGAGAGGCGTGAAACTCTGCAGGCTTTAAAGGCCACACTTCATGTGACCCCCCCAGTCGGTGGTTCTGTTAGGTTTCGATAAGGCACTCCAACGCTCCAGAACATCCTAAGCTACGTGCCAGGCTTCGGCCTCGACCTCTCCATTAATCAAGATTCTCTGACTCAAAACTAGTTCTTTTCATCGACCCAAATTCAGCAAAAATCAACTGGAAACTTCAGATTACATCAAACCTCTTTCAGACAGATGAGACATGCAAGTATCAAACTTAGCCTTATTAATTGATACATGAGGTATCACTTACACCTTTTTACAAAGGTGTGTTTGAACTAAGAATTTGATGTTTCCCTCAGGAGTAGATCTGCTGAATATGCAAATGGCTCAAAAACTTCATGTTCTTATTTCTCTTCTCTTTAAAAGGTTAAGCTTTAACCCTTTCCTATACAAAAAGTATGCGTGTGTGTGTGTGTGTGTATATATATTAGACAGTATATATGGGGTTATGGTAGTCTGTTAGACCAGTTTGTGTGTGTGTGTAGGATGTTAGACCAGTTTGTGTGTTTATGTTGTATGTTAGACTAGTTTAAGTTTTTATGTTGTTAATAAAACCTTACTTGTATCACATTTTTGACGTGGTTCATTGTTTGCTTATAAATGGAGTCACTTAATCATGCGATTTATGCTACACGCTTTTGGAGAATTGTACAGGAAGGAAGTTATTTCCTTTAACCAGGAAATTAACGTTCTTAGAATGACAAGACAGTTGACCCTGAGAGGTCAAGTAAATATCTGCAGCGGATCTAAATGTTTATAATTAATTTTAACTAGTTATGATTAATTATTCATATTTCCTCATGAGCTGATTCGTTACAGTAGTATGTTAGACTAGTTTAAGTGTTTATGTAGTATGTTAGACTAGTTTAAGTATCACACTTGACGTTGTTCATTGTATGCTCATAACTGCGGAGTCACTTAATCATGCAGATTTATGTTACAAGCTTATAGAATTGTACAGTAGAAAGTTATTTCCCTTAACCAGGAAATTAACGTTCTTAGAATGACAAGACAGTTGACCCTGAGAGGTAAAGTAAATACTTACAGCGGATCTAAAATTTATAATTAATTATAACTAGTTATGATTAATTATTAATATTTCCCCATGAGCTGATTCGCTACATATGCATTACAGCAGATCTTTTCTTAAGTATGTTGGAGTCGATTTTATGTATGTCACTTACACTTTCGATTTATACTACTTAACATTGCATTTCCTAATAAAGTTGCCAGCCAGCTGGTTACAGGTACAGTTACAATTGACTCACCAAAGCCAACTTAACTAGCACTTGCCGCTATAAGACAGTGTTAATTCTAGGCTCTGATTCCATCTATACACTCAGTCAATGACAGACTACTGTAACGGCATTATAAACTTAAAGCAAAAACATTTATATTGCCGTAAAGCGAATGCAGCTGTTTCAAAAACAGCTTTAACTCAAATGGCACAGGTGGCTGTTCAATCTGGTTTTATTTTATGACATCTCTACTCAAACCAAAAGATGAGGCAATACGTTTCCCCCATTCTGGATGTGCCAAAATACTCCCTGAAGTTATATGACTTAACCCACAGCTTGAAGTCTCTTAAACTCACAGGCCACTGGCACGCACTTGGAGAAGTTTTGCACTGTCTGTGCATAAAAATTGATGAGCCTCAGTTTTAATCTTATCCCAAAAACTCTGACAAAAGTTCTAAGTATAGAAGTCAACCAATTACAAGACTCGCAAGGAAACACACACTGCACTAATTAAAAAGAAAACAACAGACTAATGAACAAAGTGTCTCTACGGTGAAGCATGAACAGACACATTCCACTTGACCACAATATGCCAATGATCCAATGCCTTCTCGCAAGAGACTCTTTGAGTCAATGGCATAATCAGTCATCTGGAATGCTGATGTCTACATCACACTCCCCATGAATTGTCCTCAAACAAAAGTACAGAAGAGGAGAAACAAAAAAAGAAAAAGAAACACCCACAATGCCTTGCAAACATGACCATCTGGACTGAGCTGTTGGAGGATTAAAAGGGGGCCATGTAGGGGTGGTGCGAGCTGTAGAGTGTCTCTCGCTCTAATTTTTCTTTCTTTGAGATAATTACAGGGTACCGCTGGGATGGACGGATTGAGGAGAGAGATGCTCCGAGTCTGGGTTGCCGCCCTTGGTTCTCGACATCACCACAGAGCCAAAGTGTGCGGTCGGATCCACAGGGTGGACACTCCAGCAGCGCCTGAAGAGAACAGAGCCAGACAGCACCACAAAACCCAAACCAACAGCGCAGGCTATTTAAAGCGCATACCAGCTCATCCCTGCAGCCTCAGCTAAACAGGCTTGGAAACTAAACTACCAGCAGAACCACTCAGAAAATTGTTTAATGGAGAAGAGTCAGTGGGGAGGTTTAATATGACATCCAGTTCTTACAGTGTAAAGCTAAAAGCACCAAAGAGATGCTGCTTTGAAACATACTTGTGAAACATATTTTAAAACAGAAGCAGACTTTACAGTATTCACATTCTCAATATGAACCGTTAACCATACATTTATTACATACACACACACAAACATCAACAGAAAAAGTACTGTCAGCTTATTATTTGTTAATTCTAAAACAGTGCAATGTAAAATTCTAAATACTGGTGAAACATTTTAAAAAATAATACAGAAAAAGTCCTTCAAATTATAAAGAACATTTTAACATTTTTGCAGTTGTTTTTAGAATGTATATACATTTTATTATAATAGTATATATATACTAATTTAGAAACATCCTTTAAAAGCTAAAATTATGAAAACAAAACACATAAATGCATATTTATGTTTATAATTGTATACACATTAAAAACACATATACACATTTATTCATGAATGCAATTTCATGCTGCTTAAAGTACTCAAAACCTATCTAATGCTTTTTGACATAAAAAATTAATAAGTATATCTATTCATCCAATTCAAACCCTTCTTGTTTCCATATCCACAATTTACATAAATATTTTATAATTTCTCCTTACATGGCCAAGGTTGCACAGAAAGGGAAAAATTATTAACCAATACTATCATAGTCTACCATGGTCCACTTTTCACGGTCCAGACAAATCCCATATTGCATTATTTTCAGCTCCATATTCTTCTACACTCTGAAAACTGTCACATTATGGAAGATGAATGCATTGCAAATGCCATTTCATGCTGTCTTTATAAGTACTTGTGGAGGAAGTACTCAAAACCTATCTGATTCTACTCGACATGCGAAAGGAAAAAAGAAAAATTACCCATTTTAGGAACTCATTCATCCGACTCAAAGCCTTCTCTTTCCAAAACCACAAACCCCAAATAAATACAGGCCGCGAGAACTTAAAACGGCAATGGGTTTGCCCTCAATTTCAGGTGAATGACGACGATTCCTCATGCGAGTTCATCTATCAGGCCTCTGGACAGGTTCACAGCAGGCCACGGAGATGAGGCCATAACTCAGCCCTGGCATCTATCCACTCTTTTCTCCATCTTTGCTCTGGGTGTGGGGATTATGGCATCACAGATATGAGCTCCACAAGTTATGGCCTCCACTCTGTAGCGCAGGTGTCAGGGTCGAGTGTGATTTGGAGATGGAGAGCAGATACAGAGAGCTCCCTAGGGAAAGCTGGACACACAGCACTAAAGTCAAGCTTACGGAGCACCTAATGGACCTGAGTGATGGTATGTCACAACAGTATAAACGGTACACGGATTAGAGAGGAGGAAGTTTTTAATGAGGAAGCGATAGAAAGTTTAGCTTCTTGTATTATTAGAGGGGCAATTTCCCTTTAGATTTACAGTAACTGTCGTTTCAAAAATGGATTTAGCAGTGCATCATGTATAAAACCACAAGAGATGCAGATGCACTTTTAAAAGGCAACATATTTAAAATGGGAATATGTTTTTTCACTTAGAATTCTGTTAGAAGACAATAATTCCTTTTAAGAAATTCTTCCAACATGAAACATCCATGAGTTGCCTGAAAAAGGAACTAAATGTCATGCTTAAAAAGTGACTAGGCAATCCATTGATGTATAATTCATGCTGCCTTTGCCATCAAAATTTCTAATTTTTCATTTTTGGGAGCTTTTTAGCCAGCATTTTGAAGCGAATGTTTTGTGCATTACTCTGGTCGCAATATATATGTGCAGAAACTACTTTGCTAAGTGCTCCGTTTCCTGTCTCCACATTAAAAATCATAACCCCCATTCCTCAACGCTTTTATTATGCTCCAAAATCAAATGCCAACGTCCCGTTTTTAATAAAGCCCTTATACGACAAGGGATATCTGATAGTGCTCACTTAAATATGTTACCAACCTTGGTCCTCACAAGCCTTTGGTTGAATAAAAGGTCAGTGCAATGATTTAAGAGACCGTTCTCATTTACATGCGTGATATCAGGACTCCAAACCAAAAAAAGGCTTCTTTACCCCCGCCACCTCACATCTGCTCTTTCTCAACGCAAATTAAATGATAACTAGCACAGGAGGCATAACACTGCCCAGGACTGGCCTGACACTTGTTTCTGCACTCATTCCACCTCAGGGAACGCCGTGAGACAAAATGTCATTTCTAGTTTTAAATGAACCCTGCAACTTATTACAAACATGAGGCATTTGAAAACAGAAGGCACTGCTTAACAAATCTACTCAGACTGCAGCTTACACAACAAAACCAATACAGTGCACAATCTGCAATACCTGCAGTAACTGAAACTTTGGTTTTATTGCTCAGTCAGAGGATTCATACTTGCTCTAATAGCTATGATATGAGGAAAATGAAAGAGAAATGCATGTCTTGACAACCTGAGGAAAATTATAATTTCCCCATTTTTAAGATTCCACACATTTCTGAGACAGTCAAGTGAGGCAAGAAAGAAAAACACGTTAAGCCTATATGGTTTGTATAGCATAAGAATGCTGGTAGGCGTCTAATTAAATAAATTAGTCACTGCAAATGTAGGAATCTAACCCTAGAGACACATTGATTTCACAACTGGCGACAGTGGACGCTCTCGTCGCTCGCTTGCTCTCTGGATTATTGCTTCTCAACGGCGCGTAACTGTCCTGCAGCTCTAGTTTTCTTTAATGTTATTATAACGTGCCCTAACGCCACTTAGGAAAATAAATGTGTCATCCCAATGGGGTAGAGGGGTAAAAAGATTATGAAAAGCTACCGTTCTCCATGTGAGAGAGTTGATAGAGATGTGGCTTTTCCGTCCGTTAGAAACAAGTGGCGGGACCAAGTGAGATAGCCTATTTGTTATACAACGCATACTTGAATATCACAAAGGCTGGCAGCAGAGATTCATGATATTTGCGTTGAGTCGGTTCTTCTCATTAAGTGTGACTGGTACAGTCCAATTCTAGAACAAATTATTCCCATGATCTGGTTCTCTTTATCGAATCAAAATGACGACCAGTGCAGTCCGATTCCCCAGTGAATAACTCTTATGAGCTGGTTCATCACAGTTAATCAAAAACATGCAACGGGGCCAGTGCAGTCATATTCCCCAAATAACGACTTTGTGATGAGTCGTTTGTTTTAGGGAATTAAAAACAAGTATGAATCAGTCCGAGTTGTTTTTGAATTGATCTGACTCACTTGCTTAACCGCAAATTAATGGCCGACCCAAAATGAACCAAGGCAAACTGTAGCCTACTTAAGGTTCTTGAGACTTAAATTAATAGGTTTATAAGAAAATGTGCAGTTAAACATACATACGAGTTTTGTATATTCTATATATTAAGTAAACACCAGATGTTGCCAGATTTTGCTTTAGTAACTATTATTTAATATAGGCTAGGCTACATTTAGTTCTCACTTATGCCTCCCATTTAAGAAGTTTTTTTAAAAGTCGGTAAAAGTTTGTGTTAACACCATTTTTTCTATTATTTCGCGCTCCTTTTGCCTTCAGTCTGAAGAAACAATCAATCATTTGTTTTGGGACTGTGCTTATTCTAAAGTGTTCTGGGTTGACTTTTCCAATTTTGTTAACAAATATTTATCTCCAAACTTTTGTATAACCCCAAAAATTGTGTTTTTTTGGTTACTCTTTGAATTTAGACCCTTCTCACTGCAAATGTATTATTAATCTATTGCTATATCTTGCTAAATTTTACATTCATAAGTGCAAATTTTCAAAGGCAGCAAATCCCTAAGTTTTTATTTCCGGAAGATGATGTGTATGTAAACTCTTTAAGAAACTCTAATAATTCTATTGCATGTAAGATTTTCATGGTGTAGTCTTATATATATATCTATATATATATATTATTCTCATTTGTAGCGTTATCGGTTTTGTAGATAAGCTACAGGATTCTCTCATTATTTTGGCAACAGACTAGCCTACTGAGGGCAGTAAATGCATGCCACAAGAATCGCATGCATCAGAAGTACTCAAAGCATCATAAATGGAACCGAAACACAATTCCCATTCCTAAATATCACTATCTGACTCTAATTCTAAATTGCCAGGCTCAAACACGGGCAGTTCCCCCAGGCTGACAATTCCCCCGTTATAAATTAACGTGCAGAGTGCGATATTCTTAGGCATCATCCCTTTCCCAACAATCACAAATAGACGCACGTGATTCGCGTCCTTGAGTGCATCCCAAAAAAAAACAGCAACACACGCTCAAGACTTAATGTTTCAAAGTTGCACGACTGGCTGTGTTTATCCGCTGACAGTTGTCATGCTCGCGCCGCCATTCCACACACTGTCGCAACATGTAACAGAATGAAAAGAACAAAAGCCGCCGCCGCCGCTGCTACATTCGGCTCAACGTTCTCCGGTTGCTACGAAACCGGTGATCAAGAACGTGCAGATGTATCAGGTTCATTCACTGGCATACCTGTCATCGTAGCAGAAATCGGCGTCCAGTGTGTTGACATACAGGAGCAGTGCCACGGCGCTGCACACCAACTCTGCGATCATCTCTCAAAAAGAAAAGAAGGAAAGGAAATGAAAGTAGAAGGATGATATTAATAAAGCCCTTCTTTGATTTCTCTCTTCGTCTTTGTCAAAATGCCTTTGCCAAAAAACAATATCCGAGTCCCCATCCTTGCAAAGAGTTGAAATGAATTATCCAGACATCCTCTTCTTAACCCATGTTATTTGCGGAGAGAATCCCGTAGGCTAGAGTGGATGGTGCACATACAGTATTTACAGTACGCTCGACTGTCCTTACACCGAGAGTGTTGAGATGATGCATAGTGGACGCCGAGTAAATGTCGTGATTGAGCCGCGTGTGGTTAGTTGCTCCAGTGCGCCTGCGCACAACCCCTCCTACTGGGTATGCATACACATACACATGGTCTGACTTAACCCTCTATTGCACGCATTCTGAAATGTTTCCAAAATATTTGATTCCCTTTTCTTGCACATTTTTAGTCAAATAAAACGTTTTGAATAGCAATATTCGTGGGTGTTTCTTACTATATAAATAAACCAGTCATTTCGTGCACTCCAAATTGGCTTTTGGCACCCTTAGCACTATTAATAACAGTGCTAGATACATTTAAATAAGGATAAAATATGTCCTGTTCAATTTGACCTCTTTAACAGGTATGCAATCAAGAATATCAAGATTCATCTTTTGTTATCTGTTATATTTGCTCTTATTTCTTATAATGATAGTTTGTTACATTGTATGTTGTTTACTGCACATTTACTTGCACATTGTTTAAGTGTTATCATGATTTATGGCAAGGCCACTCAGGATGAATGTTGATTTGTTATATGGACTTTTGTTTTACCATCTCTAGTATTAATAGTGCTTATCAGTATATTTCAAGGTCAAAATAATATTGTAGCAATCAAGGTAGATTGATATAGTATATCGTAATATGATATTTGCTTATGACACACGAGCATAAATTATTAACTGTAAAATATACAAGCACCAAAATGCCTCAAGTGTTCTCACCACACACACACACACACACACTAGTCAACATTTGAAGTGAGTCAAAACCTTTCATCAAAGTTGTCCTAAAAAACCTAAAACCAAAACTGTGTTCTGTCTAGGATTAACTTTTTTGATCCACTTCAATATATATTATATATTGATATATATATATGTTGCTGTGTGGTGTGGTGTGTGTGTTTTACGTGGAAAAATGAGGCAAGCGAGTGTAGTGCAGAAATGATTTTTCACACAGATGTATTTAAATGGTGAAATATTTTGGGTGAAATTCATTTAACGTATTCATATGAGTCTTTCTTCTGTAGCCTAAAATGCAGCTCATGACATAAGAGTGCAAGGCATGTCCTTTGAGTGAAATAATTATTCACGTCTCAGATTTAATTTGCTGTGGTGTTAACATTAATTATTGAATCATGTCACAAATATAGCGGCGTGAATTTAAAATGTGCTGAAAATGCATGCTAGACAAGAAAGTGAAATTCAAAAGGGAGTCATTTTGTGATTATGCAGATGATCAGCAGACCATTTAGGCACAAATTGAATATTATGACATGTTTTCGCACTTGAATTTGAAGCAGATGTGTCCCGTTGAAATAACTGGTGTTGAAATCAATTGTTTTAGGTCTGCAACCATAACCAACTTTTGTGATTACTGTTTATTTTGTATATAACACTCAGTTCTTGTTAAAACCAGGTAAGTTATTATTAATACATATAACAAAGGTCATAATGATACAAATGTCAAGTCTATATACATGCAATCCTTAATGAGCTTAATTTTTAAAACATCCAGTAGAGGGCCCACATTCAGGGGGGAAAAAAATCAAGTCATTGTCTTTGGCAAAAGTGGGAAAACACTGTCTTTTCAAATGAATTGCTCCTATAATCAGGTCTTCAACCTACACATATTTTTCATTTAGCAGAGGCCATACACTTTAGGCAGGCTTTATGTGTAATATGTACTGCTTTCTTCAAACAGCAGGGAGTATTTGGATCCCTTTGAAGACTTGAGAAATTGAAGAAAAGAAACTGAGGAAGAGAGAAAGAATCAATCTTGTAGTTGCTGAGGACACAAAGAGTGCTCTATGGTCCAGTGAATATTGATGTAATTCTAGTTCAATAGCGAGACCCAGGCTACTTAGACAGTCTTCAATGTGGCCATTCACAGAACAGCAGGATGCTATGACGTAATCTGTTAGAGAACTGAAGGAATCACAGGAACTTACCCTTCTGTCTCACTGTAACAGACTCAGTGGATTTTCACTGAAATTGTCTTATAGGAATGGGTGTGCCGCTAGACAACCATTTGTTTTTTTCTGAGACTGTAATTACCATTTTGCTCCCTCCTGACTGCATGGCTTAATTTGAGATAATTCTGTGCACACAGCACTAAAAGAGTATTTTACATTTATAATGTTAGCTGTATTGTATTTCATTTTCACAAATTAAAAGTTTTCATAAATGTTACAGTGGTATAATTCTGTATTCTTGCAGTTTTTTTCTAAATTAGTAGGTTCTATGTTTCCCAAATCCTGCTTTTTGGGTATACCACGTATCAGATCTGCAAACAATTTTTGTTTGCCTCCTGCTAGGGATATAGACGGAAACCTCAGAATTCCTGTCACTGTGATAATTCTACATAGATAAGGCCAGTATTTAAACTAAGACCCACAAATTTAGGCTTAGCACAGTCTGAAATCCCACAAAAACTCTTTTAAAGCAAAATAAGTAAGCTTGAAGTACGTGGCCCCTCAAATTCATTTGCAGCACAGTCCCAGCTTCAAATTACACGGCAAACTTCACATTTGAAAGTATAAATGGTTTGTTTGAGTTCACAATAAAGAGCTCAAAAGCCTACATATTGTTTGCTTATGGGTAACACTTTAAGCTTATGAAGAATTATATACCATGTAAATTTGATGTAGGTTTAATGTAGCATGCGGGAATGTCATTACCTAAAGTATAATATCAAATTCCTGTATATGAAATAGGTGTAATCCCTCTTGTACATGTATTATTTGCACATGTCATTTGTCAATGTCAAATTTGTATGATTTTCTAATAATCTGTTTCCTGTGTGGGGAAAACCTCCATTACTCTAAAGCGAACAGCCTGCTATTTACATATAGCTTTTAAACCCAGTTGCCTATTAGTTATTTATATTAACAACCAGCACTTTTAATGCATTATATGCTTCATAAATATATTCTGAAAATTTAAGAGGGCCCTTGATCTGTGGTTTACCATATATCGTTAAATGACTGAGTTCTGTTTCAATAGAGGGTCTTTTTGGATTATGGAAATTTACAAATGCATTTAAAGGAATAGTTTACCCAAAAATGAACATATGCTGAAAACGTACTCACTCTCAGGCCATCCGAGATGTAGATGAGTTTCTTCATCAGAACAAATTTGGAGAAATGTAGCAAAATCACTTGCTCACCAATGGATCCTCTGTAGTGAATGGGTGCCGTCAGAATGAGAGTCCAAACAGCTGATAAAAGCATCACAATAATCCACAAGTGTTCCACATGATTCACCAACATGACTGCGAGTGTGATATTGCTTTAATTCAACAATTCAATAAACAAGAGGTTAATTTTAAGTACATTTTTGACACAATGTTGCCAGTTGTGTATTTTTGCTCCACTAAAGAAAATAGTTGAATTTTATGACTACAACAGTTTGTCATATTTATTTCGCAAGAGCGACACTTGTGATTGATAATATTTGCTCCTTCATTATTCATTTATGGCTGCAGGTTTAGTAAGCTTGGAACCATGGGCTGTAATTGTGCACAATATTGCATTTATGCTGTCTTTTGTTTCACAATGCATTTTTGTTATTAACTTCCCATCAGTGTTTGAAGAGATAGAAATTTGCCTGGCCAAAAAAATAAGCTGACCTTTAGTAAGACCATTTTTAAAACTCAGAAGTGCTGAATTCAGTAGAGTAGCAATTGAAAATGCCATTTCAATAACAGACCACATAGGGAGAAGGGTTCTTTGTGTCATTAGTGAGGCATTTATGAAAGAGAAAGTCATTCACTAGCAAAAAGGTTGTAAGTCAGCCAGCTTGTACTAAGAAAATTAACACATACCTTTCCTCTGCTTTTTGATTTTACATTTTGATTTCAAACATTATGCAGACCCACTAATAATGAACCTAAGTGAATAACTGCATACTGACCTTCAACAGAGTTAAGTTGGAAAACCGAGGCCTTTTGGATGTCTTTCAATGATTAAACTCAAAATTGAATTTGACAGATCTGGCATGTATGAGTCACTGATGACTAACTTTCACATTTCCGTTCGTATGTACGCATGATTTCAACTTTGGTAACCTTATCTGCAAAAAAGAAGACGTTTTGCCAGTTCCCTACTGAGCACCTATGGTCTTGAGAGTGTGTGTGTGTGTGTGTGATGTGAGGTATGAATGAATTTATGTACTTGGAAAAGATCCACTAGTCTACATTATGTGAGTTGGAGCGAAGTGTTTCATGCCCATGAAGCACAAAGAATCGGTATTTTACGCTTGAGTACCTGCACCTGCACACATTCGCAAAACATCAGAAGTAGTTAAGGTTATTTCCAGCAGAGATGGAAATCTCAGATTACTCACAGAAGTGCGATAAAGAATGAACGGATGAATGGCACAGGCAACAGAAGACCGTAATACAAAATCTAACCCAGAACGTCACTGTAAAAACAACAGGAGATTATAGATAACCTTTCTTCAGGCTCACTTCTACATGAATTTATGTGTAAGGAAATTCCAGGGTGTAAAAGACTGCTTCTTCGTGGTATCAGGTAAAGGATCCTACTTTTTGCAGCAGAATATCTTACATTTCCCATCTGTTTATGCTGTACGAATGTAGGAATGTGAGCATTTTTGTGGCTTTATTCTCAAAAAGTTGTAGACAGAAGGGGGTCAATGACTGTCATTAAGAGGCTTGGATGGAGGCATGTTCCCCACAACCGGCCCGTTCCAGCCGCCCATAGTTTCTCTCCGCATCCAATGACTTTCCCACATCTGATTTACATAATCAAATAACCCCGTTGCACAGTTTTTCCACACTCAAAACTCTCAAATCGCTCAAATAAACCTTTGCTCCATATCCTCACACATTTTTTCCTCGCATATCAGTCAAATATCCAAGTAGAGCATGTTTTAAAGTCAAATGTCTGGCATTCACAACCCATTATATGACACATTTCCAACTTGAACAGAATGTTCAATGAAAAAAGAAGTAAGACGGAACTTGATTTTATCTGTCGAGAAATCATGGACGTTAAAAAGTAAATGGTTTGTTGAAAAATAAGAGGCATTGGTGATGTCAGCTGAAAAGGAAAGTAATTTTTATCCTGGAGTCTTTAAGACATTTTTTTCTTTTGAATAACATCCAGTGATGAATTGTTTACAGTATGACCAGGAATATGTATAAAAAGGAAAACTAAGCTAGTTTACATTGATGAGAGTATCTTCGGTCCATGCACCATGATGGTCTACTAACGTATGCTTTAAGTGATTCTCTCTAATCCATCACATTTTAGGAAATTTCCCAGGTGTGATTCAGCAGGCATGCTGACATTTGACCTATCCATGTGCACAGATGGTGCGCTGCAGAATGCCTTCCAGTCATTGGCCGGGCACTCCTTTTGGTGCCTCATAGAAAAGTGGGTCAGCAGACTCGCTGGTGTTGACCTTCAAGCCTGGGACCGAGAGAGGGTGACTACAAGACATTTGGAATAATTAAGTTATCTAGATTTTATTTATAGGCTAGGATGGTTGCTAGGTTGTTGGTTGCAGGAAATAAACATAACAGTTTAAAATGGGAGTTTTGTGACTTTTAGTACATTTTAAGTTTGTAGATTTGTATTGTTACAATGTTGGCATATGTAAATGAACAATGTGTAGTCTATCTCTGTTTTACCTGCACCCAGAAATCCCTTTATTTCTCTGCAAATGTCAGCCAGATGATGCAAATTGTGTCATTTTGTGTCATCCAGCGGATTTTTGACACCTCCAGGTCTTTTGGATCTAGAGATTGATATTTAGCATTTTTGTATTTACCCCCACAGAGAGTCATCAACAGTGACGCCAAAATTAAAAGTGAATTACCATAGCTTTTTTTCTCTCAGTTTTCTCTATCAGAAATGTGTTGAATTGAATGCAATGTAAGTGGCTTTGGATAAAAACCACATTTTGGGGGGGGGAAACATACATTTGCATATTGGCATTTCATGTTTTTGCCAGGCTGTGACATAAACTAAATGCTCTGTAAGGAAGCGAATACTGTATTTATATATTTCCAATCATTTAGTCATGTTTATCTAGCTTGCATTCATCTGCCTCCCCTTTTGAGTGCAACACCTGCATCTAAAAAAACAAACATTCAACAACTCTATCATAGAACCAAGGCAGGTTATGGCCAAACAATTTCTGTATGCTTGTCTCATAAATAAATGGCTGTATGATGAAGATGTAAGATTTAATGGTGCCTCATTACATAAAAAGATATTAGTGCAATAAATCTTAAACCAATAAACCTTAATATTACTGTGCAACATACAAAGGTTTTGACCCGTAAACACAGCAAAAAGCAAAATAATGTTTATTGCATTAACTCACTTTCTTAGTTAATGCAGAGTTGTTTACTGGTGATGACAGGATCATTTCATAGGCCATTAACAGCGACAACTGTCAATGTTTCATAATTCTCTCATAGCCAAGTACACTTCAAATTTTTGGATGAAAAAATGATTGACAGCTTTGGTGGCGGCACATAACACTAAGCACCAAGGATCAATCAAACCTTCCCATCAATCATTTCTGCATATCCAGGGTTTGGCACCCTTTGAACTGTCGCTGACAACATGACACACTCTTCAACAGAGCGGCTACAGAGGTATGTGGGATGTTTCTAGACCCAAACCTTTACGATGAAGGTTTTTACAACCAGCAGTGGAGCAGCGCTGGTTCTGATGAGCAGCATGCCATCATAAAGCCAAGAAGCATGTGATGAGATTCCCAGCAGATTGAAGCTAATGTGTCTGGCAGAGGAACCACATGGAAAGCTGAATCATCCTGTAGACCACAGACAGAGCATACTACTGCTCTTTGTACGATGCACACACACATACACACACATACACACACACACACACACACACTTGTCCAGACACACCTGACAGCAGAGCATTTTGCGGGGGAGCTTTCTGGATGAGCTGTACAGGATAAGATATCAACACTGACAGAAAACAAAAGAATCTGGAAGGTTAAGCTCATTGAAAAATGAAAAATCTGTCATCATTTATTCACTCTCATATCATGTTTAACCATATTGTTGCGCCAGCACCCAACACTTTGAACTCTCGTCGATTCTTTCAGTAGCTTTGATTCGGAATTTTCAACAACAGTTTAATGCAAAACTGATTCACAAATTAATAATTCAGATAAATGTGTGAACCAGTTCGACTGATTCATAAAAAGAATCTGCAATTGCTAGAATGCTAATTCTACTCAACACAAGAATGTCTCGTCACATAACTATAAAACTGTGCATTCACAAGAAATAACATGACTTTTCTGTACATATAAGAAAATCTGTTCTTTTAAATTGTTTTAAATAAAACTGTAGTTAAATTGCAATACTTTCAGATTTGATGAGTACCAAAGAGAGTACTTTAGCCAACAGGAAAAAGTTAAATAACCTTTACTTCAAAGCTAAACATAAAATGAAAGCTTTAAAAAGAAATTAAAGGGGGTCATATGATGTTGCTAAAAGGAACATTATTTTGTGTATTTGGTGTTATGAAATGTGTTTATGTGGTTTAAGGTTAAAAAAAACATTATTTTCCACATACTGTACATTATTGTTTCTCCTTTCTGAAACGCGTCGATTTTTACAAAGCTCATAGGTCTGAAAAGCAAGGTGTGCTGTGATTGGCCAGCTATCCAGTGCTATGAGTGGCCGAATAAGCAGCGTGTGACAGCGAAATGTTACACTACCATACTGTGAAGGATGCCCTGTCAGGCCCGGACAAGGAGCAACGACATACGAGACAAAAATATTAAAACCCATTTTAAACGAGGCATTCGTTGCATCCAGTGACATACTTATGGATTATAATGACTTATACTGTCTTTTGAAGCGTTGCATTGCATCGCGCCGCGTAAAAATAAAAACATGTCTGCATTTGTGATCAGAGAAATGACAAACAACAAGCGCTATTCTACACTGCTCAAAACTCGCGTTTAAATATGAAAACGTACTTACAGTTTGGGAGTCAGAACAGCCGGCATTGTAGTCTACTCTTCCAGGATCAGGAAACGGTCCTCCATGAAATGCGCTGGACACATCTGAATATTTGGGTTGAAGTGTTCTGGAACAGTGTTGTAAAAAACAACTTAACCACTGATTTCTAGCTGTGTCCATTTTTGGAAGGCCAAACAAAAGTAGTTTCGCTTTCACAACGAAAACACAGCGTCACACACGGCCCCGGCCTAGAGTGAGCAATTGGAGGCGCGCGGGGCGAGATGTGAGGAAGGCGCAGAGGCTAGACGTGGGAGCAGAGCGCGGGATTTGAGACCGGCGCGGACGGCAGATTACGACAAGGAGGCTTGCGCAAACATGGACGACCGGCGCATGGACTCCGCTTGTCACGGTGAAAGACGATGCCGCGTGATCACAGCGCACAGTTTTGGTATTTCATCAGCGCCAGCACAGAGCAGCTCCAGGCTGACGAAGCGGATATCATTCCTCTTGTCGGAAGCCAAACAAAAAGTAGTTTCGCTTCACAACAGAAGACACAGCGCCTTCACGAATGGCCTTGGCCGCAACAATACTAAGCGAAAAAAAAAGTTACGCTTCCTTCTTTGCGTGAACCTTTGTGCGGTTATGCAAATCATTCCAGATAGGGACATAGGTATGTGGGGGGGTGTTGGGCTGTGTTTGAAAACAAGCCATGTTAGGTATGTGTGGCTGACTTTTAACTTTTATAACGAATATCTCTTTGGTTTGAGACTTTAGTCTTTGCAACTTTACAGATTTTCTTTATGCATCAAGAGCTTGTAACAAAGAAAAAGGAAAAATTTAAATCACATCATATAACCCCTTTAATGATCTCTTCAGATATCTGAGAAACGGAAAACAATCTATGCCTAGAGATCGATATTAACTGCAAGAGACCCAGTTATCTGGTTGTGAGAGTCAAATAAGCTTGCATACTGTATATGGCTAATAAATTAGTTTTTTAAAGGGCAAGATGAGTAATGCATTATGCATTAGAGTGAATGTAGGTGAGCGTGAACTGAACTCTCACGGGGTATAGAGTTCAGGAAGAGAAAGACAGCAGGTGTTGGCAGGTAATGGTGTGTTACTTTGAGCCGAGACCAGAGATTAACCAGCCTGTGACGCTGCAGCGACTTACAATGAAGTGCACAAATCACATGAATGGCAATTATCTGTCATGGACATAACCATTAACATGATTTGTGCACTTTATTTTAAGTCACTTTGGTCTGAAAGCATCTGCTAAGAACATAAATGTAAACTCACGCTGATCTTGCTGTATGTTTAAAAGAAAGAAAAGGACATCGGTGCCTGAAACTGCATTTAAAAAACACATTATTGCACATTAAGGCTCTGTTTGCTGTAAACACTGATGCCTGAGATACAAGACCCTTCACAGAAATATAATCAAGTTACCTTAAGGTTTTTTTTTAGTCTTTCATGAAGAAATTGGAGTCTAATGCAGAATTTAGCACCTCTGAGGAAGCTCACAAAATTGCTTTTTGATAACTTACAACTTCCCCTCCTAAGACCCATTACAGTAAAAGCATTACATGAGGAAGTTTTCCAAGGGCATGTAGCTTTTAAAAGCTTTGCTTTCCCACATAGGAAACAAAACTCACTCTTTTTGAATACTCAGATAGTCATTTACAAGCTTTAAAAAAACACCTGCATGTACTGTATGTAGTTTGCAGTTTGACTATTATTAACCAATGATTTAAAGGTGCACTAAGTACTTTTTTGTTCCTTCTTTGTTGGCCCGAATAAGAAATACACTGCATATTTGTCACCCCATGGTTAATTTATTCTGTTCCCGAAAGTGTCTGTTAAAATGGAGGCTTTTGATATAAAAATGAATAGTATTTGTCTGGTTATTCAAGTAAATGTTTGACTGTTTATCTTATGCATGTATGCAAACCTGTTCTAAAGTCAGTGTTTATTCATTAGATCAGTGATATCTGGGTTTTGTAAAGTTAGTAATTAATTTATAGTGTACAGGCAGACATGCAGAAGGCAAGAAAACTGTCTGAATTGTAATGAGTCCAGTCCTGAATACTAATGCGAGGAGTGACTCTGTTTTCTGCTGCAAGGCACCAACAATAGAACTGGCCCAGTTTACTGACTGCTGATTTACCGCTGAGTGTTTGGACAAAATATACTCTCTCTCTCCTTCTACTCTCTTTTTCAGTTTTAAATATAAATTCTATAATAATACATTTTTACAACACAAAAATTGTGAGAAAATACTGCCAAACATGCCAAACTTTGCTGAATATTGTAGGCTACATGAAATAATTACAGCTTTCGTAAGACAGGGTTTCAGGCATCTTAATGCTCAGATACAGTTGTGTTTCTTTGGTTGGAAACTTGCACACTGAGCGCGATTATTATGACAACCATTGCCACATCCACAATGTAGTGAAATGCTTCATATACATCTCCATAAACAGAGAGGACTGTGTTACTTGTGACCAGGAGTAGGATATAGCATCAAATGTTGGGCCCCAGGAATGGAATTTTCTTCTGGTCTCCTAACCGATTTACAGTTTCATAAAATTTGGAGTGTCAAAATATAAATAAATAAATTACATTGTGTTAAGAAAGAATATACGCAACATTATTCATGGTTTTAGTTGAACTGAAAGAATGTGAATGTAAGTAATTCATATACAGTATACTGTATAACTAAACTGCAGTATAGTTGTTTTAATAAATAATTTTATTCAGCAGGCTCAAAAGTGAAAGTAAAAACAACCATTAAACCAATTTCTATTCAATTTGTAAAAAAAAAAAAATTGTTCTCAAGGTTCTTCAGAAATCATTCTAATATGCTTATTTGATGCTCAGGAATAATTTATTGTGGAAACTATAAAACACTACTATTCAACAGATTAAAAACAAATACTATTCTCCAAGGATGCATTAAATTGATCAAAAGTGACAGCTAATACACTTATAATCTTACAAAAGATTTCTATTTAAAATAAATGATTTCTGATCATTACAATTTATAATCATCAAAGAAATCGAGGGGGAAAAATGAATTCAGGTTTCCTAAAAAATATTAAGCAGCAAAAAACTGTTGCAGCATTGGTAATAAAATTCCTTCACAGGAATAAATTACATTTTAGATACCATTCTTTTTTAAATTGTAATGATATTTCACAATATTGCTGTATTTTTGATCAAATAAAAGCAAATTTTTTTGTATTCCAAAAAATTATTATTTATACTAGGTATTTATTCTTATATATGTATGTAAACATGTATAGGAACATCACAAGATTAAACTAAGGCTGAAAATCCTAATGGTCTAGTGGTTCGCTCCTTAACTACTTAGACAACAATGCATTTGGTAAGATTTAAATGGAAATAAAAAATTATGGAAATACATTATGACAAACCGAATCCCTGGTTCAGAAAAATTATTTCTGAGTCATGAAACATTAAAAAAGTCCAACTGTGGTCTGCATATTTTCCCTGCATGCAAAAACTAAAACTAAAGGCACCACATGGACAATATCCTCAGCTCCAGAGGGGCTGCTTTTGTGCACCGCTTGAGGTGCTTTAATTACATCCTACTGGTTACAGCTCTGTCAGATTATAGAAGCTCTCTGAGCCGTGGCTTCAGTATTGAGTCTGGGAAGTGATCTGTTTGTGTGTCGTGGGCTTTTATCTGGACGTCAGGTCAGCCCAGTAGGCATATCAGTATAACACAGAGTGAGACAGATGTACAATGTGGGGGAAAAATATTTAGATTGGTCATATTGATTGATAATATTTTGACAGTCATCCAAAACACAGTCTCTTTTTCCATAACCCAGAGCCATGTCTGTTTCCACTCAGCTGGACTAAAACATAAAGACCACTTTGAATTCTATACGGTAAACATCGCTGAAATATGCGTTTAGGTTACTTCGTGTTTGGGTTGCCACACAAACTATGCACACTGTCCCCCACAAATTACATTTCACCAGTTACTTTAGACAAAAATATTGCCCTGGTCTGACCATACCTTTGATAAGAAACCATTTTCAAATCTCGCTAAAATAAAGCCAAGAAACCATATTTGCACACGTGTAAACAAAGCTGACCATCACACTGTCGAACATGAACTTACAAACATAACACACCAAATGTCAAATGTTATCTTTTTCTCACATAAAACCTGCTAGCAATGAAAAACAGGATGGAAAATGATTGGTTATCTGTATGTGAGAAGGACAAACAGCAGTGACTGAGCTGGCACTGAAAGGTCATATACTGTTAGGCCACACAGGTCACACCATGTAAATTAGGAAGAGAAAGTTTTACTCAACATGTTTACACCAAGAACAGTACTTTGAAATTAGCTTTCCATGCACAGTATCCTTGAAGATTACTCCATATTGGTCGAATAATCCCAATGTCCATGTCTAATGGTGATCAACTTATAGTTAAGTATACAGGCTACTTTACAGTACACATTTCCCATTGTTGTTTTCTATAAGTGTTGACTTGAATAGCCTTTATTTGTCATTAGCTGATAAAGGGTACTGACAATTCTATTCCTAAAAGTTATATAAATATAAAAATTTTGCTCTACTGTTTGTACATGTTAGACTGTAAGCATGTTGAGAATCAAAAATACTGCAAAAGAATCTATGTAAGTGAACAAGACTGGATACAACACGCTGGATACATAAGGCTTTTCTGGATCCTCAAAATAAAATGAAATGAAATCAAATCTAAATATTAAACTTAAATTAAAATTGTAAATATTGAATTAGCAACTACCTGAAATAAAAGAAGTTTGAGTTGAAGTACTAAAATGAGTAAAACTTATATAAAAATAAATGAAACCCTAAATAGAAACATTAGCAAAAATAAACAAATAAATAAAATCAAGCGAAAAAATAAGAGAAAAGTGAAATGTAACAATAAAAGCTAGTTTACAATATCAATAAATACTATAATAGCATATAAATAATAAAAATAAACAAGTAATTTGACTAATGTTGCTAAGCTAATGACCACATATGCTAATTGCTCAAATAAAAAAAACACAAAGCACATACATATATTTGTGAAATATGACAGAATTTAATGGTGAACTATTGTTTTCAATATTAAAAAAAAAAAATTATTACTGAGTAATAAAATATCATTATTCAGAACTTTTATCTTGATTCATTTTATCTTGATTTTTGCCCTGATTCACTACAATACAATACAACATACAATGTTACATTTTGAGCTGTCAGGTCAAACCTGGCAGAAAATCATCAAATCATCAGAACAACCCATGAGAAAAGTGAATCAAAAAACAACTCTGCCATTTTAATTTGCAATTTTATGTGATAGAGAGGCCAAAGTTTATTAATGCACCTTTAAATAATTTGAATGTATGAATTATGTGAAGGACTCAAGATCTTCATCTATATGCATGTGTTAAAACAAATAATGGAATGAATAACAGGACATATGTTAGACGAGTAACTTCATGATGAGCCATTCTCCTCAAGATCATATCCGTCACACTTTATCACACAGCCAAGAGAAGTCTCAAAATTGATTTCTTTGAAGGCTTTGAAGGCTGAATGGATGCTGTCGTTTCAGTGAGTGGTAATTCTAAGCACTTTCTGTGCCGTATTTCCAGTATGTATAGTGTGTTGTCAGCATGGCCGCCTGTTGACAGACAGGCTTAAAAATGAGGCTGGCGTTCTAGTGTGAAAAAAACTGACAGAACTGAACTGTGCACTCTCTCCACATGCTGGTAAAAACTCTTTTTCACAAACAATTGCACATGCACTCTAAGCACCAAACATAAACACAGGAATTGTCTTCTAATGAGACAGTTTAAGCAGTAGCAAAACAAAATCCCAGACAACAGCATAAAAACCAACTTATAAAGCCATGGTGGCCTGGGCATTAGAACTCTGGGCTCCAGTCCCAGCCCCAGCTAGCTATAAAAAGGTTGTGATAATGTTATTTTTTATAAGTAACCTTAATAACTATAGTTATGTACGTTTTAAGTAATAATTACATATTTTCATAACATTGCAGTCATGCTTTTTTAATCTGTTAAAATTAAGAAATTGTCATTAAAATGTATCTTCCACAGAAAGAGGGACAGACAGACAGACAGCAGACAGATAGACAATAGAAGATCGATAGATAGATAGATAGATAGATAGATAGATAGATAGATAGAAGCTAGATAGTAGATAGAAGATAGTAGATTGAGAGATTTATTTTTTAGAAAAAAATAAAAAATTTTACATACAAACACTGAAAAATTAAATACATAAGTAACTAGAATATTAAAAAGGGCTAACAAGCACTTAGCATAAAAGTAAATTTAAACCTGAAATAAAAGCTGATTAAATATTACTTTATTTAAAACTCGTAAACTTTTTCAATATTACAGTAAATAAAATAAAGTAGCAAAAGGAGGTAGATGATAGATAGATAGATAGATAGATAGACATTTTAATTTTAGGTATTGATTTATTTATTATTTATTTATTTTTAAACAGTACAATATATTAGAACCCTTTTCACATGAGTTTCCTATAACTGCAACCAAAATGCCACGTTGTGAAATGTTTTAAAAACATCTCATGCTTGCTTGGTTCAGTAAAATGTGCCTGTGCATAAAACTAACAATTCAAATTCAATTACATTTCATCTGCACTGTAACATCCGGGTCACTCTTTGTATTCATATTTTCCACTCTTCCCCCAGCCAACAATAGGATTCACCAAACATGAATCACTGAGAGTCGCTTGAGCATCCTCCCAAGACTAAAGATTTTGAATTAGCTTCTTGTATTTATCTTAAATAAACCATATAACAGTTATGGGAAACAATGTTTATTTATTGCGTGACACATAAGGGCAGAATGAAAACAACACAGCTCTGTTTACTGACTGGAACCGAGCGCATGTGGCTTTGTGCGAGGTGTGCACGCGAGGACCCAACATCACGACGCAACAACAGTCCCTTTCTCACTGTTTGCCTTACCCAACACCCCACGCTCGCGACCATCTTGCATGTGACTCTCTCGCCTCGCCACACGCGTTTATTGGTGTTTCCGGTTGCCTGAAGTGGGGCCTTCCTGGCTCTGCCTGTCTACCACCAGACATAATAACCCCACCACCGGCCCCCCCCCCCGACGGCAGATTGAGGACAGAGTGCCCGCGTCCACTTAGATGCCGTCATTATGGATGATCTAAGGCCCGCACTGCGCTTCACTCCTGATAGAACAAATATTCCAACACCAAGCTTGACTTTACCTTAACCCTGGAATCAACATGGAATATTGTATAGATGTTCTTCCCAAAAGGCTAGAGTCTGCCTGCTCTGTCCTGGCTATATATCATTGCATGCACACAATGTATTGAGTGACATATGAGGGCATTCTAATAATTTAGTAGAGGTATCTTGATTGACTCATTGGCTTTCCTAAATAAAATACGCCATTTAAATGATCAAAAAGTGATAGTAAAGTGACGGTTACAAATTGCAAGGTTTTCTTATTCTCAAAAAATCTGAGAAAGAAGAAGAGAAATGTTTCTTACGCACCAAATATTAATAATTCTGAAGGATCATGTGACACTGAAGGACTGGAGAATTCAGTTGACTCACAAGAATAAAATACATTTAAAAATGATCAAAATAGAAAATAGTATTATAAATTGTATAACATTTTACAATATGCTATGTTTATTTGTGGATTTGCCTTTTAATCATAATAATAATAATAAGAATAAGGAAGTATTCAATAATAATAATAGTATTATATATTTATTAGTGTGTTGTTGTTTTTGTGTTGTTGTTGTCACTGTCAAAATATTTATGTTCTTTACTAAATTCCATAAATTAAAGCATTTCCTTTGAAATTCAATTCACTTAAATAAATACAGGTGAATTTTTTTGGTGAAAAAAACAAAAACAAGGGCAACATTACCAAAATTAACAATTACCCCTATTTTCCCTAATTCATTATAAGACACATTTATTAAATAACTTTTGTCAATGGAAAGATAAAAAAAAAAAAAAAAAGATCATAAAGGGCTTTTATCAAAGTCAAAACTATTGTCACATCCTGACTAGACATTGCAGGCAAGTTGTTATTATATTAATACATTTTCTGTATAATCTGCTGCACTTCAGTTAACTCCTCCCTTAAATTAAATTTAAAAACAAAGCAAACTGGTTACTTCAAATGTTGGGTGGAAAACTTCTTGTGTAAGTGTGCAGATCTTGGCCAGAATATGCTACAATGAGTACCAGACTGTGAAAAGTCTGTCTACGTGAGCCTAACACCAGCATAAACCTCACATCTTGTGCAGCAGACCTGTTTATTAGAATAGACCCAGCAGCCAACAGCGTGTCCTCCCACCTATTGTGCTCGGAGAGCTTCTTCAGAGCGCGTATGGAGCAGACAATTACCATGGGGCCCAGGCATACGTCTGCCGCCCATATCAAGAGGGAAGCATGCGGCTCTCATCCCACACGTTCACATTACAAAGCCACTGTTGGTCTGTAATACATTTCACGGCATCTGGAGCCAATCTCGCCACGCTGACATACGAGCCCCTCTCAGGCACTGACCTGACTGTCATCCGTATACTCAGCCTTTGTGTTTTATATCACTCCTAATGCATAGAGGAAAAGATTTAGCACGGAGGCAGAATGTTCGAGGGGAGCGAGCTTGGAGATAAGAGACACTTCTCCCTGAAGGAGTGATTTTGGTACCTTAATGAGATGCTGAGCTCAAATATGTCAAAACTGAGTTACGGTGGTTTACAGGAGGTATGGGACCACGTCTTGTGTTTTTAACTTAAAAGCATGACTTGCATGTAACCACATTGCCACATAAGCATGCCTGGACAAACCAAAGAGCTGTAACTACAACATTCCGCCAAAAAACATCTTTTATAGTTTTCCCTCAGTCCCTCCTCTTTCATAACAACCATAATAGCAATCGGAGCACACACACACACACACACACACATATAGATATTGATATATATACATTTAGTAATTAAACAAATCGGTAAGTTCGATATATATATATAGAAGATAATATAGATATATATAAAGTATATGTTGTGTGGTGTGTGTGGTGTGTAAATTTGTTATAATTTAAAATAGAAGATTATAATTGGCATATACTATGCATGGATGACATATTACTGTATATAAAAAAAAATATATATATATTCATATATATATATTAAAATGAATATAAAATTATAAGGTTTTGGAGCCATTAACTCCATCTCCAGTTTCACATGATCCTTGGCTATTTGTTACGCATGAAACATGTCTTATTATTATTAAGGTATGAAAAAACTGTTTTTCTGTTTAGTATTGTGAAAACTGATATAATATTATTTCAAAAGGCTTGATGAATCAAAAGAACAATATATTTGAATTAATTTATTGGGACAAGTATTCTATTTTGTTTATTTATTAAGAAAAGACATTTACAATTTTAAATGTCTTTACGTCACTTGATCAATTTAATGTGTCTTGTTGCAATTATCTCTATATATATAAACTATCCCCAAATTTCGAAGGCTAATGTCCACAGTACATGGATAATAAATTAAATAATCAAATAAATGCAGCCTTGTTGTGGATGAGACTTCTTTCAAAACATTAAAAACAATCCTAATTATTGCAAACTGTAACCCAGTATTATATGTATAATTTACATATATATTCGAGATGATTTAAATATATAATATAATGCATTTATAATAATGATATAAATACATACGTTCAGGAAATCCTGAGCATGCTGAGCAACTGTCATTGAGATGAATGTGAAAGCTTCCAGATATATGCTTTCTCTGGGTACTATAGACCACCTTTAGACAAAATGATGAATGGATTTGACCAAAACATTGGGGAGGTAGCTATGCGAGCTTAAATGGTATTCCTTCTGCCATTAAATGACCAATTGTTCACATCTTCAGGGGCAGATTAGTGTAAGTATCCATTCAGGATATCTGCTGGGAAACAGAATGTGTGTGCATCTGGGGCCCAAGCAAATCTCAAATACATCCGTTCACATCTGTTTGAGTGGGACCCTCCTCTCACATCAGCAGTTTCAAAACTGCATTAGCACACAACCCTGGGTAATACAGGCCCAATGATAAATGTATGTGATGATAGAAAGAATTAAAGCAAAGTTTTACGTGCAGTCTGACAATAGCGAGCCATTGCTCGGAAAATGGGCCCTCAGCCTGATTCATTCTCACCCTCGGGTGATATTTGCGAGGAAGACAGGCACTAGAGAGGCCAGATTCCATCCTCGCTCACTTCCCTTACTCTGCTTTCAATTTAGACGAGGCTGTGAGATAGCGATTGATGTGAAATGGTGGACAAATTGGTCCTCTGAAAGAGGATGCTCTCAGGCTACATTTGTGATTGATTTTGCTCTTACCTTCACACAAGATCTATTAAGATCTGAAATTTGATAATTAGCCAGCACAGGATATTGCTCCATTTGAAGGTTGTTTCTGATGGAACTGTGCATCGCTAATAAGAACAGGCTCGTGGGAATGATGAACCTCAGCAAAGAAAAAGATTAGCTATCCTTATCACCTTTAGGACGACACGCTTCTGCATGCAAACAACCTGTAGTAGGCTTTATCAGTGGAAGAGATATAATAAATCACATTTTTAAATCATTTATAGAGGTCACAGAGAAAGTTTGAGAGTGTGTCACACAATGCTTTATTAAAGGGGTCTATGCTGCTATTAAATTTTTCCTTTCTCTTGAAGTGTTACAGATCTGGTGCATAAAGAAGATCTGTAAAGTTGCAAAGACTAAAGTCTCAAATCCAAAGAGATATCTTTATAAAAATTCAGAGTCAGCCACACCTACCTAAAAACGGCTCGTTCTAACACCCCCCCCCAAAATGTCTACGTCACTATGTGGGAAGATTTGCATAACGCCGCCCAAATGTTCACGCAAAGAAAGAAGGCATAACTTTTATTCTCGCTGTAGTATTGTTGACGCCATGTCGTGAAGGTGCTGTGTTTCATTGTGAAAGCGAAACTACTTTGTTGGCCTTCCAAAAGAAGGCGATATCCGAATCCGACGGCTGCGCCGTTCTCAAGCCCGCCGCCTCCGCTCACTCTAGGCCGCCGGCCTCTGCTCACTCTAGCCCCCGGCTTCTGCTCACTCAAGGCCGCCGTGTGTGACGGTGTGTTTCGTTTGAAAGCAAAACTACTTTGTTTGGTCTTCCAAAAGGACACGACTAGAAATCAGTGGTTAAGTTGTATTTACAACACTGTTCCAGAGCAGTTCAACCCAAATATCCAGATGTGTGCAGCACATTTTATGGAGGACCGTTCCTGAGCCTGGTAGAGTAGACTACATTGCCGGCTGTTCTGACTCACAGATTGTAAGTACGTTTTTTATATTTAAAGAATTTGCCACTGACGATTCAAACGCGAGTTTGGGGCGTGCTACAGTGGCTTTATATCTATCTATATGCAGTTTTTATAAAACATGTATTTTCCATGTGATTCTACTTGAAAGAAGTCTTTTATCCTTGTTAAAATATTGATTTTTTTTTTCAAACCCCCCAATTTTTTTTTAAAAAATATTTGCATTATTGCAATTTAATACTGCTATTGTGATGGCAAAGCTAAACTTTTAGCTGCCATTACACCAGTCACTTGAATGGTCATTTTTTCCCCCAACATTTTTAAAAGATATATTTTTTTAAAAATTGAGTAATGGATGCTGAAAATTCTGTGGAAGCCCATTTCTGCCACATAAGAAAAAAAATCATGCCTTAAAACAGATGACATTAAAGTTGTAATTATGAGATAAAAAGTTAAAATTATGACTTATAAAGTTGAAATTATGAAATAAAAAGTTGAAATGATGACTTAGATTACAATTATGAGATAAAAAGTCAAAATAATGACTTGCAGAGTCAAAATTATGAGATAAAAGTGTACAATTTTGACTTAGCTGAAATTGAGATAAAAAGCCGACATTATGACATACTAAATCAAAATTATATGATTAAAAAGTCAAAATTATGAATTTAAAAGTTGAAATTATGACTTTAAAAGTTGAAATTATGAGATAAAAGTCAAAATGATGACAAAGTCAAAATAATGACATACTAAATCAAAACTAAGAGATTAAAAAGTCAAAATTTTGAATTGAAAAGTCGAAATTATATGGAAGCCTATTTCTGCCACATAAGAAAAAACTTAATGCATTGAAAAGTCGAAATTATTTCACAATATTATTGTTTCTACTGTATTATTTATCAAATAAATGCAGCCTTGTTGACGATAAGAGAAAAAACCCAGTTGAATCACATGGAAAATACATGATAAAAACAATACAAAACACTGTTTTCTTAAAAACTACGTTTCATGAAAACAGCAAAAGCCACACACCCGGCACACAGTCATATGATTTTAAAACATACACTCCACAGCTGATAAGAGCTCTTAAAAAATAAAACCCGAGAGATATGCGGCTGTTTTCTGATTCAGAGCAGTTCACCATTATGTTGCCAAAATGTTCCTTTCACCCCATTTCAGCCGAGCACCTGTCCTCTCACAGGGTGAATTGAGAATATACGATCATCATTAATAAGCCAAGGGAGTCTTGATTTTCTCCCAGCAGGACTGAGCAAACCCAAAGCTCAGGTAGTAAGTGTTTATGAAGCATGCACAGAGACATGGAAAACCCTCCTTTCTTCATAAAATAAAAAAAAAAAAAAACCCCCCCCCCCCCCCCCCCAAAAAAATTAGAATTTTTCACCCCCCCCGAGGTCTAAACTTTGGCAGAAGGGATTAAAAAGAGCAGAAAAAGCTGCTAAATCACGACACGTTTGGGAGTCTGTACACAGTGCATGCTCTGCACTCTAGCCCAGAGAACTGTCAGGGGACATTACATATAATTAACTCCAGCCCACTGCCATCACCAATCAATACATCTGAGCTTTCTCCAAAGAAACGTGCAAAATTAGATCTGCAGCGGTGCCAAAAACATACTCAGAAAACTTTATTGTGCAATATTCTTTTTGAACTGTATGTCAAGTTAAGGACATAAATAAATTGACCAATACATAAAGTCATAATAATGTTTAATTAATAAAATGACATTTTTCCATACTTGCTTAATGGAAAAATATCGCAAGATTTGGCTGAAAGTGCACAGTTCTGTTCCACCTTCTAAGTCAGCTATCACAGACACTTCAGAAGTTTTTTTTAACCTTTATTAAACCTCAAATAACAGGTCTTATCACTATTAAACACAAACACATTAAATCCAAGCAGCATTGATTTAACTTATGATAGCATGTTTGTGGTGTTTTTTTTGCCTAAGGTACTATATATATAAAAAAAAAAAGAATTATTACATGCGGACTTTTAGAGTGAATCAGAATCAGAATCAGAAGAGCTTTATTACCAAGTATGTTTACACACACAAGGAATTTGACTTAACGACAGGAGCTTCCAGTGTAGAAGAAAGTACAAACATAGTGCAGACATACATGATAGTGTAGACATACATAGGAATAACACAGTAGGGATGTAATATAAAACTAATATAATAAAAAATAAAAAAAAATTGAAAAATTGAATAATGTACTATATACAGAAATAGAAGTATAGGAAAAAATGTAATTGTTTAGATAAATGTACAGATATGTTTATTAGTGTGCAGATATGTTATTTCCAAAGTGTGCAGTTTAATATGAATATACTATGTTAGTTGTCTAATTTTGAAAGCTTAATTGTTAAGACTGAGTATAGCTTGTGGGAAAAAACTGTTCTTGTGCCTGCTGTTCTGGTGGTCAGTGCTCTGTAACGCCGACCAGAAGGCAACAGTTCGAAGAGAGAGTGGGCTGGGTGTGAGGGGTCCAAGGTGATTTTTTTAGCCCTTTTCCTCACTCTGGAGATGTAAAGATCTTGGAGGCTGGGCAGAGGGGCACCAATAATCCTCTCAGCAGTCCTGACTGTCCGTTGTAGTCTCTTAATGTCTGATTTTGTAGCTGAACCAAACAAGACAGTTATTGAAGTGCACAGAACAGACTCAATGATAGCAGAGTAGAAATGTTTAAGCAGATTCTGTGGCAGGTTGAACTTCCTCAGCTGGCTAAGGAAGTACAGCCTCTGCTGGGCCTTTTTCACAATATAGATTCAATGTGATTGTCCCACTTCAGGTCATGAGAGATTGTGGTGCCCAGGAATCTGAATGATTCCACTGCAGTCACAGTGCTGTCCATGCTGGTGAGTGGGGGGAGTGCAGAGGGGATTCTCCTGAAGTCCACGATCAACTCCACAGTTTTGAGCGTGTTAAGCTCCAGGTTGTTAAGACTGCACCAGACAGCAAGCTCTTTAACCTCCTGTCTGTAAGCAAACTCATCACCATCCTGAATGAGGCCGATGAGCGTGGTGTCGTCTGCAAACTTCAGGAGCTGACAGAGGGGTCTTTAGAGGTGCAGTCATTCATGTAGAGAGAGAAGAGCAGTGGGGAGAGTACACATCCCTGCGGGGCGCCAGTGCTGATGGTGATAGTCATGGATGTGAGTTTGCCCAGCCTCACTAGCTGCTGCTGTATGGAAAGCTGGTGATCCACCCCCCCCCCCCCCCCCCCCCCTGAAAGATGGAGGTGGGCACAGGCGAAGTGGGCGAGTGTGTCTGAGAGAAGGTCAGGCATGATGGTATTGAAGGCCAAACTGAAGTCCACAAACAAGATCCTCACATAAATCCCTGGTCTGTCCAGATGTTGCAGGATGTAATGCAGTCCCATGTTGGCTGCATCATCCACAGACCTGTTTGCTCGGTAAGCAAATTGCAGGGGGTCCAGCAAGGGTCTAGTGATGTCTTTCAGGTAGGCCAGGACCAGTCTCTCAAGTGACTGCATGACCACAGATGTGAGAGCAACAGGTCTGTAATCATTAAGACCAGTGATTTTGGGCTTTTTGGGGACAGGAATGATGGTGGAGCATTTAAAGCAGCAGGGAAAAAAGATCCAATGATCTGTTGAATATCTGTGTGAAGATGGGGGCCATCTGGTCAGCACAGGATTTCAGACAGACAGGTGTAACACAATCTGGGCCAGAACTTTCTAGATTTCTGCTTCCATGAAGACGGTCACCTCCTCTCACAGACCTTAAACAAAGGTTGAAATGGTGGGGGAGGGCGGGAGGTGGTTGCAGGGGTGGTAGGTGAGGTGTGAAGTGCAGATCAGATCAGGAGGGGGGTGGTAGACGTCCTTTCAAATCTGCCGTAAACACATGTCAGATCTCAGCAGTTGTTGATTCGCCGAAGCTGTGGTTTTGGGCGGGTGGTTTCTGTACATGGTGATGTTCCTCAGGACCAGTCCTACTGACGCGGGACGTTGCTGAAAGCTATTTCTCAGCGTTGAAGTAGTTTTTTTTAGCCATCTGATCTCCTTGTTAGTTTCTGGCCTGGTTAAACAAGATTTTATCCCCACTTCTGTAAGCATCCTCCTTGGCGTGACGAAGCTGTTTGAGTTTTCAGTAAACCACGGTTTATCGTTATTAAATGATAAGAATGTCCTGGTAGGAATGCACATATCTTCACAGAAAATGATATAAGATGTTACAGTCTCTGTGGGCTCGTTTTATCCTCAACATTCTGTTCAAATTCACAATTTAGACTTTTTTTCTTGCAATTATGTGAGGAAAAATGGCAGAATTGCATGTTAAAAAGTTAGAACTATGAGATACAAACTCACAGTTGGGAGAAAAAAAAGTCTGAATTGTGCAATAAAGTGGCAATTACCTTTTTATTTTTTATTCCATGGCAGAAAAAATAGAATCGCGAGATGTAAACCCAAAATTCTGAACAAAAAGGTCAGCAATGCAAGATGTAATGTAAACTCAGAATTGTGAGACATAAACTCACAATCCGACATTTTTTCTCCAGAATTGAAAGGAAAAAAAATAAGTCAGAATTGTGAGTAAAAGTCCTGTTTAATGTTTTTTATTTATTTATTATTATTATTTTTATCCAGTGGGGGGAATGGGCTTTCATAATAGAATAGAATAGAATAGAATAAATTTGATTGTTGTATTGTGAGTAAATATATATTTTAAAAAATAAAATGAAAAAAATATTTACTTACAAATAATAAATACAAAAAATACAGAAAAGTAAATATTGCAAGTAATTTTGGCAGGCCTTTTTTCAGCTGTTTTAAAGACTAAAACAGAAATAAACATTTCAAATAATTTCTAAATGTCACAAAACTTGGAGCAACTTTTCATTTGCATCCTCTTAAGTGATTTGTTATGTCTCTCTATAGATAGACAGACAGACAGAGAGATGGATGGATGGATGGATGGATGATTTTAGCTAAAATAATGGACCTTATGAGGCAGCATAATTATATCATTAATCTGTGCTGCCCTAAAATGCTGTCTACGTATACAGCTCATATGGAACAGCACATCTGTGTTAATCTCTTCTTTCATGTCACTGATTTTTGTCTTGGTGGTTACAGACTCCATTCAGACAGAACAGAGATCCTCCACCATTAAAAGAATAAAATAACAGGCATTATGTGGCTTTCACATAGTCTGTAATCTTGCTATGGTTCTTGTAGCGAAATGCAGCTCTAAAAAGAAAAACAGGCAATTTTGCTAGACTGCGTCGGCAGAATACCTTTCTAGTGTGAATCGTAAATGACCTTGAGATAAAGAAGTAAACATGTTTTTGCATATCCCTTTTTTCATTTTTACTTTAATAATAAAGATGTCCCAATTTATAATTCATGGCAAACGGATATCCAGAACTACCCTATTTTTCACCTAAAGTGCTTTAAAAAGCCAAAGGAAAAGTACAATTCAAGAAGAATAATCTTAAGTGAAACCTTGTGAATTATCGTCACCACTTTTTTCATAATTTACTAAGGGCCAGAGGGTCTGGTTAGATGAGCTCAGCTCTTAAATACAACGATAGAGCTCCATGCATCACTACAAATGATAAATCATCTCTTGTGAGGAGAATTTCAAAGCTTTCTTAGTTAGAAGCCCTAAATTTAGACATTTTATGTGTCAGAATTTTAGATTATTTTAGGTGAGAATGATTATAACAGGTTACATATCAGAAATATATATATTTTTAAATGTCTAAGTGACTTTGACAACAATGTGGCATTATCAAGACAACAGTTTTTCTACTTATCACTAACCTACTGTACATGATTGTAATTCTAACCGATTACAAAAGTCAAATGTGTCATCTCTGGCAGTTATATATAGCACATCTGCAGAAAATCAGATGTAACAGTGAAGCACATATCTGTTCCATTCTTTTCAGCTCTGTCATAGCCATGTCTAACCTCTACTGTAACACTGTGGTTTCCCTGCCATATGTTTTGAGTAACTCTGTGGTCATATAATTTTAACACTATGGCAACCTTCTTGTATCACCGTAATAAAACAACACAAGACTCTTGTTTCGTCAATAGATAGTTAGTGTTAAATTTCTCATACTGTACCTCTAGGGTGACAACAAGTCAATGGCAGCCCTGTTGTGGTGAGAGTGGATTTTTTTTTTAGTACTTTCATATTTCAAGGGCAACAATTCTTTAACCCACTGTTCTTTAACTCACTGATCTCTGTATTTGCTTTCTACAAAAGCTAAAGAATTTTTTCATGACTCTTTCTGCAGGTTACATTGTTACAAGTGCCTACGTTTACAAGCGAGCGAGTTAATAAATCATTAATTCAAACAATTTGTTCAAAATACGGTAACGGATTCATTTAGGAATGAGACAAGTTTTAGGAGTGAGTTAATGAAACATTCACTCAAATGATTAAAAACGCTAATTCAGTCAGGAACAAAAAAAAGTGATCATGTGCAAGTCTTCATGTGCAAGTTGCTGAATCATTCACTCAAATGGTTTGTTCAAAATACGATTCATTCTTGTTCAATGACACACTACGATTTCTACTGGGGCTTTTGGAACTATTTTTTTGTTGGCAGACTAAATTTAGACCAAATAAATTGCAATATTGTGACTAAAATGTATTCTCAAAAACAGCCTTATAGAATTGTTGTATACAATCAATATATTGCTCAGTTACATTTACATTTAGTCATTTAGCAGACGCTTTTATCCAAAGCGACTTACAAATGAGGACAATGGAAGCAGTCAAAAATCAACAAAAATGATATGCAAGTGCTATAACAAGTCTCAGTTAGCTTAACGCAGTACACGTAGCAAGGGTTTTTTAAATAATAATTAAAACGAAAAAGAAAAAGAATAGAGCAAGCTAGTGTTAGAGGTCTTTTTTGCTTTTGTTAATTGTGTACATAATAAGTGAAAAGAAAACAGATAGAATACAAAAAGATTAGAAAGCAAATGATAGTTGTTGTTTTTTTATGAACATTTAGCATTTTATCCTTTGCTCACTAACGAATCCTCTTCAGTGAATGGGTGCCATCAGAATGAGAGTTCAAACAGCTGATGAAGACATCAAATAATCCACACGACTCCAGTCCTTTAATTAATGTCTTGTGACGTAAAAATATGCATGTTTGTAAGAAACAAATCCATCATTAAAACATTTTTAATGTCAAATCATTGTTTCTAGCTAAAATATGACTCGATCCAATAATAGGACTTACAAGAGGTAATTGATGGACTGGAGTCGTATGGATTACTTGTGGAAAAACTAAATGACATTTGGTGAGATTTTAACTTTGATTAATGCACAAACACTGATACGTTACTTTTGTTGGAAATGTGCAAAAAACTTTTGGGGTCACTGCATAATATGTAGACTGGGTTCTGCAGGATCTGTCAAAAGACTCAGACTGCGTTTTCAATCATGAAAGACTCCATAAGGATAGCATTACATGACTTCAAATAAGTGGCATGGCGTCCCTGCCATAATCAACTAAAGCTAACTTAACTCCACTTAAACCACAAACAATGCAGTCTGTCTTTTCTAAAACCTCACCAAATTTGCAACCCAAAGCTTCATTGGCTCATCTTTCACCATGTCAAAATATGCAAATGAACACAAAAGCCTTACCGTGCAGATGGCGAATTATGAAGTTCCATGATGTCTGCTCAGATTTCCCTCAATGGAGCTTGCTTGCGTGTCTGTCATCAGGACAATCTAACTAGTATGAAAGCTGTGTTGACTAGAGGGGTAGAAATATGAAAAAAAACAGACATTTCAGTTATGATATGTCACATAAGTTCACTTTTTAGAGGGTCATATGGGCATACACACACACACACACACACACACACACACACACACACACACACACACACACACACACACACACATACAGTATATACATACATTGCACTTTCCCTTTGTTGCCTGCCTAAATGTGAGTAACACATCACAATTACAATCACAGTGTAATTGTGGTTCACTTGGTCACTGAGCCTTCTCAGACTAAATTTAATCCATCATGATTTCCACTTTAATGAATGAGACCGAGATAAGAGACCAGCAAAGAGAAAATTACCCAAACATGCTTTATCTTCTTTGTCAGACAGACATTACATAGAAACCCAACAAACGGCAACAAATACACAATGTATCAATTTGATCCATTGAAAACAGCTTCAGGGTGAGCTCTCTGTTAGATGTCAGGTTGGTGGGATGTGTGAAGCTTTAGAGTTTCAAAAAGGCATCACTGAAATAATCTGACTGGCATGCCACATGTATTCGGTGTTCATATGTGAATACTTTATTCATTCTGGAGTTCTAGGGCGAAAGGCAGACACTTGTAATTATAGGAGAAATTAAAGACACATCAGGTTGTGTGTCTGTGGCTTAAACATGTGAAACCACACATCTGTGATGCATATGTTTAGAAGGGGCATACTCTGTCACATAGGACACGGTGGATGTTCTGGTCATATAGAAATGCCTTATATGGAATGAATTATGTACGAGGGTATGGAAACATGTTTGGGCACATTCATTTTATGAATGTCATTGCATTAGAAAATATCAAATCAAATGACATCTGCAAATAATCTCTTACAGACTAACATTAACACTAAACATTTTTGAAAGAAATTAATATTTTCATTCAGCAAGGCCACATTAAATTGTGACAAAGTGACAAAATCATTTATAATGTTACAAAAGATTCAAATTTCAAACAAATACTGTTCTTTTGAACTTTCTATTCATCAAGGAATCCCCAACTAAAAAAAAAAAAAAGCAGAGAAGTTAAATCACATTAGCATATTATAATGATTTCTGTAGGCTCATGTGACAGTAATGACTGCTGGAAATTCAGATTTGCAATCACAGAAATAAACAGCATTTTAAAATACATTAATATAGATGTAACGGAGCCGATGAGACGAGAGGCATGCGGATCCATATGCAAAGCTTTATTCAAAGACATGGTCAAAAACAGGCAAGGGTCGACAACAACAGATATGTTGAGGGCACGACAAAAGAGTAATCCAATAACATGAGCAATAGTCCAGGTGAGGTGCAAACACAGTCCGAAACAGCAAGGCAAAGGGTAAACCCAAGACAGGCTATAAACTTCAGGGCAGGCAGAGATCAGACAGGACGAGATAACAGGCTAGGATCAAGACACAGGAAAACAGACTACGAACAAGGCTAAACTCATGATCTTGGAAGGGCTCCGTAAAGTAACTATCCCTAGGTGAGCAATAAATGCTAAACAATACTCGGTACTGAGCAGGATCTAGGGGATTATATAGTGTGGTATAGCTTAGGGAGCGTAGTGATTGGTTACAGCTGTGTCAATCAGTGCAATGGATGAGGGAAATGCAGTCCAGGGTGATGTGTAACAGTCTGTGTGGTGTGAGAATCAGTATAATGGGAGAGCGACTTCTGGTGGCAATATATTCATGACAATAGAAACAGTTATTTTATATTGTAACAACATTTCCCAATGTCCACAATTTACTGTATTTTTGATCACATAGATGCAGCTTTAGTGAACAGAAAAGACTTCTTTCAGAAACAATGGAAAATCTTACTGACACAAAAACTTTCCATGGGTGCGTATAACCGTATATATCATTTTTTACCTAAACCTTCTCGGTGGTTTTTTTCTTTTTTCTGATTTTTCTTCAATTGTTTCCTTTTTAATTTTTGTCCACAAACTGAAGGTTCAATTGATTCTCAGAGTGGATGACATTTATTCATTTCAAAGTGTGGCCTAAATATCAAATACTTTTAGGGTCCACCAGTAGTTATGAATGCGCAAGCTCACAAAGATGAACAATATAAAACACTGTTAAAAAAGGCTAAGATTGTGGTCTAGATAAAAACAATAAAAGAAGGGTTGTAAAACTGGACCTGCACTAAAATCATACAAAATCAATTAAAAGCTAGGGTAGCACTAAAATAATACGGGTGATGAAAATGCAAGAATCTGACTTAAACATGAGCGAAACATCAAAAGTACTGTCGCATTCGGTCATTAAAGGAATAGTTCCCCCAAAATTAAACTTCTTTCATTATTTACTCAACCTCAAGTTGTTCCAAACCTGGAACACTAAAGGAGATGTCCAGAATTCTTTTTTGCCCTTTATGTTCACAATAGGCTTTTTTTATATGACACAAAATGCATTACGCATGCCACAATAATTATCATTTTGTACCATGGAAGAAAAAACTCATACAGGTTCGGAATGACATGAAAGTGAAGAAATGCTGACAGAATTTTAAAAAAAATTCTTAATCAAAAAGGATACATGATGATATATGACGAGTCTACGCCAAACTGTTTCCTAATTCATCCAATACAAATGCATAGATTTGTCTCTTTTTCCACAGTTACACCACTTCCCAGCGTGCACCCTTGACAGTCTATAAATGAGTGTGTGGAAAAGCATGTCAGTAGTAAATAAATCAGAGGACAGATCATAGCATATTTACATTGAGCCCCGAGCATGTGTGTGTCAAACTGACACGGTCTGATGTTGACTGATTTGGGCCTGTGACTCTAGTGTGTATGAGTGTTTATGTGACTCAGTGTCCGCTCTGACATCGCCTGCCCATCTATATGAAGCAAAGATGCCTGGGAACGTATTTCTACAAGTGGAAGGAGCAGCTGAGAAATCTCCGCCACAGGATTAGAGCTTGTGTAGGAAACACGGTGGGTTTCCAAAAGTTCCGTGCTGATGTAAAATGGATCGATCCTTCATGTTAATCCCAGTATTTACCCAACACACTCCAGTAACTATAAACACTGGCCGGCACACACAGCGAAACGGATATGTGTGATCAATCAGTGAACAACTGTGGGGGGAAAAAATGGTTTGTTGATAGGTACAGTGAAGATCGTTGGTTCTATAGAGCTTCATATGGTAGAGGACTTGAATGAGTCTTATTTTGTCTTGCCAAATCAGTATTGTCACCTGATCCATCTCGTTCTCAAATGCTGTGATGGTTTCTTGGTAATGCCTGACAGATTTGCATTACAGAATTTTATGTAGGAATATATCTTACAAGGAGAAATAAATCCATGTTTATTTAATAAATCAAGGAGGACTGGTTTGTACAATGAAGCATTCTATCATATAAAAGGAAAAATTAAATTGCTCAGAGGTTGCTGTTACATAGCTTATAGGAGACTTAACACGGTTCTTATTTTGTTTTAAGTTTCTTTTTATTTTATTTTAACTTTAGTCTAAAAGATTTTTTAACGTTTTAATGGTGTTGACCAAGGCTGTCTTTGTCTGATCAAAAATATAGTAAGAATAGTAATAGTGTGAAATATTATTACAATTTAAAGTAGCTTTTCTATTTTTAATGTTTAAAAAAATTATATTTTATTTTTAATTTTCATTTATTAAAGAAAGAACAAAACTCAGTGGTGGGGAACAAAAATCACATGACTTTTTAATGTTAAAAATGACTAGTCATAAAGTATGTGGTTGGTAAGATTTGTTAATGTGTTGAAATAAGCCTTGTATGTCACCAGGCATTTATTTGATCAAAATACAGTAAAAAGTATATTGGGAAATATTCGGACATTTTAAAATAACTTTCCCATTATAATTTCACGATTCGTTGATAACCAAAAGAGTTAAAGCGACATTTGAAATGAAATATTTTGTAAATTAATTTCTAAACATTTATTGCACTTTTAATCAGTGCAAGCATGCATCCTTGCTGAATTAGAAGTATTAATTTCTTTAAAAAAATTTTTTTAAATCTTACTGACCTAAAACTTTTGAACAGTAGTGTCTCCACCGAAAGTGGGACAAATATCAATGTTGTAAATAATAAAAAATATATGATATTAAGGTTACTTTGTATAATAACATAATTTGATAAGAATTTGGAATTTTAACTCATATTAAGACCTCAATGTGTGACATCTCTTCTGAAACTAGTGAGGCGACATGTAAGCCCGAGAAGCATGATACTTGAATGAAAGATCTGAGACACATTATTCAAGAAGAAACAAAGATATTACAGTAAAGTGACCTCATTGCGATTTGTGTTTTTTTTTTTTTTTTACAGGCTACTATATACCAAGAACTAATACAACATAGTTCATTCTATTTCAGCCTTCTGATGGATCAGTCACCGAGAGTGGAATTGAACCACGCACCACAGAGATCTCCCCAGAGAAATGATTTCATATGGAGAAATCAGAGAGGGCAAAGGAAGCCCACCTTGCCAGGGTCCTTCATCTTCTCCTGCGCTTGTGTTTGAACAGAGCTGTCATAGAACAGAAAAAGATGTGTAATGCATATGCCCTCTGGTCCTATCAAAATGACAACAGAGAAAATGTATTGCCTAAAAAATTATCTTTAATCCATCATGTGCAGGGCTAAAATAAATGTCCACGGGCACAACTTGAAAAGAAAAACAGTGGCTACCCTTAACTTTCAAAACAGACTGTCAATAAGATTTCAAGCACACATTAAACGCTGACAGATAATGAAATATTTGCCTAGAAGTCAAATCCATATAATTAATTGCATTTTAAAATGTTTTATAGGAAAATCTAAAAAGCTGAAAATCAGTGCTATTTATGCTGAATGTTTTCTTAAGGCCAACTGAATAAATAGTTTGTAATGTTGTGAACCCAAAAAGTATTTGAACTATTAAGCCACATTTAAAAACATATTTTGTGAAATGTCTATTTAAAAACCTTTCAGATTTAAAGCATTTGATACTATTATGGTGTGACTTGGTTTTATATTTTGAATATCTTATCCAGAGCCACACATTTTATTGTATATGTAATTCATAAATGTGTTCAAACACTTTTGGCTTTTTGGGATTTTTGCACATCCAATGGCAACTTATGCAATATTTCACAATATACTGTAGCTCCTTAATCTTAAACTTTGGCCTGTAACTTAATCTACACCGTTTCTGCTAAAACTTAAGCAAGCATTGCAAAGCAGCATTTCATGCTGAAGGTTTTTTACGAAAGAAAAAAAGTGAGATTTCCTGTTTACCTTTTCAACGTAACATGTGGTTCATTAATAACATCTTAAAAGACATTTAGCATGTGGAAAAACAAACACCATCTTTGACTTTGTGAGCTGAACCGGTGTTGTCAGGGGCATTTGTGTAAGATGACTAGAGCTGATGTTTTCAGCACTCATTTATCATATGTTCTTTCTGGAAGCCATTCAATTTCAACTTTACTCGCTCTCGGATGGCCAATGCTATACAGCCCAGCATCCAGTAAAAACGGGTCAGGGCTTTCCATAGGTCACAACAAGACGGACAAAAACATTCCATTCCCTCGGGTTGTAATATAACTGTTGATGGATGTGTACAATCTGGCATTTTTTCATATTAATGCGTAGTTTCATACTTGCAGACAAATAGTCCATAGAATACATGCTGCCCACATCTGTGGTTTACCTAATGGTATGATAAGGGTATAATGCAGCTCGTTTTGAGAATTTAGTAATGTGATTATGTCTTGAGTGGTGCTAAGTGTTTGTGATTAAAGCATTCTCTTGAATTGAGATGAATGGCAACATTGAGTTGTGAAGTTTAAAGTACCTTGGGTCTAGTTCACAATAAATTGCTCAGTTATCAGACAAAAGTGTCCAGTTGAGATCAGTAATGCTGCCTCTTTAAGGGCACACAGAGAATTTGGACATGTTTGCGGGTACACATGTCTAATTATAATTTTTTTAATAAATGCATTTGAAGGCAAAGAACATAAATGACAGACGTTTTAGTTTTGGGACATCATTCTAAGCATTCTTTAATGAATGAAAAGTTAAAAATAAAAGCATTTATTCTAAATAGAAATCTTTTCTAACAATATAAGTCTTTATTATGACATTTTATAAATTTAACACATCCTTGCTGAATAAAAGTATTTCTTTCAAAAAAGAAAGAGAAAAATAGTACTGACCCCAAATTTTTAAACGGTAGTGTATATTTTCACAAATAATGTATTTTTAATATAAATGCTGTTTTTTTTTTTCATCAAAGAATCCTGAAAAAAAGTATTGTTTTACAGTAAGCAGTTTCCAACATTGATAATAAATCAGCATATTATAATGATTTCATGTGACACAGAAGACTATGGCTGATGAAAATGTAGCTTTGCATCACAGGAATAAATTACATTTTTAAGTATGTTAGAATAGAAAACTGTTATTTTAAATAGCAATAATAGTTCACAATATTACTGTTTTTACTGTACTTTGTTCAAATAAATGCAGCCTTGATGAACATACTTTAAGAAACTTCTTTAAAAAACAAAAATCTTACTGATCCCAAACTTTTGAATGCCAGTGTATTCTGCATTTACTGTATATGTACTCTAGTGCAGTTTATATATTTACCTTATTAACCAATATGAATATGTAGTCTCTTCTTGGACTCAAAATATTTTGGGAAATCCACAGGATGAAGGATGCAAAGGTGACCAAGGAAACTCAATGTAATGACAGCTGATCAAAAAGATAAATACGCAGAAGTATGACTGACAGAGAGGCCTAAAACTGCTGCTACCATCCAAGTAAGCTGGACTATAATAATACCTGCAGTTCATCCTGTTGTGCATTTCATTAAAAAGGGTGCGTTTGGCAGTTCAGTAATCAGCTGGACTCCGTGCCCTCTCGGTGTTGAAGAAGCGAAAGTGAAAATTCGACCCCCTCTGTGCATGCATATGCTCCTAAAATATGGACTCTTTATTTGTTTGTGAAAAGCATATTTTCTCATCATACAGTAATGTTTTTGTCTTCTGCTGAAACCACAGAGGATTGGAAACACTTATCTATATTGTCCATGAAGCTGGCTTCCTTCATAACAGCATGATTAAAAGCAAGCAACACCAGTGAATTGTGCAAAACCAGATGTGCACTTGTCATAATGTTGTCACCACTTGAAACAAGCACAGAAACTTGTTGTCCACTCCCAAGCCTTTTGTACTTTTAATTTAGGACTGTTGTGCAACCTTAAAATTCACACTAACCATTATAAGAGAAATTATTATATTGTCCTATTTGATGCTTCATCAATGTAGCCACTGAAAAGAAATGTTGTATTCTCTGTACAATTGCATATTTTAGCTTAAGAGATCTTCCCTCCCACATTCCTTGGCTCTGAAACAGAGAAAAGCAGCGTGATGTCATTCGAGCAAGGTATTACAGGATTTATCACCCATGTGATGACCACATGTCTACCTTTCAGAGGAGGACACTTGATTCATGCTCGTTCATTCAGTCTGATGGGCTTTATCTGCTTCGGCAGCTTTCTTCATTCCATAAAATAGGTGAAAAAATGACTTGAAAACACATATGAACTGGAATATACTCAAGATAACCTGGTGTGACTGTTTGAGGGTTTAGTTTTCATTATTTATCAGTAGTGTTATCAATCCAGTTAAAAAAAAAAAGAAGAAGAAAAATAAATTAATCACAATGCACAGATTGATTGGATGGATGGATGCATGCATGCATAGATTAACAGAAGGATGGATGGATGGATGGATGGATAGATGGATGGATCAGTGGATGAATAAACTGATGGATGGATGGATGCATGCATGTATGAATGGATAGATGGACAGATGGATCAGTGGATGGATGCATGCATGGATAGATTAACAGATGGATGGATGGACTGTCAGATGAACGGATGGATGGATAGACGGATGGATTACGACGGAAGGATAAGATGGTATGCGGGTTTGGAGGGTGCATGCATGCAGGATGGAGGACGGTAGGAGGGAGCAGGAATGCATAGATTAACAGATGGATGGATGGATGGAGATGGATAGATGGATGGATCAGTGGATGAATAAACTGATGGATGGATGGATGCATGCATGTATGAATGGATAGATGGACAGATGGATCAGTGGATGGATGCATGCATGGATAGATTAACAGATGGATGGATGGACTGTCAGATGAACGGATGGATGGATAGACGGATGGATTGACAGACAGACGGAGATGGGATGAATGGTTGGAGGATGCATGCATGCATGGAGGGACGGCGGTCGGATGGATGCATGCATGCATAGATTAACAGATGGATGGATGGATGGATGGATGGATAGATGGATGGATCAGTGGAGGATAACGGATGGATGATGGATGCATGATGTATGAATGGATAGATGGAAGATGGCATCAGGGATGATGCATGCAGGATAGATTAACCGATGAGGATGGACTGAGATGAACGGAGGATGGATAGAAGGGATGGTTGACGAGGACACGGATAGTGGATGAAGGTTGGAGATGCAGATGCATGGATTGGACGGACGGTCGGTGAGCATTGAATGATAGATTATTAAACAGATGGAGGGATGGAGGCGATGGATGGATAGATGGATGGATCAGTGGATGAATAAACTGATGGATGGATGGATGCATGCATGTATGAATGGATAGATGGACAGATGGATCAGTGGATGGATGCATGCATGGATAGATTAACAGATGGATGGATGGACTGTCAGATGAACGGATGGATGGATAGACGGATGGATTGACAGACAGACGGATAGATGGATGAATGGTTGGATGGATGCATGCATGCATGGATTGACGGACGGTCGGATGGATGCATGCATGCATGCATGCATGTATGGATTTACAGATGGATGGATGGATGAATAATAAATAAATAGCATACTATACAAATTAATAATATATTACATAGCTCCTTTAGAAGCAGCTTTTCAGAGCTTATCAACTACTCATTAATCAATTCAGCAACTATCATTGTGCCAGGAAAAAACAGAACATGAAAGAAAGATGAGAACATGCAACATCTACAGTACATGCATCTTACTGGTAACTGCCAGAGGAACTCTGTTTAGTGCTGAATTTCAGTGCCAACACATTTCAGTGTGGATTATTTCCAGGGTTGGGCCATCACAGCACTGATGAGGCAGGAAATTGGACTGTAGTGCAGCATGGTGCAATGACCACAGACTCCCGCAGGACATTACAGGTGGAGTGACATCATCCATACAAATAGCCAGCAGAAAAGTAGAACATATTGAAAGCACTTAGAAGGAACTGGCTGAACTTCATAATGTTCCCTGCAAGAAAGTGGTGGGAACCACAACACACTAAAGGGAAACTAAGACTTGTTCCACAACCAAAGGCCTATTCGCACCAAATGTGAAGCAAAAATGCAAAACACATAAAATGTTATTACCAGACTTTAAAAAGAAACTGAGTTTCATGTCGGTGCGGAGTGTTGTATACAGAAATGGGACATAAGGAGAAAAAAACAAAGAGAAGAGAAATAAAAATGTAGAAAAAGAATTCTGGCTGTAAAAAAAAAAAAAAGTAATTGTAAATCCACTGTTGTAAACAAAAAGATTGTTCAGACAAACTAGTGTAATTTTAGTATGAATGAGAAACTATTACAGTTTTCATTTTAATATTTAATTTAAAATTTAGTTTAAGTTTTAGTAGTTTTGTCATTTTTTTATTTTTTGTAGTTTTTTTTAAATACGTCTATAGTTTTTATTAACTTCAGTTATAGTTTTAGATATTTTAGTGCACAGTTAACACTAAAGTAAACGGAATAATTTAAAAAAAATCAAAAATAATTATAAAATAATTAGAATTAAAAGGAAGCATTAGAAATCTTACCTTGTCAACTAGCTGAAATTCAAAAAATATGTTTGTATTTTATATTTTATTTACTTCAATAATATTTATTTCAAGTAATGAAAAGTTTTTTTTTTTTGGTTTTAGTTTTAGTTTCAGTTTTACTTTTAGTTAACTATTTTAACCTCGCAGCAAATATTTGCAACACAATATATTTATTCTGGGTGAGAATAGATTTCAAAGCTTGAGGTTTTACTTTTCCCAATCATACCACAGCAGAACTATAGCAGACTTCACACAAGGAAATCGACTTTGTAAAAACTCAAAGAGTTGAATTAAAGAGTCTCTGTAGTCAATCAGGCAGCATCTGATTTGGATATTTAAAAAAAAAATCTCAAAATGACTTAAAAAAGTAGAGTTATAGCATCCAAGAAGTACAAAATTAGGAACCTCTTGCACACTGACAACTCCAATAATCCATCCAGAGTAACAGCAACAGCAGGGTGTATCATGTGAACAGATTGGCAGTTCATTTTAGTTTTGGCTCTGCGTAAGAAAGTTATAAACAATTAATTTATGCTGCCGCAGTCCAAGACACATCCCCCACCAACACCTATAAAGAATCTTCAGTCAGAGATTTATTTCCTCAGAGTTTATGTATAATCTGCCAGAGTTTGTGTTTCCAAAATATTTCTTTTTCCATCGTTTTTTTTGGCTGCTCTCAGCAGCTGTCGGGATCTAAAGCATATGCATGTTGTTCTTGATGACTTGACCTCAAAACACCTTTGATGAACACACCGGCAGAATTACAATGTTCACCTTCAACATGGCTTTTGAATGAGCTGCGGCTCAAAAGCCACGATCCATAACAACTAAAATTCAATAATATGTGTGGAGACTCCGGTTTGAGGGTCTGTCTGTGACATACTAGTTTTTCTTTCCCAGCAAATGTCATAATATTCAGCTCACGGCTAATTTAGTATAGTGAATATAGAGTGTCAATTTTCCAAAGTGAATTCTGCTTGAATAGACATTTACCTCCAACCCACAAACCGCTGCTACCACATTGAGTTCCATCTAATTCTTACAAGTATCTCACTGGCTCCTATAAAGAATTATAGGGAATAACAACATTAATTTAATTAAAAAAAAGTTTTTTTTGTCTGGATATCTGAATACATTGAATTTGCTCAAATTTTCTGTAATTTAACATTAAACTAACTCATGGAATCATTGTGGTGGTGTTTTTTTTTTTTTTTTTTTTACAGTAAATGAGAGAGAATCCTATCCTAAGCTCCTCTGAGTCCTCGGCTCAACTTGAGTACAAACGTCAATTGAAGCGTGGGAAGCAAACGATTCTCAGCCAAACATTTGTTTTCACTTTAGCCTTCGAGTCTAGTTTTTTCAATGTTAAAATAATTTATAGCCTAGTTTCATATGTAGAGTCAACTATAAATTTGCAGGTTGATTTCCTGAATAGTGTACAAACTGTGGTGTAACTACATTGGTTTGTGGGCGGGACTATCTGTTTGTCTCACCAATGGAAGGCTGGCAGGCATTATTTTCTGCAATTCCATTTGGTAACATTTCTTCTTATTCCATTTAATATGTCATGTAATGAAGAAAAAATGGGTTGCAAATACTGTTTCATGATTACTTCTCCCTTAATATCTATTCAATTGCTTTGACTTTGGCCGACAAATAAAGAAAATATACCAGTAAATGAAGTTCAAGGCCAAATGCAAAAATCCAAATAGCTGGTATGTTAATCTTGGATGCATTTAAATACAACCCAGAGTCAGATTATTTCTCTGCGGCCCTGATTATACGCAGAAGCATAAATCAATATACAAACCAAATTAAATAAATCCAAGGTTTTCAAAAGAGGTTGAAAATGTTTAGCTATTTCTGGTTTCTAAGAGGTCAAGTGAAATTGCATGGAAAGACCTTGTGCTATGTATACCGTTTGCTTTTTTAGAGGTTGAACTTTATATTTGAATAAATAATTTCGTACTGTTTTGTGCACCTATTAAAATAACGCAAAGCTGTTATTGAAGATAGTGACAGATAAAACTATTATGTAAATAAAAATGTAAATAAAACAAAGATTATTGGAGCACATTTTTCAAGAAAATACTATTTCAATCGTTCTACTTAAGAAATCCATATGCATTTCAGTGTGTTACTTGCCATTTCTTTGTAATTACTTATGGAATTTACTAGCAATTTCTACATGAAAATGGATTCAAAGTAAACTCTAAAACATTTCATTGGCAGTATAATGAACCCAATACCAAACCAACAGAAGTCATTTAAAGAAGTTTTAAAGGCAAAAAATGAATTTTAATTGTCAAACGGTCAAATAGGAGGAGGAAATTGGCAGTGTATAATGATGTATAAATATAAAGTAATATCTTCAAATCAATCATACTGCCAAAAGATTATGTTTTGAGTACTTGTACGACACCCTTACACAGGCTCAAATTAAATAATAGTAAAATAATGAACTTTTGCATTTTAATGAACTCCATTTTATTCATTTGCAATCCTCTGAATATATCTTTTTGTCATTTATAGACTACGGAGGCATCTCCAAGACACCATTAGTAATATGGACAGAAGCGTCATATTCTAAGCATCATATTCTCAATCGAACTCTCTCCAGAAATCTGTGTGAGTTACAGCCCATGTCTTGACATTTACAGAGTCATCCCCTAAAGCCAAAATTTACTAGGTCCAATTGTTTTAAATTATGTTTAAAGTTTGCCCTGAGACAAAAGGCCAGTAATCTAAAATCAAGACTGGCATAAAAGCAAGAAAAAGAATGGAGACAGAGACAGAACAAGAAAGGGGGAAAAAACAGTTTGTGTGATGTGTTTATTGTACCGCACTTTGGCTGCTATACCACTTTTTTATTATTCCTAAAATATTTAACATGTGACAAAGCAAATAATATTAAATGGCCATATGTTTTTGTCTGAGCTGCACTCTCTTATGGTCACCAAGGCTGCATTATTATAAAATATTATTACACTTAAAATAACCTTTTCGATTTGATTAATTTTAAAAATATTATTTCTGTAATGGCAAAGTTGAATTTTCAGCAGCCATTACTCCAAACTTCAGTGTCACATGATTCTTCAGATATCGTTCTATTAAGCTGATTTGCTGCTCAAGAAATAGTTCCTATTATTATTGCCGAAAACAGCTGTTTAATATTTTTTAATACTTTAAGAACTTTAAAAGCATGCCATTTATTTGGAATATAGCCTATATGCCATGTGTATGTTCTGTTTTGGGTTTTGTTCTAGTTCTGTTCCTGTTTCCAGTTATATATACAGTATATAAAGAGAGATATGCATTAAAAAGTCAGTTCACTTAACATGTATCACAATCCAATCCAAAATAACTATACACAGAAATATAGGCTAGGCTGACATTGCGGCTTGTCATGGACATCACAAGTCGATTAAATAAGCACGTCTGCAAAGTCTGTGCTAACAGCACACTGGGTTACTGTACTTCAGTGATAATCCTCCCAACCTTGAACAAGGTCTCTCCTTCACGTCTGCTGGCCTCTAAATTACAAGGGATATTTCCACTTCTGTCTGAGTGACAGCCTGGCGTTCACCAACCTCGAACCAAAACATGGATTTCAGTGGTATCTGACTGTCGGCGAAACCAGGGAATTTACCCAATAAGCCACCCATGCTACCAGCAATGTCCACTCAGCACAGCCCTGGGTGGTCCACCATCATCTGGACAGGCTTGCGTTGTATCCAAGATCCCTCAGAGCAAGCACCACATACAGAGGAAAAGCATGGTATAATGAGACAACCTGAGCATTTTGGTCTAGGCTTAAAGGTCTGAACTCCGCCTGGATTACATGAAACGGCAACGTGGTTTTGGCCCAGGCACAGATCTAAAGTCTGAAATGGAAAGAATTGTTTCAAGCTGAGAGGGAAAAAAAAGACCTAGACTTTAAACAGCCATCACCCACCCTCAGTTTCTGGGGAGATACGCTTCTCAACACACTTGCACTTTGTTAAGTTTCAGCAAGACACAAAACCTTTTGTGACACGGAGGAATCCGACTGAATTTAATACCTCCAGGAGGTGAACGAAAGCATGATTTACCACTTCTGGCAAGGAAAATAGAAGGCGCAGGAGTACAGATAAACCACAGCATAAATGCTGGCCAACAGGTATTGTGCTCAGAGAGCAAGAGGGGAAAAAGACAAATGAAAATAAAAACATTGCAAAGATTAAGGCTTGAGGGGAGACAGAGAGAAGCAGAGGAACTAAACAGTGGCTCACATTCCAACAGCAACCAAGAATGCAAAATATGTTTTGTGCTTCTGAAGAAAAGGAGAACATTTTTTTTCCCTCGCACCAAAGCTGTCAATCATGATGTCTGCACAATACAGACAAAGTGTTCCAATTCAATTGAATATTTTACTTTAAAGTTGAAGTGTGTCATTTTTTTTGGTGTTAAAGCAATAGTTGACCTAAAAACGAAAATTGTGTCATCATTCACTTAGCCCCGGACTTTCTTTCTTCTACAGAACACAATGTAGACTAAAATAGTTTATATTTAGCTTGGCGATTACAGAATTACCTGATGATGTCTGCACGCTAGATCAGTCACGCTGCTCTGCTCCAAAAGAATCCTCATGATGACCACCTGATGGGTGAATACGGATATATGAGCCCGTTTATTATCCAGCACTCAACTGTTAGAAGTGCATTCCTGAGGAAAAGTGAGCTCAGTTATGCTCATTCAAAGCAAAAGAAAAGTGATTTTCAAGATGGTGTACAGTATGAAAAACAACAATGCAAGCCAGAGCTCGGTTTTACAGTAATGAACAGTGAGAAAGATTCAGGTTACACGTGACTCAACGTCGCCAGATGAGAGAAAGCTTCTAAGATGTCAGGTGTACAGATGTGTGTGTGTGTGTGTGTGTGTGTAACCTTTATCACTTATGTACACATATACATTACAGTAACTAATTGATCAACAAAAAATAAAAAACACAGCTCAAAATCGCAGATGTAGACAAGTTTGTTTCTTCATTGAAACAAATTTGGAGAAATGTAGCATTACATCAGTTGCTCACCAGTGAATCCTCTGTAGTGAATGGGTGCCGTCAGAATGAGAGTCCAAATAGCTGATAAAAATGTAATAATCCAGATGGACTCCAGTCTATCACTTAATGTCTTGTGCAATGAAAGGCTGCTTGTTTGTAAGAAACAAATCCATCTTTAAGAGGTTTTTCCTTTAAACTGTCGCTTCTGGCCAAAATACCAGTCCATAATAATGCTTCCTCCAGTGAAAAAGTCAATCTCCTGATGTCCTCTCAAATCAAAATCCAGCAACATATTTGTTTAGAATTGTTTTGGACTGTTTTTGGCTTGTAAACATTGCTTGATCTGTGCAGATTTCTCTCCTGATTCAGGTGAGATGGCATTTCATTATTATGGATAGCAGACGTGTAATTTAGCCAGAAGCAATGTTTTGATGGTAAACATCATGATGGATTTGTTTATACTAATAATTATGGCTGAGTAACAATAAATAAAATAAAAATGCATGACAAAATACAACCCATATATAACTGGCATGGCAATGAGAGGTAAGAAACACAATCACTTATTGTCTAGGCCAAACTACAACTGTTTCTTGGTTTCACTGATTTTGAGAATAACACACTTTGCTTTAGCAAAGATTTATGCAAATTACATATGTTCATGCACACCTGTTGAACATTTTCTTTGCATATAAATAAACAAATTGTATAAAATAGTGAACAAGGCTCAATGAGAACACTGAATAGGATATGGACTCACAGAATTTCTGAATTATGACTAAATGTTTGAGTACTCTTTTACATGACAACCAATGTTTGGTGCCCACTGTTTCACATCTGGTCTTAACACCTCAAAGGAAATCAACATGCAGTTCTTCAAGCACTTATTTAGTTGCTAGGTTACATTAGTTGAACTTTGAACTATATTTAGAGGATTCAATTATTTTTATAGCCAAGACATGAACTAATTTAAAAACTAATTATAGTGTGAGTATGATATCACATATAGCAAGTTAAGTTTGATGTTTCAAATACGCCTCTTCTCTGTGATTACGATTTATTTAAGGAGCAAACTATCATGTCAAAAACCTCTTTCTATTAAAACTGTTCTCATTTTGGTTAGACTGCATTCTTTTCCACAAACAACTACACAATCTTTGAACACACCATAGAAGTGTGTATGTCATTTGGTGACTCGGCTACCATTAAAAAACAACATTAATGCATCAGTACACAGTTCAATGCAGATTTAAAAGTCATAAAACCAGACTCAGCAGTGGCACGAGGGACTTATGCTTTTAATTGGCCCGGGTTCTGCTGAGAAATGAGTTCTAAATCTGGATGTCTAACACTGGCGGTAACAAGCACACGCAAGGTAGTGATTACTTTTGCATTGTTGAACCAAATCCGCTGGAAAACAAACTGCCCTTGCATCTGCCCTGCAGTATTCACAAACAAATATCAGGAAAAGCACTGCAGAAAATGCTGGCCTTATTTAGACACACAACGAGGCTTTTGTAAATTTTTTGTGATAGAAGAACGATATAATAAACTGTTATATGACGGTTTACTCAAATACAAAAGCTGTAAATTACTGAAAAACGGGAAGTTTATCATTTTAATAAAGCAAGTATTTTTTTCTGTTGTTATGCTTCTCTTTAGGTGGTTTGTAATATAATTTCTCAATAGATTTGTCTCTCTTTTCAGCATATATATATAATGCTGGGTCAAAAATAACACACAGTAAATACAAATCTGCAATGGCCTTTTGTTGTCGGTGCTATTGATGATGGATTTTCAAAAGAAACTGCTTAATTTTGCGTAGAAATAGTGTCATTTGGAAAGAATTGGCAATATGGCTTTCACACTTTGAAGATTGGCAGCACAGCTTGACAGATAGACGACATACTGTGACTGCTTTAGCTGCTCATCACAATGTCATCCGACTCTCTGTGGTAAGTAATAATGGCACTGACTCTCACTTCTGCTGAATTTGCACAGACACTCCCACTATTATAGCACTGCCATGGGTGAATGCCTTCACAAAATAAAGGAAGACTGAAGTGTCTGACACTTTTAAATTCTGAATGTCATTCCGAACGATTTACAATAACAATAGCTTTTTTTTTTTTAAATCATTATGCCAATTTACTGAGGAATGAGGATGCTTACTGAGGAACTGAGGATGTTTTTTTAATGTGTTAAAAAATAAATAAAATAAAATACAATGTTGTTACATTCTTATTCATTCTAGATGTTTCTTTTATGATTTTTCTTGCATTGCCTCAAACATTTGTGGTTGGGTGTTTCTTCAGCTATGGGTACTTTAATGCCATATGGGGCCAGCTTATTACTGAAAAAGAAAAGGAAACTTTTCTCTTTGTTATATGAAGGTTACATAAAACTGTCTTGGACACTTTTTCAACATGCCTTCATTTATTTTTGCTCTTTTTTAAAATGCTATCAAATGTACTGTACCGCCTTGGTCTAAAGCTTAAAATACTTTTATTTTATTTTATTATTTTCTTATTTTTAAAAGAAATTAAATACATTTTTACACAAATTAAATTGTAATGTAATTTTTAGTGAAACACTAGCTAAATTATAGCAAGACAAAAAGTTAGCTATATTTTATTCCAAAAAATTTTAAATGCCGTTTAATCCAGAATGTCATCAGAAACAATATATCTTATTAGATGGAAAACTGACCATTCAGTTTCAAATATAGTTCAAATTACTCTCATAGGCTCAGTTCAAAATAAGCACACTGTATATCTGTTAAGCACATTGAATTATCATGCAAACTAATTTATCTTGCACCTAAATGACACTTACTGTACATGAAATCAATCCAAATTTTTGCTGACGCAAATATTCTTTTACTAATAACAGAGAGTTATAAATGACTCAAAGAGAAAATGCTGAGATTGGTTAATAAATTCATTCTATGATCTTTATATCCAGGCAGCTTCCCTCCAAGTTAAATATTGTCTCTCAGACCAAGTAATGAACTGAAGAAAAATATAATTAAAATGACATTTAAAGGCCAAGCTGACTAAAACAGGTTGATAAATCAATCTATTATTTATTGGAGGGTCTGTAAGGCATATATTACGTCTGGAATTTTATTTCTGTGTTGGAACAGCTTGTGAAAATCAAAGGCAGTGCACCTGTCCTGAGGGATTTGAAGAATTATAGGACAGATTAACTAAATATTTTTAGCTGTCCTGGTCAGTATAGGTTAAATGACACCATGGAACATAACTAAACATTTCATATATGAATGTACAAGGGGAAACCTTTAGAACAACATTACATTGACTTCTTGATGATTGTTCAACAGTTTGTGTATCGCATGTTTTTGCATTAAGATATATTGTCATGCTATGGTTCAGTATTAAAACCCCTTAACTGTCACCCCCCATTTTTTAAAATAGGCATGAAAGTGCACTATCCAAACTTACATTGTTGTAATTTATGATCACTTTGGAATGCAGACCTAAGGTTGGTCTCTTTTTAAAGATGAAAATTAGCAGAATATTTTCAAAAAATGTAAGTATCAAAAAGTTATAGAAGTTTAAATTTACTGTAAATAAAATGCACTATATTAATTTTATTTTATTTTATATATAATAAATATTTTACATATCAGGTTTTACTCTAAAATTGGTATAAAATGAAAGCCTTATGTCTAAATACGTTATGTTCCAAATTTGAAGTTGATATGAAAAAAATGTAGGTTCCTGTGAGATTTTATTTAGGGCGTTATACCACAAACAGCCACCGGGTGCCATCCAAACTCCATTGAATTTTTTAATGCATTTTTCTGTCACAAATGTCTAGATTTCTCTGTCAATATTCTATCTCAAAATAACCACCATATATGGAATCCTGAGACTCAGACCTTTCCAATGATATGTTTTTTGCCAAGATTCTAAAAAGGTTTGATTCTAAAAGACCGTAATGCATTTTGTAATATGACACTTGACACCGCCCACTAAGGGGGAGGAGACCGCCAAAAGATTTTAAAGTACCATTTCCATGGTAACACAATGTCCATACACAAAAAAATGGTTTTCACAGGATGGATCTTGGGCTTCTAAGCTTTCAGATTATATATACTTTATGATGATTACTAAAAGATTTGATAGAGAAAAAGGACAACAAAAAAGAGCACCAAGCGTCCCATAGGTGGCAGTTATTATTAAATTATGATGAGTAATATAAAAAAATTATATACATTAAATCCAACTTATATAGTATTAATGGTTTCAACAGATTTCTATAAATTACTCATTTATTTGCAAATAATTTTGAAAGGTGTTTTCTGAGAAGAGAACGTCGACATTTCTGAGTGACTCACCATCTACATTTATAGATTTGCAATTTAGTAGAACAGCACCAAAACCAGCAGAGTAAGTATTTCCTTTAGCTGTTTTGTGGTTTCAGCCTCAGATGTTTGTGGTCTTGGGATGACAGTGACTCACAAGCAGTTTGGAAGTGTTGGAGGAGAAATGTAGAGCACATGCAAAATAAAAGTAAGCCAAACATAGACATCTTTGAAAGAAACTGATATGAAGACAAGTAAAAAAAACAACAGTAAAGTCTGGGGTTTCACCTGATGTCATTCACTTCATTTAAAGAGCCAAAACACACAGACTGCATTCTGAATGTTTTAGCAAAAGCTTTAAATATTTATCTTAAAATATAGATTGTGGATTCGTCGAAATAACACCTGCTATTAATTTCTTTTTGCAACATTTATATTTATGTAGTGCAGGTTAAACCGTTCGGTCTCTTTCCTCGTCTTGGGTTCTGACTCCAATGGGTTGTAAAAAAGGTGGAGCTACGCCAAATAAAAGGTATAAAGATAATGTTTTCACTTGCTGTGGTAAGAATTGGACCTGAAATGAAAAGGCAGGTGTTTAAAACAACACTATGGCAAGCCTTTTTATCTTAAAATAATCCCAGAGTAAAATTAAAACTCTAGAATGTTTAAAACAGGAAAGAAAGAAATTGGATGATTTGCTTACATATAAAGCAGAGGGGGCACTCAGATTCATAAGTAGAAAATATTATGAGATGAGTAATAAAGCAAGCAGTCTTCTAGCCTTCCAATTACGTAAAGCTCAAGCAAGTAGGGTAGTTCCAAAAATTAAACACCCAGATACCTCAATAATGCTAACACAACCAAATGATATAGTTAATGCATTTGAAGATTATTATAAAAAATTATATGAAGGCCAGAAATTAATAAATAAGGAAGAAAAAGTTAAAAGTTTTCTGCGACCAATTGAATTAAATAAACTAACAGAAGAAGAAGCAAAGGAAATGATATCCCCTATCACAGAAGAAGAAATAAGAGAGATTATTGCAAAATTAAAAAATAATAAGTCACCTGGTGTAGATGGATTTCCCGGGGAATTTTATAAGGAATTTGTAAATGAACTGGCTCCTAATCTATGCAAGGTGTTTAATTATGTATTAAATAATGAAGACACCCCGCACTCATGGTCTGATGCAATTATTACTGTAATTCATAAAACTGGAAAAGACCCTACGCAATGTATGTATTATAGACCAATAAGTTTGCTTTGTCAGGATATGAAAATTTTAACTTCAATACTAGCAAACAGAATTCAAAAACATATAAAAAAATTGGTTAAACTGGATCAGACTGGATTTATCAATGGGCGATATGGCATAAATAATATAAGAAAAGCTTTAAACTTACAACAAATTGGAAAAGACAGTAAAACACCCTCAATGCTTCTTAGCCTAGATGCTGAGAAAGCATTTGATAGGGTGGACTGGGTGTTTCTGGAGCAGACTCTTAATTATATGGGATTTCATGATATTTTTGTTAAATGGGTAAAGACTTTTTACAAAAATCCTAAGTCAAGAGCTCGAGTTAATGGACATTGCTCAGAGTTTTTTAATTTAGGTAGCGGAACTCGTCAGGGAGATGCGATGTCTCCAGTCTTATTTGCTCTTAGCATTGAGCCACTAGCGGAGTTAATAAGGAGCAACCCCAGAATAAAGGGGATAACAGATAAAGGAGGGAAGGATCATAAGATATTGCTATATGCAGATGACATATTATTATTTATTGAAAACCCACTTTCATCAATCCCAGCCCTTTTAGAGTGCCTTAGAGACTATGGCTTAGTTTCTGGATACAAGGTAAATTCTGAGAAATCTGAGGCAATGATGATTTCAGGACATTGGCCCACTCAGTTAGATAATGAGGTATCTTTTCGATGGTCCAGTCAGGGCTTCAGATACTTGGGTGTTATCCTTACACCTATGGCATCACGTTTATATTTAGCGAATTATACACGGCTTTTTGAGATGATAAAAAAAGACTTGGCAGGATGGGAAGTACTACCTCTCTCCATGTTCGGTAGGATAGAAACGGTGAAAATGAATATATTACCGAGACTTCTGTTCCTATTTCAATCCCTACCGGTTTGGGTTCCGCTCTCAGCATTTAACAAACTAGAAAAAATGATTTTGAAGTTTATTTGGCAAAACAAAAGACCAAGAATAAGACTTAAAATAATTATGTCAAATAAAGACAGGGGGGGTTTGAACCTTCCTAATCTTAGATACTATTATTGGGCTGCTCAGCTGAGGGCTATGGCTGCTTGGCTTGGTATTGATAAGGAGGCAGAATGGGTAAATATTGAACAGAACTCACTTCCTGGAGTTTCTCTGACAGTTCTGCCATTCATGGATTTGCAAGCACAGAAAAGAGTTAAGATAAAAAATGTATGGATACAGCATACTGTAAAAATTTGGTCCACCATACAAAAGAAGTTTAGAGGAGTAATAGCCTTATCACGTGCAATACCCATTAAAGGTAACCCAGACTTTCTCCCTTCTGTATGGGATAGTGTCTTTAGTAGATGGGAAGAGAATGGTTTAAAGATAGTTAATCAAATTTTTGATGGGGAGACCATAAGATCTTTTTCTCAATTATGTGATAGGTTTAAATTTAAATCTAATGATTTCTTTAGATATTTACAATTACAACATTATATCACAAATTATAAACATTGGGACACAATCAAAAGAACTCCAACAAATATTGAAAAATATTTTATTAATATTATTGAACATGGTCAATGTTCTAAAAATCATATAGCACATATTTACAGGAAGTTAATGCAGGACCAATCTGATGACACGTTTCATATCAAAGAAAATTGGGAATTAGAGTTAAATACTGTAATAGAGGATGAGATGTGGACAAATATATGTGCTGGCTGTCATAAGGGTATAAGTAGTCAAACGTGGAAGGAATTTGATTGGAAAATGAAAATGAGATTCTTCAGAGCTCCATTGGCAGTTGCCAAATTTGACAGTACATCGCCATTATCACAGTGTTGGAGAGAATGTGGAATGGTGGGGGACTATGTGCATATATTCTGGGAATGTCCCAAAGTATTATTGTATTGGCAGCGGGTTAAAAGGGAAATTAGTAAAATTTTAGGAAGAGATATATCAATGCACCCAGTATTTTTTTTGCTAGATGGCTTCCCCTCGGATCAGTTCAGTAAATCTCACTTATTTGTATTACATATATTATTAATGGCAGCCAGGAAGATAATCACTGTGAACTGGATGAATGTGCACGAACCTACTGTGACAGAATGGACACAAAGACTGAAACAGATATATATATATTTGAGAAAATGACCGCGGACTTGCAGTTAAAATCGGACTTTTTTCGATAGTAGTGGGCACTTATTGAAACATATTTGCTTGAAGGAAATAGCTCTAATATATATTAATGTTTGAACCATGCAGATAATTTGCCAGTATGTGGAGCATTTATTGAAGTGCTGTCAAGGACTTTTGTATATATTTTTAAATTAGTGTTTTTTTTTTGTTTTGTTTTTTGTTTTGTTTGTTTTTTTTTTGTTCTTTCTTAGTGTTTATTTATTTATTAATTTACTTTTCATGTATCAATATTGTAAATAAAAGTTATGTAACAGTGTTTTGTTAAAAAAAAAAGGTTCAATAAACACACAGTTCAAAAAAAAAAAAATACTCCCGTGTACTCGTCGTAATAGCATTTTTAGTAACAATTCAATTAGAAAGCTCTACAATTAAATTCTTACTAGTAACAATTCATTAGAGAGCTCTATAATTCAGTTCTTACTAGTAACAATTTCAATGAGAGAGCTCTACAAATGAATTTTTACTAGTCATATGTTTCCATTGAATTCCATTCATTTTTAATTACAGAGCTCTGCAATTGAATTCTTACTAGTAACTATTCCAATTAGAGAGCTCTCTAATTTATTTGTCACTAGTAAGAATTCCAATTAGAGAGCTCTCTAATTAATTTTTTACTAGTAACAATTGCAATTAGAGAGCTCTCTAATTTAATTGTTACTAATAAGAATTAGAGAGCTCCCTTATTGTATTTATAACTAGTTAAAATAGATTTAGAGAGCTCTCTAACTGGCATTGTTAGTAGTAAGAATTTAATTGTAGAGCTCTTTAATTTAATTGTTACTAGTAAAAATGCAATTATGACGAGTAACGCTTGGAATATTTTAAGCTAAAACGGCTTGCCATACTACACTCCTCTCGGGGCCTAACGAACAAACGTCCATGTTTCCATCACTTTATATTAATTTTATTTTATTTTATTTAATTATTTTTTGGTTGTTGTTGATCTGCTCTCTTGACTGCTCAAGACAAATTTCTCCTTGTGAAGACAATAAAGAAATATAAAATAAAATAAAATCAAATCAAATAAAAAATAAAATAGTGACTTTTAATCTCACAATTTTGAGAAAAAGAAATAGTCTGAAAAAGAGGAGACTAATCAAAGTGTCATTCCAAATGAAAGTATGCAACTACTGTTTTAAAAATTAAGGTTCTATGAAGAACCTTTAACATCCATCCAACTTTTCCATTCCAATTCAGGTTATTTGTTGTGGAAAAAGGTTCTTCAGCTTATTAAAATATTCTTCACATATGAAGAATGATTTTTTGGGGAACCAAAATACTTCCTCTATGGCATCACTGTGAAAACCCTCTTTTGGAACCTTTATAATTAAGAGTGTAAATGCATTCCTAAGTTTGGGATTTACATCATCTATAAATGTTAATTACATGTTTGTTTGTTTTTTACAAATGTAATCCTCTACATACCGCATTAGAGACTAAAAATGCCTTAAAATTAAGGCAATTGCAATTGCATTGCAAAATTTAATTATCTGTAAAATTGCATATTTGCAGTATAATGCATGTGGTGCATTACCCCTGCAGGACTAAAAGTGAAAATTCTATGTGCTTTCGTTAGCTAATGGTTATTGGGTTTATGCAATGTTTGAACTGTTAAGGATGCAATGGAAACCATATGTTTTTATGTTACATTCAAATAGAAAAAGTGACTCTTTTTTTATTTGCAAGGAGCTCAAAAAACAGTGCTATCTTGCTCTTTAGAATAACAAGGGCCTTTCAATCAGTGGTGCTTTCACAGGCAGGCTAATTAATTACTAGTAAAAAGCCTGTGCTAATCTCAATTGGAAGCAGGCACGGTTTTGGACCTCTGACATCTGGTTGGGGCAACTGAGACTTCTTATCATAGAAGGATCTGGCAACCCGCCCCAGCTCCAGCTTGCTTGAAAATGGGGCGTATAATTACCTTGTCCAGCGCAGTGAGGCAGGACACGCTTAGATAGTAAGTGACAGTGTCACCCAGAGAAGAAAAGAAGAAAACAAAACCCTTCAAAAGATTACAGATTTTCTTCTCTCATAATTTTATGGCATTCTGTTCCATAAAAGCACTCATGTCTACAACTGCAGGCAAATGCGTAAGCATCAACTCATGCGGTCTTGCCCACATTTTCCACTTACAGGCTATTTACAGGTAATTCTTACGTTGACACTTCTCTCACTTTACAGCATAACACTTCATATGCATTACTCAAGTCGGGCTTCTTTTTCTTCGATATCATTTGCATTCATGGAACAAATTTCAACATATTTTGCAGACATGAAATCAGAGCAGACTCAGGGACACACACGGCTTGGCATAAGACTTGGTATTCTGTAAGCTGAAACACTGCAGAGCTCTAGCTTATAGCCTTAAGTACTTTAAAATTAAAATATAGATGTTTTATTAATTCAATGAATCTATCAAATACAAAAAAATATGAGTATAATATAAATAGACTTTATACAATTCCACAAAGAGAATACATTTGAATGCATATTCACTGAACATGATGGAAGTCTTCACAGTTTTCACATAAAATTCTGGTTTAACCAAACGCCTTAAAAAAAAACATTAGTCATTTTTGGTTATGAAAAATGGCAGTTACTGCTGCTATTCCTTGCTACGGAAATTCTAGATTTGTTCATAGCACATTTAGGGACCTTTCCATTTTAAAATGAGGAAATCCAGGTATAAAATCCTGGGAAAAGGGTTGCATGCCATTCAGAACTGTCTTGAGAATGCCTTTACATTCCAATTTACTGTAAAGCAAAGAGAATGCAAACAGCATTTCAAATTTGAATTGAAATAAATTCCATTAACTGTAATTTTTAAATAAAGGTTTTTCAGACAATTTTAAAACTTTATAGAAATATATAATTATAGATATCGTAGATAGATAGATAGACAGACAGACGATAAATAGATAGATAGATAGATAGATAGACAGATAGACAGACAGACAGACAGTTAGACAGACAGACAGACAGACGATAGATATATAGATAGATAGATAGATAGATAGATAGATAGATAGATAGATAGATAGATAGATAGATAGATAGATAGATAGATAGATAGATAGTAAAGATAGATATATTCGATGGATTTAACACAGACGACATACTATAGATGATTGATGGATGATTGAGGGAAAGACAGACACAACAGATAGATAGATGGATGATGGATGGATGATAGATATATAGATAGATAGATAATAGATAGATAAAATGATCGATCGATATATAGATAGATATATTTAGATAGATAGATAGATAGATAGAGAGCTAGATACAATGAATCATTTAGCCTACATGTTTAAATCTTGCATTTTAAATCTAGATTAAAGACCCATCTCTTTACTTACACATAACACACTAACACATTTATAATACTCAAATCCGTTAAAGGGTTTTTAGGCTGCATTAAATAGGACAACCAGGACCGGGAACACTTCTCATAACACCCGATGTACTTGCTACATTGCTAGAAGAATGGTATCTATGCTTATATTAGTCTGTTTCTTTCTTATTCAGAGGTCACCGTAGCTACCAGATCCAGTCTGTATCCAGATCAGATGGTCACTGCAGTCACCCAGATCCAGTACGTATTCAGACCAGATGGTGGATCAGCACCTAGAAAGGACCTCCACAGCCCTGAAAGACAGCGGAGACCAGGACAACTAGATGAGCCCCAGATACAGATCCCCTGCAAAGACCTTGTCTCAGATGACCACCGGGACAAGACCACAGGAACCAGACGAGTCCTCTGCACAATGTGACTTTGCTGCAGCCTGGAATTGAACTGCTGGTTTGTCTGGCCAGAGGAGAACTGGCCCTCTGACTGAGCCTGGTTTCTCCTTGTTTTTTTCTCCATTCTGTCACCGATGGAGTTTTGGTTCCTTGCCGCTGTCGCCTCTGGCTTGCTTAGTTGGGGACACTTCATTTCCAGTGATATCGTTGACTTGATTGCAAATGATTGCAAAGATACTATTTAAACTGAACTGAGCTGGATGATGACATCACTGAATTGAATGATGAACTGTCTTTAACTGAAAAATTGTCATTTTTTTACTATTGTCATTTTGCATTATTGACACACTATTTTCCTAATTAATGCTGTTCAGTTGCTTTGACACAATCTGTATTGTTAAAAGCGCTATATAAATAAAGGTGACTTGACTTGACTACAGTGAAGTTTAGATGTAGATGATCCTGCTATTGAAGCAAACTACTGGAAATCTGACTTAAGAAGGCATTCAATCGAAAGTCAAACTATGTATGCATTTCATGTGGTTTTTGCAGAATCAGACAACAGACAACTAAACAGACTTTAGTTGCATAAACAAAAAGAAACCATTTTTGCGGCCTGTCTGAACAAAGGCAAAGAAACCCATCTATATTCTCAGAGGGCCAGATTAAAGGCTTGTTATAGATGTCTCCTTTGTTCCCATGCAGTCTGGCCTGTGATTGCTCTCGCTCTCTCTTCTTCTCACTGTTTCCATGCTCTTTCAGAACTGAGAGGCTTGTGGAAATTGCTCCTGTGGGTACCGTTTCACTCTTCTACTGTTAGGTGTTAGTGCTGGAAACAGAGACGGTAACTGAGCTTGTTTAAAAGCACAGATGAAAAAAAATGTTGAATAAACCTTTGCTTTACATTTGTATATTTCACAAAGCAACATGTGATTCATAAAGTACAAAAATGCTTTTATGTGAAGTGATTGCTAAAGTGTGTTTACACTGAATCAACTCTCAGTCCTGACTGGCACACTGCATCTTTTTGATGAAAGGTAAACTTTTTCTTCCTGCCAAACAAAATCAGTGGTTTCCATCTTATTGTTCCCAATAACAATGAATATCACCCTTTTCTAGCAAATCCACATTTGAATGATCTAATCATTTGGCGCCACCAAGTGGAGGGTTATTGTAAGCTCAAGTGTAATTCTTAAAGCGACAGTTCACCAAGAATGAAGAGGCTGTGTCATCATTTACTAATCAATTTACAATTTACTAATCCTTGTTGCAAACAAGACGTTTTTTTGAAGAATGTTTTTTGTTAACACAGTGAAAGACAGTGGGGTCCAAAACAACATTTGTGTTACTTGAAATAAAATAAAAATGTTAACTGACAAAAACATAAAATATATAAAAAAGTGAACATTTATTTTATTTCTCATTTTTATTTAGTTTAACCTGATGTGCAGCTAAAACTGAAATAAAAACTATACGGATATATTTAAAATAATGAATAAATAACAAATAATAAATGAAATCTGAAAATACAAAATAAAAACTATTATAGTACCTCAATGATGCTAAAATATCATCATGCAAAAATAAATAAATACATAAATAATACTACAGGAAAATGTTCAGAAGTAAAATGACTAAATTTGCTAATGATTCTCTGACAAAACCCAATCAAAATATTCTAAACTGCATGAGCCAATAAATTAAAATGTAAAGAGCCACAAACAGATGTCTGAACAAATAAAAAGTAAAAAGCAATCAATAAACAATTAAAAATAAAATGTGTACAATTTATCCTGATCGCAGTGCATGCTGGGAACTCAAGTAGGCTTATAACATAATATACAATTTACATTATTAAAATCATTACAACTATCCCAACTACTCTGAATTTACTTGTGATTAAACTAAAGAAAGAAATCAAGCTCAGACTTCTAAAACAAAGTAGAAATGTTAATAATTACCGGCAATAATTGTGGCAAGTCAAATGACAAAATGCAGAATATATACAACACATATTTAAACTCCCACGTTTAGTACTTCAATGGTGGGCTCAAAGTCAGCAGGGGATTTCATTAATTCTGCAGCTTACTTAATCACCACTTCCTGGTTAAAATGTTTCCTTTGCACAACCACAAACCCCACTAGCCAGAGTTCACTCTGTCTATTGAACACGCACAACCACAGGTGCATGTGCATATGCAACTGTGCAATTACTATTGTCAAGAAAGTAATTCAGAGAAACCATGCAAACACAAAATGCTGACTTATGCTAAGACGTTCACATTTATACTGAAACATGGAGTGCAGGTGAACAGCTCTGATGTACATCGTCAACATGAATAGAAGGGTCTGTGCTTTACAGACAGGAAACCCAACATGGGCTGCGTTTCTCAAAAGCATTGTGAGCTTAAATACATCGTAGACTCATTGAAACCAATGGAGCTACGATCATCTTAGGCTTACAATGCTTTTGGGAAATGCAGCCAACACCAAATGAACTAATCAATGTATTTGTGCATAAACATGACTGAGGAGTCATGCCAGGGCCTACTAACACAGCATCTGTAACACCTAAATAATTGACATAGGCTAATTTCTCAATTCCAATATTAAAAATATTAGCTCAGCCTTAAAACTGCGATATGTGTAAAATATGAAATATGAAATATTCGTGTCAGCTGATTGCCTTGACTCTAGAATCTGCTTTAAAAGCTCTAGGTGGCACTGTATATTACGTATCTCCTTCCCTCAAATTAGTTTGGTGTCAGTAACATTTTTCATGTTTTTTTCTTTTTATTCTAAATTGATAAGATTCTTATGCTTATCTATTTGATCAAAAATACAGATTAGTATTATTATTATTATTATTATTTAAAAGAACAGTTTTCTATTTTAATATACTTTAAAATATAATTTATTCCTGTGAAGAAAAGCTGAATTTTCAGCATCATTACTCCAGTCTCCAGTGTCACATGATACTCGAAATATTCGAATAGTAATTATAATCAATGTTGGAAACAGTTGTGCTGCTTAATATTTTTTGGGACCTGCAGTGATATTTTTTTCAGGATTCTTGATAAAAAAAAAGTTTCAAAAAAAGAAAAAAAAAAAAAAAGAACAGTGTTATTCAAAAATATCATTGTGTGTTTATAATATACCCTATTTCAAAACGTTGTGGGGGTCAGTAATTTTTTTTTTTTTAAAGAAAGAAAGAAATTAATACTTTTATTCAGCAAGGATGTGCTAAATGAATAAAAAGTAGGATTATATTGTTAGAGAAGTTTTCTATTGAAATTCTGTTCTTTTTAACTTTTTACTCATCAAATAATCAATAAAAAAGTATCACATGTTCCAAAAAATATGCATAAGCAGCACAACAGTTGCAACATTGATAATAAATCAACGTATTAAAATGATTTCTGAAGATTCATGTGACACCGAAGACCGGAGTAATGGCTGCTGAAAATTAAGCTTTGCATCACAGAAATAAATTATATTTTGAAGTGGATCAAAAAAGTTCATCAAAGTTGTCCTAAGACAAGAACACATTTGGTTTTAGGTTTTAGGACAACTTCAATGAAAGGTTTAGATCCACTTCAAATGTTGACTACTGTAACCTTACGAAAAGAAGTTTTATTCAAGTGTGGTATTAGTATACTTCTTTTAAACTAAAAATAGGAAAGTATACTTTTAGTCAACTTTTTATGTACTTCTCAGAAATGGGCTTTATGTGCTTCTCAGTAATATACTTAAAATGACATTTAAGTAGACTTGACTTATACTTAGAAAAACTCCAAATATATTTGAGCTATAATTGTGCTCCTAAAATCCGTGTTTTCATTGTTATACTGTAGGGGCGATAGTACACATCTTCTGTACAGAATTTCCAAAAATCACAAGGTGAAGAAGAAACCGAAACAACAGATGTTTCCACATGTATTCTAACACGATCATTAGACATAAAACAGCATCAAAACTGTGAAACATTATTGAATAAATTGTAGACCCATGAAGAGGTAATGACTGTCAAACTTTGGGGTGTGGATTGACTCCATCTACGTTTTGATTATATCATTCTGAATCCAATTAATAGTCAATGTTCAGCTTTTTGTTCAAAATCTTGTTAATTTCTTCATTTTTTTATTTATGAAACTTACCCACATTAAAGTGTTCATAAAAAAGAATGCATGAAGCTAGAATAAAATGTTTGTTTACAAGCAGATACCCTGTTCATTCTTTTTGATGTTTTGTATGTTCAGATATTCATGTAACAAAATATACACAGATTAATACCTAAATAGGGACATAGTAGTATACTTAAAGTATGGTGTAAAGTTCACTTAAAGAAAACTTACGCGTATACTTGCAGTATAAAACTACTAAACTAGTAGTTTACTGAAACTATACTTCAAAGTCTACTAAAAATGCTACTACAAGTATTTAAATAGTAAACTATTAGTATACCTATAAGTTCACTTTTAGTATAGTTGCAGTACAAACTAAATATTTTGATGTAAACTAGTTGTGTACTTCTGTTATACTTAAAGTATACTTAAAATTATACTTTATATACTAGAAAGTGGGCCAAGTTAGTCCCAAGGAGTATTGAAATAGTACACTTGCAAGTATACTACTAGTACACTTATATTTGTATATTTACTACATAAAGTATACTTAAAACATACTTGAACTTTACTTAAGTATACTTACTAAAATAAACTTGAAGTATACTACTTTTTGGTAAGGGTAGGTTTATATTAAAAAAGGAAACCAAATTAGAAATTGCAATAAGATTTCACAATATTACGCTTTTTTCACGGTATTTTTGATCAAATAAACCGCTTTGAGCATAAGAGACTCCATTAAAAACACATTAAAAATCTTATTGATCTCAAACTTTTGAACGGCAGTGTATATTAGAATGTGTGTGTGTGTGTGTGTGTGTCTTCCTACTTCTTTTAAACTAAAATACTAAAAACAAGCAGATGGCAAGTTATTATTATTAGTAGTAGTAGTAGTAATTGTATGTATAAGACGCTTATCTGTATGACTCATAAGTGGTAGACTTCCGCGTGCGTTCTTCTGTTGCTATAGAAACAGACGGATGCAGGTCCACGTGGACTCGAGTCCCTCCCTGTGAGCACGCAGAAGTGTTTGCTCAAAGTTGTCGACAGCTTTCTGTAGTCATCAACCCATAACGCGTTCAGCTTCAGTTTCACAATCTTCTGGACGTTCAGTTCAACTTCAGTCTCAGTTACTGCTTGCTGAAATTGTCTGCACTCCGTGTCAAATTGTGGAAAGTTTCACTCTTAACAGTACTTTTCAACAAGTGAGTGTCGCTTCATGGATGGACTTTATGAAGTAACATCAGCGGCTGCGTTTAAAGGTACAGTAACGTTAAAAAAAATTTTTTATCTTGATCTGTCTGTTTAACTTGACCATTTCTGTTTCGTGTTTTGGCAACTCAGAACAGGAAGTGTGAAAGAAAGTGTGAGAAGGAATCTCCTACTGAGAGGAGGAAACAAGTGTTCCTGTTTTCATCAGCTGCTTGAAGAGTTGCGTATTGTTTTCATGTGGTACATGCCTTTTCTTTTCACTGTAGTCCGTCTTTGAAAGTGCATTGCCTTGTCTTTGTCCCTGACATTACATTTCACTTGACATGAACAGTATATTTAGTAGCACGACATTTGTTCTGTTCTCTTTTAAATGTAGAAACTATTCAAGAGTTGGTTCACCAAGCAAAGCAGCATTGTCTTCAGCTATTATAAGTGTAGTCTAACTGGACTGACAAGAAATGCTTTCCATTTGAGTTTTGATAAAACAAAATGTTTGCATAGTGTAAGAACTTTGTTGAATCTACATTGACACACAAACTGCTGTATGTGGATTGTTTGTGCTAAACTTCAGAATCACAAATGGTGTTCCTTTAGGTTTACTGGTAAAGATATTCAATAATTCTCCAAACCACATATCCGCTGTAGGGTCACAGGGGTGATGGAGCCTTTACTGTTAAATGCATATCTCAAATGTACTGTACAGTCATGGCCAAAGGTTTTGGCAGTGACATAAATGTTGTGTTTTGCAAAGTTTGCTGCTTCAGTATTTGTAGATTATTTTTCCCACATTTCTATGCTATACTGAAAAACAATAAGCATATCATAAGTTTTAAAGGCTTTTATTGGCAATATAATGAGTCATATTTACAGTGTTGACCCATGTTCTTCATAACCTCTGTAATTCGCTCTGGCATGCTGGATATTAGCTTCTGGGCCAAATCCTGACTGATGGCGATCCATTCTTGCCTTATTAGTTCTCGGAGTTGATCACAATTTGTGGGCTTCTGCTTGTCCACTCGCCTTTTGAGGACTGACCACAGGTTCTCTATGGGATTGAGATCCGGGGAGTTTCCTGGCCATAGATCCAAAATTTCAGTGTAATGATCTTCGAGCCACTTCTTTATCACTCTTGCTTTGTGTACATGGTGCTCCATCATGCTGGAAAATGCATGGATCACCAAATTTCTTATGGATCGCTGGAAGTAGTTTCTCTTGCAAGACGTTTTGATACCATTCTTTATTCATGGCAGTGTTTTTGGGCAGAATGAGAGAGAGAGCCCACTCCCTTGGTTGAAAAGCAACCCCACACATGGATGGTCTCAGGATGCTTCACTGTTGGCACAACACAGGACTCATGGTAGCGTTCACCTTTTCTTCTCCGAACAATTGATTTTCCAGATGTCCCAAACAGTCGGAAGGGAGCTTCATCAGAGAAAATAACTTTGCACCAGTCTTCTGTGGTCCAATCCTTGTGCTTCCTGCATAATTTCAGTCTGTCCTTGACGTTTTTTTTCTTGGAGAGAAGTGGCTTCTTTGCTGCCCTTCTTGACACCAGGCTGTTGTCCAAAAGTCTTGGCCTCACTCTCGTGCAGATGCTCTCACACCAACCTGCTGCCATTCCTGAGCAAGCTCTGCACTGCTGGTGACACGATTCCGTAGCTGACTCCTCAGGAGGAGACGGTCCTGGCGCTTGCTGGACACTCTGGGACGTCCTGAAGACTTCTTCACTGCAGTCAAACCTCTCTCCTTGAAATTCTTGATGATACGGTAAATGGTTCTTTCAGATGCAATATTCTTTGTAGCAATTTCCTTGCATGTGAGGCCATTTTGATGCAAAGTGATGATGGCTGCACGTGTTTCTTTGGAGGTCAACATTGCTAACAAGAACACAATGATTGGAAGCACTTCTTCCCTCCTTTTATAGCAATCAGTCTGCTCTTACAATCTAATTAGTATGATAGTGATTTTACCTGACTAGTACTCATTCACACTTTCACATGTGCTGCTGATGTGATTAGTCAATTAATGTTAGCTGGTCACTTTGTGTCAGGATCAAAAAACAGTGAAATTTGTTTAGTTTTTTTGTGAAAAGTTCATTTTTTGGCCAATGAAGCTTTTAGCAATTATTTAAAATGCATCTGGTCACTCTACACAATAATCTAGAAACTATGTGAATGAACACCACAACAGCTGAAGCAGCAAACTTTGCAAAACACAAAATTTATGTCACTGCCAAAACTTTTGGCCATGACTGTGGTTGCCGTTGATTAAAACATTCTGGCCCGTTTCATGCATGTACCTAAATGTTTGCTTATTACTCAATGAGGTCATGCTTTTTGCTGTAATATTTTGGATACATCATTTTAAGTAGAAACCTAAAAGACTTCTTGTCAGTCAAAAAGAAACTTTGTCAGATCTGATACACTGTGAATTGTCTAGTTATAAAAGGGTAGTCTGTTTCAAAGGTGCAAATGGTGTCTTTTTGTAAAAAGGTTTTTACAAAAAAGTTTTTAGACATGATATTTAAGTGAAGCTAGTAAGTCTCTGTCCATGCACCGAAACATTTTGAACCTCGTGGCACACTACGTTGCTGTCTTTATTGACATGGCAGCATAGATAAAGTTTTCATGCAAAGCAGTAGTGATATTCCATCTGAAGGATGGAGGTAGGCTTCACGGAGGTAGGCTTTAGGTTAGCTTAGGTCAATTTTCTTTTTGTATTTTCCTGAAATGTAGTAAATAATTAACAAATAATTCAAAACAAAAACTTTTTCAAGGTTTTGTTTATTTATTTCTTTTTGAAAGAAATTAATAATTATATTCAGCAAAGATGAATCAGTAAAGTGTAATGTTACAAAAACATCTCCTTTCAATTCATTAAAGAATCTTGACAAACATGAGTCACGGTTTTCACAAAAACATTAAGCAGCACAACTGGTTTCAACATTGATAGTTATAAGAAATGATTCTTGAGCCACAAATGAGCATACTAGTATTTCTGAGGGATCATGTGACACTGAGGACTGCTGAAAGTTCAGTTTTGCCATCACAGGAATAAAATATATTTTAAAATATATTAAAATAGAAAACAGTTATTTTAAGTTATGATAATATTTCACAACAGACGTATGTATGTTTGATCAAATATATTTTGATCTTGAGGTGCATACACTCTTAAAAATAACGGTGCTTCAAAAGGTTCTTCAAGCGATGCCATAGAAGAACCATTTTTGGTTCCACAAAGAACCATTCAGTCAAAGGTTCTTTAAAGAACCATTTCTTTCTTACCTTTTTGTAATCTGAAGAACCTTCTTTCACCACAAAGAACCTTCTGTGAAACAGAAAGATTCTTCAGATGATAAAGGTTCTTTATGGAACCGTTTAAACCAAAAGGTTCTTCTATGGCTTTGTGAAGCACCTTTATTTTTAAGAGTGTAAGAGACTTTTTTCAAAAACATGAAAAAAATCTTACCGCCCCCAAACTTTTGAATTGTAGTGTACTGTATAGAGACTGTACATTACATTTGTAACTTGAATTTATAAAGTGGGAAGGACAATGAAACATTTATCTAAACTTTGCTATTTAGCAACTTGGTTGGTTGAAATTCACTTCATATTGTGTTTTTGTAGACAGACATCTGTGACATGATCTTGGTCTCTCTTTAGTGGGCTAGTATGGAATTTGTGATTGATGGTTGGGTTTACTGAGGCCGCTGAAAGCGTCATTCTATTCCACTGCACTCAGAAGTTTGAAACAGCAAACTTGTGGCTTTCCCAGTCAATACCCAGAGGAAATGCGCATCACCACACTCGTATCTGTAGCATGGCTTGTCGGCTCCCATCAATCCCATCAACTGTTAACTTGTGGTCACTGCACAAATAACGTCTGTATTCCGCTAAATAAGAGAGACGTACGTTTCAGTGTTCCAGTCCACTAGTTTCTGCTATTCTCAGCAGCCGAGGACTTATTGCTTTTTGCCTGTCCAGATGTGTTTTTTTTCCCCCAACAAGACCCTGATGAAATTCAGATGTACGCAAGTGCCACAACTAGTTTGTAGGGGTTGATTTAGCCATAAAATTCCTTTTGAAATGTTTGGGAGAGGCCTGACATCAGTTTTTACGTAGAAGCCATCGTGAAGTTGAACTTGTAATGCATTTCTTTAGTACTATATATATTTAGTCAAAAAATATATAGTACTAAAGAAATACATTACAAGTACAGAAATACACTGTACAGGCACAGAGATATTATTTAATATATCTTTAATGCTTTAAATGATTCACTTCATAGTGTTAATGGACTAAAATTAAACAATAGACGATTACTTCTAATATTTCTAAGTTTAAAATAATAGCTTTACTTAGATCTAACGAACTTATTATTTTGTAAAATTCACTTTTTGCCAAAAAAAAAAAAAGTAATGCTTTTCAAAATAAAGGACCATTTCACTGCTTGTGTAACAGTTTATTGGAAAAACAAATATTCAGTCAATATGAAGCCTAGATAACTTATCATGAGTCTTTGACCACTTTAAAAATGTGATAAGCATAACAATTATTTTGCTTGCTAAGCACATTTTTACACACAAACGTAATTGTTGGATATTCCTGACTGCCTTTCAAAACCTTTCCTGCAATATTACAGCCAACTAACTCAATTTGTAGGCAATCAAGAAGCTGTCACAGAAAAGTTGTCAGTGAGATGTGATGCTTTGCTGGCTAATGGGCTTTACAAACTTTGAAATTACTTTTGTGCAGCAGAAATGCAAAGCAAGTTTGATTTTTCTTGTTAGACAAAGGAAATCAATAATGTTATGACAGGCAAACAAAAGTTTTAATCAACACGTCTGCCAAGAAATCCAGAGGTGCAATCATTATCATAAATGTATTTCTTTTTTATCTGCTTTCTTTATTTTGCCTCAAAACACCATACCAATCTTCTTAGACTAAGAACCCACTAGAGTTGCTAAGATTTAGAGATGCAAGGAAGCATCTAAACCAATCAGCTTCTGTGACACAATAAAGTCACTCCCATAGTTTCTCTTGCTCCAAATTAAAGGGCACTACTTTAACTATTACGCTCTTAACCCATTACACAAGCCATTTTAGTTCAATAATTATTATTAAGCTTTTATTTTAAATGAATATAAACGTATAGATAATATGCAATATAAATAAGCTTGTCTAATTAAAGAGGTGGTTGCTAAGAGATGGCGCTCGGCGGCACTCTAAGAGGATGTGATGTGGTGTAACTCAAAAGCTTTGTTCTCTCTTCTCTTCTGTCAAGGGCTGACCCATGTGAGGAGAGAGGAGTTCGCACACACATACATACAGTATGCACACACAAATACACACACACACAGACGGCATGGCATCTTTCTCCAGCACCTGTGGCTCCAAGGTGGACCGGGCGTCCCATCGTAGAGGAGAAGACAGGCAGGGGACGCCCAGTGACAGCGACTGCAGTGCTGTGCTTGAGAAGACCAGAGAGTTCTTCCAGATTTGTGACATCGAGGGCAAAGGCTTCATTACACGACGGGACATGCAGGTAAGGATGTTGGGAAGGGCGTCCATGTGATTTCTCATTAGGCCTGGAGTTTTATTAGTAAAGAAGAATGGAAACCCCACAAAATGTCTCGAGTCATCTGGTTTCCCTGGCATTGTTTCAGCTGGGAACCATGAGCTAATTGAGCTAATTTGTGTTTGCTCACCCTTATAAATTGTTTACTTACAACAGAAGACAAGCAGCGATCTGAATAAAGTAATTAACTTACAAAGAAACCCAATTAAAGGCATAGTTTGTTAAATATCTAATTGGCAATTTGCAATGAAAAGGAATGTTAGTACAACATGCTTCTGTACTAAAAAGCTTTTCTTTCTTAGTATAAATTAATAAAATAATTTATGGAAATTATTACAGTGAATAAATATCTTTCTTACTATTTTAAGCTCTAAAATATTTGATCCTGTGATTGATTTTCTCACTATGTAAATTATGAAAAATAATTATTAAAGGTTAAAATTAGAATATATATAATATTATATATCTCTATATATATCACTTTATTTTGGTAAACTAATATTTGTCTTTATGAATTTCTGTGAAAAAAATCAGTGTATATATTGGAATGATTTGATCAAATTTTTATTTATTTGTTTTTAAAAATTAAATTTACCCTGGTAATGCTATGTGGTTTTGTTTGGGTGTTTTTTGTTTGGACGTGTGTAGTTAATCTTTGTAGTAATCATGTAAATACCACTGTAAATTACTACAGTAATCATTCAGTACCTCTCAAATATAAAACACAAAGCACAAAAATACTTTTTATCAAATACCATAATATGGCATCAGATCATTGTACCACGGTAAATCCGTGTATCATTCGATCATTCGTTTTTTTGATTTAATATTGAAAGCAGAAAAATTAGAAAACTGATCCTTTTTAGTTTTTTCCAAAAAATTAAAACAAAAATTCAGCTTAATTGTAGTTTTCGTTCAGGGGTAGAAAAAATGTATAAACAGCTTGAATATTAGATTTCTCACGTGAGCGGGGCAATGAAACTCGCCTTTCCTGCGGATTGGTCCAGCCGACAAGATCAAACCGTGCCATCATCACGTTATGTTGCCAGTATCACGCGCAGAAGAAAATAGTATCCATGCTGCATTTATGGATCTTAACACATTTAGTGCAAATACATTTCTCGTTCATCAAACAAACAGGCTAATGAATAGCTGGACAACTCATACCTGGGCAGAGTCTAGACAAGGCTTTCTTCTGTGTAGATAAAAATTATATTCTTTGCATCAGCTGGGCATGACAGGGTATGATATGACAGCTGTCATAGCCTACACTGCTCACCCAGTAAGTCTGTTTGTTTAATTAATCCATTCATTCATTCATTATTGTTTCTTTAGTTTTTCTAAGGCATTTTGTAATTATTTTGAACGTAACGTTACACAAATAGAAATATAAATTTTATGACTATAAATGACAGAGTATTAAGTTATTTCCCCTCGATGGGGAAAAAATCCAAGTGAACATCAATCAGTACTCAATATTAATTTAAACTGCACTTCCGCGCTTGACTGTAGTCGCGTCTGTCTACTTATTGAGTTTATTTAACCCATCGCAATTTATTGGAACTGTGTGAACTAGAGTGAACCTTAATGTTGTTCTAAAGGCTTATTAATTAATAACACAAAAATGTCCTGCTCGGACTTGCCAATTTAATGGCAGAGAATGGTGACTTTAGGTTTTGTTTTTTGTAATTAATTAATTAATTAAACAGACTTACTGGGTGAGCAGTGTAGGTTATGACAGCTGTCATATCATACCCTGACATGCCCAGCTGATGCAAAGAATAGAATTTGTATCTACACAGAAGAAAGCCCTGTCTAGACTCTGCCCCGGTATGTGTTGTGTCCAGCTATTCATTAGCCTGTTTGTTTGATGAAAAAAGATGAAATGTAGTTGCAATAAATGTGTTAAGAATCCATACAACTGCAGCAGCAGAGGACTATTATTCTGCTGCGCGATACTGCAGAAGAAATGATGATGGCACGGTTTGATCTTCGGCTGACCAATCAGCAGAAAGGGGTGTAATTCTGCCCACATGAGAAATCGAAAGTCAGCGTTTATTCATTTTTCTACCCCTGAACGAAAAACTAAAATTTAAGCTAAATTCTCGTTTTTCGTTTTTGGGGAAAAAAAAACGAAAAAACAAAAAAGGAGCTGTTTTCTCATTTTTTCTACTTTCAATATTAAATCAAAAAACGAATGATCGAATGATACACAGATTACGGTACCACCACCATATTTTTATTATTATTTTCTGTTCCACCTATTGGTCATAGTGTGTGAGATCTATATTAATCTCTCATCAGTGTGGTTGATTTATATGAAATATGAAGTTTCAGTACAGCTTTATGCAGCTTGTCAGAATCGTAGAAGCTTGGGAGACCATCCTAAAATTGTGGTGAGCATTTTGAAACCACCCCTTCAGTTGTATTATTGTGCAGATTCGATCACCTCTTAGATTTTCCATTCATTGCATATGTTTCCTTTGAAGTCTGGCTCTCGGGCCTTGCTCTGAAGAGCCTTTTTCAAAAGCATCACACCTTTGATCCAGTGTCTATGGAAAAAGCATTAATAAACATTGGTTCTTCATCTTTATTTAAATGATGCCTTTTGTTATTTCAGCCCATTTGGATTAAATAGATCCCACAAATCCATACGTACTTAAATCTTTCTGTTAAATGATTGTGACAAAACATTTACGTGCTTGGCAAAGTAACTTGCATCATGGGTCCACCACATGTTGGTCTTGCAGAAAGCGCTGACAACACTATTGGGGTTTCAAAGAGCAGCGTTTGCTAAACCTTCAGGCCATCAAAAAAGCCACAGGAGGAGTTTTATTGCTGTTTTTAGAAGCTGTCACTTTAGTTTACCAGAGGAACTGGGTGATGGCTCACACTTTGTGCTCATTTTTACGCAACTGTTTTCACACATCCATCAGCGTTTACAACTGACTTTTACAAGTACAGAAAAATCCAAAAGTCCACGCTAAAGTCACACTGAGAATTATATGTAGTGTTTTATGGGACATCTGATCCCAGAGCATATCTGAGCAAACATGTGTTAGGTTCCCACACAGGGTGTGTTATTTGCTCTCTAAGAATAGTAGCGTTCTTACTGTGTGTTAACGGGGTTGATCACTGAAATCGACAGCCTGACTGATTTTTAAAGGTGTCAAATGTCAACTTAGTTTGAGACCTTACTCATGACGTACAAATAACCTGGTAAGAGATTGGAGAATATGTGAGTTTGGTTTTGTAGTGACATTCAGTTGCCTCATAAACATGTTTTGTGAGTTTTGATTTACTGTAATTAATTGTAATTTAATTGTAAAACCAATAAAATATATTATTTATTTATATACAGCATGTATGATTTCTAAGCTAAATGTAAAGATACATAAGATACACTGTAAAGTACATGTTATCTGTTTTATTTACAGTATACTCTTAATTTGCTCATTTTCAGGTGATGCAAAATGCGTTATGCTTTTCATAACATGCCTGTATCATTTGTCATGTGTTGTAGAGATTAAATGGAGAGCTTCCGCTAAGTGCTGAGGAACTTGAGAACGTCTTTTCAACTCTGGACGCAGATGGCAATGGATATCTGACCCTTGAGGAGTTCTCATCCGGCTTTAGTGGGTTTCCATTTGAATCTATACAGCACTCAGTAAAAAAAATAAAATAAAAAACATATATATATATATAAAATGTATGTGTGTGTTTTCGATTATTGAAACATCTGATTGATATTATATGTTGTATTTTGGGCTGTCTGTATCCTTTAAAAGTTTGCTAATGTATTTATGTCTCCCATTCAGGTGAATTTATGTTTGGTCCAGGTGTGGTGTCCGTAGATCCACATGCAGGCGAGGAGCCAGTCTCAGCAAAGACTCCAGAAGTGCTCTACGAGAGCCAGTGGGAGGAGAGACACAGCAGGGGAGACGATGACGAGGAGCAACACTTCTGCATGCTAATGGAGAACCTGGGGGCAAGCAACATCTTTGAAGAGTGAGAGTCTTTTCAGTCAACCACACTATTTGAAATGGATCCTAAAATTAATATTCATGGTTGTAGTGTAGTTCCTATAGTGCGATTCCATGCAAGAATATTCCCACTAATGTATAAATTCTGAAATAACTGAAATAGATAACAACCTAAAATTAATCTTAATAATTAATTTTTAGGTTGTTATACATTTCAGTTATAGGATTTATACATTCTTAGAAGTATTCTTGCATGGAACTACACTAGCCAAGATGCTATTTTCATGCTATAAAACACATTAGTTATGTATTTTTATCTATAACTATAGTTACTGTATTTCTGACTATCATACAAATATAACTTAGATTTCATTTAAAAAGCAACTTTACACCAAAGGTCAATTCTTGTCTTCTTATTGACCATATGGTGCGTTGAGCCCATTTTTGTAACGCATGACCGGATGCACTTTCAGCAAACTACCGCCACTCCTAAAAGGCAAACGGTGATAGTGGAAGACATCAATTATAAAAGTTCATCCTTCTGACTGACTGTAATCCTTGTGTATGGTTATTGCTTTTTCAAAGGGGAGCTGACAGTTTGGATTAGATTCTGATTGCATCTCATATACAGTCAGCTTAATTTTGCTGTTTTTTTTTTACTCTAGTTCCACAAAATCATGATGTGATTTTGATATCCTTTCAGGAGACCTATGATGATGTATGAGCTTTTTTTCTGCAACAGAAAAGACTGTGAATGTCTTTACTAAGAGCCAGTTTCAGAATTAATGCATTTCCAAGACGAAGGTTACTGCATTGAAAACATAAAAAATAAATAAATAAAAAATTAGAGTTTAGAATTTATCTGACTGTGGACTTTGTACATGTATAATTATTTTTTAACAGTGGAGCACATTTTTTGTGGAGTGTGATATAAGATACTATAAAAGATAAAACTTGGTCATATAAAGGTAAAACACACCGCAAACTCGTTTTGTAATTTTTTACGAATTTGGTGAGATAAACGATGCAGTAAGCGTGTTGTGATGTCTCAGGCCAGGAGAGGTGCGGAGTCTTTGGGTGCAGCTCAGAAAAGACGAACCTCACCTTCTGTCCAATTTTGAGGAGTTCCTTGCCAGGGTCACTTATCAGATCAAAGAGACCAACCAGGAGAAGAAAGAGATGGAGACGGCCCTTAAAAGGTCAGATGTCAATTAAGTACCTTTATTCCTTTCAGAATTTGAACATGCATTTTGAAGGGATGTTACTTTTGTATAAAGTTGTAATGGAAAAATGTGTTTAGTACGGTATTTAGACACTTATAGACTACTGTTTAAAAGTCTAAGGTCGGTAAGATATTATTTATTTATTTATCTATTTTAATTTAGCGAAGATGCATTAAAAATTACCAAAAGTTATGGTAGGGAGCGTCAAAAAATTATATTTTTTGTCTTGAAAAATGTGTTTGTGCTACCTTTTAAAATAAATGGGACTTGGTTTGATATTTTGCTATCGTTATCTACTCAGTGACATTCATACATTTTGAGTGTCAGCCCACTATATGAATCCCATGTTGGTTGACTTGACAGTCACATATCGTGACTAATAAGAATCAAGGGACAGATGTGATGCAAGCACTAGGAAAGTTGGCTTTTGCATGAGATTTTCACACCTGAGCCTGACTGTATAATTGGTAACAGAGTTGGCTTGTACTATGCTCCAAAAGTTGATTATCTGAGCATTAGCAAAGGTAAGATTTTAGTGTTAAGCGGTGAGTTTACAGTATTCTGTTAACCATTAAAGGATATATTACAAGCAAGCAAATAATATATTTTTTCTAAAACATTCTAACGAAAAAAGTAAATGTGTAATGCATGCTAACATGATTATGAGCATCACTCGGTTTTCAAATATATTGATCCCTTTAATTTATTCCACATTTATTCTCTTTTTATCACAATGGAGAGCCTGCACTGAGGCTTGATAGTCATGTCTATTGTGGCTTTTAAAGCTATATCTTTGAAACATCTGCTGAGAGCTGACCTGTAAATGCCTTTTGAATGACGTCTGTTCCATGTACCCAATTAATAGTGTTTTATTCTTTAATATGACTAAGTGACTCAAAAGCTTTTTAGTGATCCTGACGTCTTTCATAGGAAAGCGGCGACACATGATGATGAAATCCAGAGGCTGTATGAAGAAATGGAGCAACAGATCAAGAATGAAAAGGACAGGATACTCTTAGAGGTGAAACAATTATTACTTATTAATTACTCAAATTGGTCATTTGAAAAAAACAAACAAAGCTTGAGTATTAAATGTGTTACCATGGACCTCAAGGAAATTTAATAAAAAAGGGACTAAGAAAAGGGAGGGGGGAATCTCATAGACTTTCATTGAAAATCATACAGTATGTAGAGACCAGAAATTATAAAAACTAATTAAAATAAAAAAGATTCTGAAAGGCTGTTAGACTGGCAATTTCAAATTAAGTTATGTTTACAGTAGAAACACTAACTGGTAAGGCCCGTTCACACCAAGGACGATAACTATAAAGATAACGATAGATATAGTTCTAAAATCGTTCTCGATATTAAAGAATAGCACCACACCACAGCTATAACGATAAAGGCACAGAGAAATATATCGTTGGAAACAGTTTCAGAACGATTTTTTTCCAGCTTATGATTGATACAAACATTGACACCCAATCAGAATCCATCCTGCTATAACGAGCTTTTAAAGCGGCAGATGAGCGTGCGCTTGGAATAAACAGATTGTATCGTCTGCTGGTGTGGATGCTAATATTGTTATCTTTATAGTTATCGTTCTTGGTGTGAACAGGGCTTTTTCTATGTACCATGGTAAATTGTATGGGTCATGTGAACTGTATGTTCTCTAGGATTCTGAGCGGTTCTTGTCTCGCAGTCAGGACATGGAGCACCAGCTTTCCGCTAAAGAGAAAGAGCTGGAAATCCTTTCTAACAAACAGAAACGGGTGGGTCACAACAAATTCCTTTGCTTGTCACTAAACCAGTTTAACTAGTAATATTTACGAAGACATTGCACATCTATTCACTATTTGAATGTGTGAATTTTACAAAGAGTGATATCATTTCCTGTAAGGGCTTTAGTTTAATCCTAATGAAAGGTCAAGGAAAGGCTGAAACTTGAACTCCAGAACAAACTAACATCTACATTTTAAGGACTTTGACTCAAATACTGTACGAGTCTTAATGCTCAGAAGTATTACTCTCAGATTCTTTAACACAATCACCAGGTGCTGTTGATCATTTGCTGGAAATTTGTGTTCAGCTTTCAGAAAACCACATCTGACAGTGCTGACGCACACAAAAATAGACGCTGTTCTATACACACAATAGACAAAACCCAGCAAAGCCTTTCAGTGGTAATGAATGAACCGAAAGTAACAAAGTCGTAATGCTTCCTTTGCCTGCATCATTACAAGCTTAATTTTCTTCTCTTCGCATTAGCAAACAGCTAAAGCAAATTAGTTCCTTTATTGTGCTCTTTGCTGCAATGTTAAAGCAAGCAAAACTGCTTTTCTGCTGTGAGAAGCTGAAGTGTGGTACAGTATGTTTGGTCATAGACGTGGTATTGTGTCCTATCGTGTCTATATTTAGCAGCATAGCTGTGTTGAAAAGCATGAGTGTAAGAGCTTTCTTATCAATCCATTCCTCCCACAATGTCCCATCCAAACATTCACATGAACCCCAAGGTTATCCTTCCAAGTTCTTGATAGTGGTGTAAATATACATGGCTGGTATGTCTGGTTATCCAGCACAATTAGTTTCAAAGAGCTTCTTGTTCTTCAGTTATGTTTATGATAGCTTATGCGTTGATTGTTTCATTTGTACATGTGTGTGTGTGTGTTTGTTTGATGTCCGTCAGCTGGAGCGTCAGTGTCGAGAGCTGCACAGCGAGCAGCGGGAGACAGCCGTGGAGAACGTCAAACTGAAGCAGTGTAATGAGGACTTGAACCGTGAGCTGGACAACACCACCCAGGAGCTGAGTCTGGCCCAGGAGCAACTCATGATGCTGCAGGAACAGTCCTCATGCCTGCATGAGGAAAGAGAGATGTGAGGATGATATGACATTTAGTGCTATGCCGCTATGTGCTATATACAATATAGTAAAATTCAATTCAAAAGTGAATAATATAATTAGTGCTGTCAAACGATTAATCGCATCCAGAATAAAAGTTTTTGTTTATATAATATATATGTGTGTGTGTGTGTGTCTATTTGATTAATGGTATATATAAAATACACCAACATCTATATTTGAAATATTTAATGTATATGCGTATTGTATATAAATGTATTTAATATATACACATTCAATATTTTTCTTAAATATAGGTATGCATGTGTTTGTATTTATATATACTTAATAAATATAGACCGTATACAAACATATTAGGTTAAACCAAAACTTTAATTTTGGATGCGATTATCATGATTAATCATTGACAGCACTAAATTAATAGAATAATATGTCTCTCACTTAAAGGGTTAGGTCACCAAAAAATGAAAATTCTGTCATTAATACTCACCCTCGTTTGTCTCGTTCAAAACCTGCAAAGACTCCGTCATCTTCGGAACCAAAACTGAAGATATTTTTGATGGAATTGAGAGCTGCTCTGACCCCTCAATAGACGCAAGGATCCAGGGGGGTTGACGCAGAAGAGGGACAAATTAATGACCAGTAATTAAATACCGTCATTAATTAGTGGAGTAATTGAATGACAGAATTTCATTTTTGGGTGAATTAACCCTTTAATACTTTACGGATCTTTGTAATTAAAACATTATTTGTACACTGCGTTCAAAGGCATATCAGGGTCAAATTTCACCCTAAAATAAAATAAATGCTTTTTTTTTTTTTTTTTTTAATTGTCCATTCCTACAATGTATTATGTTTTTGTGTAATGTGATTATTGTCTAATTTATTGGTCATTTATTTTCTCCCTGATTCTCATTACTGTTCTTACAATGATGTTACTGTACATTACAATGATATATTTGTTGAAATCATCATAAGCTAAGAAATATATCACAGTTTATTATACATTACATTTAAAAATGTATTTTTTATGTATTTGGTTATTTAATTTCATTAAAGCTGGTATCTAATAATGCAAATTTAGTTAATAAAGTTTGTCCCTTGTTTGATTTGATATCAGTCCTGCTGGCAAAAATATTATCATTAAAAGAGTTAGTATTTTTATTTATTTATTTCAGGGAGATTTATAGGGTTACAGAAAGCTTGCAAAGAGAGAGGGCAAGTCTTCTCAAGCAGCTTGATTTGCTGAGGTAAGAAATAACTATCAATGAAGGGGCGGGTCTTTATGTTAGCCCAGATTTCATGTGTTCTGTTTCATTCCTTCTAGGGAAATGAACAAACACTTACGAGATGAAAGAGACATGTGCTATCAAGTAGGTTCATATAGATGTTATATTAGACATTACTGTATTGTACTGATCCTGTATTTTGATCATTTCAAGACATTGTTTGCTGTCTTTCAGAAACCAAATACTTCTGCTGCAAAACTCTCATGGAATCAGAGGCCTGGGTCAATTACTATGAAGCAGTCTGAGCGGAAGAATTCCTTTAAGAGGTATGGCTGTGTGAAAATGCCATCTGTACACTAAACGGTACTCAAGATGAAAAGATACAGTGGATCTGCAAAATCAAAAAGGATCTGACTCTCCTCAGATAAAAGAGCTAGTCATTTTAGACTTGAGTTTAATCAAAGCTTATTGTGAAGACATCAATAAGATGCTTTCTTGATATTTATAGTTTGAGTAATCAAAAAAGGTAGTACTCCATATTGCTGATGTCATTTTAGTGAATAAATAAGCATACATGTGGATGTCGTCTTCTCCAGTGATAAGGATGAAGAGGTTCTGCCACAATCTAAGCGGAAGAACGTGATTGGCGTAAATGGGCACAGCATGGACCTGGAGGACATGGTAGATGGACGACCTTCTTCAAAACACCAGCTCCAGAGAATCATCTCCATCGAGGAGGACCATCTTCCTCAGCTCCTTCAGCAGGGTTATCAAGCCCATCTCAGAGATTGGAGTGAAGATGAGGAGTTGGAGGAGGGCATGGACCTCCAGATGAGCAATATTTACCCCACAACCAGCACTCCGACCTCTGTTTCACCCCATCCAGGAGTCGCACCCACACCCACCTCACCCAGAGGACAGCCTGTGGGCAAAGAGACAGTCCAGTCGGTGAGAAAACAGCTTGATTTGGTCTGAACCTTAGACATTCGTTGAGGTTTCAAAATGAGTATACTCTTCAAAATAAAGGTTCTTAATTGGCATCAATGAGGAACCTTTAACATCCATGGAACATTTCCATTGGCAAAAGGTTCTTTATAGTGGAATATAGTTCTTTAGAATATTTACATGTCCTTTACACTAACATCAAAAATGTTCACTAACAGGTTTTTGGGTCACATAGACCCGGCTTTCTTCCCCTTTTCATTAATTGTGGTGTCTTTTTTTTATTTAAATTTTTTTTCCCAGGAGGAAGGGGCCAGTTCAGGTCCAGATCGTCTCTTTAAGATAGTTATGGTGGGGAATTCTAGTGTGGGAAAAACATCTCTTCTACGTCGCTTCTGTGACAACTGTTTCCACTCTGGTACATGTGCTACTGTAGGTAAGTGGCCTTCTTTCATATATTTACTAGTGTCTAGGGGCATTTTTATTTATTTAACCTAAATAGCCTCAATTTTAAGGCGTGTAGGATATCAGACCGAATCAGACAATCTAAGATTTGGTAAAACATGATTGAGGCACGAGAAGTCACAAAAATTCCACAGAGGCCCAAGACAACAGGATGTCATAAATCAGACCCGAGCATTAGCCAGGCTGAAGCAAGCTTCGGATTGACTTTTCCCTCCACCTCACGACAAAGAACAGACTTTCGGAAATTCCTTACAGAACTCTTAATCTCTGGCCTTCATACATTCACAGAATGGCACGGAAACTGCCTTTCCATGCACTTAAATGACACTAAAAGGACTCGAGCAACTAACCATTGCTATATATCTAACCCCATATCATATATGTAACCCACATGTGACTTATCAGTTCTTAATCATTTATTGTGTATGTATTTTCAATAACTATTGAATCGCTTAATGATTCGTATTCAGGTTTGGTATGTGTGAATTTGAGAATTCATGCTTGAAACGTTTCTTCAAATCAATACTTGGTCAAATGTATCATATTCGTATTATAAGAAATCATGTCCAAAATGTATACTCTACCAGAGCGGGAAAAACGCAGATCATGTGAATGATGAGATAACAGTTGATTTATGAATGGGAAGGAGGAAACAGTGCAACACCCCGAGCTACAATTGGTCGAGATACCATTTGGGGTGTGTTAAACAGCCTGGTTTAAATACTAGAAACACCATCAAATCACTCTCTTGGCTTTTGGTGCTCTTGGTTCTCTTCTTCAACCCCCTTCTTACTCTCCTCTTTTAGGGATAGCTTTGAGCTATGCTTTTAATCATGCTTCTTTAGTTTTGAGCGTGCTCTGGCTTACACGCCAGCTCCTCCGAACCCATGAGGAGAAACGCCACATGGTATCAATCAAATGTACATCATTTCTATTTCTTTAGTTTATTTTCTTTTCCGTTGAGTTTCGTGTTCTGAGTTAAGTTTGCCTAACGCCGAATCTCCGAAAGAGTGCTGTCTAAACTTCAACTGTAGACCACAGCTCCGCGTCGCCAGCCATCGCCCAATCACTGGCTTCCCAAGACTAAACCTCCAGCCAATCAGAAAAGCGGGAAACCCCTTTCAGCAGACAAGGAAGGGAACCCCGGACACAGGAAAGCAAGTACCCCAGATTATACTGAACTGGTGCCTTTAATATAAATCTGAACCTCATTGAGCAAACTCAATGCAAAGGTTAATTAAGTGATTGATGGTTGTTAAGATCTATGCAATTGCACATATTGCTTAAACTTGGGATTTCACATTTTCATTCTCTTAATTATTTCCTCACTTTCTCTCTTTCTGCAACTTGTGTGAGAGCGTGTGTTTGTGTTAGATTAGTTTGTCTTAGATTTATCCAATAAAGCCTTTTTTATATTGAAAAGAGAAGTATCTTGGGTTTTGTGCTCACAAGTTAATGTCTTAAACTGCCGATCTTGTTACATGTGCTAATTAATAGTGTTTTCACTATATTTTGGATATTAATATCCATTGCAGATTTGATGTTGTGTGGCTCGTTCAATGAATCGCTGGCCGTATCAGTGATCAGCCGTAAAACAGTGATACTGTCCTAATTCCCTTACATATTATTAGTGGAGTTCCCTTTAAAATCTTAAATAATTCCCTTTGAGCTAAATTATTGACCCGTTCAATTCAGGCGCTTGCTCACCTCAAAATGAATTTCTGTTCGACTTACCATCATGATGCTCCAAACCAGTCTTGGGTGTGGTCCAATTGATGCCATGTTGTTTGCTGGGTCTGTTTAATTGTTCCACATGCTGATGGACAGTAATAACACTGTTTAACCATAATTAGTCTCGCACAACATTGAGGTTTTGCTGACTTCGGATTTTAACCTTTAAAGCACTCACGTCTATTTCTATACTAAAGTATACCATGGTAACAAAAAACCTGTAATACCACGATACTTTTTGGTCCATTTTATTAACAAAGTATCTTTGCATACAATTGAACAGGTAAAAATAAAGCGACATAATGTGTGTCCATTTGCATGGTTCATATTTAGCCGATTGTTTTCAGTAACTTTGTGTGGTTGTGTTGTTGGTTGTGTGTGGGGTGTTTTGGGGTTGGGGGTATTGACTAAAACCACAAATCAATTCCGTCTGGCCTTTAGTCAGGGCTTGTGTGTGGAGCTGCTTCTAGGATGGAAACAAAAGCATGAAAATATTAAATGGCATGACTCCTAGTCCTTTCCTTCTCCTTCAGACTGACTTTTTTTCATTTTGTGACATGTGCAGGTATTGACTACAGTGTGAAGACTCTTACAGTAGACAACAGCCAGGTAGCCTTGCAAATGTGGGACACAGCAGGACAGGAGAGGCGAGTTGTGTTTTATTGATTTTATTTGAGTTTATATTTCTGTTAACAATCTTAATTAATTATAATCTAATTGTTCATTGATCACTCCATTGCATCTTTTAAAGGGGTCATATGATGCAATAAAAAAATTTCCTTTCTCTTTGGAGTGTTACAAGCTCTTGGTGCATAAAGAAGATCTGTAAAGTTGCAAAGACTAAAGTCTCAAATCCAAAGAGATATTCTTTATAAAAGTTAAGCGGAGTCAGACACACCTACCTAAAACGGCTCGTTCTAACACGCCCACACATATCTACGTCACTATGTGGGAAGATTTGCATAACACTGCCCAAATGTTCATGCAAAGAAAGAAGGCATAACTTTTATTCTCGCTGTAGTATTGTTGCCGCCTCAACCATGTCGTGAAAAGCTGTGTGTTTCGTTGAGAAAGTGAAAATACTTTGTTTGGCATTCCAAAAGAGGATGATATCTGCTTCACCATGCCTGGAGCTGATCCGTGCTGGTAGCTGAGGAAATACTTCAACTTCGCGCTGTGGATCGCCGGATTGGCTTTCACCGTGAACGAAGCGGAGTCCAGCCCGGGGTCGTCACATGTGCACTCTTAAAAATAAAGGTTCTTCACGATGCCATAGAAGAACGTTTTTGTCTAAATGGTCCCATAAAGAACCTTTAACATCTGAAGAAGCTTTCTGTTTCATAAATGGTTCTTTGTGGCGAAAGAAGGTTATTCAGATTTTAAAAAGGTAAGAAAGAGATGGTTCTTAAAGAACCTTTGACTGAATGGTTCTTTGTGGAACCAAAAATGGTTCTTCTATGGCATCGCTTGAAGAACCTTTTGAAGCACCTTTATTTTTAAGAGTGTGGTTGCCGCAGGCATCACAATATGGTAAGGGACGTAACATTTCCGTCACACGCTTGAGGTATTCGGCCAATCAGAACGCACTGGATAGCTGGCCAATCACAGCACACCTTGCTTTTAAGACCGATGAGCTTTGTAAAAATCGACGCGCTTCAGAAAGGCGGGGCATAGAGGAGAAACAATAATGCACAGTATGTGGAAAATAATGTGTTTTTTAACCTTAAACCGCATAAACACATTTCATTACACCAAATACACAAAATAATGTTCTTTTTAGCAGCATCATATGACCACTTTAACTGGAAAAATAAGTGAATGCTAAAGATGTTTTAATTTGAGGATCTGCCGACAGGTATCGCAGCATCACCAAGCAGTTTTTTCGCAAGGCCGATGGCGTGGTAGTGGTGTATGACGTCACTAATGAGCAGACTTTCACAGCAGTGAGGCATTGGCTGGCCAGCGTGCAGGTGAGTGATTCATTTCCACTTTCTTTTGGGTAAAAGATTAAATTTATACTTATGTACACATACACCTTTGAGGAATTGATTGAAATATTTATGAAATACGGTGTAAGGAAATATTTTGTCCAGTAAAATGCGCTTTAGATTTAAACACGACTCTTCCGCTTGAATTATAAATACTACCTGCTTCCAACTAGTAATAACAAGTAGCAATTGGCTAACACAAACTTTTTTCCTTCTCTATTTTTATTTATTTTATTTTTTTATTATGGTTAGAAGGTAAACTTTCAACAGGCTTGTATGTAAAGTTGCTGTTGGCCTACTGGCCTAAAAAAAAGAATTTGTTCCACTCAAATTTTTGTTTCAATAGATAATGAAAGTCCTAGTTTCAAAAGTTTGGGATCAGTAAGTTATTTTATTTTTTGATACTTTTATTAATTGTCACTTTTGATCAGTTTAAGACATCCTTGCTGAATAAAAGTATGACATTTTTGATACCTTTTATTCAGCAAAGATGTTTTAAATTGATCAAAAGTTACTGTAAAGACATTTATAATGTTACAAAAGAAAAAAAGATAATCTAATTATATTCATCAAGAGATCCTGAAAAAATTGCTCATGGTTTCCACAAAGCTGGGAATCAGCACACAGGCTTTCAGCATTGATTAGTTATAATACAAGTTTCTTGAGCACCAAATCAGCATATTTGAATGATTTTTGAAGGTTACACTTATTTAGTTTTTTACTATAGGCTACTGTTTTTACTGTATTTTTTATTAAATGCATACAGCCTTTGTTAACATAAGTGACTTAAAAAAAAAAAAAGATTAACAAATCTTATCAACCCCAACCTTTTGAACGTTAGTGTGTGTAATGAAATCAACATATAGACAACAAAAATGCAATAAAATGCTTATTTCAAGCAAGTCAGCTGTATCGTCAATGCGGTAAGGTAGTTTTAATTCATTTTAATGGGAAGTGTTTATCTTTCTCTGTCTTACAGGAGGGAGCAGGTGAGGACATTCCCATCATGCTCCTGGGGAACAAGACCGATCTAGATGGCCAGAGAGAGGTTCCACTGGGAGTGGCAGAGAAATTAGCCAAGGTGAGTGAATGTGGGCCCTGGAGTGGCACTAATTAAACATTTTAAGCATGGCGGTCTTGAAACAAATAAGTTAAAGAACTGATTCAGAGCTGAATGAGTATTCGGCCGTGAGGTGCGTGTGAGGAAGTCCTTTCTCCCGTCTCAATGAAGATGCATAAAGTGGCTTCCTGTCAGTTACTGTTGTATGAACTCACCAGATAAAGAACCACACTGAATGGCATACAGTAAGAATTACCCGTTATTCTAAAAGTATCTTATTTTGCCATTTCCTTTTCACTCATTCAGGACTTTCAGTTGATTTTCTATGAGTGCAGTGCTTTTTCAAGCCACAAAGTGACAGTAGCATGATTCATCTGGCAAGTAAAGAGGTTGTTTTTTTTTTTTGTTTTTTTTTTAAATGAGTACACAGAAGATAGCTTTTGAATACATTCACGGTCAGCTTTTGCTAACAAGTTTAATATTATATATATGTTGGTCATATATACTATTTTAACAAATAATAATAACAATGTTGACAAAAAGAGTGATTGCAATACAGTGATGTGGTAAAATTGTGAATTTGTTTTTTTAGTAACTTTGAGACTACAATATGTTTCAGTATGTGAACAGACTTTTGGCAGAATAATTTTTAATATCTGTTTATTGCATATGCAGCTGCATAAACAGCCAGGTTATTCCTGAGTACAGTTTTTTTTCCCCCTTGTACTGCACCCTATAAGATGTGCTACTTTTTTTTTCTCTCTCTCTGTCAGAGTTCTAAAAGACCAAGAGGACAGAGAAAAAGAGAAAACTGTGTCACTAGTAGACAGCCACGCTAAGAAGAAGTCCTGCTGCTAGTAGAAAGTCACCCATAGGCACTTACAGAAACCTGCAGATCTTTCAAACCTTTTTGCTTTGCATTTTCATACGGTTTGGTGTTAATGCTGATCTGTTATTCTTCCTCTTATGTTCCTGTTTTTTCTTTTTGAATGACCACTGTGGAGTTAAAAATATTTGGTCTTTTTATATACCAGTACCTCTTTACAATGTGAAACGGATGAGTTTTATGATAATAGTTAGATGTAGGGCTTGAAATAGAGCACTATAGTTTTGTACATTACACAGTTGTAAAGCGTGTCCCATTAAGGTCATTTAAATCTCTCGTCACACTATTGAAGTAAACAAACCTCTATTTTTGTATTGACAGTTGTTGTAATTTATCTTTTTAATATGAAGGTCTTGGAAAGTATATTTAAATGAGCAAAATAAGCTCCTACACACTAGTTCGCACAGTCGTTTGCACAAATGTAGTATTTATATTATTCCTAGCAAGCAGACATGCTCTGAAAAAATGGCTCTTTTTGCTGTCATCAGCATGAATATTTTTAATACACTGCCATGAAGCGAACATATGGTTTGCATAAGGATTCGGTTTTAACAGGGTTCAGTGTTGTTTGCTTTACAGTACTGAATAAACCATTGATTTAGTGAAATGGATTTAGTCCATTATTGATTTCAGATCCCTTTTTGATTTGTATTTTATGTATTGTCCCAACAGTACTGTGTGTATATCTGTATTTGCTATTTAATGCAATTAGTGTTAAATCAGTGTAAAATGTCTCACAGCAGTCGTTGATGTTCACATTTACCATAAATAATTAGAGATGCATTAATTGTCCACGAAACAGTGGATTTATGCACATTTGAGATAAGGCCTATGCTGTGTTTTCTCAAGTTTTTCAGTAATATGATTCTTGATCTGAAACTTGAGAATGACCACTGGGCAGAATGACACTAGATTTGAGCACAATGTGGATGTTTTAAATAATGTTTCACTTATTTAGTCTTATAAATGTACCTGCTTTATTATGTACATGTGTAATGTGTAAATACTAAACAGAAATGTATTTTGAGTGAAATATTAAACTAAAGAATACTTTGTTTGCATTAATTCCAGTTTGTGCTTTCTGGGAAATTACTTTCATTGAACAATGAACAGATATTTAAGGCCTTGTTCTGAAAGCTCAACCTGAGGTTCAACAGGTTTTACCAGTTTAAATAAACTCTTTAAATATTAAAAAAATGTAGTGCTGTATATTTCATGTTTCCCTTACTAATAAAGCATACTGTGAAAAATATATAGTAACAAATATACTAGTATTCCATTCCTTTGTCTAGGCCAGGATTTCAAAATTGCCTAAAATGTCCAGTTTTGGCTTTGTCCTATTATTTTCATGCTTGCTTAAAGGGATAGTTCACCCAAAAATGAAAATTGGATGTTTATCTGCTTACCCCCAGGGCATCCAAGATGTAGGTGACTTTGTTTTCCGTAAACACAAAAACGATGATTTTTAACACCAACCGTTGCAGTCTGTCAGTCTTGTAATGGAGGTGAATGGGAATCACGGCTTTGAGAGTAAAAAAAAAAACACAAACAAAACCAAATTAATCCCTGCGGCTCGTGACGATACATTGATGTGTAAAGACACAAAACGATCGGTCTGTGCAAGAAACTGAACAGTATTTATAAGCCAGAAGAAGAAGAAGACGCCTCATGCGCCTGCTGTTGAGAACGCGCTCAGGACAGTTCTGACATTGCGTGAATCAGAGGTAAAAGACTATATAAATACTGTTCAGTTTCTTGCACAGACCGATCGTTTTGTGTCTTTACACATCAATGTATCGTCACGAGCCGCAGGGTTTAATTTGGTTTTGTTTGTGTATGTTTTTTTTTTGTTTTACCTAAAAGCGTGATTCCTATTCACCTCCATTATAAGACTGACAGAAGCAACGGTTTGTGTTCTACTGAAGAAACAAAGTCATCTTGGATGCCCTGGGGGTAAGCAGATAAACATCAAATTTTCATTTTTGGATGAACTATCCCTTTAAGGTAATGACTGAAAAGCAGTTTGACCAATAGCGTGCAGGCATTGTACATAATCGGCCAATCGTGGCATGCGAGAAGGTGGTATCTACAGAAGAACGGTCAAGCAATTCAAATACACGTACATATTTTATGAGCAGTGTAGAGAAGTAAATAGGAAAATAAAGCCAAAACCCAGACATTTTAGGCAGTTCAGAAATCCCAGCCAGCATAAAAAGGACTTATGGTCACTGCAAGTACTTCAGATAGACTTGTGTCATTTGTTTTATATTTATAATCATTTCAAGCCCCCTTGTGGACTACAAGTGGTACTACATTTAGACTAGAGCACAATCAAACATTACACCTCACAATAATTGACAAATGACCTTTATTTGCTTTACCATCTTACATCACCAACGTTTCAGAAATGTTCAGACTTTTTGTTTCACTTTAATGTTTTTATCACAACAGCAACATGTCTTTATAAACAGCCAAATACGCTTTCAAAGGCATGCTATTGTACACCTATAAACATTTTACATAGCTTCAATTCGTTTTCAGCTATTTTATTTACTATTATCTTGCTAGATGGCAGAATAAGCATTATAAACATTTTTTTTAACATGTAAACCTCAAATTCAATACCAAACACCCAGTTGAAAATACCATAATGGGTGAGGAAAACATTCCTTGCTCAGAGAAGATAGTTATTCACACTTTCCAATATTGCACAATATTCCACCAAGGAATCAGATAAATACCTATAGTAAAAACAAACTATGAACAATAAATATAACGCATAACGAACAATGTGCTTTGCAAGTGAACTGAATGTCTTTGGTGAGGACTTGAACAGTATAATCAGCTGTGACACGGGGGTCACAGATGGACCGGGACGATCCCAGTCATGGCCTTGGCAAAGACTCTAATAAGAGCACAGGTGAAGAGCAGCAGGTGCCATCTGAGTCCAGCTCATCAAGATCTCACCGCAGACAGAGCCAGCATTTCACATGCCATCTGTATTTTGATATGTATCATGTGCTGGTTCTCTTTCTATTTTCATCTCTGTGCTCAGTTAGCAGAATCATAAATAATACTAACACGACATACTGCAGTCTCATAAAGTTACTAGAAAAACAAATGTACAATTTTACCACATCCGTGTATTGCAATCAGTCCTTTTGTCTTGTGATTTCCATTATTAGCATCTGATTTGTTTTCCTCTGATAATAATAGGCAAGAAACTTTTTTTGTTTAGTTTAGAACTGTTATTGATGCCACAAATCTTAAATTTTATAATTGATGCACTGTTCTCAGGAAATGGGTGTCCACACGATGTACTATATATAATTAATAGCATGCAGAACCTAATGATTTTATATTATAAAATTACATTGGGTGTGTAATTCACAGACCTTTTAAAATAAAACATAAATTATATTTTTAAAAGTTTTGTTTTTATTGCAGTATGAAACTGCCATGCAATTTGGATGTCCCCATTCATCACAATATAATATAACGGCTAAATTTAGCTTTTATTGAAATTCAAATATTCTTTTATGGTCTATGTATAATTACTCAGTTAAAAAAATGCTGATTATGCCATGACATTTAAACATAATTGATCTTTTTGGTAAAACATTGTGGTGAAAAAAAAGTTTTTTCTTATAGACTCCATCAATATTTATGTATATTAGCTTTGTAAAGCATCAGTTGTATTTGCCAACCTTGTAGGTGCAAAAAAAAAAAAAACATTATTAAAGCTTTAAAGGAAAAACAAATTGTTCTTAGCATTGGCCAATGATATTTAAGTAAGCAATGGATTATTTATAGCAACAAACTGTACTATTTTATGAGAATGACCTGGATTTTGTTAAAACCTGATTTAAATTATGAGATCACTTACTTTACTGCACTGAAATTGTTAAAGTCCAGCAAATGAATTATTACTATGTAAGTGGAGTTATTCTCGTAATATGATAATATGTTAAATTGAGATATTTTTAATGCCTGGGACTTGGAAGCACAACCTTCAATATTAAATATCTCACACTCCTAATGTAAAAGCAAAGTCACCATAAACTAACACTTAACATTCATAAGAGCATGACATTCTTTTGTTTGCAGTGGGGTGTAGTCATAGTTGGCCCCTGAGCAGTCGGAGAGATGGCGTACTAGTGCAGGCTAGAGTCGGCGAAGGCAAGGCTGCTATTGCTAGAAGTGCCACTCCGCTCCAAAAACATTGGCAAGACTCCCAGAGATAACAACTTCTGTGCTGGTCTTTCTCTCTGTCTCGGTCTCTTCCCAGCAGCAGGGCTGTAGCTGTGATCCGGAGCGGCCCCTGCCTCTGCTTCTCTGAGTACTGTCACAAAACGTCTCTCGCCACTGCTGGATACTTAGCGCATCTTATAGTCATGAGCGATAGCGGCCTCACATAGCTGACCTTTAAAATCCAGCTCAAAGGTAAAGTCCAGATCACGCTGGATAGATAAACAAGAAAGTTAAATTGCATTTTAATTATAAGAAAAAAAACTATATAAGAAAGTTGCATTGAATTATACAGTACCATTCAAAAGTTTGGGGGAATTATTATTATAATTATTATTTTTTTCTTCAAAAGAAGGTAATACTTTTATTCTGTGTGGATGAATTTAAAATGACTTTTATAACATTACAGCAAAATTCTATTTTAGAAAAAAAAATCATAGATTTCCACAAAAATATTAAGCAGCAAAAATGCTGCTAACATTGATAATAATAATATATAAAAAAACTTCTTTAGCATCCCAAATCAGCATATGATATTTGAATGATCATGTAACACTGAAGACAGGAGTAATGATGCTGAAAAGTCAGCTTTGCCATCACAGATATAAATTACATTTTAAAACATATTCAAATAGAAAATAGTTATTTTAAATACTTACTAATTTTACTTAATAATATTTCACAATATATTTTTATCAACTAAATCCAGCCTTGGTGAGTGTAAGAAACTTGTTTCCAAAACATCAGAAAATCTTATTGACCCAAAAAAAATTTGAATGGCCAGCGTATATTATTAAAAAATATGGAAAGCATATGTTTGGCTATACTTATATTAATAAATGTATTATAATAATAATAATAATAAAATAAAATAAAATAAAATGGGTCTTGAAAGCATATTTGACTTTTTAAAAATTATTAATTAGGTGGGTTCTTACTGCATTCTTCTCGTTTGGCTTCATGCTGACAGTTCCGACTATCTCCTCTCCTCTTTTCACAGTCAAATATTCCTCCAGATAAAACACTGTCTGCTTCCAGTGTGTGTACGGGGCATCTGGTGCTATGGTAGAGAAAATATATACAATAAAATATTAAATATATAACACGCTGTTACGCTGCTCTCTGAAACACTTGATTCTAATTGATCAGTTGTTGGATTCTGACGTCAAATATAATGGCCTCTACTGACCACTCCATGCTCCATAGCCTATATATAATTTAAACTTCAATATCTAAATCTATATTTCATGTCAAAGTATATCATTATTTCAGAAGCAGCCATGCAATAAGAAGAATGAACTACAGTGAGCTGATCAATATTACAGGGCCATGATCATCCTGTCTGTGTGTGTGTGTTTTTCAAATAGACAGTGAACAGTGAATCTTATACTAATGCTGACAAATTCACTTCACAAATTCAGATTTTAAAGCCTTGCCAGACATAAACCTCTCTAAGCCTGTATTTCTTTCAAGAACGCTGCCAAAAAAGATGCAAACGCTACGTGTGTGATTTCGAGAGAAAATAAGGACCTGAAGTTTGTGTCTGAGTGTTAGTTTTCTTGCCAAACAAAAGATCACTTGAGCTTCCACCCATGAGGAAACGCCTGTGCTGACTGAGCAATACACTGAACCTCAAAGATCAATAGAAGTTAACAGAGCCCTCAGATCACTGTCTGGGAATCACAAAATACCTTACAACACTGCAACTCAATATCAGAAGTCAGGTGCTCTCTTGACAATACAATACATCAAAAGAGGATAAGAAAAAAAGTCAAAACCACAGCAGTCAATCTGCTTGAGTATCATTCTTTTAGAAGCACAAATCTGTGTCCATAGTGAAATAGAGAAATAAAAAGCGACATAACCAACAGAGGGCACTACTCGCCATTGTGTTGTCATTGGCCTTGCTATACTAGGTGTGCTGTTGTAAACCAGATTAAACTAAACAAGAACAAGAGCACCGTCGTTGTGTTAGCTTAAAGTGCCCCTATTATGGATTTTTGAAAATGACCTTTCATGCAGTGTGTAATACAGCTGCAGTGAATGGAAACATCCTGCAAAGTTTTAAATCTGAAAGTGCACCGTGTATAAAGTTATTGTCTCTCAAAAGAAAGAATCATTGAAGCGAGTCGTTTTTAAAACGAATCCCAAGCCGTTTCATGTTGAAGTCAACATGAAACATTAGCATATTGCCTGCCCACTTGTTGATCTTTTCGCATAGATCTGAATGAAAATGCAAATTCATCTTTGCCACTAGGTGCCGCTTTTGGAGCAGAAAAAATAGCTGTTTCCCCGGTAACGGCTGTAAACAAAGCAGCACTGCGCTCACAAACGCTGCTTTATCAGGCATTACAGGCATGATGAAATGAAAATGAGACCAATCGACCAATCACCGCAGATTAGCATCATGCAAAGGAGGGGTTTGGAAAAATGAATCGTTGAACGAATCGTTTGGGAGTCGTTAAACAAGTAAGGTCAAAATAAATGCATATTATAAGACAATGAAAGTGTTTTTTGACCTAGCATGAATGTCAACCTGTTGTTGGGGACTCCCAAAACCGAAATATGAACCTTTCATAACCCATAATAGGGGCACTTTAAGGTACATAACAACACATATAAACTCTCGTTTCGTTAATATTAACATGATGTGGCTTGGTAATCTTCTAGAATGTAAAGTCAAGAAGCTTAAAATTATTCATTAATGAATCTTTGTTATTTTATTATCCCAGAGCCGTTGAGGAAACACTTCATTGTAGGACTTGCAGGCTTATGCTCTTCATAGACGTTATATACTACTAACACTTTATAGTAACTTTAATAACATTATATGTTTATGCATCAAAATATGTAGCTGGTTTTCATTTTAGAAATCTGTTTACGTTATTCTTGTTGTCTATTTTGGTTTAATTCAATGCCTTTGGAAGTGCTGTGTCAAAACTGAGCCACTAGAGAGCAGACATTAACCACAAAGTACTGTGATCCAAGCTCCAGAACATAGAGAAGTATAAAACACGACACCTGTGGAGAAGCCAGTCTTTTTATGACACTTGGTGAATTCGATATTGAAGTAGGTGACCAGAGCGTGGACATAATCGTTCCTCTGGATCTGCAGACAGAAGGATGAGGTGAAGGACAGTTCCTCTGGCTTCACTGTGTAGATGTCCACTTCCTGAGAAAAGGAGTAAGCTTAAGTTGCTATTTCATGGCCCCTAAAGCAAAACCTCGGCTTCTCCACTGTGTTTTTTCAAAAGAATATTTTAGCCAAAAATGAAAAATTGCTGAAAATGTACTCACCCTCAGGTCATCCAAAATGTAAATGAGTTTTTAAGAAAAGAAAAAAATCTATCATTAAGGCATTTTAACTTTAAACCATTGCTTCTAGCCAAAATTTGAATTTTCCTCTAGTGGAAAAGTCCATCCCCTGTTGTCCTCTCACATCAAAATCTACTGGTATATTTGTTTAAAACTGTGTTGTTTTCGCTTGTAAATGGTGCTTGATCTGTGCATATTTCTCTCACAAGTCAGATTTTTTTCACTGGTGAAAGCAATATTATGAATAGAGGACTCATATTTTAGCTGGAAACAATGGTTTGAAGTTAAAAAATTGTGGATTAATTGTAGATTATTGTTTTCATCAGCTGTTTGGACTCTCATTCTGACGGCACCCATTCACTGCAGAGCATCCATTGGTGAACAAGTGATGTAAAGCTAAATTCTTCCATATCTGTTCCAATGGTGAATCAACTCAGCTACATCTTGGATGACCTGACAGTAGGTCAATTTTTACAAATGTTTTTTTTTTTCATCTTGCATGATAGAGCCACGTTTGTAAACTGAGTGCTGATTTGTGTACAGCCGTTACCGGGGAAATCTCTCCCGCTCTACAAGTGCCTCCTGCTGGCAGAGAATGAATTTGCATATAAATGCTGCCACAAATAGAATGTAAGTCTGTGGGAAACACTGTAGAGCTATAACATTGATATGGATAGCATAACTGATCATTTGGTCTTGGAGGAATTTAATGAGAAATGTTTGACTTCATTTTGAGACCTTTACTCTTGATTGCCAACTTTAGTATCTTCTGAACACAGAGTGTGACATTGGAGGAGATGTGAAAATATTGGGGTCTTGAGATAAACCTGAAAAGCAGGAGACTTCTCCATTTAATCTCAACGTTGTCCAGCTGAAACATGAAATATTAAAGAGATCTCTTTAGTAATTTTTCTTTACTGTGGGAGAGAGTAAAAAAGTTCAGCATCAAGCTTGATCTCTATCTCTTCTTCTGAAATGTCATACTGTACTGCTAGCATTTCAATAATCATGTTAGGATGTTATTACTGCTCTTGGATCAGTACATTCAGACAGCTGTTTCAGCCTCCATCATTTCCCGACAGTAAACTGAGCCCTGCCTCCACCACTGATATATTTACCTGAAAAACAACAGGAAACTGTTAAGTGTAAACCTTTCTCTCTTTCTCTGTGGTTTTATATTCCTCTCACTCTCACTTTCCATTAGACTTCAAGTCTCCCATTTGCAAACGTGTCCGATCTACTTTAGATTAAGTTATAAAGCTCAAAGTTTGAAATGGAGCATTAATCACTATATCAAACAAACCAACAGTGTGTGCGTCACACTTCCATTCACCACTTAATTTACTGTAAGTGCCTTCATCCATTATGTCCCAGCTCTGCTTCATTTGGCAGATCTGATCTTTAAAATAAGTTACTTTATTGAAACTTTAAAGAAAGACTGGAGTAGAATAGGCTGAAATATCACGATATAATTTCCTCTAAGGTCAGTTCAGGACACGCTTCAATCAGTAGAAAAAGGAATGACTCCAAATGGTATTTGGCCAATTAAATGGCACCTAAAATGCATGAATGTCATTGCATTATATTTAAAATATATTTTTTTAAGTAAGTATAGCAAATATATATTATTAATTGAATATTAATTATAACATAGTGATGTCAAAATTCACTTGTAGCATTTAAATCATTGCTTTTAGTGTTTTATTTTTTTTAATTTATTTAGACAAAATAGTATACAATTTTAATACTGGTGCATCCTTAGTTACAGTTAACTAGAAAAAATGTCTAGTTAGTTTTGAGACAAGGCTATCATTATTTGATTGTAGATTATGGTTTGATATTATGTTATTTAATGCAATACAATTTATATACTAAGTAGCTTAAAAAAGGCCCTCTATATGTGCTATCTATATTTGTACAGACAATGATTGACATACGCAAAATTCTCAAATTACTTTATTTAGACCTCTACATATCGAAACTCTTACATCAAAGTTTTAAATTGAATTATTTGTGACAGAGCTGCTAAATTTATATCTGTAAAAATCTGAAAAAGCCTTTTGTTTCAAATATATTTTTTCATATTATCTTTCAGCAGTTAAAATGAGAGGTGTGCAGATGCATTTCACAGTCCATCTGTGGAGCCATAAACTTTCCAGGCTTGATGAATCCGATTCAACCAATAATCATCTCATCAGAACCTTCTCCAGTGGTTTATGATGAAATGAAATTGCATTTCAACGGATCATTATGTAACTGTCACACTGAGTGATACAGCTAATGATCAGTTACATTCTAATGCTGCTGTATTCTCTGTGGATCTCACTTGAGCTTCTCATCTAGCACACATGTGAGAAACACGCGCATACAATACTTGACTTCTGTGAAGTGTTTTAATGGCTGACCTTGATCAGGCAGGCGTTGGATACCACTTGTTTTGAGTCCACGATGTCCACCAGTGGTTCTTTCATAGCTACGTTCCTGATGCAGGTCATGTCAAAACCATAAACGTTCTCCCACCCTGCTCAAACATAAAATCATTTGATTTTTGATAAACAGCATAACTAAGGCCCAAAAAATACTCGACAAGTATGTAAAAATAAGCACTTGAATACATCTCAAAATGTATTCGAATCCACATGTATAGCGAATGATATATGTATTGTAGAAGGCATTAGCATAAGCTGTCCTATGGTCAGTTTTCTCTTTAACAGCTTGAAGAAAATCTGTCAAAGTTAAATCTCATTAGATCTAACCAAGTTAGATCTTACATATTTCTAACTTTTCATCTACCATGCATTCAAATAAACATCACTTTTGCGTCTATGTTTTTTAAGCATCTGTCCCCCAAAATTTGTATTTATTTTATTTTTATTTTATTCTTATTATTTATTGCTTTATTAATTTCGTTTTTGAAGGAATTACTACTACGTTTAGCAAGGATGCATTACTGGAATCAAATTGAAGTAAAGACGTAACACCTAAGGCCATTCTTTGACCTTTCTTTTCAATAAATAATGGCTGAAAAAAGTAATTTCTAAACAAGATATTAGAAATATTTAGAAATATAATAGAAATGCCTCCAAGCTAGGGTAGGCAATTTTGTCTAGAAACATTTTTATAATACTGGTTGAGGTAGGCCCTATTTTAATCATTTTAATTTATTTAATTTAAACTAATTGGAATAATCAGTTTTATTTATTTATTGGAATAAATTATATTTATTTTTATTTTATTTATTTTATCTTAAATTTAAATTTATAGGATATACTTCAGAATGCACAGAAACAGCTAAGGGTGTAAGATACTGCTTTAATAATTTGCCGAGATCCCAGATATATTAGAAGATTTTTTTTTTTTTTGTGGGAGATTTGTTTGTTTGTTTTTTCCTCTCCCATTCCTCCATCTGAACTTCACATTCCATCCCCATCTAAGTGGTAGAAATGCACCTTAAGTTGGTTTGCCAACCACCATAAAATGCAAAAGAAGCACCAGAAGAACATAGGTATTTGCTACAGTGGCCAATGTAGCAGGCTGAGCCAGAGAGTGTTTAGTAGGTGTGGAAAAATAATTTATTGAAATTAGTCTACTTTTACCTTTTGAGACATGCCTTCACTTTTATAGAGCTGAGGAGCTGTATTTGAGTTGGTGGAAGCGTGACGCATAAAAGGGGCATTCAATGTTTGTTTGAAAACATACTTTACTTCTGCTAGGTGACACTAGTAGCGCAGAAACTGCCTACCCTAGATTTTAAAAAAAAGTGCAACTGTTTTCAACACTGATAATAGTAAGAAATGTTTCTTAAGCGGCAAATCATATAATGATTGTAAGATGATCATGTGTCACTGAAGACTGTAGTAATGGCTGCTAAAAAAATTCAGTTTCAAAATATGCTGAAATCAAAAAGTTATTTTAAATTGTAATAATATAATATTTCACAGTATTATTGCCTTACATTTAATTGAGAAGCACCATAGCATAAGATATTAAGGCTTGCCTTCATAGATTTGATCTTGAATATAAAATATTTTGTCTCACGACCTTGACAGATATTTTGTTTTTACATTTTTTATGCTTTAAACAGTAAAACAAAACAAAACAGTGAAGACAAAAATGTACTTATATTCAAGTCTTCAAGACGCTTATATACAATCTATGAAAATAATTCTTTAAATCTTATGTGTGAAAATGAATGCTGTTTAAAAGATGTTTTGATATTTTAACTGAAGGATACACACAAAATAGTTTTTAAATGTATTTATTTATTTGCAGTATTATAGACCTATTTTATTGTATCAGCTTAGAAACTTGTAAACATGATTGTATTTGGATAGATAAAACCCTACTTTAAGAATATGAGATGTTTCTGTGTGCGTGTTTTGTGACTCACAGTGAATCTTGAAATCCTTGTACTGTCTGTCTTCAATGGCCACCACATATAGAGCAGCCCTGTCTGGGAACATCAGACCTCCAGGTTTCTAAAGATAAAAAGCAGTGTGTTTGTTCATTCTGTAGAGACACTGGCTGTATATAAAGTACACACACCCACATGTACGTTCTGTACTACACACACACATGAACACTGACCAGCCATTTATCTCTGGCGTAGATGACTGTGTTGAGCATGGACTCATAAAAAAGGCAATAACCCATCCACTCTGAGATGATAATGTCCACCTGATCTACCGGCAGCTCTGTCTCTTCCACTTTCCCTTTAAAGATGGTTATAACTGGAACACAGACAAATAAGGCCACAGAGACACTTGACAGATCCTTCCTACTCTTTGAATTTTTAAGGCCAGTTAAAAGATGTGGGTCAAACCATGCATGTATGTGAGAGAGACTCCAGCTAAGATTGCAGCATCAGCTTTTGTTGAACTCTCAAGAAAAGATACTGCAGTGGTCTAACGCCTGATCAAAAATGGACCATCATGTTATAGCAATGTCTTGTTCTAACTAATAGAAAGAGCCTTAAACCATTAGATTAACAAAATAATTACTTTATTCCACATTTTCATCTCTACTGCATCACTTGTGGACACACCGCCACATGCTCGCGTCATGATACTGTCGTGAACGCGCATCCAAAGTGACGCAGTAGAGACGAATATGCAGAATAAAGTCGTTATTTTTGTTTTCTTTGCACAAAAAAGTATTCTTATAGCTTCGTAACTTTACAGTTGAACCACTGATGTCACACGGACTACTTTGTCGATCATCTTGGTACTTTTCTGGACCTTGAACGTGGTAGTTACCTTGCTGTCTATGGGAGGGTCAGACAGCCCTCATATTTCATCAAAAATATCTTAAATTGTGGGACTTAAGGTCTTACGGGTTTGGAACAACACGAGGGTGAGTAATTAATGACAAAATGTTCATTTTTTGGTGAACTAACCCTTTAAAATCTCTCTTAATATTCAGATACTGCAGAGGTTTTAAATTATGTATATTTAGGAGGCTGAATTGAAGAACATTTGACAACCTCTCTTTATCCTGTCGATGTCTCATCCTATTTGTCATTCTGTTTTTCTCACACACCCACACAAGCAAGCTAACTACACAGCAACACATACTTATACAATATCTACACACATTATATCTGCTTACCACTGTCCAGGTGATTGGCCTTGATGATTTTCTCAGAATATTCTGATATACTTGAGCATTCAATCTGAGGAAGGGGAGAACAAACAGAATAATGTGAAGATTTAAACTTTCTAGTTTGTTGATTCTGTTATAGCTGGTAGACCTCTTATTACCCTCTTATTTCAGACAAGACTGAAACGGATTATTCCAATTAGTGTGATTTGAATCCTTGATGAAAAAAATAATTTATATGAAGAAGAAAAAATTGTACAGGCCCCAAACTTTTGAACGCGAGTGTATCTTGTTTTTGATGGCTTACACAGACGGTGTCCTTCCACTTTACAGTCTCTCAACATTGAGAGCTTATGATTCTTGCAACTTGCAGTCCTGCCCATTAGACATGTTCCTCTGATCAGCCTCCAGCCACCCAAAGAGCCCTATTTAGCATTCACAAACAGTCCAGATTCCTGTCCCGTTGTCAGACAGAAATATACGTAAACGAGCACACAGAGTAACGGGGCTGTCAGTGGCCCGAGGCTAAAGGGAAGAGGAGAGATTCAGTAGGAACCCGTCAGCTGTATAAGTGAGAGGCTGATTCCAGACAGCACAGATCCCTCTGCCTCATGACGTCCCTTGTGTTTTCCCAGCCATCGTTAGTGTCCATAGCCATCGCCGTCAACTCCAGTGGCGCACACGGAGTCAGTCAGCTGCACTTCAACTGACAAACAATCAGAACCTACATGGCAGGCCCACCTGTTTCTGGAAAAGTTTCACGTACTGCAGTGGGTCAGCACTGAGTTTAAAAGTAATCAGAGAAGCCCATAACACAGTCAGCACATTTCCACTCTCAGAAGAAAAGTGCTTGACGTACATGATCAAGGCGAGAGGAAAGAGCCTGGGCCTGAGCTGCGGTAAACAGTGATCAAGGGCGAAATTTTGCAAACAAGACAACATTAAACATGATGATTTTATCTCTTTCTTTCATTTACAGTTTGAGATATTTGGTGAAAATATCTATTTTAGTATAGCTCAACAGCTACTAGCATGCGTGGTTCATTCACAAATATTTTGCTAAGCATTAATAGACTTTTCCTGGTTCAATACATGTCATTCAAGAAAATAATTTGACTTTTGCTTCAGTTTGTAAAACTGTTCACAGTAATGCACTTACAATGGAAGTCTATGAGTCTTTGTACCAGCATAAATGATACTGATGAAATAGATACTGTTTCAAAATTACAACCATGAGATTGCAGAATTATATGTTAACATGTACTCAAATTGATTTTTGATGTTCATTTCATTTAAACAATTTAGTGTGATTTGACACCATTTTCATTTAGCACAATTGTATCAGGTTTCTGGTTCAAACTTAAAAACAGTTACCATTTGGCTTAACTCTGTGTTTTCATTTTGAAAGAACATGTTTCGATCAAGTAGCTCAATCAAAAAGGTAACTTACTGTGCTAATTTCCACTCGTGTCATGACAAATGTAAGAAAATAAACTAAGTAAGTTTTGCATGGTATGTGTAGGACATAACAAAAGGACTGTTTCCAATGAAAAAATTATGCTGGTAACACATAACCATGAGTTTATCCACCTAAAACAGCAATTAAAAACTGCTAAAAAGATAATTTAGACAACTTTTTGTACAGATAAGTAATATAGTCAAAAAATTATAAGTATTAAATTACACTTCTCGTGTAAATGCATTACTTTAAACGTTTTTTTTGCAAACTAAGGAAGGAGTCAAAATTAATTTATGATAATTGACCACGTTATAGGTGCAAGTTACATGTGAAAGCAAATAATTATCTAGTTTTAAACATCATGAACATCCAAAAAGTCATGAGCTATTAGTAGGCCATGAATGTTTTACATTTCCTTTTATGAATTTGGCAGACGCTGTTACCTGAAGCAGGTTATATTGCATTTTATGCTATACATTTTATACGTTTATATATCCCCTGGGAGTTAAAACCCATGATTTTGGCTTTGCTAACACCATGCTCTATTTTTTACAGAAGTTATGCAAAATGTATTATTAATTATATAAAAAAAATTATGATTAAATACCAGGGTTCCCACTCTAAGACAAATTCAAATTTCCAACTTTCCACTTTAGTTCACTGACTAAAAGGTGAATTTCCAATGACCTATAATGAAAAAACAGCCCGCTGTTGTGCTGAGCACTGAGACAAAAACCAGTCACAGACAGTGTTTTAAATCTATCCATTTGCAAGCTTTATTTACTTGTTCATAGACGTTTTAAGTACAAACCTATGTTAAACACACATACATACTATTTTTCTTTTGCTTTTCCCTGTTAAATGCACTTTAATATTTTTCTGTACTATTTTTTACATATATTGATTTATGGTTTTTATGCGTTCAGGGGTTAAACGCTCTGAAGGCTTTTCTGTTTGTTCCGTCAAGTTCAGTCTTTTTATTTATTTATTTATTTATTTTTTCAGTCTTTTTTATTTTATTCAGATTTAGTTTTTGCTTTTCTACTTTTAACACCCAGTCTTTGAAGTGGTCATTTTGTAGCCAAAGCTCTTGAAATGTAAATGTTCCTGGCATGTTTGCCTTATGCTGGGTACACACTAAAATATTTTTAAAATCTTATAAGATCTTCAAAATGTGAGAGACCACAAACATGAGGGGAAAAAATCCTAGATTTAACCGTTTTGCTCCTATAGTGTGTGGTGTCCTCAGGGTTAGGGTTAGGGTCTCCAAAATCAGCCCAATTATCTTGTGGTGTGTACCCAGCATTAGTTAACAGGTACAGTTTGACTTAAGTGATTGCCAGTTGACAAGCGGGAAGGGAATAAAATGTCGCAGAAAAATAGCTGCCTAACCATAACAATAGGCAAAACGCGTGAAACAACACGATAAAAAAAGAAAATGGTATAGAAAAATTACATTTTGATAAATTTAAAGCGACAAACAAAAATCCCTGATATTCCATGACTTGGACAAAAAAAATATCAAACTCCCTGACTTTCAATGTCGTGGAATAGACCTTTTAAAATCCCATGACCCGTGGGAACCCTGAAATACGTAACCAGCTGCCAACCAGTTCGAAACAATAAACTACGCATTTAAAATGTTTTTAAAATATTTATAAAGATATAATTAATATTTAACTAATTTGTTAATTACAGGGTTTGCTAAGGTGGTATTGCGCATACTTAAGGGTTAAAAAATATGTCTGTAAACTTAACTGTTGATGTCCTGGAAGAAAATTCCTAGTACCTTTTATGATTTTCTACAGATTTTGTTCTTATAGTGTATGGTTAGAGGTTTATTCTAAAGAGCTACAGGGTTTTTGCCTGGCAGACAGTAAAGTGGGTGAAAAAAAATCCCAAAAACTTATAATAAAAGACAGACAAGAACCATATATTCACCTAACTTTTCAATGTGGACATAAGATATTTCCTGTGAAATGTGCAAGACTTCCAACTTATTAGCAACTATAGGTAAATAATAATAAGAATAACTGCACAGTAAACTGTACAACTATTTCCGCTAAAACCCAATGTGTTTATGATTACGATAAAAAATTATTAAATAGATCATTAATATAACAACAAATACCAGTTTGCAACATCAATCTGCATAATGGACTGTTTTTGTACGTCTAAAATAACTAAACAACTGAAACCCTGACACAATTCATGTTCAAACATGGCAGTGTCCGTTCATGCGTTAAAAATAAGGTGGATATAAAAGCCAGAATATTGTGGCAGAGCATTTTGAGCTGGCAAGCATCACTCAAATTTTCCTCAGAAAATGTAATAATCTAGTTTATATTCTGCATTGCAATTTTGAGCAAGTGGTATTTTTGAGTTTGTGATGAGCTGCACTGTAACATAGACACTGAGGAGAGTTTGCGCTCTCTGGCATTTAAATATGATGAAGCCATTCAGAGAATTGTTCATTATCACAGTGCAACTGGATAAGAGCAGCGAGGTGCAAATCATATCAGCTCAATTACAGCAGAGACCGACACCCGCATGCGGCTTAGCTTCCCGAGGTAGTTCGCTCTCCTCTGAAAACTGAGAAAAGCTCTCAGAACATTCTGTCCCAAGAGGTTTCCAGGACACACGAAAGTTTCTCTCTCTGCTCGTACTCTAACTTGGCTTAACAAGCTTTGGCTTTAGTTCTCAAAGCGAAAGTGCAAAACAAGCACCACATGGTTAATGTGGCCTTTCTGACCTTTACTGCTTACTACTGCTTTTTCACAAATCTCCGTCTCAGATTTATCAAAGAAGCCATTACCCGAGGCTCAGGTTACACTGTGGGCGCGTGTTAACCTTATCTATCAGCACGGCCAATACAGGCTGCCCACTAAGAAACTTCACTAACCACTGGGGAGGAATGCATTGAAGGGGAGAGCTTTGAATGGACAGAACAGGAAGTGAAAAAGAGAAATGGAATGAAATTGAAGGTATTACAAGACAGAAAAACAGAAGTGGCCCCTGAAAAAAATTAAATGGTGGTGTTATGGTATAGTGCTGGTATAACATGGTAGATTGTGTGTGTGTGTGTGTGTGTGTGTGTGTGTAGTGATAAGGAAAAGCTGATCATTATTTTCATACTCAAAATCGTTTAACAGATAAATTGTCTTAAAATACTACAGTACTATCGTAAATACTGCAGTATTGTCTTAAAATAATTTAGTATTTTGTCTGAATACATTGAAAATAAAACAATAAAATATGTACAAATGGAAAAAAAACTTAACATTTAAACATTTATACTATTGATATTATTATTGACTGTAAATCTGATGTATAAATCACAACATATATAAAACGGACTAACTTGACTTGATTCACTTTAACTGCATTACATTATGATGGCAAAGGTAATATAAATGTAAAAATGATGAAATGAGCATGCAAAATTATTTATCTAACATTAGCTGATATATAATGAATACTGAATGATTAATTAGTCATAACATACAAGTGTTTGTGATAATATACAAAAACATGTATACTGTATAAAGAGACTAGAATATCACATGTTATGGCTTTTAAACAGACCATTTTCCTGTTTTGAACTTATATTTATGATCCTTATTATGAAATAAGTAGGTGGTAATATGACATCATATTTCCCTACAAAAGAGGATTATTCGTTTGCACCTTCAAAAGCTCTTGGTGCGACTGCCACACATGATGCTATTTTGAGCTGTGCGAATGGTTCCAGCAGGGTAGGAGGCTACAGGCTCATGCTGTTTTAGGCATAAGGAGGGCCGCCCTCTTACCCCATACACGTGCTTGGCTCCGGCCTTGGCAGCAAACATGGAGAGGATGCCAGTACCACTCCCCACGTCCAGCACGATCTTGTCCTTGAAGATGTGTTTGTTATGGTACATGGAGTTCCCTGTAAGTCAACGTCCTCACTTCGTCCTTAAGCATTTCCTGTACATTCATGCACAGATATACACACACACGGTCACATTTTAAGGTCCAATTCTCACTGTTAACTAACTATTAACTTTGCCTCAATAAACTCCTAATTCGCTGTTTATTAATAGTTAAAGCTGCAGTCTGTAACTTTTTTTGGTTAAAAATAATCCGAAATCAATATTTGAGCAAGTACATAACCAGCCAGTGTTAAACTATTGCCTTACTTTATCCCGATTCATAACAGTTAGCTTATAATAATGTTTTCTAATTTGAGTGGTACGGGTAGGTTTTCGCGGGAAATTCGAACATGCTGCTGCGACATTACGTCACGTCTGTAAACATAAAAATTGAGTCCCGGCTAGTAGGCTATATCGCATGTGAGGATCCTGCAGGTGGTGGATCGTTAGCCTTTTCTCACAGCAGCTGGAATAATTACATTTATCATTTTGATGGCAGATTGTAATCCAGAAAGGATTATGTGTTTATGAAACACATGCGACTCAAATTAAATTATTTCAGTTTTAAATGTGCATCTGATTACAGATTATTTTAAAGAGAACCAGTTCGAAGGAAGAATAATTTGCTTTTTGGGTTAAAAGAATTTCTTAAAATGAAATTCGAATGGTATTACAATTAGAGATTAGATTATACAGAAACTGAAATCAGCACGCTAATACACACTACATACACGTAGTCACGCAACGGTGATGTTGTTAACATTAACCATTTGAGAACAAAGTATAACAATAATAATAATTTGCACGGTTTAATGTGATATGAGCTAATCGATCGTTAAGATTTAATCACCATTGGTAGCGCGATTTATTGTAATGCTTTTTTTTTCCTCAGTTGGTCAGAACAAATGTGGCGGACTTGTTATTTGTTCAGATGACAATATCCAGTGAAAATTTTTTTTTGAGTCATACTTCCAAGACGTAGGCTAGAATCTGTGATTCCTAAGTACAGTAAATATCCACACCGGTGCGGTGACTGACAGCCACACATACTCCTCAAAACATTAGATTTATCCGAGCTGGAGCTGTGCCGCCGCACAACCCACACAAGGAAGATAATTCCACAAGTACCTGCATTTTGCAGTTCAAACGAGATGGTGGACAAAGAGGCAAAACTTACAGAACTGCAGCTTTAAGTAGGAAGGGGGATAGTTCACCCCAAAAATGAAAATGGATCGTGTACCCTCCTGAAGCGTGCAGTCGAAGACTGACATGAACGAAAGAAATTGTTAAATGACGTACTATTTGTTTTCTTTGTGCACAAAAAAATTATTCTCATAGCTTTATAAAATTAAGGTTGACCCATTGATGTCACATGGACTATTTTAATGATGTCCTTACTACTTTTCTGGGCTTTGAATGTGTCAGTTGTGTTGCTGTCTGGGTCAGAAATCTCTTGGATTTCATCAAAAATATCTTTGTGTTCCGAAAATGAACGAAGGACTTGCGGGTTTGAAATTACATGAGGGTGAGTAAATGACAAATTTTTATTTTGTTGGGTGAACTATTCCTTTAAATTTAGGTATTTGGTATGATTAATGGATCTAAAATACAGTCATGCAGAATAAGGCATTAATATGTGCTTTATAAGTACTAATAAACAGCCAATATGCGAGTATATATATATATCTAGTATATTAGTCACCTCTGCGTGCCAATGGGAGTAGTTTTTACTAAAAAATACTATTTCAGTTTTCCTACTTCAAAATATTCTGTTTAATTCAATGTTCTACTTCCTGTTTATTTGTAAATATTTGTTGAGTTGAAATTGTTTAGTAAATCCTACACCAATTCTTTTCAGTGTGTATTACTATGGTAATAACTCATTAGCATGGTGTGTATATTTAAAAATACCATGGCATACTAATACATCACTGCAGCATGGGTTAGCTAGATCTTTTTTGTAAAGGGCATATAAAATGTTGTCTAGGTAGGCAGCTCACTTTGTATTGAAACACACCCAATGAATTATTCAGTCTTCACCCTTGAGCAAAGATGTACCATGGTGATGTTTTTTGGGCATGGATATATCTTGGTATATCTTACCGTACCATTCAGTTTTAAAACACAGCCAACAAATTATTCAGTACATTTAAACATGTTTAACCATATAAAGCCTTCTGTATCATATGATACACACACATTTCTTAGGCCTCTAAATTATTAACATTTACTATAAATATCATCTTACTGAGACATATTATTAGGAGATATAGAGTGACAACTGATATTTATATGCATTTTATGTACATAGTCTGCTATACTGTTTTAAAGATCTTATTGATTTACATATACAGGGTTAATAAAGCAATGCGATTATAAAATCTAATCAATAAAAATTCAATACCTAGTGATATGCCTATCTAGGTGACATTCGGCATTATAAGTGCGTTTAAAAACACCTATACTAAAAAGCATGATGGTATTGTCTTGTTTTTTTGATTCTTTGAAGTACCATAAAAACATATATTTATTTATTTTGTAGTACCATAAAAACATATTAATCAGGTAATCATTCACAACCATGGCTATTATTAGCATTACTGTACAAAAACCAAAATAAGACTACTACATGGATCTCTGACAACCTGTGAGAACGTAAATAACTTGCTGTCACCATTACAGCATGTCTGCTCAGATCTATGCAGCTTTTTGGGTGTTCGCCTCCGTCACATTGAGATGAGGGAAAGGAAAAAGATCTGACCTATATACTAAAAATGAGTCTGAACAAAATTAATCTTGCAGGTCTCGCCTGAACCTCCTGTTCTCTCATCCTATAATTCAATGACACCCCCACCCAGTCTAGCTCCTGCTCCATTTCTCTGCATACTCTGCATTATACATAACTCCTGGCATAAATCAACATGACTGATGTTGATTATCATGAGTACTTATATCCTACATCACACGTCTCAGCATGTCTTTTAAATGCAAGCATCCGCTGCTTTGATGTGCTCATACCTCATGAATGCCGAAGTGGGCGTACGAGTCAAAATAGTAATCCCTGGAGGTCATCTCGTCGGGGTTGAGGAACTTGGCCATCTTTCCTCTGCCGGGGCAGCTGGGTAAGTTGGCTGAATGAGGGGTGTGAGGCGTGTGAGACGGGTGTGTGGGCCGCTGGGCATGATGGACTGATGACACTGGTTTGGGCAGAGGAGATGGCTGGACCGACTGGGATGGGGCGGCACTCAGGGGCTGTTGCTAAAAAGGGGAAAAGAGAGGTTCAACAGGTGAATCTGACAAAGAAATGCTAATTTATTTACCCAGAAATAAACAAAAAATAAATTATCGGTGTGGTAATTAATAAAAAAAATGGTGGTAAAAATAATTACAGCTATACAGTAGCACTAAAAATTAAAACCATTCATAAAAATGTTTTAATGTCCAACAAAGTAGCGAACTAAGAATTATGACACCTATAATGCAATACATGCATACATACATGATACATACATAAATAAATAATACAAATAAAAAAAAAAGTGAATTTATTATGGAAGCCTTTTTCTACCATGGAATAAAAAACAAAGGTAATTGTGTGATAAAAGGTCAGAATTTCAAGTTATAGACTAAATTTTTTTGGCAGACATAAACAAACAACTGTGTGATGTAAACTCAGAATTGTGAGGAAAAAGTTTGCCTCAGAAATTCTGAGTATAGATTCTGAGTTTTTTCTCAGCATTCTGAGTTATATGAACTAATAAAAGGTCTTAACATTTTTTTATATGCCGTTAGGGTTGACATTATTATGCAATAACTTCCTTTTAATGTCCACATGTTCTTAGAGTGACTGATTATTTTAATGTAATTATTTATAGATATTTATTATATTCCAGAACATATTTTTGTTGTATTTTCTTTTTATTGACTATTTTATTTTATTTTCTGACCTTACTGTTGTTAATGAAACTTTTACCGATTAACTTTGGTTACATGTCTCCTTCAAAAAGCAAAATATTGACACTACATTCAGTGCTTGGTTTAAACATCCTGTCAGGAAGCCTCCCAACATGTCTAGCAATTCCAAGACCTGACAGAGGCAGTTTGTGCCCTGCGAGCAAAGGGAGCACAGGACAGTTAGATTGGCATGGAAACGACTTAAGACAAGCATTACATATCATGGTAAGCCTCTCGGACTCTGATTAGTGCATCTACATCCTGCAGAGAAGCTTGGCTATTCCTCTACCTCGCAGAGAAAATACTAATGAACCATTATCCCACACTGTAGACAGCAAATGAGTATGAAAGTGCAATTAGCATCTAAAAGCTTGACAAATACAGATTTTCCTTAAAAAAAAAATAATAATAATTTACTGTTATATATATATATTATAGATATGTGTGTTGTGTGTGTTGTGTGTGTGTTGTGTGTGGTGTGTGTTTGTGTTTGTGTTAATTTTATATTCTTCTTATATCCTAAAGTAATATATCATCAAATACATCTTTTTTATATTAAGGGTCCTGGAGTTAGTTAAGAGTCTGAATGGACAGACCATGGCCGTGTAAAGTTTGAAAACCTCTAATCTAGAACAATTTTCTCCTATAAAAGCACAAAACTCTTCATGTTTGGCCCTAATATCCTACATATCTCATATGCTGTTTTGCAATTTTGTGATAGTGAAGATATGTGTGGCTGTTTTTGCATTTGCATAAGTGTATCTATATTTGCCTGTGGGGGTGGGGGTGTGTAGCCTGTCAGGGGATTTAAAATAATGAGTGTCAGCAGAGGGGAAGAGCAGCTGTATCAAGAGGCATAAAGGTGTTCGGATTGCATCTATTAGAATGATGGGAGGGGGGACACATGTCCTTGCCCCTCCAGTCAGCTAACAAATCTTTCACATTCTATATTTAACCTCAACAAATGGCACATTTCAGCAACGCTCCACCTTTCAACCATGCTCTTGAGAACTCTTAATAGTTTTTTCGTGACATAACTGGATTGATGTGCGTGAGAGGAAAAATAGGTGCCCTTGGGAACCTTTCACAAATACAACTGCCAGCGTTTTGTTTCTAGTTTAGGTTTATGATAGGGAACAACTTAAGAGTTTGAGTTGTTTTGCATTGCATATCTAAATCATTAATGTGTTCAGAACAGCTCTTATGAATTTAGCATATTTATGGGCAGCCCTCTCTGCTTTGGCTGGGCATCGTCTAATAAAACTGCAACTGCCAGTGTGCATTTTAGCTAAGAGCTAAGTGGTGTTTTCTCAAGCAAGAACCACTACTGTAAGCTTTATACCTTTGAAACCCAAACAATTGCATTCAGGTTTATATCCACTGGAGAACATTTAGACGCAGTTTTTTTGTCAACTGGGTCATTCAGTGGCAACTCAACCAAAGGTCCCCATCTAAAAATTTAGATTTTTATCACTTGAGCAGCTTTGCTCAAGACACTAATTACCAATTAATCACTAATTAGTCATTTCCCTTTGCTTTAGACAAAGTGTCTGATATAGACAGTGCACTTATTACAGGAGCAGTACTTCTGGAGCAGACTTGAGGTTGTGTGTGTTGGATTAACCTTTGCAGAAATTTAACCTACAACCTTTTGGTTACCAGCCCAGATCTTTAACTATTTGTCCACCCTAAAGCAGCATTTAATTATGCAACCGTTCCAAGAAGATCATACTTGAATGTTCGCTTCTATTAATATTGTACGCGAGTGGGTTTGCAAACTTGTCATGTAAAATATCTTACGTATTCTATATGTTTGAAAGACATACATGCAGTAATGTATTGTATTATATGACATATTATACCATAGCATACCAAAATATTTGATAACTCAATAGTCATCCATGGTATTTTCATTTTTTGGCTTTCATCATTATTTATGTTTGTCTTTCTTCAGAAATAAAGTAACAAAATCAAACATTTTAGCAGAGCGAGTTTCATTTAAAGCCTACACTCTTAAAAATTGTTCTTAAAGGGGTGGTTCAGTGTTTTTTTCTAGACTTGATTGTGTTTATATATGGGTTGCGCAGTCTAACGTGTTTTATGCTTCGTTTTGTAAAAACCGCATATTTTTCACACAATTACCTTTATTCCACACTTGCTCTGTCCCTGTCTCTGAGAATGGCTATCAATTTCCCTCTTTATGAAGCCTCCTTTTCTAGGCGATGGGCTCTGTTTGGTTAGCTGGCCCAGTGTGTTGTGATTGGCAAAATCGCCTCTAGTGCGTGTCTAAATGTCCTGCCCCTCTCCTCAGTGGCATGTGCTCCGGTTGTATTGTAAGCAGCGGCGTCATTTAATATCGATTATCAGTTTGAGCCCGGTTGAGAAGTAGAGGATATTATTGAAGAGAATCGTGCAGAACCTGTGCAAGCTCGTCTTTTAATGGTAGGCTTATGTTTTTTTGTTTGTTGTTGTCTCTTACTTTTAGATATGTTGTTATTTGTAAATGCTACTGCTTATGCTATTTTTTAATATACGGTTTTATCCTGATTATAGCTTTAATACAGTAAGGCAACTGCACGCAGGTCCATGTTTAACGCTTCTCATAGCTATGTGAAATAAGTGTATAATTGTAACAGTTCATTGCTGGAGCTGAGCTGAGCTGAATGAGAGAGAGAGAGATATGCAGAGCTTGTGCAGAGCAGGGGACGTGAGGAACAATATTAAGAACCGCTGCTTTAGAACATTGATTTTGAAACTTGTGAATGCATTAGAATCGTTAGAAGACAGAATCGCGATTCATATATGAATAGATTTTTACATGCACCTCTAGTTTTCTCTTCCTCTTCTCTAAAGCAGCGCAGCATGGCCTCGCCCCCTTTGCTGCCTTTTGCCGGGGGCGGGGTTTATCTGGGTTGTGATGTCACGAACCCGGGAAGTAAAACTTGTTGTAGTCCCTACCAGCCGTATTTGTACACATTAAACTGCCAGAATTTTAAAAGACGATATATCCGTTTGCACTGAACTTTCAGCTTCGTAACTTTGCAGATGTTGTTTATGCTCAAACAGAAACATTACACACTAATTAACATTAAAAAAGTGAAATCGCAATGCACCACCCCTTTAATCGGCATTATGATTCCATTAAGAACCTTTAACATTTTAAAACTTTCCATTGCACAAAAGACTCCTTATAGTGGGGGAAAAGGTTCCTAAGATAATTAAAATGTTCTTCACACTAAAAAAACAAATGGCTCTTTTATTCACTGAAATGTTCTTTGGGGAACCAAAAGTGGTAATTCTATGTCATTACTCATTACTGTGAAAACCCCTTTTGGAACCTTTATTTTAAGAGTGAGTTCCATCTACTCTCTGTGGTAGCCTGTTTGACAGACTAACAGCCCTAGTGCAGAGCAGTCTTCAGTGCACTTGCTATTTTGGGAGAGGTATCAGAGGTCAGGCAGGATCCATCACAGGGTTTTAAAGATCCCTTGACATTATACGCTGACCTACTGCTGCGCTGAACTTCGAGGAATTTATAACAAAAGCTTCCTTATATATGGCCATTTTCTTTCATACTTTAATGAACATGGATTAGATTTCATGCTTTCGTGACTATGTCAATACATTTCAGCTGGCTAATCCCTCACTGAGTATTGCATAAAGTTCAAGGCCACTAATGAAAGTGAAATTCATCAAAGTGTTTTGCTCAGTGGCAGCGCCAAATTGCAACCTCAGTAACCTTTCCATCTCATGCATTGTTTCCACTCTCTGGTAGTCCTGAGATTTAAACCACCAACCAACTATGTGGATGATGACTCAGTCTCAGATATTTAGCTTTCTGCCCAGCTGTAAATGCCCTCACTGCCCTCCACTAAATCTCTGGCCTCACACTGATATGGGCACTCAGGTGCAGCAGAAGCACATCAATAAGTAGTCGACACTGCGATATGTTCAAGCAAGATTCAGCTATATAATGAAGGTAATTTTTAACCAAAAATTATGTCAGGTTAGTAGGCTATTCGTTTAGATGTTTCATGATTGATAGCCTACTGTTTAAGAGTGCAATACATTTTATATATTTTAATATGGATTTAATATAAAAGATGTTTAAAAAAAACAGTCAAAAAGATATTCTTCTTAAATCAGTGTAAATAAGTTCTTTCTAAAACAGCTGCTCTCCCCGAAGCAGGTGCAGCACCAAGGACAGCGACCAGACTCCGCAAACCCTGAACCAACGATCACAGAACATTAGCAGCTTTGCTCAAGACACTAATTACCAATCAATCACTAATTAGTCATTTGCCGTACGCTTGTAAAGTGTCTCATACAGTACACCTTTTACAAGAGCAGTAGGGCCCACCTCTGGAGCGGAGTTGAGGTTGTTTGTGTTACTCGATGCATTAACCTTTGCAGAAATTGAACCTATAACCTTTTGGTTACCAGCCCACATCTTTAACTATTTGTCCACCCCAAAGCAGCATTCTAGGAAGCAACCGTTGCAGGAAGATCATAACGTTACCTGTCAGCAGCCGACTTGAATGCTCGCTTCTATTAATATCACACGCTAGTGAGTTTACAAAATGATCATGTATATGGAAATATTTTACATGCTCCAACAGCGTTTTCAAATATTTCAATAACCATAAAAGTTAGCTTACACGTTACGCTTACTTGCACCTGCAAAGGTAACCATATAGCAACAGAACGCCGCTCGAACGCTTTCCTTCAGGACCAGTATTGACAAAATACAAATACTGTCGATATTTAGCACTTTATTATAGGTTTACATTTCATAAAAATTTGATGACATGTGAAGTGGGCTAGAGATGGAAAAGACCATTTGGTTTGCGCGAGAAAACCCGCAAAGAAATTGAGCCGCAAAAAATAGAAGTTCGTTTAAACACGTTGACCAACTTCCCCTGTTGAAAAAAACAGCATATGCCGATTAGGTATGTTGGACGCGGGGATGCTGGTTTAAGCTTTCTTGTGCTGTTTATTCTGGTCATAAAAAAAAGTCTGTCGTGACTGGTCGGACCATTTTAGCCAGCAATGACCCGCAAAGAACATCATAAACCACTACGGGACCAGCTTACCCAGCTTAAGACCAGCACATTACCAGCTAAGGACCAGCATAAACCAGCTAAGGACCAGCTTAAACCAGCTAAGGACCAGCTTAAACCAGCTCATGAACAGCTAAGGACCATCTTAAACCAGCAAAGGACCTGCTTAAACCAGCAAAAAACCAGCTTAAACCAGCAAAAGGACCAACTTAAACCAGCAAAGGACCAGCAGAAACCCGCTAAGGACCAGTTTAAACCAGCTAAGGACCAGCTTAAACCAGCCGATGACCAGCTAAGGACCAGCTTAAACCAGCAAAGGACCACATAACCGCTAATGACCAGCTTAGGACCAGCACATGACCAGCTCATAACCATCTAAGGACCAGCTTAAACCAGCAAGGACCAGCATAAACCAGCAAAAATACCAGCAAAGGACCAGCTTAAACCAGAAAAGGACCATCTTAAACCAGCAAAGACCAGCTTAAGACCAGCAAAGGACCAGTTTAAACCAGAAAAGGACCAGTTTAAACCAGGAAAGGACCAGCATAAACCAGCAAAGACCCAGCATAAACCAGCAAAGGACCGGCAAAGGACCAGCTCAAACCCGCATCCCATGCTTCAAACATACCTAACCAGCATATGCGGTTTTTTCACAGGTTCAGATGGTTCTCCACTCTGTTATAAACACGTCCAAACTCAAAACCTTGAACGCAGAGTTACTTTTAAACGCAAAATATGATATATTGAGGCTTCGTAACTCAAAATGATAACAACATATTTCAGTTTCGTTATATTTGACCTGTTAATCCACGTCGCTTACCTCAGTGCTCTCTGTATCCGCCATTTTTCTCCTGAGGAGCAAACAGCGGGAGGAGTGCTTAATTCCCATAAGAGCCGACGAGATCTTCTCCGGATCGAGCGATAAATGAATGACAAAAACCTATTCAAAAGTCTTCAGAAATGATGCAGCCTTCGCGTAATTACCTCACAAACTCGCAGAATCAATTCGAATCACGTTCCAGAAGATAAACGAGCCCTAAAACTTGTTGAAAGCCCTCCTGAATCCATGGTATAAAAGTTACCAACAGCAGCGGTTCCCAAAGGAGCGCATGGCGAACTCTCCATATCGTGGGAAAATATTATGTACTTATAAAAAAGCGCCCCATCGTTCAGCAATATTAGATCAGCCGGTCAATAAAAGCGTTAATCATTCATATCTCCATCCTTTGGATCTGGAATGAAGTCCCTAAGTAACCCTTTAAAGCTCTTATGGAAACCATCGTGCACCACAGAAATCTCTCTATTATAGGCTAGTATTTCAATGAGGCAAGAGATGTTGCTTTTTGCTGCTCTGAAATCGTTCGTCGATCATTGATGAGATTCTCTTACGTAGGCTGTAAATAAAAGTGGCTCAAAGACGTTGCTCCCAAATGTATGCTCCCTTTCAGAAAATAGCGAACGTTTAAAGTTCCTCTTACGAGATGCTGAAGGATCTTAAAGGACAAACCAGTTGGATTCCTTTAAATGGAGCAGCGGGAGCCAATGAGATGTGTTTTCACCTCGCCTCCATCCTCTGACCGGCTGAATGTGATGGGAGCTGGCAGGTCCAGTGTGCTGCTGCTGCTGCTGCTGCTGCCCCCCACACACGGTAAACTTCAATTAGTACACAAATAATAATCTACTTAAATAAGCGGAAAATAAACACATCAGGAGCTGTTGATCAGTTTGCGTTCTGTTTCTCTATCGCTTTTCATTTTATTTGAATTAAAACGTAGCAATTTCGAGACATTGTTAAAATGTTTACAATCACATAAGCTGAAAACTCCAGGCATGTCGATATTCTGAAATAGCTTTTTATTTTTTATAGTTTTTGTTTTAGTTTTTCGAGCCATTTTGGCATCAGTATTTTTATTTTAATATATTATTATTATCTCTTGGTAATCGTTCATTTGTCATTATTAATTATATAAAGATTTATCCATTCATTCATTCATTCGCTTTCTTTCTTCTGCTTTCTAATTAAACCCATTTAAACAGTGCAAGATAGAACTTTTAGAGACATTAGTAAACATTTATAATCAATAGTGAAAAAAAAACATGTCTCTTTTATTTTTTATAGTTTTTATTTATGGTGCACTGTTTAGTAGAAATTGTATTATTTAATTTTGTTATTTTAGGAATCGTTTTAATTTGTCCGTTATTCTTTCTTCTTCTTTCCAATTAAAAAGTTTATGCATAAAGAAACAAATTTGCCGCTTTGAGACAATGTTAAATGCTTCAATCATGTCTAACTCCAGGGCCCTCATTTATCAAGAGTGCGTAGAAAAGGTTCTATATTTTGAACTACGAATGAAATTTAGAATGTGTGTAAGTACAAAAAAATGCAGTATTTATCAAACGTGTGCATGCGGTTCTTACGCACACCAGTAAACGTAGCCTAATCATTGTTGATAAATCCCACATGTTCTTATGACCCATATGATGCGATTAAAATTTTTCCTTTCTCTTTGGAGTGTTACAAGCTCTTGGTGCATAAAGAAGATCTGTAAAGTTGCAAAGACTAAAGTCTCAAATCCAAAGAGATGTTCTTTATTAAAGTTAAGAGTCAGCCACATCTACCTAAAAACGGCTCGTTCTAACACGCCCCACATGTCTACATAACGATGTGGGAAGATTTGCATAACGCCGCCCAAATGTTCACGCAAAGAAAGAAGGCGTATATTTTATTCTCGCTGTAGTATTGTTGCTGCCGCCATATCGTGGAGACGCTGTGTGTTTCATTGTGAAAGCGAAACTACTTTCTTTGGTCTTCCAAAAGAGGACGATATCCGCTTCGTCATTGCCTAGAGCTGATCCATGCTGGTCGCTGAGGAAAAAACATCAACTTCGCGCTGTGGATCGCCGGATCGGCTTTCACGTGGACAAAACGGAGTAAACATGTGGTTGCCGCAAGCCGCGGCCAGACTGTTGGACTTCACAAAAGAGACACGACAGGGAAAAGTTGTATTTACAATACTGTTCCAGAACAGTACAACCCAAAATATTCAGATGTTTGCAGTGCATTTTATGGAGGACTGTTTCCTGATCCTGGGAGAGTAGACTACAATGCCGGCTGTTCTAGACTGTGAGTACGTTTTCATATTTAAAGAATTTGCCACTGATGATTCAAACGCGAGTTTTGAGCAGTGTAGAGTAGCGTTTGTTGTTTGTCATTTCTCCGATCACAAATGCAGACATGGCTTTATGTTCGCGGCGCATGCCAGCGCGTAAAAAGACAGATAAGTCATTATAATCCGCACTTATGTCCCCACGGATGCAACAACTTGGCCTGTTTATAATGGGTTTAATGTTGTTGTCCACTACGGCCAGACAGGGCATCAAAGTGTGGTGAGGGGCGTAACATTTTTTTGTTTTCCCGTCACACGTTGAGGCATTCGTCCAATCACAAGCGATAGCGGCCAATCAGAGCAACTCGGTTAGAACGATGAGCTTTGTAAAAATCGACGCGTTTCAGAAAGGCAGGGCATAGAGGAGAAACAATAATGTACAGTGGTACGCCTCAGCTATGACCGAAATATGAATAATTCACCTACACTAGTTATAATTAATTATAAATATTTACATCTGCTGTAGTTATTTAGCTGACCTCTCAGGGTCAACAGTCTTGTCAATTCTAAGAACGCTAATTTCCTGGTTAAGGGAAATAACTTTCTTACTGTACAATTCTACCAAGCTTGTATTGTAAATCTGCATGATTAGTGACTCCGTTTATGAGCAAACAATGAACACGTCAATTGTGATAAAGTTTTTTTTTTTAAAAAAAAAAGGTTTTATTAACACATAAACACTAAACTAGTCCTCAAGGACTACATCACACATAAAATGGTCTAAACATCCTACATAAACACATAGACTGGTCTAACATACTACATAAACACTTAAACTGTTCTAACATACACACACACACACACATACAGTGGTATAGGAAAGGGTTAAAGTTTAACTCAGTACAGAAAGAAACATAAGGAATGAAATTTATGGAACCATATTGCATATTCAGCCGATCTAAGCCTGAGGGATACGTCAGATTCTTAGTTCAAACACATCTTTGTAAAAATGTGTAACTGATACTTAATGTATCAATAATAAGACTAAGTTTGATACTTGCGAGTCTCGGCTGTCTGGAAGAGATTCCTGATGCAATCTTAAGGACCAAGATCTTGCTGAAATTAGTTGATAAAAAGAACCAGTTTGAGTCAGAGAAACTTGATGAATGGAAAGGACAAGGCCAAAGCCTGGCACAATGCTTTGGTATCCTGAAACGTTTTCTCACATCTTCATCTTAGCATCTCGCTGAACCCAACGAGGGCGGGTCACATGGAGTGTGGCCTTTTAAAGCCTGCAGAGATTAACGCCTCTCAAGATGGGCTTGTCCAATGAGAGAGGCCGGAATCCCAAGTGGGCATTTTTGAGATCCTGGGGAGTTTATGACCCGTTGTGTGGAAGCATGGTAATTTGCATATTGAACTTGAATCGAAATAACTACAGATTCTCAGGGCACTAATATATATTGCCTATGTACCAATATTATATACACGCTTGTTTCGATCATAAGGAGGCAAATTCATAGATACTAAACAAGGTAAGATAACATATAGTGAAAAGGGAGGATCAGGAATAGGTCCCCTCACAAGCATACTAAAATAGTCTAAAAATATCAAAGACAAAATACACGATGACAATAATATACCCAATGAAGGATATGTGTGTTCATTCAAAGAAAGGTTTTCCTATGAATTAATTAGTAGAAAATTCAATTTCTGCTCTGCCTATTCTATGGGGAAAAAGCGTGGGTTATCCTACTCACATTCCTGGGGGATTCATAAAACCAGCGATATCATGATTAGTTGTCATGGTGACCAAGGGGGGATGGTGTTCAGCAGAAATCCTGGCATCCAGTTTATTGAGTGAGGGGAATGTGACGATTTGTTAATCTAATGAATAATTGATTTGTTAAATCAAATAAAAAATTAGTGTGTCAGATTGGTCGAGACGCTACAAGTATGTGGAAAATAATGTGTTTTTTGAACCATAAACTGCATAAACACATTTCATTACATCAAATACACAAAATAATGTTCTTTTTAGCAACATCATAAGACCCCTTTTCTTAAGCACCATGCTCGTTTATGTTCATGGTCATTTGCATTCAGAAATGCCTCCAATGAACCATTTATGGTGACAGCACCTCCCAGCACCTTATCACGTGAATGTATACGTCCTCACCGAAGTCATGGCAAAGAAAGCGGTACCGACCATAGACTGTAAAAAAAAGATGGACGATGCATCTCCACCTCCTTCCACTATAAAAAAAGTGAAGCCAAAGCATCTCAGTAATCTCGAGTAAATTACGCCATTTGGAGCCAGAGTCTGCGCAGTAGAGATATGTTTGGAGCCAGAGTCTGCGCAGTAGTGTCGTGAGGTGGAGCGCGGTATTAAACTCCCGCAGACCCAATCAACAATAACGACACGCCCCGTTTTTATAGCATCAAATTGCTAGCTAAAATCAACCTTATCACAAAACAAACAATTTAACATATATCAGCATGATAACAACTACCTTAAATGACCAAAACCATCTTTCGGAAAATTGGATTAGAATGTAATTAATTTTTTGATTTTGACTCAAGTCCCATTCGTTTACATGGAGAGGGCAGGGTTTATGACCTGTACTGCAGCCAGCCACCAGGGGGCGATCAAAGAGCCTGCAGCTTCACTTTTCAGGACGTGTGAGGCACACCTATGGCAAGCCGTTTTGACTTTTATTCATTCTCAGGATATGAATTCTTGATATCAACAATTAAATTTGAATGGCAGCCTATGGTGACATTTTACTAGGGAAATACAATTACAGATATCAAGAATTATAATTTTTACTAGTTTAAATTTAATTCCTGATATCAATAATTAGCATTTTAACTAGTGAAAACGTAATTGTTAATATCAAGAATTAACTATTATAGTAAAAAGTTATTGTTGATATCAGAATTCAGATCCAGCGAAAATAAAAGTCACTACGGGCTTGCCTATGGCCATCCAGGATCTAAATTCTTGAATACAAGATAATATTTTTACTAGTAGAAATTTAATTGTCTGATATAAAGACTTCAGTTTCTGTAATTGATGATGTCATTGTGTTGATATCAAGAAGGAACAGTGTACTAGTTGAAATCTAATTCCTGATATCAAGAATTAACATTTTAACTAGTAAAAATTGAATTGTTGATATCAAGAATTAATATCCTGAGAATGAATAAAAATCAAAACGGCTTGCCATAGCACACCCGGTACCGACCGAGAAGCCATTCTGTGCTCTCATTAAACAGATCAGCGTGCTCTTTGAAAACGCGTTCTCTGCTCCATTATCAACCTTCTTTATGCTTTATCAGTGTCCTCACATTTATATTATATCTCCCGTATTCCTTTTTAACACCATATATCTTCTGAAACTGCTTGGCTCCTCTTTGAATCTTGTTGCCCGTGATGTTTAATGGAGCTTGTGGTTCAAAGAGCTAATGACAGCTGGGTGGATGTAACATCCACTCACTCTTTGTGCTGCGCTGAAGAGCTGCTGTTAGCTGTAATGTTCTATGAATTACCTCTCTTGGCCTTATCAGATTGCTCTCATCTTACAAAGTGCAGTAATTTAAGATATGGTCCTCTCATCGCCTAGCATAGGATAGGTGGTATGAAAAAGCAACAGGATGGAACAAACGATAATGGTATAGTTTCAACAAAAGAACCCTTATGTTTGACCTGGTGGATGTGGTGGATATGTCAATCTTCAACTGCTGAATATCTAGAATGATGTTTTTGTCATTGCATTGATTTTATTATGCAATAATAATGTTGTAATAATATTATGTTGTTGTATGTTATTTTACACTTCTTTTAAATTGCATTTATAACATTTAAAAGAACTAAATATAGAAATTATGTGTGGGAAATGTGTGGGGGTTTTCGAGTCTTTAATTATAATAGAATGATTATTGTAAGTCACTTGAAATAATCTGGCTTTGCTTTTATTTGCTTATTAAGATACGGATTGCGGCAGCCAAGAATTTTGAGCGGAGCATGAGGGAATATTCTGCACTCTTCTGAGAGCTGTGGGAGTTGTGGTGCTAGAACAGGAGCACGGGCTTGTGGGTGTTTCAGGAAGATTAAGCCGAACTGTGCACTAAGTGGTTGGACAGGCGTGGATATGCCAGGTTTTACGCAATCTCAGAGTTTGCAGAAAATGTATCAAACTGACTGCAGCCATGTTGACTGAAGGAAAATAAGTTTGTGTATAGGTGTAAAAAGGCAGGATGAATTCTGGTTTGTCGACATGAGTTTTAGTGAAGGGGCAGACTAGGTTTTTTGTCATTTGTGGGTTTTGTGTTGTGGAAATACATGTACAAAGTCATGATCCTGGTTCATGGGGTTCATCTCACACTTCTCATTAGCGCCCCCTGGTGTTTAGTAACTCCATTGGCATGTATGGCGCAAACCACAATTAGCTCCTGATGAAAAGTTGACAGATATTAGTTCATTATATCAAATTAAAATTAAATAAAAAAGTTATAATATAATATAATCATCTGTAATTGAAAATTAAAATAATATTATATTATATATTATACTAAGGGTGATATTAGATATTTATTATTGTGAAGGGAGTAAGAAAATATTTTGTAACAACTATTTTATTTCTATAATACCAGTCATAACCAAAATGGATATTACCAGTGGTTATTAATTTTTATGGAATAAAGTTGTGGCACCTGCTAAACCGCATATAATATAGTAGCAGGCTGCATTATTTAAAATAAATAAATACATATTTTTCCAAAAAATTCAAGTAAATTAAAATGTATTATTTTATTTATTATCTTATTAGAAAGATACTAAGGGAGAAAGAATATTCTGTGTGTGGCAAGATATTGATTCTCTATGAGCACCATTTCATTAATATACAAAAATAGGCATATCAGTATTTACCAGTGGTGTTCATTTTTATGCATACCCAGTCGTGACACCTGCTAACCCACAATTGAGCCATCACTCTGAGCCCAAGAGAGCTCTTATAATTGGATGATTGGCAGGTGGATATGGCATGTGTGAAAGCTCATTAAGCTTGTTGCATGTGGCCAGTGTGATGAATGTAAGTTTTATAATTTGTTACCATGGAACTTTATTGATATAAAGCGTTCGAGACAAGAACCCAAAGTGTTTCTATTTAAAGAATGACATCGAGGCTCTATAGTTTAGCCAGCAGAGTTGGTTCTTTGGGATCACTAATGCATTTGTTCTGACCTTTTACAAGACTTTAGGCATTGTCACTATAACCTACAATTCAACCTCAAGTCCTGATGCCTCAAAATGCTGCCTGTGTAGGCAGTTCAAGTCAGATAAAGATAGGTTATAGGAATAGTTCACCCAAAAATGAAATATCACTCATTTTTGAACAATTATTTGTGTGTAATGAACAATTCACTTATCCTCAGACCACTGAAGATGTAAATGAGTTTGTTTCCTCATCACTTCCAAACCATTGAATCCTCTGCAGTGAATGGGTGCCGTCAGAATAGGAGTTCAAACAGCTGATAAAAACATCACAACAACCACAAGTAATCCACACGACTCCAGTCCATCAATTAGCAGCATCTGTTTAAACTGTTTTGGACTGTAAGTTGTTCTTGATCTGTGCATATTTCTCTCCTGATTCAGACAAGATGTTTCACTTTCTCCTTTTCACTGGAGAAAGCATACATTTTATTTTAGCCAGAACCAATGGTTTGAAATTAGAAACACAATTTTTCACTTCACAGGGTGATAATTGATGGACTGGAGTCGTTTTGATTACTTGTGGATTATTGTCATGTTTTTATCAGCTGTTCTCATTCTGACGGCACCCATTCACTGCAGAGGATCCATTGGTGACAACATGCGATACATTTCTCCAAATCTGTTCTGATGAAGAAGGTGAGGTAGTTTTTTTAGCAATTTTTCATTTTTGGGTGAAATATTCCTATAAATAGACACTCTCAGAATTGCTTTTTGGAAAAGTATGGCAGTGCCAATAGAACATTCTGTATTTTGACAAATCTAGTCCATGCATGGTAACAAATAAGAACATTTACATATTTTTTTCACAGTTTCAGCAAGGTTGTTGCGACACTAGTAATTAAGGAGTGAAAGAAAGTTCTGAGGAGCAGAAGTGTTTTGTATCCTCTTTACTTTTTAATGTTATTATGAATCTGTACTGTATGCAATCGACTGTCACAAAACTCAAATAACAATTCAGCTTATTAGCAGTGTGGCTTGGTGTTAATAAGATGAAATGTCTGGTACTTTTGAAGAACACACTTTCACAATAGGGCCAAGCTGCTTTTGTTTGCAGTAATTGACTCTTCTGCACACACTTCTCTTTGAGCTGCTACAGCAGTGTTGCACTTTCATATTTGCCTTCTCTGTGCTTTTATCTTGTGAATGTTTAAGTGTTTGAAATGGTTTATCTGTTCCTATGACAAGCAGGAATGTACAGTACCTTACATAGTAAAGAATCATCTTGAGCCTTTGTTTTTAACATGACAAATACATCAGTGTGATCAGAAATTGAACTTTTCCACAAGAACATTGCACTGTGGAGAAGTAAGCGCGAAATGCAGTAGCAATTGCACTCATCCACTCAGTAAAAGAGGATAATTGTCTCTCAGAAAGTTTTGGCAGAGTGGATGGCATCCATTTGCCCCATAATCTATGCCCAGCTGTGACTTTGAGAAATATCATTGTCTCTCCGTCTCGAGCATATATTTAATCTGGCAGTACAGAGCGAGGAGCCCCATTGACACTGACTAATCTGAGTCCCTGCAGGAGGAGCCAGCTGAGTGTGTGTGATGTAAAGGCCACCTAGTTTAGTATTTTTCACCCATAGACATTTGCTCTACACCAAAACTAGTGATCTGTCTACATTGGCAGCATTTTAAGGCATCATAAGTGCATCCTTGATGCAAAGGCCGTCCAAAAGGTATATATATCGTCTAAAGGGGCATTCACAAAGACAACATTTTTCCATTCCACTGCACTACTTTTACATTATTTTTTATTCAATGGCAAAAAGTATAGAATACAAAACATGCATAATTAAGTGTAATGGATTAGTAATTAACTTAAAATATAAATAATTAAATAGATTGTATAAATAATTTATAATATCGAAATTAGAAGAATTGTGTGGATGTAGATATGTGTTATAGCACATCACACACACACACCCACACACACATATATATATATACATATTTAAATTATCTATTTGATTATATTGTTAATTGATGTAAAGACTGTATATACAACATTATATACAACTTCTTTTAAAAATTACAAAAATAAGACATTTCTTGATGCTTTAGAGTTATTTCGGAAAGATAGTGAACAGGAAGACTGAATGTTCAGTTACATTTTAAAATATTTTAAAATAGAAAACAATTATTTTCCATAAAGCATAAAACTGCAGTGTCTTTCTTTAGAGAGGTGTCATGGGAGATCTCTTAAAAGATACAAGGAGTCAGGAGTTTGTCCTTGTTACACATGAAGGGACTTAGTAACACAATATACATGTCAGAAATGACGTTGATGTTCTGAGTGCGTGTGAATGCGGGAACAGAATTTTTTTGTGGGGGTTTGTCAACACAGAAGACTCTATTTGTGCTGCCAATATGTTATTGCAAAATAATGTTCAGGCATCCTGCAGCAGGAACACTGTAGGGCGCTAATGGGGCTTTGGGAAACAGTTGCCTATGTAGGCAGTAGACAGCAAGGTAGCTCACTAGGATTTGGAACACAGCCATAGGCAAAAGCAGGATACATAGTTTTAAAGGTATATGGATTTGGTCAGCAATCTGCTTTGGGTGTGTGTGTGTGTGTGTGTGTGTGTGTGTGAAGAGGGTGTGTTCTTTGATGGAAGGAGCTCCAGGGTGCATGTTACTCTTCAGGGTTAATTAGACTGCTGTTGTGTCATGTTTAGCGGTTTGTGAGTGTGCAAGCCTGCGTGCATGTTGGGTGAGTGTGTGTGTGCGCCCACACTGGAGTGTGTTACCTTGTGGCATTGCCATTGTGATATATCTGACATATTTAGCACTAGGCATCTGGCCCTGGTTAATGGTGTTAGAGAGAGAGAGGTCTGGGGATTGTGCAAAAAAATCTCTGCAGCTGGTGTTACCCTGCAGTGCTGGTGCTGATCCAAACCTTATATACATGCAGAGAGTGTGCTGGAATATTGGATTTAAAATCGGACCGGAGATCTCATAAGACTAAGGAGGCGACGTGATGAATATGACATTTGGTTATTCTCACTCCCCCCCCCATCTGTCTATTTTGGTATGTGACCCTTTTCCTCTCTTTACACTTTGACAGGGTGGGACTCATATTTAATGATCCATGAGAAATTGGCCACTGCAGAGCTAACCTGAGGAAAGAATAGCACTCTCTTCAATAATACAGTCTGCCTTGAGCCTTTTCTAGTCAGGCAGGAATCCTGAGGTATAACCGCCACAGTAGATCTCTGAGTCAAATCTGTTTGACGGCTCTGAGCGTATAGGTGAAAAGAAAAGTCAGGGCTTGGCTTTACCCTAAATGTCTTCAGATACAAGGAAATATGCCAAAACATTATTATATCCTCCTGTTTTATTTTATGATATTTCTGCTAACTAAAGCAATGCACAACTATAGCTGGGTTTCCATTCATTGTTTTTATTCTTTATATGATAAGAAGGCATTTGTAAGAACTACTGTAAAATGGAAACATCTTCATAAAATTAATTTCTAGATCAAAACATTCATGATAATAGTTTGTTTCAATTTCCAGTTTTCGTCTAAATTGATTTTACTTTCTTGAACAGATAGAAACACCACTTTATTCACAAACCTTTTTCATTTTTATATTAAATTTTAATTCAAATGAACAAATTATTCCCATCGCAGTTTTTACAATATATATTTTATTACTTTGAAAAAACAAATATGTGACCCTGGACCACAAAAAAAAAAGTCTTAAGTCGCTGGGGTATATTTGTAGCAATAGCCAAAAATACATTGTATGGGTTCAAATGATCGATTTTCCTTTTATGCCAAAAATCATTAGGATATTAAGTAAAGATTATGTTCCATGAAGATATTTTGTAAATTTCTTACCGTAAATATATCAAAACTTAATTTTTGATTAGTAATATGCATTACTAAGAACTTAATTTGGATAACTTTAAAGGCGTTTTTTAATATTTTGATTTTTTTGCACCCTCAAATTCCAGATATTCAAATAGTTGTATCTAGGCCAAATATTGTTCTATCCTAACAAACCATATATCAATGATCAAAGTTCAAAAGTTTGGGATGAGTATGGTTTTTTTTTCTCCAAATAAATTATATTCTTGTAAATTTATTTATCAAAGCATAATGAAAATATTAATCAGCACAACTGTTTTCAACATTTATAGTTTCTTGAGCACCAAATCAGCATATTTAGAATGATTTCTGAAGGAGCATGTGACATTCAGGACTGAAGTAATGATGCTGAAAATTGCAGCTTGCCTCACAGGATAAATTGCCTTATAAAAATTATTACACTCTAAAAAATGCGGGGGGTTTCAACCAATGTGTGGTCAAATATGGACTAAACAACTGTTGGGTTAAATTTTGGTTCATTTTTAACTTAGCTTTTTAACCCAACCAGTTGGGGTCTAGTCAATATTTGACAACATGGGTGTTGAAACAACCCAGCATTTTTTAGAGTGTACAATAGAAAACAGTTATTTTAAATAATAATATTTCACAATATTACTGTATTTTTATCAAATTAATGCAGCCTTGGTGAGCATGAGAAACCTTCCAAAATCTCATCGACCCCAAACGTTTGAATGTTACCGTATGTTATGAGACTTTGGGGTTTTTGCATTTACATCAAAAAATGATCTGACGTGAAGCTGAAAAGATATACATTTGAATTTAGCACCATTCTTTAGATGATACAGAAATCAGGTTATTTTAAGGTTTTGATCAGATGCAACCTTTAACATTTACATTAAAAAAGACATCAAAACACTTGCATTTTACATGCCTGTTTTAAATCAGTGCAGCATAGTTTTGCTGGTGCGGTTGTCATAGTGACCTACTTGTCACTAGGACTTGAAAACTTCCCTAGTGAATGTAATGCCAGCGAGACAGTTTTTCACAAAAAGTGTCACATTCTGGCGTCCGCCTACCGAGCCAGCAGATTTCTTCACCGATCCTTAGAGTGCACGGATCAGTTGCTTTACAATCTGTTCTTTCTGAGACACTTAATACAACTGCCTTTACTGAAGAAATGCCCAGCTAGTATTCAAGAGTACATGACCTCACTGCATGCCTTTGGAAACCCATCCCTAGAATCATAAATGAACGTTTTCTTGTGTTTTATTCAGAGGGCATAATGAAATTAACTGACACCGTGTCACTGTTCAGAAGAATTTTCTTTGATTTTGGTGAAAAGTATCTATATCTTTCCTTCAAAGAGTTCTCGTAACAAAAAATTGTTTGATTCTACCAGAGGCAGATCACACACAGCCATCTTCCAAGCTAAGTTCACACAAAATTTGCGATGCCCCTTTACTAATTATGATTCTCTTTATAATAAATCGCTTTTATAATAAATAAATAAAAAATTATAATAAATTCATTTTCGGCCCAGGATGTGTGGAAATTGATTGGGTTCTGTGTTGATATAGAGCCAGCTGTTTGTTTTGGAACCTCTATCATCTTTGAGCTTCATTGATCTCATTAGGGAGAAAATGAGGCGAGGACAGATTAGTCCTGTGTGCTCAGCTCGCTATTCCGAGACAAGGACTTCCATCCACAAAGTTTATTCGTTCACGCTGGGAAAAATAAAGGGCTACTCCACAAAGAAGTCTGGAAAATGATGTGTGTGGTACTGTTTAGATATGTGGATATATGTAAGTGCACATTATGTTCTATTTTTAGGTCCTACTTATCCATTAAAGCTAAAACAATCAGTGTAAGATGGAATCTCTTTAACAAAACACAGCCGTGATGAATTTACAGCTCCAGGGGGCACAACACAACAGCATTAGCTGAGTAAACAGACAGCTCTAGTCTTCAACAGAACCGCATAACGTGAAACAAAACGGCTCTCTTTCAATTAAAATTACCTCAGACACGGCAACTTCAAGTGATAACAGCATAAATTCACATTAATAGAAACAAAATGTTTGTTTTAAAGTAAATCTGAAGGGAGGGGTAAATATTTAATTATATTATATTATATTATATTATTTAATTTTATTAGATTATATATTATATTATATTAGTTATTAGGGGTGTGGCACACCCGAATAGTCGACGGAATTCGATCCTTCGATAGGAGGAGCCTGATTCGAATACCAATCTCACAGTCGAATATTCGCTGGGTGTTATGATCATGCCATTTTGGCTATATGGGGTTGCTCAAATGTCTGATTTCACATAGAGCTATTGGTTTTCTCCCAATAATTTAATATACAGCCTATTAAAATAATGATGTAAATAATAATCTGAAAAGAAAGAAGCTTGAATAAATCAAACCACCCCTATAGATTTAAATTTCCCTTTCCATAATCCGTGACCGACAGAGGAGCATCTTGGCGGCAGGTATTTAAAACTTTAACAAGACTCAAATTGACACAGGCAGAGTGAAAGACTGGATCATCTTCATCGATCAGGTAGGGTAAAGTGATTTCAAAACATTTCAGCAGGTATATATATATCGTATATATTATTTATCTCGTATAAGATGCATTTAGTTGAGTGTGCTGCAGTGTTATCTCTTCAGCGCGCAGCGCGAGCAGTACAAACAACAATGCAGTATATTAATAACTATGACTGGGACTGTCGTATACATAACATTATAATGAGAACACTTTTATAATAAAACGCTGTGAATTTTTAGAGTTTAGTTGCCGTGTTTCTGCATGTTGTTGCGTGAAGAACGCGTCCACAAAAGGAGTTCATTAAAGGGGTGGTTCATTGCGATTTCACTTTTTTAACGTGTTAGTGTGTAATGTTGCTGTTTGAGCATAAACAATATCTGCAAAGTACCGAAGCTGAAAGTTCAATGCAAACAGATATCGTCTTTTAAAATTCTGGCAGTTTAATGCCTACAAAAATGGACTACAACGAGTTACTTCCCGGGTACGTGACATCACAAACCCAGATAAACCACGCCCTCGGGAAAAGGCAGCAAAGGGGGCGAGGCCAAGCTGCGCTGCTTTAGAGAAGAGGAATAGAAAACTAGAGGTGCACGTAAAAATATATGAATCGCGATTCTGTCTTCTAACAATTCCAATGGATTCACAGGTTTCAAAATCAATGTTCAAAAGCAGCAGTTCTCAACCCTGTTCCTCACGTCCCCTGCTCTACACACGCTCTCTCTCTCTCTCTCTATCTCTCTCTGTCTCTCTCTGTCAGTCTCTCTCTCTCTCTCTCTCATTTTCACAAAGCTATGAGGTTGCTGTGCTGTATTAAAGCTTTAATCAGGATAAAACCATATATTAAAAGCTAACATAAGCAGCAGCATTTACAACAGCGTATCTAAAAATATGTGACAACAACAAACAAAAAGCATAGGCCTAACGTTGTTTACGTTCAGTGGATACTCTCCAGAATGGCAGAAGACGATAACTTGGGGAGAAGAATTGTTGAATAAATTACGATATTATTGTTTTCTTTGTGCACAAAAAGTATTCTTGTAGCTTCGTAAAATTACGGTTGAACCACTGATGTCACATGGACTATTTTACAGATGTCCTTACGTTTCTGGACCTGAGAACATTGCAGTTGCATTGCTGTCTACGGAGGGTCAGAGAGCTCTCAGATTTCATCAAAAATATCTTATTTGTGTTCCGAAGATGAACAAAGGTCTTGGTTTGGAACGACACGAGGGTGAGTAATTAATGACAGAATTTTCATTTTTGGGTGAACTAACCCTTTAATGAGATACTCATATTTATTTGTTGATTACATATTTTTCCCCTCTATAAAGCTATTTTTGAATTGATGTCAAAGGAGAAATATTATTTTTGGTTCTAGATGGTATAGTTTTCATATCTACCAGTAGTGGCTATAATTACTGCCCATGCTAAACAGTCAAAACTGGACCCTTTGACCCTGTAAGTAATTAAAAAAACTGGAGCGATTATTGTGCCTAGCAGTAATCTAACCGTGAGTATGTCTCTGGGTAACAGAGATCACTAAAGCTGATTATTGTTGGCTTAATTGTTCCTTGAACATATATTGGAAAACTAATTGTCCAAGGTCTAGTCACATCAGTGGGACTGGCTGTGATCTAATTATGCAATCAATAATTCTCTAATGTTATTGCATTCATTTCGTCACATTGAATTGTCTCTCCTGAGGATTTTGCTAAAAGGTTTATGTGGCAGAAGAATTTGTACTATTTATTTTTTTACAATAGATTTCAATCCAGTACATTAAAAGTTAAGTTAATTCAGCCCTCCGGTCCTGAACACTTCTGATGTTTTTTTTGTTTGTTTTTTGAGGTAATGCAGTTTTATTGTCATTAATAGTGTAGTACATTGAGTGTTTTGTCTGTTTTCTCTGAATATGAGAATATTTTAGAAAGATTTAATTTCTGTAATTAATGGTGTTGTATGTGAAGGTAAACACAAACTCATAGCATTTTGTTACTATTTTACGTTTGGTGAATTAGTGGCTAATCTCATGTTTTCATATGATCTGTTTACTCCCCATTGATGGCTAGGTTTTGGGGTGAACATTATGCTTTTTTCTAAAAATCATTATCAGTGTTTTCAAATGAAGCAAATCATTTGATTTCATACCACCTTGTAAAATGGTTAAGTTTTCTCTAGTAATGATGCTACTAATCACCACTGACTTTTATGGAAATAAAAGGTAACATCTTCTGCGCGTACTGAAAGTATGGTTTTGATACATCAATAAATAACATCTGGTTTTCAGTGCATTAATTTAAGTAATTTATCATGAATTGCAAACTCATCATTAGGTGACAACACATTACTTAAAGGGATAGTTCTCAGAAACACGAAACACCAAAGAAGATATTTTGAAGCAAGTCGAAAACCACTGTTGGGTGGCTCAATTTTAAATGAATGTATACTCATTTTAAAATGCATTTTGAAAGTGCTTATGGTATATAACCCACCATGCTGCCTTTTACGCCTTTTGACATTTACAGTAATTTATCAGCGGTCAAGTTTGTCCTGAAGCATGTGATGTTTTTTTTAAGGTGGTTGTATATTTAGCGCTCAGCCGTAACAGCCACACAATCACAAACCATTAGAGTCATAGTGCTTGACAGGAACGATGTTAAAGGTTCATACCCGCAAAACATCCTTCCATACATATGAAACTAGTTCCCCTGCTGTTTACATTTATAGCTGCTGTACCTGTACCATCAGGTTTGTTTTTGACCATTCGATAGTTTCATATTCACAAATGACTCAAACAGAGCCAATATTCTTCCACAGTGTGACAAGTAGGCAATAATTCAGGGAGCGCAGATGAGCTGCAAAGCCATATTTGCCTTGATGGCACAGATAGCCTTACTGGTTGTCAGACATTTCTGATGTTCTCGCCCACATCTTGGCTGTGGGAGACAGCACAGTGAACAAGCTGAAGATTGAAGTAAATTGAAGTCTTGTGTTCTTCCAGCTCTCTGTCCCATAGTGTAGCTTCACTGGAATGAGACATGATTAATTGTCATCCCAGCCTCAGGCAGACAAACACCAACTGTCGATGACAGAGATAGATATTTCACAGATTCCACGTCCTTAAGACAAAACTTAAGATTTATTGCATATAAACATTAGATAATCAGTAAACATAGTTTGAAGACATAGATCCTGTTATGGTTTTCTGGATGTGGTTTGTAAGAAATTTTGGTTCTGCTTAAGTTCTTTTTCTACTTAGCATTTTCAGATTTTTGTAAGAAACCCATGACCCAGTAATAGGTCCTTATATACAAGTAATACACCAAATCAGCATTATTGTATCTTGATTTTTTGATGATCCTGATTTTAGCTTTCAAATTCAAGTATAATTACACTTTAAATGTGTATCTTTAAATTGTACTGTTTTATCATCTGCTCACCCTGATGTCATTACAAACTTGTTCATTTCTTCCTTCTGTGAAAAAAGATAGATATTTCTATATATAATAATAATATACTATATATAGTAATGAGACTACTGTTGTTCAGACCCCAGCGTTCTTAAGATTCATTTATAAGATATACCTGATTCTGCGGTATGTTTTCTAACAGAGAGAGAGAGAGAGAAAAAAACATAATAGAAACAAATATTTGTCTATTTATTACTTTTGTACTGCTGTTTCATGGCATCTCCTTCATCACATCCAATCTGCACAGCAGACTCCTAACTAAAGCAGAGTTTCAGACTGGAAAAACAATGAGTATCATGCTGTTGGCTCCTAAAATCAAATGGTGGTTCAGTTCTCATTTGATTCTGTCATTGTAGAGATCCTGACAGAATATGTACCGTTTAAATGTCACTCTGCTTCCCTTATTGGGAAAAATGCCAAATTATATATTGACTATATGCTGATTACAGTTTCAACATGGTTTCACTTACAGTTTAACTCTCAAACCATGTTTCCCTATAATCGATTTAACATTGTTGGACTTTACTATGCTAAACAATGAATAATTTTTGGTGAAATGTGAAAAAAAAAACTCTGCGGGGAATATTAAATTACAACTGTTCCTGGATTCATTTCGAATTGGACATAACTGATATATGATTTTTGGCACAGTGAGGAAGTTAAATGTGATATATGATTTTTGGTACAGGAAGTTAGTAGTGAACTCTGAGCATTTCATGAGCTTAATAAGTCTGATTCAAACTCATGAGCATGGATCTTTTTGAATGGGTGTAATTTCTTTGTGAAACAAACATTCGTTGTTGCATGTAGAAAACATCCCACTCTAAAAAGATGATTTTTGACACAGAATTGGAGTTAAGACTATATTTTAAATTTAGATTATTTTATTCTGTTGCATTTAGATGAATTTTTTTCTCTTTCAGTTGTAGCCTGCTGGTTAGAGAGTCGGCCTTGTAACCCAAAGGTTGCAGGTTTGCGTCACAGTTCAATGTAGGTGGGGGGAGTGAATGAACACCACACTCATTTGCCTCAATACTTACGACTGAGGTGTCCTTGAGCAAGGCACCAAACCTCCAATTGTTCCCCGGTTGCTGTAGCAAATGACTGCACACTGCTTCGGGTGTGTGTTCACGGTGTGTGTGTGTGTGTGTGTGTGCACTTGGATGGGTGAAATGCAGAGTGCAAATTCCAAGTGTGGGTTACCATACTTGGCCGTCACGTTTCTCACTTGCAACCATTTTAATTGCAATCATTTATTTTTTCCATATTGATGTAAATTCAGTTGCGGTGCAGGAATAACTATAAGAGTATATCAGTATTGTGATCTGTCTACATTAACATATTAACATCTGAAATCTCATGAAAATAATTTGGTTCCAGTATTTTTAAAAACAGAGCTGGTTCTCAGTTCCCTATGTGTATTTGTGAGGATAAGGTCCAGGGGAGAGGATTGAATCAACGTTGATCTGTAGATTAGAGATTACAGCGGTGCCATGTGTCTGACAGGAGGCCAATGCTTGTGTTGACAGCCCTGTTATTAACCAGAGTCCAAATGAAGGGCAGATAACTAAGTCTGGCTGAATTGGATAAAAAATGATTAAAGGGATTTGTGTTTTTCCTCAGGGAATTCAAGAATCTTGGTTGATCTAATTAAAGCATTTCAAATTGCCATCATGATCCGCAAACATGAAAATTAGGACTAGACATCAGGATTAGACATCTTCTAGTCCTGTAATAAGTCAATAGAGTTTATGAAATGATTAATAAGAAATGACTTCCTTTTCTCCTCATCTCTCCCGCTCTGTTTGCTGTCCAACAATCAAAGCCTTGTCAAAATATCCGTTACACAACTGAATGCTTTGAACAAGACTGCAGTAGCTTTTTTTGAGTCTGTGGAAAAAACTGTCCTCTGGACTTGAACTAGATTAACACCCCTGTGTGAGTTAAGATGAGCATGATTTTTCAGCCGTTTGTGATTTATTGCTGCGCCATTATCCATGGAGTGGCATTATGGAGCACTTCCTGATGGTTGAAGCCTTTGAACTTCAGCTAGAGGCGAGAGGAGTCCTATCTGGAGCGTGCTGATAAAACCCTCGATCGACTCTGCAAATCTGACAGTGCTGTCAAGCACTCTCTGGGACTCCGCATCACCTAGCTAGCAAGGACACCTGGAACTAACAGGCTAAGAATACCACCTGAAACTGCTAAAAATAAGTCCATCTGATGGCTAATATTTCTTGTCCTTGTGACATTTTAAGGGCAGCGGCGTCTCACTTGGAGAGAAGTGAGTTGCATTTGGCACAGTGTGTTTAAAATGAGAGGAAAGGGCAAAGCATTTTAGAAAAAATGGATGTGGAAAACATTTCTATGTTTTTAAGAAATGTTCTCTGATACCATTTGTTAACCAGGGTCACCTAAAAAGTGTTTTAGTCTTTTAAAAAAAAGTATTTAAAAATTCTGTCATAATTTAATAACTTTCATGTCACTGTCTAATGTATTTAGGTATTACTAATATATTTACATAAATTAATTTAAAAAGGTTTCTCATATAGTGTGTTAGTTAGTAAGCATAGTAGTATTAACATGTAGTATTATAGGTAACTAAAACTAAAATTCAAACCATAAAAAAAAAATGGATTGAATAAAACTGAAATAAAAAATAAATTAAAAGTTATTTTTTTTATATTGAAATTAAATTTTATAAATAAAAATTGGATAAAAAATGAAATGACTTCAGCTATTTGCCCAGGCAACATTTCTTATTGATAAAAGTTAATTTAACTTAATAACTAAACTAAAACTGATAAAATAAAAAGTAATAAGATTGTAAGGACAATACACCCCAAAAATAAAAATGTAATTAATTAAAATAAAAAATCAAAACAACACAACACATTATTAAATGTTAACAAAATTAAATAGAAATGGGAAAATATAAAATGGTAATTAAAAAATAATAAATAGTAGTAAATAAATAAATATAAAAATAATATAAATAGTATCTCAGTGGCACTAAAAACACTGATTATAAATAATCGGTGTATTAAAAGTTTTAGAAATCTAAACCATCTGCCATATTACTTATTCTAATAGATGATGTTTTTTACATTTACAAAATATATAAATTCAATATCAAAATAAGTCTTTGTTTTAAAATCACAGAAAATTCTCTTAGCTTTGTTATTTATTATGTTAACAATATATGTTAACTGTGTGAAATATAAAATGAATCAGGGTTAAATATCTAAATAGATTGAAATTATTTGCACATAAATTGGTTCATTAATATGCATCATGGTCTGTTGAACTTTCATAATAATTTAGTTCTATTTTCACAGTATCCTTATTTTTGTTTGTCAAATATAATACAAAGAAACCGAACAAAGCATGATTGAGGGGAGGTAGGATTCCTATCGGTGAAATAATAAACTGCCAGCTGTGTTTGTTTTTGTCTGGCGAGGGTTTGGATCCTTTACATCGGGCTGTAGATGTCAGTGCCATTACTTGCTGCTGCCACTCTCATGTGGCAGGCCATGTATTGTGGTATCACATTTGATCACTTATGTTATCTGGATGCTATGAGGATGCTTGTGCAGATGGGACTCCCTGCAACTATACCATTCACAGCGGACGGCCTATATCAGCTTTAAAAATTGCATTTGACTGATCATATTCACGGTAAACCAAGGGAGAATTACATGTTTATTTCAAAAGAATGTTCAATTTGATTTTTGTTTTGCAGGGTTGTGTTTGCATACATTGACCCAAAAAAATATGAACTGCAATTGCATTTGATAATATCAAGTGGCATCTATTTTGAATTGAGATGCTTTACAAAAATACATTTGATGGGGGTGGCTTAACTCATGAATGTTAATTAAATGCCTTTATATTCGAGTTATGGTGAGCGAATGCAAGCCTTACACATACTTGACCTTGATGCAAATTGGTTTAAAGTCATTGCAAAAATTGATTAGAAAAGCAATTTTTTTTTGAAGAAGTCTAAATGTGATCACTGTCTGTGTGTCCCCAAATAATAACGAAACAGAAACCCATCAAACATCCATTGTGCCACAAGGCAGGGTGTACCACATGAGTGTGAGAGTGTTGTTGTTTGGTAGAACCAAATGTGTTTATCTGGTTCTAATGGCTGGAATCTCTCTGCATCTCAGTGATGGGAAAGAAAAGCCACAGCGCTGTTTCACTGTCAGTCTATTCTTGCCTCTGGTGAACATGACAGTTCCCACAACTTTAAAGTGGGTGTTAGTTGCCCTCGGATTCTTTGATTTTCGTGATACCCCCGTAATGTTCTAAACCTATTCAGGCGCTGCGTAATATTATTGCGCCTGTTGCACCCATGGTACGGCAGCAAAGTTCCTTGATTATTACGCCGGAAAGAGAGTATAGTTCCTAGCCATATCGGCCTAGAAAATCACAACTTTTCATTTTCCGTCGGTCTTAGTACACGATGTAACTACAGAATAGTCAAGTTTTAAATAGGAAAAATATAGAAACTCTTTGGTCATTTTTGAGCGAGATGCTAACGGTCTAAACAGATTCAATGATCTATGCTAAGCTAAAAGTGCTACCGCCAGAACCAGAGATCGGCTGAACGGATTCGAAAACAGTAAAACTCAACTCAACTGTTTAACTCTAGGGGAGTTGGAAAATGAGCCTATTTTAAAAAATAATGGAGTGTTCCTTTAAGGCTTTGACAGATGGTATTCAATATTTTACACATTTCTTCTCACCGTGTTTGATGTGCAAATGAGGTGCCACTACACAATGCTATTTTTCGATTGTACAGTTGAAAAATAGCTTTGCCGTTCTCAGTACTGCAATAGTACTGTGCCATTTGCTGAATTACTTCCTGTGTTGAGAGCAGTGGACCCTGTGTAACTCTCCTCCCAGCAAAATGGAGCCACTCACTGTATTTGACAGGGCCTGTAATGAGTTCCCTGGGAGACGGGGCTACATATCAGACCAGCCTCATTAACACCTCATCATGCAGATGGGCATAGAAGCTCCATTCCTGTTCCCTTGCTGTCTGGTGGATATCTGCTGGAAGTTGCTCAAGGGCCAGACAGGTGGCATTCCGGGCCCCCGTGACATTTTGTTTGCTGACATGTCATTTTGATGATAACACATCATTTCACTCAATCCCTCAGCTCCTCTCTTGAAAAATACAGTCCTCAGAAAACACTCCCTTTGCTTAGCCTTTTCCAGGCTGAGCAACATAAAGTCATTACCGTGAGGACAGAGAGAGGGTTGTCTGGTGGTTCAGTGTGGTCTGCTGAGCTGCTGCCTGTAGCGCTGTTATTCTGTAGTTTATTAGAGAGGATATTCAGAGCGTTGGCTACTGCTCAAAAGCAACTCTTCTTCTCTCATGTCTTTTACTTTTCAGCACATTTTTTTCTGCTTTTTCTGTATTACCTCTGGGATTGTGGTACTGCAAGTATTGAAGGATCTTGTATGATAAATTGCTTATGACGTCCTCATTTGTGAGTTGCTCTGGATAAAAATGTCTACTGAGTGACTTAATGTAGAGTACATTTAGTAGACACTTTCATACAAAAGTCACATCTCCAAAATTGACCGTATTTTCTTAATACACATTTGTGGTCATATTGTGCACAGTTCATCAGTGAAAAATGTTTGTCTTTGTAATCATTCAGAAAAATGTACCTAATAACTAGGCCTCCGATATAACATTTTTGGTAACACTTTAAAATAAAGTTGAGCTATTTAACAATGGTTAATATATTAGGTGTCATGAACAAACAATGATGTTAATTTTTACACATACATTTTAGACATTTCAAGTAGTATAAGTTAGCATTAGTTCATATATTATGAACAAACACAATAATCAATAGTATTCTAATTAATTTACCTTTTTTGAAAGAAAGTGATACTTTTGTTTAGCAAATATGCGTTAAACTGATCAAAAATGACAGACATTTGTATTGTTACAAAAGATGTTCTTTTTGGACTGAGAAAACAAAAGTTATCACAATTTCCACAAAAAATGAACTGTTTTCAACATTGATAAAATATAAAAAATGTTTCCTGAGCACCAAATCAGCATATTATTAATAAATGCTGTAAAAATGGTTGTTCAAAGCTAGGTTGTGATAGATTAACTATAGACTATGTCAAGAAATCGAACATTATTGTATCAAGTCCCACCCTACATTTTTCTTTCATTTACATTTACATTTAGTATTTTAGCAAACACTTTTATCCAAAACGACTTACAAATGAGGACAATAGAAGCAATCAAAAAACCAACAAAAGAACAATAATATGTAAGTGCTGTGAAGTCTTTTATTGAATATCCATTTGACAAGTCAGATTATGGACCTAAAATATGTTGCAAACAGCACTGTATTTTAACTTTAAAGGATGATTCTTGGTCTACTAAAACTATTCACAAATTCTGAGTTTCAAGTGTATGTAGCAAATGAGAAAAATAACAGTAAATTAGTCATAAAGCCATTGAAATTTAGTTTAATTTGAACAGAACACAACGTTTTTCTTTGGTTTGTTTTGCTAGTTTGGAAAGGCTGTTTGGTACACTCTTGTGTATGCAAATTCAAGCTTTATATTTCTTTTAATGACTCTCGTAAGATTAGATTGTTTTGCTCTTTGTTTTTAAAAGAGGCAAATGAGAACTCTAGACACATTTGACCAAATCAGATGCAGTAATCACTTGGCAACAGCTTAAAATCCTTAATGAAAGGTTACCATTCACAGAGAGACACTATCTGGCTCCAAAACTAGAAATATCTAAATATCTCTCTGTGTGTGTGTGTGTGTGTGTGTGTGTGTAATGTAATGAAATTACTTATGTCTTCATGGACAAAATGACTTGGTTTTTATTAAGGACGAGAGTGCCTTTAATATTCATTTCTGTAGGTATGAGGAAAGGAAATTTAATTGCACTCTGCCCCTCAGTCATTGCCACATTTTTTCAATTTTTTATTAGTCTAATTAAAAGCGAACTCCAATCGGAATTTAAACAAGTTAAATATAGAGACTGTGAATGTGTGGCTATTATGAGATGCATTGCACAGAAGAATGTCCGAATGCATCTCTTAAAAACTACAGAGCTGGCGAAAATCTTATTTTATCTGAAAAAAGGTCTCGATGCTTGTAGTGATGTTCTTGGTCAAGATGTGCAGTCTGTGGAACGGATTTTATTAAAGTTCGACTCTTTCTATAAGCGCTGTATAATCTGTTAATGAAAAGCAGTAAATTAACCTCTTATTCATCAGTTCCAGTTCCCTCCCATTCCTTTTTCTCCATCACCCCCCCAGTGAATGAACGGTGTGTTAAAACTGTCATAACGCTTAGTATTCTCGTAAAATCAATTTTCATTCGATATTATTCCCCTCCTTATTGTGACAGGCTTGTAGCCATGACACAGTGTCTGCACTATCAAATGCTTTTAAATTTGAGGCAAGGACAGCACAGAATAAACAACTGCTGTTCTGAACAATCTACGGTATAGTCATCCTCTCATATTTCATTTTCATATTTTCATTTTATATCTCATTTAGGGGCACGCTGAGGATCTCAACATTGGCACTGACAAAGTATTGGTTGTCAGAACCACTCTCCGACATGTGCCTTCACTTTTGTAAGCATTACATTTAAGAAATAGTTCACCCAAAAATGAAATTTTCCTGAAAATGTACTCACGCTCAGGCAATACAAGATGTGAGGTTTGTTCGCAACAAAACAGATACGAAGAATAGCATTATTCACTGCTCAGCAATGGATCCTCAGCAGTATATGGGTGCCGTTAGAGTCTAAACAGCTGATAAAAACATAAAATAATCCACAAGACTCTAGTCTGATCAGTTAATATCTTGTGAAGCAAAATGCTGTTATTAGTAAAAAAATAAAAATAAATCCACCAACATATTTGTTTTGGACTACATATTTCTCTCCTGATTCAGACGAGATCCTTATTTCACTTGAGCAATGGATTGAATTTAAAAACGTCTTAATGATTAATTCGTTTATTACAAACATGCAGCCTTTTTTCTTCACAAGACGTTAATTAAAGGACTGGAGTCATGTGGATTTACTTGTGGATATTGTGATGTTTTTATCAGCTGTTTAAACTCTCATTCTGACGGCACCCATTCACTAATCCATTGGTAAGCAAGTGATGTAACGCTTAATTTCTCCAAATCTGTTTTGATGAAGAAACAAATTCATCTACATCTTGAATGGACTAATGATGAGTACATTTTGTCAAATTTTAATTATTGGGTAAACTATACCTTTAAATGATTCCTTCTTTTAGAAATCTAAAAGTTGTTCGCTTACTTTTTGGGTAATATTCATTGAATTCCTGTCTATTTTAGTTTTGTTCATTTTACTCACAAAGGCTTCTGATTTATGTGTTTCTTGAAAAAAAAAATAGTCAGAAAATACTTTTTTTTTTTTTTTTTAAAAGCTGTCAATTCAGAAAGATTCTTTTTGCAGCCAAATGGTTTTTTACTTGCTTATTTATTTATTTATTCCAGCATTATTGGCCCCAGCTAATCTTCTACTGCACAGATTATACTATACTAAAAGCCTTCCTTTCCATTTATGTCTGTATCTTACAGCAGCTTATAAAGGTTCAGTGTGAGGTTGCGGACCACAAGCCCACCGCAGTCCAAGCATACCCTCTGGTGACGGACAGAACATTTTCCCTGAGTCTCAAATCCCTGATGTGTCAGCCTACATAATCAGTAGGGCTCCGACAAACCTTTTGCCGTCCTCGTTTTCCAAAATTAACTTAAAACTAAGGAAAACTAAAACGTAGGGGGAAAGAAAAGCAGAGGAAAAGAGAACAACCTCTGCAGATGGGCTAAATATAGAAGGACCTAAATGTGACACATGCTGCTGGAGCACTGTATGGAGATGAGGCTGAGGTTAGGATCCGCTGCTACTGCCAACTTCCTGTTCCTATATTAAACTGGGCAGAACTAAAGAGAACAAAGAAGAGAGCTATAAAAAGGGAAAAGCGGTCATACTTTGATACTGACTGTCTACTGTAAGAGGACAACAGTATTTGAAGCTAAAAAACTCCCCCCCCCCCCCCCCCCCCCCCCCCCCCCCCCCCCCAAAGACAGTGGCCCAAAGTAATGCAGCAATGATGCACCATACAGTTTATCCTTATTCCTATCAGTGTAACTTGCCTTGTCAATGAACCTGAATTAAAATGATCAAAAGTGTTTAGCTGCTCTGCTCTCAGAAACTAAAAGAGAAAACACTTGTGTCTTAAAGCACACTCTGATAATCTTCCCTCAGTAGTGAAATGGCCTCAGATGTGTTTGTTTTAGAAAGAGGAAGTTGTGTTTGGATTAAATGTGTTGTATGTCTTGGCAAATCATCTCAGTAGCACTACTGACTAAGGTCGATGTCTTTTCTTTCAACCTGTGTGGTCTGAGATCTGGGTTGGGCTTCCTGTTTTCACATTGTATCGTCTGGCAAACATTAGATGTTGCAGTGAATAATGTAATGTTCTAGCCATGCTGTCATTTAAAAGGACGTTTTAATGTAAGCCTTTTCTCCACAATCACAGAAAATCTATCCCTGCATTTAAAAGGTGGTCTCTTGGAGCTAAGATGAAGTCAGGGTGCAATTTGGTTACACATCAAATGTTTCTAATGCTTTTCTAGTTTCCTTTGCACATTCTGAAATCTCTATGTGGAAGTGCTTCTTTGGCTTTGCCTTTTACAACATGTAATGAAAGCTTCTGCATCTTCTATTAGAAGTGATTCGCATTTTCAAGGGGTGCTCGCGTGTGTACAGGCTGCTAGACAGAGGAATCAGGAGGTTGCCAGTCACTGATTTCCCCTCATTCTTTGATCATACACAAATCTTAATCTAGTTTAAACAAAAGCCTGATACCATGTTTCCATTGCAGTCCACAGCAAAGGGCTCCCATACACCAAACCAAAGGGGGTTATATAACCAAAGGCTATTTATATTCAAACATTCAGATTCAATCATAGTTTACCACTAAGTTGGGGTTTGGTATCCAACCATATGTCAGTAACTTGTCAGGATGATGACAAGATTCTTCCACCCCTATCCACTGAGTCGAGATTGCAATCATTATTTTGGAGTATGCTGGGGTCTCTATATCATTGCCTAGGGTGTATTATTGCCTGAATTTCTTTACAAACAAAATGTGGTTTCAATTTCTTTGTCCTAGTGCTTTGCAAGTTATATTCTTAGAAAATTGAGTTGGCATGTTTTTTATATTCACAGATGATTGAAGTTCTAGATTAAAATAGGCTTGGTCAAAATGCATGCATATTGTAAAAATAGTCTACTCTAAGATTTTGCAATTTTGCTTTTTTTATTTAACCAACAACAGTAGATGAGCTGGATTAATGTCTTTTTGGTTCTGATAGGTTTACACAAAATTGGTTTGCATTTGGCCTCTTCCTAGCATGCACCGGGGCATGAATCATTAATAAAGCTACATTGTTTGAATGCTTGCTGCTTTAATTTACATTTTTATTGATTTAGGTTTCGTGTTTAGTAACATATTTTCTTGCGATGCCCAAATGTGTTTGTGTCTCTGTTAAAATGATAATTTAGTTGCTTGTTACCCTTATCGCGATTCATGTATCAGGTCTGTATTCATGTGGTGCTTTTAGCTATCCCCCCCCCCTACTTTTTTTCCTTTGATGCTTTTATTTGCTCTCAATGGGATGAATATTTTCACATACACAGCTTATGATGATGATGATTCCCATAATATTTTTGATTAATAATTTCTTTGTTTTTATTGAAATTTTGCTTAATCTTGCACTGAAAAAAAATCCAAGTTGTAAATAAAACAATGGTTATTGAAGTATATTTTACACTAAAGTATTTTAGTCTTTCTACTTCAAAATTTCACATTTAATGCAATTTGTTACTTGCGTAATTATTTGCGAAGTTTACTAACAATTTCTGAGTGAAAATTGCTAAATTGTTTTCTAAACCGTTTTTTTTTTCAATGAATCATAGCAAATTTTAAATCATGAAAACCTGACATTCTAGATTTAGTCAAGACAGTTACTTAAAGCTGCAGTCCATAAGTTTTGCCTCTTTGTCGCCATCTCTGTTTGAAAACCTGGAATTGCAGTTACTTGCGGAATTATCTAGCTTGCGTGGGTTGTGAGTAGGCACGGCTCTAGCGTGGATGAATCTAATGTTCTGAAGAGTATGTGTGGCAGTCAGTCACCGCACTGGTGTGGATATTTACTGTACTTCGCAATCACAGATTCTAGCCTACATCTTGAAATTTTCACCGTATATTGCCATCTGGACAAGTAAGTAACAAGTTTGCCACGTTTGTTCTGACCAACGGAGGAAAAAAGCATTACCATAAATCGTGCTACTAATGGTAATTTAATCTAAAGATCGGTTATCTCATATCACATCAAACCGTGCAAATTTTTACTACTGTTATACTTTGTAAGGAAGCAATTGACCGACGGGCCATTGAATTAGAAAAATAAGCACACCGAGGTGGTGATTCGGCCACGACGTGAAGCAGAATTCTTATTTTCTAAGAATTCAATGGCCTGGAGTCAGTTATTCTGCTTATACTACAGTTACCGCACCTCAAGACATCGATCAGATGATATTTTTAAAGGGATTCGTCCGGTTTTTGTACTAAAATCGCTATTGTGAGTTGGATTATTTCTTCCGCATCTCATCCAACGCTTCTTTTGCTAGTTCCAAAACGTCATTTAAAGCTGGTAATGGAGGCTTGAGCCGTTGATAGCATTCTAATTCAGTTATTAATGAAGTTATTAGAAAGAGAGCGAGAGAAACAGAGACACACAGAGAAAGAAAGAAAGAGAGAGAGAGAGAGCTTGTGTGAATTAGGCTACCTCTGTGCGTCCCTCAAAAGTGTTCTGCAGCAGCGTCTCTAAACAGTGCTGTTATTACCTCTCTAGTGAGAAATGTCATGTGTAGCCTACAAGTTGCTACACTATATAGGCTAACTAATAAAATCGTCAGGGCAGCGCTGACAAAACCTTTTTGTGCAAACTGCGTGACCATAGTGTATGTGTGCGTTGGTGTGCTATGAGCACGTGTGATGCGTAATTCTAGTGGGCTGGTGTAGGAGTTTGTATTACTAAATTCGTTATTACAGTAACTATGCAAAGTGATATGGAATATGTGAATGCGGTTCAGAGAGCCTGCAGGAAACTACGTTCGCTGTGCGTTTCCTAAAAATAATTTCACACCTCAGAACGTTGTCAGCCAATCAGATTCAAGCATTCAACGGCCCCGTAGTATAATCTCAAATGATTAATGTTAACAACATCAGCATTGCATGTCTATGAGTATAGTGTGTATTAGTGTGTGATTTCAGTTTCTGTACAGTCTAATCTCTATTTGTCATACCATTCGAATTTCATATTAACAAATTCTTTTAACCCAAAAAGCAAATAATTCTCCCTTCGAACAGTAAAAAAAAAAAAAATACAAATCTTTGTAATCCCAGGATATCTGTAATCAGAAGCACATTTATAACTGGAATATACTTTAATTTCATTCACATGTGTTTCATAAACACATAATCCTTTATGGATTACAATCCACCATCAAAATGATACATTTAATTATTCTGGCTACTGTGAGAAAAGGCTAACGATCTGCTCCTGCAGGATCCTCACATGCGATAGCCAAGTAGCCCGGACAACTTTTTTATGTTTACAGACGTGACGTAATAACACAGCGGCATGCTCGAATTTCCCCCGAAAACCCACCCATACCACTCAAATTAGAAAACATTATTATAAGATAACCGTTGTGAATCGGGCTAAAGTAAGGTGATAGTTTTGAACACTGGCTGGTTATGTACTCAAATACTGATTTTGGATCATTTTTAACCAAAAAAAGTTACGGACTGCAGCTTTAAAATAATTAAGTAGACTTAAAAAAAATTAAAAATCTGAAAGCCATGCAAGCTGTCATCTTCATTATTTAAGGTCGTTAATCTCCTAATTTAATGACAATATAGATGTGTTTGTAATGATAGAAACTGTACAATATTTAAATTGCTTTTACTTCTCTTGGAAACAGATGCACAACTATCTGATTAGGACAGACAGCGGTGATGAATAAAAATATGACAGAATAAAAATAAAGAAAGATTTCTTCATTAGCATTTAATGTCTGTCAGAAATGTCTTCATGCGTTAACCATCACACTCACTGTATTGTATATCTTTATCGATTCTAGATCACTGTGTTTAAATTCTGGCTTCAAATATTTCTTGCAGCATGCTTTACATTATTGACCGTGTGACTTTATAGGTCTTTCTATAGTCTTCTCTTCTGTTCGATTCTATTTTTACCCTTTTCCATGTAATCTCTCCACATTTTTTTTCTAGAACAAAACCACTTGCCACTATATGGTTATCAGGGCAGCTACAGATTGCTTTCATTTACCCTGAATAGACCTTTCTCACCACAGCTGGTGTATCGTTCAAGAAATAGCAGCAGTATCTGATGAGACGATGCTGTGTTTGTGAGAACAATATCTGGGATGGTGGGATTCTTGCTCCATCAATCAATGAGGTCACCGAGAAATAAGACTCAGAGTTTTTTGGGGGGTTTTTTTAGACCTGGGATGTGGGGATATGGTGAGATGCAATAGAAAATCACAGCATTTTTTATTTTTGTGTTTGTTTATTTAGGGATAATCTTTGCGTTAACCAGCCATAGTGGATGCATGGAAACAAACTGGCTTACTGACTTACTGAACAACCCTCAAAATGTACATTATAAGAGGAATTAAATAAGAGAATGACAGTTGGTTTATAACTTGGTGTATATATGTTTATACATTTTAATCTTAATGCAACATTACTCAATGGAACTGATTACTTGTTATATGTTTTATTATAACCATCAAAGCCTATTCGTTTTCCATTTTCTAAAGGGACTGGTGGTGTTCCACCTCTAAAAAGCAAAATAGAGACCAACCTTTAAAAAAAGGATTTGAACAAAGAGCTCCATGGCCCCAGAGAGCAAGAAAAAGAGTAAGAGTCACATGTGGACCCATTCAGTGAAAGCTAGTTAATTCTCCTTTAAAAGCCAGACTTCCAGTGTTCTTCTTCCCAAAACCCCTGTTATCATCTCACTTTCATTCCCTCACTGCCAAGAGTCAACCGAAAACGCAATTTCAATTAAATCTGTCTTCTCCTCCTCATATTTCCACCTCTACTTGTGTTGTCCCCACAGATTAGCATTTATTTTCATCTCTGTGCATTTTTGTCTCGACTTCAGACAAAAGTGCTGTTGGTCTATCAAAGCAGTGTCATGGAAAGTGCATATTATACCTGCTGTGATTACATCAGTGAATGTCACTGTGTTTTCTGTGTTTAGTTGTTCACAAAGAGGCTGACTGCATGTCACTTGCAGATTTGTACAAATTAGAGAGAATGGATTGTTTGTTGTTTGAGTTTTACATTTTTACAGTAAAAATGTAAAAAGTCAGAATAACTTAAATAAATGTAGCTACGATTTTTATTGATCATTAATGTAGCGTCTGGACCACTCAAACACACAATACATATTTTGTTAGCTAGATTTAACAAATACTCTGTAACACCCCAGGAAGCTGAACAGGCCCCTGGTTCTATAGCAATGCTGACACCCGATACATTTACGACCTCCTGGAATTTAGGTGAAGAAAATCGCTTCCTTGCCCATAAGGAAAATCCACAAGGGAAGGACTTTTCTTTGCTAATTAATTAATAGGAAAACCTTTCTTTGAATGAACAGACATGATCCTTCAGGTCATCGTGTATTTTGTCTTTGAAATTGTATACTGTGATGCAGGTTTATAATCGAAACACACTCCTGTCATCCTTTAACTATATGTAACTCTACCTTGTCTAGTATCTATGAATTCGCCTTCTTATGATCGAAACAAGCGTGTATATTATATATTGGTACATAGGCAATATATATTAGGGTCCTGAGAACCTTTAGTAATTTCGATTCAAGTCCATTTGCAAATTACCGCTGCTTAGAGACAAAAGGTCATAAAACTCAGCAATGCACCTACGCCGGAATTTCCCATGACTTTTAATGAGACAAGGCCATCTTGAAGGCAGGGTATCTTCTCAGACCTTAAAGGCCATGCTCCAGGGGACCTCCCAGTCGTGGTTTGTTTTAAGTCTGTGAGGATGTAAGAAAAACGCTCGAAACGCTAAGTTCGTGCCAGGCTTTGGCCTTGACTTTTTCATTTCACCAAGATTCTCTGACGCAAACTGGTTCTTTCTCATCAACCAACTTCAGCAAGATCTTGGGCCTTAAGATTGCATCAGGAATCTCTTTCAGACAGACGAGACTTGCAAGTATCAAACTTAGTCTTATTAATTGATATATTAAGTATAAGTTACACCTTTTTACAAAGGTGTGTTTGAACTACGGATCTGACGTTTCCTTCAGGTGGTAGATCTGCTGAATATGCAAATGGTTCATTAACTTCATTCTTTATGGCTCTTTCTGTACTGAGTTAAACTTTAACCCGTTCCTATACCAACTGTATGTGTGGTGTGTGTGTGTATGTGAGGTTCGACAGTTTAGGTGTGTATTTAGGATGTAGACCAGTTTATGGTTATAGTAGTCTGTTAGACTAGTAAGTGTTTTGTAGTTAATAAAATCTTATTGGATCACACTGTACGTGGTCATTTGTTTGCTTATAACGTAGTTCACTTAAGCAGCAGATTAGCGACAAGCTTTGTAGAATTGTACAGTAAGAAATTAACGTTCTTAGAATTGACAAAACAGTTGACCACGGAGAGGTCAGCTAAATATCTACAGCGGTTCTAAAATATGAATAGTTAATTATAAATAGTTATGGTTAATTATTCATATTTCCCATGAGCTGAGTCGCTACATTATGAAACAAATATCTAAATTAATTTTAATATTTGAATCATTATTTAATCATTATTTTTTTGTAAACCTTAACATGCTAATTTTAATATTGATAAAAGATGAATTTGAGACAAAACTACAGAATGTCATATTTTATTATTAGCTGTTTCAACACATACGTGTTTTAACTAAACAAAAAAAAACGGCCAGCACTTTTAGAGTTCATCCCACTACCTGATGTGACCATAAGTATTGGACAGTTGAAATTAAGGCCGATATAAAAGATTAAAAGCTATTATTTTGTTGTAGATCCCTTGCGTGCAATCAGAGCAGTGAGTCTGCGACCCATAGACATCACAAGACTCTTGGTCTTATCCTTTGAAATGCTTTTCCCAGCCTTTAATGCAGCCAATTCCAACTGTTGCTTGTTTTGGGGAGTTTCTGCCTTTAGTCTCCTCTTCAGCTGGTGAAATTCATGTTCAATAGGATTTAAATATGTAGACTGACTTGGCCAATCGAAGACTGCCCTGATAAACTCCTTGACTGAACTGGCAGGGTGTTTTGGGTCATTGTCCTGAATACAAAGTGAAGCGCTTTCTGATGAGTCTGGTGGCATTTTCTTGAATATTGATAGCCAAGATGGTTTTGTACCCTTTCAAATTCATTCTGCTGCTGTCATCATACATTAAGTCATCATAGAAACTGAAAGGGCCTGTTCTAGAGACAGCCATGTATGCCCATGCCATGACACAACCTCCACCATGCTTTACAGATGAGGCTGTATGCTTAGGATCATTTGCAGTTCCCTTTTTCTCCACACTTTTGCTTTCCCATCACTTAGATAAAAGTTGATCTTTGTCTCATCTGTCCGTAAAACTCTGTTCCAAAACTCTACTGGCTTTTGCAAACTCTAATCTTGCTTTTCTATTTTTGGTGCTGGTCAGAGGTTAGCATCTTGCTGTGTAGCATCTGTGATTCTGTGTCAAAGTCTCCTGCGGAGATAGATTGTCAGAGCATCACCACTTTTGGAGGTGTTGGGATGTTTTTAAAAAACCCCCAGACATGTATTTTAGGGTTCTTTTTCACAGCTTTTATGATTTGTCTGCCATCAACTGCTGTTGTTTTTCTCAGGCGATCAGGTCGTTGTTGGCTGCTGATGTCTCTGGTGGTCTCCAAACTCTTGATTTCTCAGTTTTTGCTATAGCTCTAATTGACTTCCTCTTTCATTTTAGTATCCAAATTGCTTGTTTTCTCTCAGAGTCAGCTCCCTCGTCTTCATCCTGGTTTGTGTGTGTCGTCATTGAATGCAGGACTCAGAATGCAGATGCAATGGATATAACTGATATGACACATTCCCTGCTTTTAATATCTGAAGAATTAATGCAACAGGACACATCTGATCAGTCAGAAAGACCTGTGAGGCAACTGTTGCAATACTTATGCTCACATCAGATAGTGGGATGAACTCTAAAAGTGCTGATCTTCTTAGCTGGTAAAACATTTATGTGTTGAAACACCCAATAATAAAATGTGACATTCTATAGTTTTGTCTCATATTCCTCTTTTAATCATATTTACAGATTTCTTGACTCCACAGCAAATAAGTGCAATTTTGTCTTTACTGTCCCAATACTTATGGAGGGCACTGTATATTATGTACACAAAAACTTTTATTTTGGTATATTAATTGCGAATAATCATTTGGACAGCACATCTATAATATAATTATAGATATATATATATATTATAAATGTACTATATAACTGTATATATACAAAAAAAAACATGTGCATATGGTAGGCTACTCATGTGGAATGTATATAATATTGTACTGATATTGACATTCTTTTAGCATTTAACTCATGTCTAGCCCTGATTAGGCAGAATAGTTTATTCTTCATATAAATTTGCAAGAACTGTCTCTCTGGGATACTTCTTATTCCTGAAGTGGTCTCGAGTTAATTTTACATAGAAATCAAACCGGCCTGTTGATGCAACCATTAAGTTGCTTTTGTTTATGTTTATGGTTAATTTCACTCATTGTTACTTAGCTCTCCTGGGTCTTTTATGCAGACATATTTGACTATTGAAATGTCTGATTGGTTTTGCCATTATTTAATTAACGTACACCTCATCAGCTTTTATTCAGTGATTCAGACACATAAACAGCCAGTGTGTTTGTGTTTAAAAGAGGGTGTGCACCAGATGAGGCAGGGTTTAATGAGGCTGGGCTTTAGTTGAGAATGAATGAGGCTCGGGAGACATAACCAGCTTTATGCCCGAAGAAGAGAAGGTCTGGCTTTTACGCTAATATGATGCATACATGCCAGTGATTCTGGCAGCTGAAACAGTTTAGCATTGATAAAGTAGGGGACAGGATGTTCTCTCGTTCTTAAGGAAATTCCAAGAAGCAAAAACAGCTTGTTTTGTGCTGAATTTGAATCTTGTTTGCAAATTGCAATATCTCCTGTTCAAATACCTCAATGAATGCAGTGTACTAACGAAACAGACAGGGCTCTCTAGGGCTAAACTTGTTTTCGTTTTGATGGATTGGAGCATTTTAAAGCTGTCCGAAGATGGAGTTCAATATTGTAAGAATTTATTCACGGTGTATCAACACCGTGTTTTAGCTTCAAAAAGAGCCTGTATTTGTTTTATTGCAGCACTTTTTATGTTACCATATTTTTAGGACGAATCCCTCATGTCGTTTCAGTTGTTTTGGAAATGAATAAATGTAATGTAACTTTTCATTGATGACTGCAGATCCTTCAGTGTTTTCTGATGAACATCCAGTTGTTTTTGACTGATGGCAATGTTAACAAAGGTCAGAGTCTCTCTTTAAAACTTGAGGTTATAGCCATTGTGTTATAGATACATTTCATTGCTTTTTTGTTGAAACTAATGGTTGTGAGAAAATATTCCATCATTTTGAAGTTTCCTATTGCGTCTACCCTGGGAGCCCCTTAGTAGCGTTGTGCAACTTAAATTTTTCATCAGCCAGAAACAGCAGAGCAGTGGTTAAAATTTACTGTTCAGGAAATTAAAACCAGGTTCATGTGAGGGCAATGATTTTTCAGTGTAACATAAGATTGGTATCTTTAATTTAATGCACTGTCTTATTGTAGTTAAGAAAGCTCCAGCGAATGCTTTGGCTAATTGCTTTGGCTTTGCTGCTGTTTTGAGAACAATCAAGGATATTCATCGAAGGACTTGTCAAATTAAAGTTGGGATGAGTAGAATAACATCAAACAGTAGGAAACAATATCCTTAATGAGAGAGAAACAAAAAGGAGGTAGAGAATATGACAATTAATTTTAAAGGGTTAGTTTACCCAAAAATTGAAAATTAGCCCATGTTTTACTCGCCCCCAAAGAATCAGGTGTATATGACTTTATATATATGTATATGATGAATCCAATCGGAGTTATATTAAAAAAAATAAAGCTTCTAAGCTTTATAATGGGAGTAGGTGGGTGTTTTTGTTCCACAGTCCAACAGTATTCAAATAAAGTGCGCGCATCCATAATAAAATGTGCCTCAGACGGATCCGGGGGGTGAATAAAGGCCTCCTGTAGGACCGTGATGCATTTGTAAGAAAAATATCCATATTTAAAACGTTATAAACACTTTTTTTCCTTTTTTTTCCCCCCAAACGTTTTTTTTTTTTCCTTACGACTGACATACGTGCAAGCCGTTCCGGCAGATGACGTAGGATCATGCGACGCGCATTTGTTTTATACTTTATGTGACTACTTTTGGACTGCTGAATAAAAACACCCACCTACTACCATTCTAACGATGGAAGGCCATGATACTTTTAATATAACTCAGATTGGGTTTGTCTGAATAAAGAAAGTTATATACACCCAGGGTGCTTTGAGTGTGGTTAAAACATGGGCTAATTTTCATTTTTGATAACCCTTTAAGACTGTCTTAGATACAGTATGGGTGATTAAAATACAAAATATGAATTAATCAAAAATATTTGATTATTTAAAAAATAATTAGTATAAAGATTTGTATTAGTACAGTTATTAGAATTAGTACACACAATTAGGTGTACTAATTTAAATAATTATATAAAAATAGTATAAAGATAAACATTAAACATCTCTTGGAATTAAAAATAAAAGTAAAGTAAAATAAATAAATAAATAGTGACACATAATTAAATAATAAATAACAAAATAGATAATAAATAAATAAAAAGCAGCAGTACAGTTATTAAAGAACAGAATTATTAAAATAAAAAATACACATTTTTTAAATAATCTTTCAAATCTTCCTATGCAGAAAAGTTCCCCCAATTGAAGAATCACCCATAAAATTCAAATTACATCACAACAATGACTTTTAAGTGTATTAGAATAGCAGAATGTTTGAATTAGCTAAACTAGGATCAGTACTCCTTTGAAATTTGATCTTGAAACACCACTTAGGTAACTGAAGACACAGAGAGCTAGACAGACAGAGGAAATACAGCTAGATTATAAATGACAAAGGGGTGAAAGTATTGTAGAGGTCTCCAGTCCCCCCAGGACCCCCCATCAGTTATAGGCCTGTGGGACACCCGTCCAGAGCTCAGACTAATTTTAACATCCAAAAGTGTGATCCCTGTTCTCCTGCACCCACTGACACTGGGCTGCTCAGTGTGGGAATAGTCTTTCACTATGAAGCAGTGTGTAGCCATTTAAATGTGGTTTATGCAAGGGCTGTGTGCTTTGATCTCAGTGTGTGTGTGTGTGTGTTGTGATAGACTTCATACTGTATGTCACCCTCAGCTATCTATCTATCTGTCTGTCCGTCCCTCCAATCTATCTATCGTTCTTCGGTCTATCTACCAATCTGTCACTCTCTCTATCTCTCTATTGCTCTGTCTGTCATTCTATCAGTCTATCCACTGTTCTATTACTCCTTCTGTCACTCTAATGCTCTATGTATTAGTCTGTCTATCTATTTATCATTAAAGTGGCCTGTCAATATATTGGTATATCTGTCATTCTATCACTCTGTGTCATTATCGTTCCATCACTCTATCTATAGTTGTATCGCTCTGTCTATTGTTCTGTCTATCATTGTATCACTCTATTACTCTTTCTGTCATTCCATGGTTCTATACTACCATTCAAAAGCATGGGGTCAGTAAGTGTTTTTATTATATATTATATTAATACTTTAATGCATTAAAGTGTGCATTAAATTGATTAGAAGTGACAATAACAACATTTATGATGTTACAAAATTTCTATTTCAGATAAATGCTGAAAAAATTGTGTCACCGTCTCCACAGAAATATTAAGCAGATCAACTGTTTTCAACATTAATAATAATAAGAGCCATTATAAATAACTGAAAATCAATTATAATAATTGAGCACCAAATAAGAATTTTAGAATGATTTCTGAAGGATCATGTGACACTGAAGACTGGAGTAATGGCTGCTGAAAAGTCAGCTTTGTCATCACAGGAGAAAGTGACATTTTTAAATATATTCATATAGAAAACAGTTGTTTTAAAACGATATAGAACAGTGAAATCACTCACAGTAACAACTCTCATATGGCTTCTATGTTCTTTATTGTTGTCAGTGTGTGCGAGGCTTTGCACTCCACTGTTTTCTAGGGTGGCCAAGGTCAGATGATGATAATGTCAGCATGTTTTTCTGAGGTCAACATGTGATTCTTCTTGTTCTTTGTGAGCCTTTGAAACAGACATAAAAGCTTCCTGCTAGACCACACTAAAACACACATGTGTACAGAGTATGACCACTGATGATTCACACATGCCCCAACAATGCAATCCAAACAAATATATCATGTAATATTCTTGTGTATTTAAATTCACACACACATATGGACATGTCTAAAATAGTATTTAGAGGAAGGTAGAAACAGCTAGATGCTGTCTGAAGCCTTTTCAGACACATAAGAGTGTAATTAACAGAAATGACCTCTCTAGGCCTAATGTGAGTTAGGAAAGAATTGACTGTCATACATTTTGGGCCTGATTAACAGATGGAAAACAGATGCATGGCTAAATTAATGGCATACAGCAGCAAAGGATGAGAGCATGGGTTATTTGATGTAACCCATTAGCCATTTCATCAGAGAGAGATTTTATATTCTGTGGCCAATACTAGCTTTCAAGCCGAGTCGCCTTCAAGACTCTTTTCTTTTTCAAGATATTCATGAATATCTTTTGTCAGTTAACATTTAACTGTACTTTGATGAAGTAATGTGATTGTGGAATGCATTATGCAAGGGGAAAAAATGTTCTTTATAACTACAGTAAATTATGTATATTTTTTAGACCATAGAATGAACTAAATTTCATTAATGATAAATGGATAAAAATCCTTACCATGATTCACTATACTAAGCCTATAATAATGATTTATATATCACAGCTGTTGAGATGGATTTCCTGGGAAATTGCATACTTCCATCTTTCATCTGTACATATTTACATCATGTCCATTAAAATGACCATATTTTGCGAATGGTACAGTAGAATACTGTATGTATGTATATCTCTCTCGGATATCCATTTGTTTGTTTATTTATTGGGTTGACATTTGCACCATCATTTCAACTTCAACCGCTAGAGGGCTGAAAGTTGGATGGTTTTGCAATCCCATCTGAATTGCCTTATTTTAATCAAATAAAATATGACCTCTTTGATGAAATAATTTTGTCCAATTAACAATGAATATCAAATTCCTTACATCGCCATAAAGAAGTAACGTAGATATTGTAAAAGCAGTTGTATTTTGAACATTTCTTGATAATGTTTGCATACTAAGATGTAATCCAGTGATGGTTTTATTTGGTGTACTCATGATTTACAGTAGCTATACAATTACTGTACATCTGGATTTATCCCAGTGTGATGTGACTGCAGGGAGTCATGAATCAGCCTCTGATGTGAAACAAATGGCAGAATGCTTGTATTAAATTGACTTTAAGAAGCTTTCAGTTATACAGTGATGAAAATTATTAGCCTTTCAAACCAGCTTTAACAAACTGCACTAAAACTACAGTTATAATTTAGTTTAGACCCCCTGGAAAATGCTGCAGGGAGGAAATTCACAAATGTCTATAAAGAACTACCATGAAAGGCTTGTTTTTCTCTGTCCGCTCACATGGTTTCAATAAGATCGGATATCTACTGAGATCAGATGAGGGCAGCAAATGAACACCTTTAAACAAATCTTCTGGAACTGAATTTGACCTAAATGTATTATTTCTTTGCATTCATTCTGAGGTTTTAAAATCTTCATTCACCCCTAATCTGAACCTTTTAATATGTTATTTTAACTCATTTCCATAATTAGTCTAAATGTGTCTTAAAGTATGTTGTATTTGTATAAAATGCATAAATGTGTACATATTTTAAGCTTTTTAAAAATTCACATTTGCTTTTTCTTTTAAGAAGTCATATCATATTTAATGTACGTTTTATAACTGAACATTAATCGATTGTTGTACTGTGCTTTCTGTCCTGTAACAGAGGGTTCCTGAGATCCTGGCCACCTGACTGCATAATTTCTGCTTGAAAACTCTCAATCTAAGCGCATAAAGACCATTAGTGCTGGTATTTCCCCAATGAGGAATTCAGGTTGCTATGTGTGTCACTTACCTAAACCACTATAATGGTTAGCTTTATAAGCAAATCATTGCCATATGACACAGTGGCCGTGTCGTTGCAAGATGGGTAGCTTTAGGTGCAGGGTATAAAGTTTCATCGTTGTTATTGAGTATTCAACCGAAGGTTCACATGTGTGTCTGTTTAAACAATGACCCTGTCATCAAGGGCTGACCGATGCGTAACTCTCTCTGTTAGACTCTCTGGAAACAGCTTGATTTAGCATGATTTGAAGTAATAATCCAGTGTACAGAAATCTCTCTCACAGTTAAAGGTGCTGTATGTCATTTTTTGACTGTACTTAAGCATAAAATACCATAATAATACATCTGCAGATATTCAGGAAACATGCTTCACATACTTGTTTTCCGAAAAACAATGCTACAGCCAATCATTCTACTTTGAAATGTGTGTCCGTGTCAGAATGTCTGTTTCCCTTTCATGGGAACTTCGAACTGCGTCCTCTAGGGGTCGCTATGGGGAACGCCTCGTCGTGACCCGTGTCTGAAGCATACATTGAAAAAACACCAACTCGTTGGCCGGCGACAGCCATGACGTCACTACCGGTGCGACTCCAGTATAAATCGGCGCCGGGAGCTACACATCATTCTCTTCTTCGTCTTCATTGACTGTTCTGTTTGAAGCGTGAATTTTCAAGGAAAAAGTAAGAGCTATCTCTACTCATTATGGCGAGCACTAGTAGAAAATTTAGAAGGTGTGTGCATCCGTGTCAGCGCTATTTGACACCAGATGACACACACGATTTATGTGTTGTTTGTTTGGGCGAGGAGCACGCACGCGATGTCCTCGAGGGGGCAATCTGCGTGCATTGTGAGTTTTTTTCCAATGAAAAAACTCCGTTCTCGTTTGTCTCTCTTTTTGAGTAAAGAGGGGCAGCCATCTGCTTCTCGCGGTTCAGGACCCGCCGCTGCTGATGCACGGAGGAGAATGAGCTCGTGGGGTTCTCAGGTGGACCTGGCCGATGAGTTGAGAGAGGGGCTTTCCTTCTCGCGCTCATCGGCGGGGGGCGAGAGACAGCCACTGGAGGATGATGTTATCTCTTTAACATCTTCTGATCCAGTGGCCAGTGCTCTGCTGGGTTCAGCCCAGGAAGAGCAGGAAATGGATGATGAGAGCGAAGAAGCTGAGGCTGAGCCTTCTCAATCCTCCTGCCCTGCGTATGATGAGCTCTTAGAGGTTATGGGTCGCGCCACGACAAGACTTGACTTGCCATGGAAGCGGACTAAAGGAAGGGCGTCGCGAGGGGGTCGGCTCAGCGAAACGTTATTCTTCTGGCCATAACCCTCCAGCTCAGGTGAGTCTTCCTTTCCTTCCTGATCTCTATACTGAGATCGAGAAGGAATGGAAGAAGCCGTTTTCCTCAAGCATCCATCGGTTTCAGCATACCAGTTATGTGAATATCGAGGCGGTGCGCGAAAACGGCTATGAGCGAAATGCCCCCTGTAGAAGAGACGCTAGCTACCTATCTCTCTATGGGTGAGACATCGTATCTCAAAACTCCCTCCTTGCCATCCAATCCCCTTCAGATTACATTTCGCTTGAATGGCAGGGCATACGCAGCAGAAGGTCAGGCTGTCGCTTCGTTGCACGTTGCACACGATGGCGGTGCTCAAGGCATATCAGGCTGACCTGCTGAAAGACCTGGATTAAGGCGAGGGCCTTTCTTCTGATGAGTTGTGCCGCACCACGGATCTTGCTCTCCGTTCTACTAAGCAGGCTGCCTCTGCCATGTGCAGATCTATGGGCAGCGGATGGTTAACGGAGAGGCAGCTGTGGTAACCTGTCAGACATCGGGAAAGAAAGGGGTTTTCTTCTCGATGCTCCGGTTTCGCCCTCTGAACTTTTTGGTACATCCGTTGAGGCGGTTGTCGAAAAGTTCAGGGAGGCGAAGTCGCGCTCAGCGGCCTTCAAAACCTTCATTCCACGGAGGTCCAGGTCTGAGCCCGAACAACCAAGGGGTCCTAGCCCGTCTCAGTTTGAAGATCAGAGACTGGCTCAGAAGGCTAGTGTCGCGACTCGCGCTCCTCCTCCGCCTGCGGGTAGGTGTAGGAAGTATCGTGGGTCAAAGGGATGTAGGCAAGACCTAAGGGATGTGATCTAGACAGGTTGTCAGTGCTTTTGTCCGGATCAGAGTAATACTTAGGTATCCTCTCTTTCCCTCAGGGGGTGTAACATCTACCCTTTTCTTCACCTTCCTAATTCCCCTGTAACCTCCATATCTCCACCTGACCGAGGTTAGTTGGAAGCTTCCTGCATAACAGTCTCCTATTGGACCTATGATGTTTTTGGTTGGTTTTATGGCTTCATAGTGACCATCTTACTGGTGGTCCGGTCTAGAGGCTTCTCCGGATGGAGCTCCGACGCGGGAGCCATGGTGGTTGAGTACGATCCATGTCTAATATATGTGTATATATAAATATATATATGTGTTTATCTAATGAGCTGGTGGTTGTGTGTGTAACCCTTCTGCTAGTTTCTTTGCAGTTTTTCCCGTGCTGGGTTCAGAAACCGGGTGCTCGACTTGCAGTGTTTATTTCACTCTTCGATATATGTCCAGACGGTAAGTAACCGGTTTTCGGCTTCTTACTTCCTGGATCATGCGGCCATAACGCAGGCTTCTGCGGAAGTTTTTGTGATTATCAGGCCCCCGGTGTCACTGCAAAAAATTTCCTGGACGTATGGGCTGGGGTTACGCTTTCATGCTACCCTGACTGGTCTAACGTATCCGGGTCGCCCTGAGGGTTTTTTCCCGATCACCAGGATATCCTCTTGAAGTATCACCCCCCTCACCATTGAGGGTTATTTTGAGCATGGTGCTTTCTTTCAAGCATTTAATTCTCTCTGAGGAGTTGAATTCCTCGCTCCATGGGCTGTCCTCGTGGGAGTATTGAGACAATGCTCCCCTTTTATCAAAGGGTTACCTGGATTGAGAGTGTTTGGCTAGATTGCAGTATGCTTACCCCTCTGATTTTCAATCATGCTGCAGGTCGAGCCCCCCTCTCGTTGAGAGCTGGGTTTGTGCTTCCTCAGCCAAGGTAAACTACTGCTAGTGTTCCAGCATTGGAAAATGCTGTAGGTCGAGCCCCTTCTCGTCTGAGAACTAGGTGTGTTGCCCCCACAGTTAAGTAAACTATTGCTAGCTGTTCCATTTTGGAACATGCTGCAGGTCGAGACCCGTCTCGGTTTGAAGAGCTGATGTGTTGCTATTCCCCTCATTTGAATAACTGCAGCTGTGCCAACCATGGTACTTCTAGTAGGTTGAGCTCCCTCTCCATTGAAGAGCTGGATGTTCGTCCCCCATCTACGATTTTACTGCTAGCCACGTGCCAAGCATTATAGGCCGTAGATTATATCTTCTGGTATACGCTATTTTTATCATAGTCTGCCGTTTCAGGGTCCACGAGACACCCCTAGAACTGATGCAAGTGTGTGCAAGTTATGCTTGGCCCACTTTTCTAAAATCCACATAAGTGGTACGTGTGCACGTTATGCTTTGCCCACTTCTCTAAAATCCACATAAGTGGTAAGTGTGCACGTTATGCTTTGCCCCCTTTTCTAAAAATCCTGTATGGTAAGAGCTACGCGCAATACTTCGTGCTCTTTTTGAGTGGTTTAAAACCCCGATTCTGCCTTGGGCACCACTCCTCCTATTTATCCTCTGGATACCTACTTAACAGGGTATTGCTACTAAGGATCTGTTGTGACAGTTCCTTCACCACATGCAAAGACAACGTGCGGTAGCCCCTGTGTGACAGGCCAAGACTGGTATGATTCTAGGTTCTTGGTCGTATTCCCTTAAATGAATCTGTTTCTGATTCCAAGCCTTGAGCTCTACCCCGGTCCCAGGAGTTCTGGCCCTAACAGGTATGTTTTTTGGGGTATGCAGCCTAGGCCTTTGGCCGTAGGGAATAACTTCACTGACAAGCCGTCTAAACGTCACAGGGGCAACTCCCATAGCAATATGGTAGAGTTGGTACTTAGTGCTTGCCTTTGTGCTTGGTATGCACTCCCCTCAGCATGGTGGTGTTGGTATACCGTTCCCCATAGCGACCCCCCTAGAGGACGCGGTCCGATTTCCCAGGATGGAACGTCTCAGGTTACTTATGTACCATGGTTCCCTGAGTAGGGAACGAGACACTGCGTCCTATAGGTTTCTTGCCATGCTTCGGACGCTAGTTTCAGACGAAGAAGTGGATGATGTGTAGCTCCCGGCGTCTATTTATAATATAGTCGCACCGGTATTGACGTCATGGCTTTCGCCGGCCAACGAGTTGGTGTTTTTTTCAATGTATGCTTCGGACACGGGTCACGACGAGGCGTTCCCATAGCGACCCCTAGAGGACGCAGTGTCTCGTTCCCTACTCAGGGAACCATGGTTTCATAAGGAACCTGAGACGTTTTTTGTTTGTGTTGTGTGATTTCCGCCCACTGCCCGTTAACACCCAATAGACCTTTTTCACATTTCCGGGTTTCTCAGAAGTGGAAGTCGTCATAGTTGGGTAAACTTAGAGACTTAAAAAACCTCGGCATCCATCTAAAAAGCTCTATGCCCAGAGCCATATTAAAACACAGATAAGAGTTCATCCCCTGTTGATGTAATACTCATTAGCTAGTGTTCTTTTTGTCCATCCGCCTATTTGAATGCACATTTTGAAGTTCGCATGAGAACCGGTGATGGAAAAGCAGCCAATTTCAAATAAAAATCCCTTATTCGCAAAAAGTTTTTTACTCCAGCTTGAGTGGTTTTTGACTTGGGCAAAAACGGTTTGATACGAATATGGGAGATGGAAATGGATTTGCGAATACGTTCTTCAAGCGCCATCAAAAAATAATGTGACTTTGGCTATGTGACGGCAAAACCTGGACTGACCACACGCCGGACCGCCGTCATTCCCACAGCATATAAATGTTGTTATGGTCATTCGGAATGCACGAGCAAAAGTCTGTGTCATCAAAGTATTTCTGTATATTGCCCTGGCCCAGAAATGTCCTTACAAAACGACTGCGTTCCCCAACAGCCAGCATCCACCTCTGAAAGCAATGACCGCATTCACTGTTTCGTCTGCTCACTCTGAGGCGCAAGTAATTTATTATATATGAAAATTATTATATTCTCCTACTTTTCTTAGTGATTTATAGTGCCAGTTTATCTGGAAGTGACGATTTTCTCTTTGACTTGCTGGATGGAAACAATGCTTGTTCGCAAAGGTTTTATGCGATATTTCAGTTTTGCGCACAAGTTAAATTCGGCTATTGCCTTCCAATGTCAGTTGCGCTTATTCCTGTTGCGTTTCCTCAATATGGCAACCCACTTGAGCATTGAGTCTTTTTTTTATTTAACCAGTACCTATTTCAACTGCTAGCTGTCAATATTACATACTGCTCCTTTAAATATTGCATAATTTAAACATAATAAATGCATTTTCCAAAGACACAAAAATTGATTGTCTCTGATGTAAAATTCTTTCACAGTTCTTGGGTGTTTTGGAGGGTTGCTAGGGTGGATCTAAGTAGTTGCTAAGGCATTCTGGACTATTGATCTAATGTTCAAGCTGGTGGTTAGGTCTTTGTAGTTTCTAGGATGTTCAGTATGTTTTATTAGCCCAAGTCAAAAGAGCCTAGCCTAATTTTGTTGGTCATTCTGGGTGATTACAATAGTAATAGTGATGCTTGCCTTAACAAAAAAAAAAACAGTCTTTGTATTTGTACACTTTAAGAGGCTGGGAATTGTGCAGGGAGTTTCTCTTTCTGTCTGTCTCCGTTTAAGAATATGAGAAGGTGATTTTGAATGGCCACAGCTTTAAGCAGAAAAATAAAAGTTAGACAAACTAAAGCAAGAGACAAATAGACAAACAAGGAGAGAAGGAATAAAACTCTATTCTCCAGTTCTCTCTATGACTTTATGCTCTACGAGCAGATCCTAGTGTTTGCTGATTGCTTCCACATGCTGTTAAACACACGCAGACTGAAGCGATGGGGAGCAGACTTTCAATGTGTGTGTGTACATATGAGTGTGCCTATTAAGAGAGGTCTCTGAGACTCTATTAATCTCACACTATGTCGCAGGCAGCTTGGACGTCTGGTGGCTTCATCTGTTTTGACCTACTGGGATGAAGGAATGAGCTTGCTTTATTTGGAGTCTTGAATGACAGACATCTTTGTGTTTTTCTTTTCTGCAGCAGCTAAGGCATGTATGACTTGTCTAAAAGAATTAACCTGCCTTGGCACTAGGATTTTGATTACGATCTTAAATTATGACTCATTGTTTCTCACATTGTGAAAATGAAGTGCATTGGTTTTGATTTACAGTCAGCATCAGGTTGACAAAGGAAATTGAAATATTTAATAATTCAATATGACTCTGTTCCCATTGTTTGCAGTTTAAAGTGCAAAGAATGGACTTGCATGACTAGTGTTGTAGCACTTTAGTGGGATAAAAGCAAATTGTAGGAAGAAATTGATCTGTGAGTTCAAATCACACATTCATTTTCCTTCAGATGGAGACAGACTATGGACCTGGAATAAAAACAGGCAGCAATTTGTAAGTCAATACAGAGGTCAATTTTACCTAATCATTATTGTCCCCCTCAAAGAGTGCAATGTCACTAATAATAATAGATCTTCCAGGCAGTGAAAGAATTCTTGAATAATGCTTGATGAATAGCTTTTTATGCAACTTGACTTTGCCTTTTATTCAAAGTCATTTTATTTAAATCAGAAACAAGAACAGAATGTTCTTTGCATTTTATACATTTTACTTTTCATGCAGATCCGAAATAGAATTATTATCAGATTTGAAATCGAATGTATTAGGCAATATAAAAAAAAATGAATTGTAGTTTTTATTCATCTTTCTTTTTCAAGTATTAATTTATTGTGTGTAGCCAACTCATCAATGAAACACACTGTACAAAAAAACAATATGCCAGTTTTGCTGATATGGAGAGAGCTAGTGTACTGTTTGAATAGATGGGATGTCATCAGACAATGTACAGGAAACATAATTAGTGTCAGATTCACAACAACACTGGAATTTAAAACAGTCTCTGTCACACCATTAGATCATCATTAGACGCAAGCATTTTAATTAGACAAACAGATTATAGGATTAATGATTTTAATGGTCCTGAGTGCATTTGAAGTGTTTAGTTCATTAGGGTTTTTTAGGCGGATGATCTAAAAACGATGAAATGTCTAAAGTATGAAGTCAAGTATTTTTTTAATGGTATTGAAAGTAATATTTTATGCTAATTTATGTGATACAGTAAAATACAGTCAAATTGTAAAATTGTGAAATATTATTACAATGTAAAATAGCTGTTTTCTATTTTAATATCATACTACACATTAATAGTACACAAAAAAATAAATATTCCAAAGTTATTTATATTTAATTTATTATATTTTATATATTTAAATACATAAACAGCAAAAACATTCTGACCATCCAGTATATGCAAATATGTTGCACGTATATGGAGAGTTAAAGAGAGTTAAGAGTTCCTTTCAGCCAGTATCTTTCAACTTTCAAAAAGCTAAGAAACATAACAGACTAGTTTTAGTTTGAACATGTTTGAACCTTAGACATGAATCGACACTTCATTTCTAGTTTGTTTGAAGCTGGAGAGCAGTTGAGTACTCATAGATTTGAGGTGTTTGAGGCATGGTCGTATATTACGTGGGGACGCGGGGGACGTGTCTCCCCCCCCCCCCCCCCCCCCCCCACAACACACATTTTGAATATCACGTAAATTCGTCCCCCGCACTTATTAATATAGATTTAAATTCAAAGAGACAGGATAGTCTGTGCATGATCTGATGTTTTATACTGACCCAGATTAAGGCGAGATGAACATCACGGAGCACTAAACACTCATGCAGTGTATGTTTCATTCATACTCGAAGCCAGAGGGCGCTCTCGCGCAGAAAGTCGTATGAGGAAATTCCTAATATGGACAAAAACAGTTGTTTTCATAGAAAACAGAAATGTTTGGAAACATGAAGACTTTAAACATACCATTGCGACAATATGGTTTATTTGTGTTTGTCAAGTCTTCTCCAGGTAATAAATAAAGAATGATACAGTGCTAACTGACATAACATATATTACAGTACAGAAGCTGTACTTATTCTGTGATAAAAATGGAAAAAAAGTGTTTGTAGTATATAAACACATCATTATTATTGGTTATTGTCCAGCAGTTATCTGATTCCTAAGCCATTAAAAGCTATAAAGAGAGAAAAATTTAGAGTGACTTACACTACCAGTTTAAAGTTTTTGAACTGTAAGATTTTTTATGTTTTTTTAAAGAAGCCTCTTCTGTTCACCAAGCCTGCATTCATTTGATCCAAAACACATCAAAAGCAGTAAAAATGTGAAATATTATTATAACATAGCTTTTTCCCAAACTGTTTTCTATTTGAATATTTTGTTTTTAATGAATTTATAGGATTTTCAAGCTACATTTTTTGCATCATTACCCAATCACACTATCCCTTCAGAAATCAATTCTGATTGCGCTCATAAAACATTCATAAAATAATAATTATTATTATGATTAAGAAGGGTTTCTTGAGCAAATCAGCATATTAGGATGATTTATGAAGGATTGTGACACTGAAGACTGGAGTGATGATGGTGAAAATTCAGCTTTGATCACAGCAATCATTTTAAAAAAATATATTCAAATAGAAGCATATATTTTAAATTAGTAAAAAGATTTCCCAACATTACTACTGCTTTGCTGTATTTTGGATCAAATAATGCAGGCTTGGTGAGCAGAAGAGACTTCTTTAAAATACATTAAAAATCTTGCTGTTCAAAAACTGTTGACTGGTAGTGTATGTAGATTACAGAAATGTTATATTGTAATGTTTTATATGGTATACATATATATATATATAGTGTTGTGTGGTGTGTGTGTGGTGTGGTGTTGTGTTTTTTTTTAATATATATATAATCTATATATATATATATTATATATTATATATAATATAATATTTCTGTCCCCCTCTCTTCTGAAATGATGGCTACGCCCCTGTGTTGAGGAGTCTGTTTTATCCCCTGCCAACAGGTCAGTCAGTTAGTGAAAGATCTGCTACAAACTGATGAAATGTTAGAATTTGAGAATACTTAGTGGTTTGTGAATTGTTCTTCATTTTTGCAAGAGCTGAACCTGTAAAAAGTGGGTTCTGGTATAAAGTTACATGCACATGATCTGTGGAGCTCATTAGCACTGCTGTATGCTATGCATGTATTGGAGAAACATTTCATTGAGAAAAACAACACTGTAACTAGTTAAGTGTTTTTCTTATAGAGGTCAGACCATAAGCCATGTGGACTGTGTTATGCATGAGATAATTGGAAAAACAAAACAAAAGTCTCTCTGCCCTTTGTTCCCAGGACCATTTCTTATCTAATGTCTCCTATATATGAGGAATTGCAGTGGATTTCTCTTGATTCATAGTGCAATTACATTTTTCATTCCCCATTCAGTGTGTTCCAGCTATCTCGTAAACCCTTTCTTTTCTAATGGATTGTATTTTGGAGGAATGACCGAATATGTGGTTAACATCATTTTGTATTTGTTGTCGGGCTCCATATGGACCAAAGAACTTTTATTCACTTCATATCTGCATTTCCAAAACTCATTTCACGTTGTGAATAGTTGGTTTGGTGGATGACAATAATGGATTTTTTCTTATTTATTTTGGGCACCGCAGCTTTCTTTTTCTCAAAAACAACCTCAAGTTTCTAATCACAAAGATCACAATAACCAACACATAACAAGTAAATGAAAAACAACATATTGCTTTGTCCTTGTGACCTTTTTCTTTCTGTATCTCAGATGTTACTTCAGAAAATTCATTACATTGGTAATGAGAGACCAAATATCCTGTAGTGCTTCATTATGGAATTGGTACCTACAATAAGAAGTCTGCTGTCTCACAGCAGTCACTTCATAGCTGTGTCATTTTTTCAGTATTAAAATACTTTCTATCCAGCTCAATATGCAAAGATGACTATAAATATGCAATTTGTATAATGCGAGCAGGGTCATACATTTTGCATGTGTTAAAATATTTCTTCCACCAGTTCTCAAATCTTATTTGCAATTGCAAAAAGTACATTGCTTTGTGATCTGTGACAAGGTGCAGAAGCCATTGGTTTTTGATGGCATTGATGTAAAATCTCGCATAACGTGTCTAGAGGCTTGAGATTTTCATGTCTGCAAATGGGATTTGAATGCTACAGGAAAGGAGGGAATAGCAACTTAAATTTTGGTGTCTTCCAAAGTGCTTTTATCATTTTGGAGCTTGATAGCCCCTGGGAGCTTTTGCAGTGTGAACATTTTTCAAACATTTTCTTTTGTGTTCACCTAAAAAATAAAGTTGTAGGTTTGGATGACATGAAAGTGAGTAAACTATGCCAAACATTTAATAATCAGCTGACCCTTATGCTACAGTACACTCTTACAGCACGTAGTTTAGCTGAAAGTATAGCTTTTCTTAGTGATTTTACAGTTATTTGAATCATTTTCCATGAAGCATAGCCTGATCGCTGAGTTTCTAAATATGAAATTTTATGCCTTTAATATATTCTACACCTTACATACCATGGACATGTAAATTATATATTAGATTTTTCACTCCATTTGAGAACCGTGGCTCTTTCCATTAAGCGTAGGATGAAGTGAACCATTTGGCTGCTTGATGCTCATGGAGCTAAAAATAGATTCAAGGCATCATGATCTAACGAAGCCATCTGTAACGACAAGGCACATCACTCATACTCAGAGCTGTCCTTTGGCTGTCTAACACAGCTCATTATTGTTTGTATATACGCTACTGTATGTTTACGGCCTGTGATTATCCAAGCACAGCTGCCAAGGTACACCAGTGATGTCCAGATGGCTCAGACTCTGATGTTCCCTGTCTTACTCGTGCAGACTGACTGTCATACCCCATGTGTGAAACTGAGAGGTACTTGTTTTTTCTTTTTCTCAAGGGAAAAGGTGATATTTAGATGGTTTAAGCTTTATTTTATGATGATATAGTGAAGTAGTATATTTGAAACAGTTTAGCAGGAGGATTTAATCTAGCAGTTGCCTATTTATTTTCTCTATAGCCTATGTGTCAAAATAGCTTTGCAATAATATTAATCCTTTTTATGCAGATACTGACGTCTGAAATCATTTTTAACCAGCCACAATACATTCTTTAAAATGAACAAACGCAGTCTGCACAGTTGCTCGATAAAGTATGAATTTCGGTTCAGTTAATTTCAAATCGAACATGGCTGAAAAAATGGCTTGTTGTGGTTCAGTGAGGGAAAAGAAAAGAAAAAAAGGTTCAGCGAGGGAGTCAGTTGTGAAATTGGTAAGGGGTCTGAACGATTCACGGTCGCCGTGATTTCGCCAAGTAAGACATGTTCCTGGATCAACATCTTTTGTTGATCCTGGATCAACATAACTGTCCAAAAATATAGACTAAACCCAATCCCTAGTCCTAAACCTAACCCTACCCATAATTTATTCCTAAAAACAGTGTGAACTGATAACTGATTAACAATGGTGTAGAAGTACCTAACCCTGATTGTAAGCCTAAAACAGATATTTCCTGAAAAGTTATCCCTCAATTCTGATTGGTTGATAGGAATGTTGTTCCAGGATCAACAAGGATGTTGTTCCAGGAACATGTTGTACTTGGTGGAATCACGGTCACCAACGATTCACTGGCTCTGATTCAAACCGCTGACTCAAGCCAGTTCGAGACGCGTCGTGCATTCTTTTAAAAAGAACCGGATCATAAGAGTCGTTTGTTCGCGAATCAAAGATCACGACTCGCGATGTGTTCATTGTTTTCGTGCAGAAAACACTGTCGTGCAATTTTAAAAAGGTGAAACCTGACTAAACTGTTCTCCAGACTGTTGTCTACAGCGACTGTATTTTATATTATTGTCAAAAAATCTTTATTTTTATCATATTTGCCACCATTTTGGACAATCTGGAGCACTTGATGTTCTTCAATAGCCCCTTTCACACAGTAATACCAGTAAATTCCTGTAAAATTACTGGAACGATTTTACCGGTGTTCTGTCGATTTGTGCTACCCTGTCAGATTTTGCTACCTCCCATTAAAACAGTAGGTAGTACAGTTTGACAACGGAAAATGCAACCTGTCAAATTATGGTTTATTAACGTCTACACCTACACCTACCCCAACCCTAAACCTATCCTTACAGTTATGCAAATACAGTAATTATTTGTTGTTCAGTGTTGTGGCTAGAAAAAATACAGCTACGGCTGGAAACCAACAATAAATAAATGTTTCTAACTATTAGATTGTGTTTTAATAACGTCTACACGTACACCAACCCTAAACCTACCCCTTACAGTAATTCAAATACAGTAATTATCATTGTTCAGCATGAGAAAAATTACGCACTATTGATGTGCGCATGTGCAGTAAACCCTAAAATTCTGATGGGTAGGATCAAATTTCAGGACACCGGTAAATACAAAAATGTGCTGTTCACACAGGCAATGACGTTCGGTCTTTTTACCGGTAAAACACCATTCACACATCGGTTTCAAATTACTGGTAAATTCTGTGACATTAACCAGAAATGACCTCAAAATGGCTGTGCCTCCCGGTGTTGTTTGTAAACATGGATGGGCATGCGCGATCGGTGTTAATTTTTGTTGATGTTTTCATTTTTGTGTCAAACGTTCACATTCATGCAGTGCTTTTGGTCCAGAGACATCGCATTACACGACTTCAAATCGAACTATACAGCACAGAGTAAATGCATCATCTGCCTCAGAATGATATGATTGGCCCAGAGCTGTTGCATTTTGTATTTCAATAGCTCTGGTGGATCGGCTCAGAGTAAACGTTTTTCGTCAGCGTGTTCTGAACTCATACGTGCTCATACCACTAATCTTCATTCTGCGTTCACACACAGCATCATTCCGGCAATTTACTAGTAATAGCCCCTTTCACTCAGTAATACCAGTAGATTGTTGTAAAATTACCGGAACGACTTTACCGGTAAACACAAAAATGTGCTGTTTACACAGGCAACAAAGTTCCATGTTTTTACCGGTAAAACACCATTCACACATCCATTTCAAAATACCAGTAAATTCTGTGACGTCATTAAAAACTATGCATTATCCAGTTACCCCCTGCTGGTAGATGCTGTAAGTGCACTATATTAAATCCCATTGTTTCTAAATTGTTATTTTTAAGAAGTTAATGTGATTAGTTGTTTTTTTTCTAATTGGCCAAGCCAACAGCCTCTCAAATTGAAATCATACAGGTCAGAAATATGACTGGACATTCCTGCTCCCTCAACAAAACTTAAAAACAGTGACATACAGCACAAATCCTTAAACTCCTATAAGGAGTCAGTTTACCTCTCTTTTCCGTTTACACTTCATTTCTTGCTTTATTAAACTCACACACAACGTTTCCTTCCCCAAACTTAAAAAATTTCCACACCAGCACAGGAATAACTCAGTCCCTGTTCCCATGGTAGCCATAACATGCAAGCTTGCAGGTTGTTAACAGCCATTTTAGTGACCAACCCACCTCGTTTTATGGGGTCTCCGATTTTTCACAGCTCCGTGGTGCAGATTATTTTCAACACTGCTAATGCGTGCCTGCAGATATGGGGACTTGCTTTTACTGGGCATTAGATTTCCTGTCTGGAAATACACATTTCTGTTCTCTAAAGACAAAACACAATGATTTCAACAATGTCATAGTGACATTGTGACAACAATGATTTCTCCAGATCCATGGACTTCCATGAACTCCTATATCATATGTTTTCAAACTATCTTTCAGATTATTAATTAGTGTATATATTTTTTAGATAAATCCTTTCTGGCCATAGGTTCTCAGTCATATTCAAACACACACTGTTTAACATTAAAAACCACTTCTAAACACAGCAGACCTTTGACATTTCAGTTACTCGACAAAATGATGGAGAAGAGGCAAGGTTTGTTTATGTGTACGACCGGTCGTAGCAAGACCATCAAATGTGTTTATTTGTTTTTAATCACCATATGTTTACAGTCCCTTTGTGCTGTACTCAGAGTGTAATTGATAAAATGTGTACTTATGCACTGTTCATTATGATTTGTCTTTGATAGTATGGCAATGTGTCCCCACCAGCTTTTTGTTTGTGTTATGTTTCTTTTTTATAAATGATATAAAACTTCAAAAGGAAAGCTTGAGTGGATTTAATCAGTGTAATAAAGTTTTTTTTATTTTCACCATTAACATAGGGGTGTAAAACACAAGGGTGGGATTAATAAGTGACTGTGAAGGCAGAGAAACCATAACTCCAGTAAGCAATGAGCTGTACAAGGGCTGAATGGCTAATGTGTTTAAGCTTCATGTGCTGTATTGCTGTTGCTCTCAAGCTATTTGTTGTGGAAAAAGTGCACTTTAAATCTATGGTTGAGTACTTGATATCTAAAAGAGTATTTTTAACAAGTTTAAATAGATAATACAGTTTTAATCAGTCGAAAGGATGTTTTGTAACCTGTAATGGATACTCATTTTCAAAAGTATTGAGATATAATACATTTTGGAATGTTATTCTGTATTCAGGATATTATTTAAAAACATTTAAAAACAAAAAATGCAAAATGTTTAGTGAACATGATGTTATATATAAATTATTTAACTATAAAAAAAATTATATTTTTCTTTTAAAATTTTATAGCGCAATTATATACAATACACATAACACACAACGCAACAAACCACAACAGTATATAGTGGCAGCCTGACTGTTTCGTTTTCACATCAGGCCTTCGAATGAGCTTGCAGAGCTCAGCACAACATTGCAATATTTTATTAAATGCTTTCAGTATAGTTGCAGCACAGCAAATCACACAGCAGCACTATTCGAAATCCTTCATCTTCCCTAGCTCCACCTGTATATATCTGCTAAAAGGGGTTGCTTCCAGTATGATTATATGGGGTTTAATTTCCCCCATATATGTTATGTGCAGCAGAAGTATTCCTACATGATCACAGCAGCATGTGATATATATATAATTATATAATATGTGTGGTGGTGTGTGTGGGTTTGGGGGTGTGTGTGTGTGTGTGTGTGCTTCATTCCCTTAGTGATTGTACTGAACTGGGTCTTATGGACTTGGGTATACAAAAATCTTTCATGTTGGGTAATTGTTTGTTGGTTTTCAGTTTTTCATGTACTCTTTGTACATTGTGGCATTTAAAGATTTTTGGAATGAGCCCATAAATTCTAACTAATCTAAACTAATCTGAACCCCAACCATTTAAGTCTGAAGTAAAAACAGTGATATTTTATTACGTTAGAGAAAATGCATTGGCATCTTATGAGGGCATTTGTCATGCTAATGGTCTTCCAGCTCGAGCTCTCACAGGCTGTGCATATACTGCCGAAAAAAGTCAGCTTTGCTGTGAGATAAGCTTGAAATGAGACTATTTTCACACTCCAGGGTCTGTGAAACACCAGTGTGTGCCCACCTAAAGCAGGTGCGAGTGTGACCTCCAGATCATTCCCCCGCCAGAACGGCCATTGTTCGATCTCACCTCAGAACCCTGTCACCTCATTCAGCCTTAAACCTTCTGCATGTTGAGCAGTAATGATCCACACTGGGGCTCAGTCTCAGTAAAGATAGGTTTGTAGGGTGAGGTCAAAAGTGATAAAATATAAGCTTTGATTAAGGGCATCATGTCTGATTATATATCATGGACTGTAATGACTGTGATTTGTGCATTTATTAGCACTATAATGTCCTGCTATGCTTTCTTTTGTATCTCGCTCTCGTTTTCTTTCAGCACACTTATTGCCATGTGCAATATCAGCAACAGCACCACAAAAACCATTCAATCGAATGTTAATGTGTGACTTGAGTATTAGCCTTAATGCTTTTAACAGCAGCATAACAGCACAAGCGTCAACCGAACAGGCAGCCGTTGTTCACAAACAGCTCAATGTTAAAACCAGGGAAATCGAGCAATCTAACCATGTAATTTAATATGACCAAACTGATTTAAGGAGCCGTTTGACCAGCATGAAATGAATCCCTGCGGGTGTTTGAACGGCTGTGAAATCAACAGTTGCTGCTGCAGATTTTAGCACGTCTTAAGTAGGGAGTAAAACCAAGGCCTGGTGTGGAACCACAAGATAATTCCAGCCCAAACACAGGGCCGATGTGCGGTTAGAGGATTAGGTAAATGCTCACCAGTACTGCTGTAGGAGACACTGGGGGCTTTGACTGAGGTTATAGATGTGATCCAAGAAAAAGACGAGTTATGCTGTCCAAGTGGTAAATGACAAGTTATGTTTTAATATCAAGGATTTGACTGTTTGTAGAGCACCTAAACACACTTACAGTGTTTGGATATGATCACAGATAATATAATGGTTACCATAATGTTTTCCAAGTGTGTCATTTTACTCACTTTATAAGGTCATACTTCACAAAATAAAAAAAGAAAGAAAAATTAAATAGAAGTTTTTATTCGATTCTAAGACCTTAAATCAAATTTTCTTAATTGTATTACCGTAATACACAAACTCTTGTTAATGTAATCCCAAAAAAAAGCCTTTAAAAATGTTACATTATTTTGTATAATATTTTGCCATTCTAAGAAAAAAAGTCAGAATTGCGACATAAACTCAGAATGTAGATTTTTTTTGTTAAAATTCGCGTTTTTTGATACAAAACCCTACGTGAATAGATTATAAGAAAAGTAAGAAATCTGAGATATAAACTCGCAAATTAGCAATTGCAAGGAAAAGTCAGAATTCTGAGATAAAAAGTCAAAATGACCTTGTTTATATTTATTTCATGGCAGAGACACGATTTTGGATATTTGGAGTTTGGAGAAAAATGTCAGAATTGGGAGATAGAAAACTACTTCCGCCATTTCGGATACAAAAGACAGAGAGTTTATAACTTGCATTTGAGAGATACAAATTCTAGATCATTTTAAGAAGGAAAGTCAGAATTTATATAAAACTAGCAAATTCGCAATTGCGAGGAAAGGTCAGAATTGTGAGATAAAATTACCTTGTTTATTTTTTATTTCATGGCAGAAACACACATTTTGGAGATTTGGAGTTCAGAGAAAAATGTCAGAATTGTGAGACATAAACTCGCAATTGCAAGAAAAAGACAGAATTCTGAGATAAAAATCCAACTCGAGCATGTTTTTTGTGAGATTCTCCCATTCCTTTATTTGTAGTAAGTATACCTGCAAGAATCTTACAATATACCAACTTTTAAAAAGGGAATTTAAAGTGCGTCTGATGATGGATGAAGTATTAAATCGCTGCATGAAATTGCCTCCATTCACCAGCTCTGTAGCAAGCAAAGTAACACGTGGGTTGCCATGTTGTGGTAATGGTTTTACAGTAGCAACTGTTTTTCACATTGAACACAGAAAGCACAACATGTCACATGGTATAACGATCAGATCAATCAAATATCATGTACCCATAGTAATAAAATACAACATGCATTAGGCCTACATTGCATTAAATTGCCCTTGCACACCGACACAATGTTTTAATAGAATGAGATTTAATAAAAGCTGAAAATCTATGGCGCCACTGGTAAATACCAGTCGGCTAAATATCACAAAAAGTGCATTAACTAACCATTATGTTTTTCATGTCTCTCAATCCATAGGTTGCTTTTAAGGCCTCATGTGCATTTTCTTGAGTTGGGTGAGTAATGGGATGCTAAGTGAATGTAGTTTATATAAGGTTTCCAGTTCTATCTGTTGGCAGACACAAAGACAGAAGACACCTTCCACCTGAGTCGCACCATCTGAAATGGAGGCCCAGCTTCTACAACAACAAACAAACCTCGACTGGATAGCGATTGGATTCAGATTGATGTGATTTGCCTGATTGTTGCTGATTAAAACAATCACACCCCATCTGATTTTAATGTGCAGAGAGACACTGTGATATAGGTGGAGACTTGCTTTCGATTCTCATGTAAGTAGAGAGGGAGTGTATAGATGTCATGGATGCCCTAAGTGTGATACTCTGCTTTGGTGATGAATCCATATACCTGACCATGGCGCCTGACACATACTTATATGGCAGGCCAAAAAACACCTTTATGATTGCCCATGCCCATTATTGCCCATGATCGTCAGGCAAAGAGCTCAGTCAGGCCAAGACTGGTCAACTCTCTTCTGCAATTGATCTTTAAAACGTATGTCTTATTTCTTTTCTTCACTGAGCAGCTGTGAGAAATCAAATGAATGAGAAATCACATTTCCATTGAGCATTTGAAAAGATTTTGATGTATTATGAAAACGTCCCTTGTTCTGTAATTTTCATTCTGGAATTTCCCCGGAGGAAACTCATAACGTTCCGATACACACGGTTTAGGATTGCTAAAATATGAATGTCGAAAATACTTCTGATTCCTGTTTTCCTTTCTGCAACTTTCTGACAGTAAGCAGGTGCAGGTCTGTGCATATTTACATGTGAACAATGTCTGTTTGGTGTTAAGAAACTTGGTCTGCTCAATCATGGAAAGGTAATGAGAAAATATATGCTATTTTTCCTAAATACCAGGTTACGATAAGAGAAAAATGTGGGAAAGTCCGCCAAACCTTTGCTGTTCCTGGATGTTTTTGTGTGTTGAACACCTGCTGCTCTACATGCTTACTCCTGAAGTTTTCCAACATTAAAAAAGAAGATTACACTACTACACTACTGTTTTTTTAAATAATTTTTTTTAAAGATGTTAGTAGTTTTATTAAACTAGGATGCATTAAATTCTTCAAAAGTGGCATTTATATTGTTAAACTTTTTAAAATAAAATTCTCATCAGAAAATCATAAAAAATCACAGTTTCCACAAAAATTATTAAGCAGCACAACTGTTTTCAATATTGATAGTAAGAAATGTTTCTTGATCGCCAAATCAGCATTTCTGACAGATCATGTGACACTGAAGACTGGAGTAATAGCTGCCCAAAATTCAGCTTTGCATTACAGAAATAAATTATATTTTAAAATGTATTCAAATAGAAAACAGTTATTTTAAATTGTAAAAAATATTTCAAAATATTTGAGCTTATACTGAATTTTAGATCAATATAAATTCAGCCTCGGTGTAAGAAAATGTTCAAATAATGTGTGATATGACCCCTATAAGGGCAATAACGAACTTTAAAGTGTTACGAATATTACTGATATTAATCTAAATTGAACCTCCTTCAGTTTCTCTTATAAAAGTCTACTTGAGCTAGCAGCAAGCAAAGTGTACACACACTCATATAGTGTGTAAGGTCCCATAACAGCTTAGCCCAATTAGCTTGCTCTTGACTAATCTAATGATTACGCTTATCATTAACTGGTCTGTCCAGTCTCATTCCTCACGGCCGCAATAGGTCAAGAGGAAAACACTGGCTTTGAATTCACAGAGGTGGTATGTGGACATTATAAATGCAGCGAGTTTCTGTTAGAGGGCAGCACAAGTGTGTTTACAGTAATGGCTCTGAAATGAGGCGGGTAATTGAGCTCTGTTTCCAGCCTCTCTTCCAGGTGTGAACCCTCTGTGGAAGACAATTAAGTCATTAGTTCAATGTACCTGAACAGAGACCCACCACATGTTAACTGATTACACCATCCAGCAGGACTGTACTCTGTTGCAGCAGAACACGGCGCTAGCGACGCCAAGGTCATGGGTTTGAATCTAAGGAAACGCACATTTTTGAATGCACAGTATGTTGCTTTGGATAAAAGTGTTTGCCAAATGTATTAATATACTGTAAATAACTCAGTATTTCACTATAATTGACTACTCAATGAACTGATGATTCACCTTTATGTCCCACTGTAGCTGTATAGTATTGTGAATGTTTACCATTATGTTGTTATCGACAAGTAAAGTTAGAAGTAATTTATGAAATTGTTACTGAAATATTACATTTTATATAAAAGAAACTTTTTTTCTTGTGTTCCCAATTATAAAGTAAAATAATGAAAATAAGTGTTACTTGCTTTTTCTTTGTAATTCTTTGTGAAATTTCGGAGTGAACATTGTTATTTCTATATTACTATATTTTCAAATATAATTTATTTCTGTGCAAAATTTTCAGCATCATTACTCCAGTCTTTAGTGTAACATGATCCTTCAGAAATCATATCTAGATAGGCCTGATTTGGTGCTCAAAATTATTATATTTTTTAATTATTTTACTAATGTTGAAAATGGTTTTGGTGCTTAATATTTTAATGGAAACCATGATGCATTTTTTTTCAGGATTCAGAATGACAAACAGTTTTTGAGGCTTTACTGTCACTTTTGATACATTTAATGCATCCTTGCTTAATAAAGGTATTAATTTGCTTTAAGTGTTTTTTGTTTTTTATTTTTATGGCACTTAAAAGACACCGCCTAAAATCTAATCTCTTTCCACATCACTTCTAATGACTGTATTTATAAACTCCCCCATGTCTTCTCATGATTAAGGAGAGATACCTCACCAGGATCATTACAGTCGTCCTCCGCCAGTGCTCCTTTACAGGGCCATTTATAAAGAAAACTAACAGGGATGATTACATTTGGACACTGACAATCAGGCTAATTTAAGGATGAGCGAGTCGGTGGAATCCAATACACATGTGTAAATATTCTTTAGGGACACTGATGAACATGCAAAGGCTGTTTCATCTATGGACAACACCAATCAGAGTTACTTCCACTAGAAAAATGAAATGCATAATTCAGGCAAATATAAGCTATACATGCAGTACAGCAATAAATGTCTTGCTGATTCAGTATGCAATACATTACAGCTCTGTGCTGCATGGGACAAAACTGCCTTCATGAGCAAATTCTTTTTTAATGCTATATCTGTAGGGACAATCCTAAACAGATGAAAAACAATGAGATGATGTAAATAATGCACAGCGGGAGTAAAACTATTTGTAATGATAATGTTTAAGTCTGAGTTGGAAAACATTGGATGATTAATTTGTACAAGCTACTGTGCAGCAGAGTTTTTAGTACATTGTTATATTAATATAACCCAGACAGCTTTCTGGATCTGGATGGCACATAGCACTGATTCAGGCCAGTGGCTGGTACAGTTATGAAATATGGCTTAACATCTTTTAGTATAGAGAGATCTTTTATCAGCCATAAACTAAATGTTTACTCATGTTTTTGTAAGCATCCATTTATACACTTCTTTACACAATCCCAAACCTTAAACATTTTTTTAAATCATTTTATAACTTTGAAAACATTATGGGAATGTTACTTTTGAATGTTCACTGAACCAACTGAAACGAATTTGTAACACTTAAAAGAAAGAGTGCATATGAATATCCAACTTTCAGAGAAAGCTTTCAATAAACAGTTTTTGTGCTAACCTTTTGAGAACATTATTAAAGACCAGCTAACTTTGAATTAACGTTCTTTCAACGTTACTGGAAGAGCGTTCATATCTTTGAGAGAACCTTGCCAGAGCGTTAACCAAAATTCTGAGAACGTTCCCTGGTAGCTTTGTAGTCAATAAATATTCCCCTGGGAATGCCTGAAAACGTCTCAGGTTACTTATGTAACCATGGTTCCCTGATTAGAGAAGGAGACACTGCGTTCTAGGGGTCGCAATGGGGAAACCTAGAGGACGCAGTTCGAAGTTCCCATGAAAGGGAACGTCTCAGGTTACTTATGTAACCATGGTTCCCTGAGTAGGGAACGAGACACTGCGTCCTCTAGGTTTCCCCATAGTGACCCCTAGAGGACGCAGTTCGAAGTTCCCATGAAAGGGAACTCTTTTAATAGCGAGAACAGATCTTTAATTTCTATAAGCTTCAACTGTACAAATGCAAGCAAAAACTGCACATGGCTAGCATGAAACTGTTTCATTTCTGTTCAGGATATTAGTGAAAGCAGAGAACGTGACCCTGTTCAACCTCATCCATAAAGAGAGCAGCAGTCACGCCTGTAGGAGTCAGTAAACCTCTTCCAGCCGCTGCGCCGCATTTCCGCTTCCACTGAACTCAAGAGTCCCTGCAAACAGAGCTGTGAGGGGCTCAGAAGCACGAGAGGATTCGGTGCATGTCAGAATCACATGTATGCCTCATATTAGTGACTCCGAAAGTTTGTAGCAGCACTCAGTCGGAAAGCAGAGTTGAAGTGAACGCGGAGGAAAGAGTTTCACAAACTCCAAACTTTGTTTTGGTCTCTTGAGTGTTTGACAGACGCTTCCAGGATCAGACGCCAGACAGGTAAGAGCATGTTCATGTAAAGTAAACCGATAAAGGGTCGTGATGAATGAGCTTTATTGTGCACCTGTGAGGCTGAATACTCGTGTGTGTGTATCGGTTGCTTGTGTTTTTATCTGCGGAGGACTTTAGATAGCTCTTTAGGACTATTCACCTGTTGGAAAAGTTCTGATGTCTTTGCTTAGAGTGTTTTTTTTTTGAGATTAATAAACTCAAAAAACATTTACAAAGTTGCTTTGTAAAAGAATGTTACAATGTAACAGCCTGTTTGCTAAAATTCTAAATGCAGGTTTTCTGTTTTAACAGAAAAATAGATTAGAATGATACAGTAAAAACCTGTTCATTGGTTAACTGTTACCATATGCACTGAAATATTCAATTTTACTATAAAATGTTTTTCTTTTCAATATTGATAAGTAAGAAAGGATGAATGGACATGAGACTATATGTAAAATATTATAATGTATTATAATGAATATATTTATTCAGATAATGAAAGCATATCTATCTATCCATCTATCTATCTGTCATGCTTTATGAATCATCTTATTCCAATTTTTACGGTGTGCTGTTTAATCGTATTTTCAACATATAATATACCAGGCATATTCTAAATAAGCACTGGCAAAATTTTATAAGCATTTGGATGTGAACTACTAATCTGTTAAGACTTCTGACCTTTAAGGACTTATTAATGAAATTAAATGATGTTGCCAAAAACTGTATATTCTGTAATATATAGCATGTAAAGAGAGTTTGAGATCTTAGCTGGACGCGAGTGAGGAATGTTAGAGCACAGACGCAGAGGTATTTCAGGAATCAAAGCTTAAATTCAGAGCTCTTTGAGAGACAACAGCTGAGAAGAGATCAATATGCTCTAAAGTGGCCAGTGGAGACAATATCTAGCCTACTTAAGAGTCGCATGTTTTCAGCTGTCACATGCATGGTCAAACCGAGACTTATAAAGCTCACAAGGATATACAGAATGATTTAGACAGACTGAATCATTGATTCTGGTGTTTTATCAAATGTTTCTCATTTGGGATAGTTTCCTTTAAACACTCATGGCCCTGCACTTAATGGCCCCTATTTCAAGGAATGCTGAGGTTATCTGATGCTCCTTTCAGAGCCGTTCGTCTACAGCAGGGCTTTTTTGTCCTTGCGTAAACAGCCTCCCTATTCTGAGTTTGTGTCCTTGTGGTCTCAGAAATGGCCGTTGTGTTTACAGTCTAGAAGATCAGCATGTATCACTTTGACCCTGACCCTCACATTCCTGTTCTGCATCTTGCCGGACCAGGCGGTCCTCATGACCACTTTTCTCCAAGGCCTTCTGCTGGGGGAACACATGTGGCAATATCCTCTGCGCTGCAAGGAGGGCACGTGGCACCAGTTTTTTTGTGGCTGATGAGTCCCCTCCCCAACAGCTTCATCGTTCTCTCTCTTTTAAAGAGCCTGTGATTAAACTCACCACACCGAGTTTTCGGTCTAATCAAACCCTTCTGCTGGATCTCATTGTTTTTCAGCTCTTTATTGGAGTTCCCGTTGGAAGATTAAAATGTTGATATAATAGGCATAAAAGCTTTTCATTGCACATATACTCTGAATGAGTATTTCCAAATGAAAGCTTACACTGTTAACCATGATTTTGCAAAGTTGTAAATATAAAACAAAGATTATAAGATATAAAACACTGATGACTATGCAGTGATCAAAATAGAGTAAATTTCCCTTTGAGAGTAACTTGATGCTTCAAATAAAGATTGTATCGATTACATTAAGTTAGTAAGTGGCGACAAGTGATTGTTAAAATATTTGTCATTGAATCATTCAATCAAGAGATTCATTCAAAAACACTGATTCGTCCAGTAATGAAGCAAGTGAAGGTTCTGTGAGTGAGTCATTGAATCATTCATTCAAGAGGTTCGTTAAAAAACACTAATTCAACCAGTAATGAAGCAAATGAAGTCTTTGAGTGAATAATTGAATCATTCATTCAACTTAAAAAAAAAAAAGTCTAATAAATTAGATATATTTTTAAATACACTGCAGCAATTAGCATTTTGTCAGAACCTCTAGTAAATTACATGTTGTTTTGTTTAGTTGTCTATTCAGAATCGTGGGAGAATTTTAAACAAAAGTTGTGATTCTCAATTTCTCCAGAACCGTGCAGCTCTAAACAGTTCTAGGTCTTTCTACTTCAAAATGTAATGTATATTTATTGTTACTTTGGGATTATTAACTAGCAATTTCTAGGTGAAAATCGTTTCAAAATAAATCCTACACTATTTTTTCCCCCAGTCTACTTGGTTTGTGATTCGCATTTTGGAATTAATGGATCATACACTAGTGTTTTATTTTTGTAGTAGTAGTGTAGTTTACATCAACTCTAGCTCTAAGTCGTCATGCTTAATTGATCTGTTTTTCCAGCCTGATGTTCACAAACATTACCATTATCTCTAGCCGACTAAACTTCTACACACTCTCACACCCACACTGAGTCCACAGTTGTTAAATCAACAGTTTTGTTCTCCCTTTGACCTCATTGGCTCACTCGCCCAGTGCCAGGCTGTTCAGTGCAGGGTGGGATCACTGGTCACGGATCGGAACAAGAGCTGCTCTGTGCCTCTGTGGGTACGGGACAGCATCGGCCTGATAGTTCAAGCTGTGACTTAGCAGAAACAGAAGAAAGCTCAGCTTAACACTTCACTTACAGCTGTGTGACATAAGCACAGATAATGACATCTCAAGCAGTTAGCCTGCATTTGGGCTCTGTGACATCACTGCTATAGAGGTCATAGTATTACATGATGTGGAGCAGACAATGTACACTTGACCCTAGCTTAAACAAAAGTAGCTCAATATTAACTGAATTCTCATAAATTGGCCCAAATTGAATATTTTTTGACCCCAAACTTGAACGGTAGTGTATATTTATAATCATTTCTCTCTTTTCTGTAAACCATCTTGGCTGATGTTTTTTTTTGCAATGCGTTCTGAGATAGCCTTTTCTTGATATCTTATCTTGATATAGATTAACAGCTCACTAGGTGTTAGAATGAAGCTAATGTTTTACTCTATCGACATCTGCACACAATACTTAAGACATTTTCAGTTAATTTATCAATCCATCCAAGGACATTCAAGTTTATGGTCTCTGATCCCCTTTTTTCTATCTTTTTCTTTTCTTTTCTTTATTTTTTGTTGCTGTGGAATATTCTACTGTATCTCAGTAACATAGCTCAGTTATGGTGATAACTATATGGCAAGTACATTCTTGTCTATATTTTGACGCTGTGTGACTCAACCACATGCTCTTGTTTACAGTCTTTCTATTTTGGAGAGCATACTGTGTTGGTTACACAGGAAAAAAGAGCAGTCTTTCTGTTTTAAATATTAGGCTTTGCGGCCCAACATAAATTCCTGAAGAAGATGTGATGTTGATAAGGTTGGAGTTTTTTCATGAATGTGTTTGTGCATGTGTTGCAGGGTAGATAACTCACCAATGCCTAGTGGTTTATGGCATGTTGTTTACTGAGTCCAGCAACCCGTTTCAAGTATGTTATTTGCCGTATGTGTGCCTGTTCCAAATAAACCCTCTAACAGAAGTTGCCCACATGTTTAGCGTTCCCTGTGGAGGAGGCCTTCCAGTCAGTTTTTCATTGGCAATTGAAAGCAATTGTCCTTCGTGTAGGTTTATGTCTGTTTTGACCTTTTTCAACAGCACCGCAATTGATGTGTTAATGTGTGCCTGACACACCTCTATGATGCTTGCATGTTCAGGTTGGTTTCCAAAGCATTGCTGTGCTATTTTAAGGTGTTAACTTATGAGTGTGTTGTAATGTGTTTTATGCACTTTCAAGGCTGTTCTAGTTGCTAAGCTTCTGTATAGTTTCTAGGTGGTGGTTAAATGACCAAAGTCTGGTCTTAAAATCTTAAAAGTCTTAAAATAGCTCGCCACTCAACAAGCAGTATGATTTGAGATATTCATATTGGTTGCCCAAAGGTGCTGAAACCTGTATTTCCAAGCACAACTAATAACTACTATTTTTGCATACTTGACAAATGATGTTGTTTTCATTGTAATATAGGCCTATTACTTGTGCTTGTTCTCTCTCTGTCTGGTTTTTGAGTTAGGTATACTCAATTCACAATTAGGCCTATAATATAGGCCTACTACTGTTAAAATATTTGGGGTTGGTAAGATTGTTGATGTTATTGTATTCCTGTGATGGCAAAGCCGAATTTTCAGAAGCCATTACTCCAATCTTCAAGAATCTTTGATAAATATAACATTCAAAAGGACAGCATTTATTTTAAATATAAATCTTTTTGTAACATTATAAGTGTCTTTACTGCCACATACTAGCAGAATAAAAAACAACATAATATTTATCCAGATTTTCACCTAAAAAGTAATTCACCTAAATAATGCATTTATTGCAATTAATTTATTTGGCTCCTTTCTGCTTTTTAGATTTGTTGAAACTATTTTAGATAAATTATGTAATTAAATGGAGAAAATCTGTTACACAATGGGCAGATTAGATGTTTGTGCTTCTAACAAGCATTTGCTTCATTGCAAGATGGCACGGTTTAGTATATTTGGTGAAAGTTTTATACAGCATGCATGGTACTTTATGGAACTGACTAGATGTCTGAAATGCACTCAACTTAAAAACGGCATATTTCCCCTGTTCTAGCAGCCATATCACGTCAACTGACATTTTCATGTTTTGTTTCAGAAAAGTTATGACAATTATATTCCATCAGGCTCCTGGTACATCTGACACTTAGAGAACATTGACTTACATTGCTGTAATACAAAGCATATGGGCTCTTCTGATCATACTGAAGTGTGACTTTTATTGTCTTTTAGTTGGCTTTTCTCTCACTGCATCATCAGTGCAACAGCACGTTCTGGTGGGTCATTTTTTATTGAGTTGAGAATTGGATCATCGTTAGGGAAAAATGACCATTGAAAACCAAGAGCGAGATCTTTCAGCCAAAGGTTCCAGTGCTGCCTTCCATCCCTCTGTTTCTACTCCCAGTATGGAGGCCAAAGCAGTGTGACAGTTTGTTCAGAGTGTGTTTGAGGACACATATGATGGTGTCATAGACAATACAAGAGTTTGACTAACTGAAGCCAGATGCCTTAGACTTTAGCCTTGGATGTGTCACGCTGCAAATTGAGGGAAACCACACGCACCATTGCAACAGACAGTTTATTGCATACTTTTGAAGGAAGGGTTATTATGAGTCATTCATTTTGGGGGATTTCTAGTGTCATTTGGATCTCCAGCCATAAAACACATTTTACGAGTCTGTGAGATGTTCACTCTATTAATATTTTTAATGTTGTTTGCTTAATTTCCATTTTGTACCATTGACAATTTACCATTTCTTTTGAGTGCAGTACATGTCACTCTCTTAGAAGTCTGCATCGATTGCTTTTTACTCTAGGGTCCTAATTAACCTGTTGAGTTTATATTGCAATAAAGACTTTACATAATACCATACAATTATACTTTGCATATCCTGATTTTGCATGATGCATGATAACCAACCCAATATCATGAGATTACGTAACTAAAATAGTAAAATAGTATAACATTTAATATTGGCATAACATGAAAAGAATCATTGCCTTATCAGTATCAGTCAAAATGTTGTCAGCACATCTCTTCTTTAGTTGTTCTTTAGTAGTTTTATAGTCTTTAGTTCAAGATTGATTACACAAATTTGTTGTTCACATATCAAAACTTCTCCCAAAATATGAATTGAATGTGAAAAACTGGACTTCTGTACTTAGAAATGCATGCAGAGTGGTGCATGTGAGCACAGTGGGATGGAGAATGGGGCCCTGGAGAGCCATCCTCACTACCTGAATGAAACCCAGCTAACTGCACACAAAGGGACCTTATTGGCAAGGCACAACCATCCCTTGCGTCCCTCTCTGCCAGCACTCGGTTCAAAAGCACTTTTGTGGGCCTCTACATAGTTCAGGTCTTTTCGGAATTACTACCTCTCTGTGGCTATTAAAGACGTGGGTAACTATTACTTGGCCCGGTCCTCTTCACTGTACTATTATCACTGGGAATTTGATTCTTTATTCTTAACAGGGAGGAAGCGAGCAGTTTGGGAATGTAAAGTAATGTACGGTGTGTGCTGTTGATGACATGTTCAAACCTGTCGCTGACAGTCTCGGCACTCCAGTAACTGATATTATTCCACTTATCAGATAGGCAGCTTTGTGAATGCGTAACAAATGTGTTTTCCCTGTTTTGCCTCAGCTTTACCTCTTAAAAAAAATTAGACCCGTTTTTTGGACCCTTTCCTGGTGCTCCAGAAGGCCTGTGAGATCTTAAGAGAGCAACTGAAGGCGATTTGTTTGGCAGCTACGCGGCTACGTCTGTAGACCTGATATAAACCATATTTGATGTCGCTTTAATGCAGTCATTAGCGTATCAGAAGGCAGCAGAAAGCTTTCTGATTGCCTCGTGTCCCTGCAGAGCCGGTAGTCCTGGACCATTTATTTCTCAATCACACTAATTAATTCCTGAGGTTTCTCCTGTATCACATTACTGGACATACGGTATTGGCAGATTGAATGCTTGCCATCGCTCACCCTGCTAGTTTCCCAAGAGATTGCCTTGTCATTTAGTCATTTAAACACTTTAAAAAAAAAAAAAAATATCATTCTGCATTACAGGAATACATCAGAAAAAGGCTGAGATCATTTTTTTTCTTGTCCTCAGGTGAACTTTTTCAGGTCAAGTGGAATTAGATGCTATATGAACCACTTCTGTTGAAGTGAGTTGTAATATCAATAACATATTCTTCATACTTTGTCGCTTTGCGGTAAATGGCACTCGGTACACGTCTGGAACACTCCAATTCTGACTTTTTCCCCCTTTCCTATGCGTTTCTTTTGGCCTACCCTTTGTGTATGTGTATGAATCGTTGGATTGAACAATAAAGGATAGCCTGCCATATAATTATTTTTTATACATGCATTTTTATGCCCTGCAAACTTAAACATTTCAATTTCTGTTGCAATGGTTGTAAATTCTGTCAACTTTCTCAACTGTCAACTTTTTAAACTCTTAAGCTTGGTAAAATGTATACGGTTTAATAATAATAATTTATCATTTTAAAAATATTTTGTTTTATATATGATTAATGAATTGATAAATATAATAAATTAATCAATTTACTATGAACTTTATTTTTAAGTAAGGGTCTGGGCGGAGAGAGAGCGAGAGAGGGAGAGATTGCAAGCTCATAGATAGGAGTGTGTTTGACCAAAGTCCCTTTCTAGGTTCGACTTGAAGCAGCAATGCGCAGACCAATCGCTGTATGACATCAAAGCACCATGAGAGCTACAGTCTGAGGGTCTGACCCCCCTAAAGAAGGCTTGATCCCACCCGATGGACGTCAAAACTAGATGTAGTGGGGGTCAGATAGAAAGAAGGCTAGCCTACACATAATATGGAGATTTACTTGTAAATATTAATATGTATTTCTATAGCTCTGACTGATTTAAAATTTTTTATTTATGCAGCCCCTGAAATGGGTCATATTGACAGTACCTGAGCGGTTGAAGAATAACGACAACATTAACAGCAATGCTAAAATACACATGTGTGTTAATGTTAGTCAGATGTGCATGAAAGTTGCACGTGTTACTATAACAAACACTGTATGTTTTCTTTCAGAATCAGTCCCGTAACCAGTTATGAGGCCAAAAATAAAATTTGTTCTTTGACTAATTTGCTGTTAAACTCCTCATATGCCTGCATGACCATTTGCAAGAATGTTTAGCATCCCTGTTCTAACCATGCATCGCGCCGAGATGCTGGCGGAGTGAACGACGTCCTTCTGAGAGAGTTGTGAGTGAGTGAGCGTGCGGGTGCAGCCTCCGTGTTGCCGGATCCAGCTATTATTTTGGACTTTTCCACTTAATTTAACACTTTAGAAAGTTAATAAAGTAGTAATAACTATCTTATCTTATCTTATCTTATCTTAGCAAAATATTGGAAATAATTTCGGTGTATTTATTTTTTGTTTATTTTAGTATCAATATCTGGCAACACTGCATCGCCGGCACTTAAACTGAAAGCAATCAAGCATCCCTCCAAAACAGAGAAAACATATTTCACAAACATCTACATGTCTGTCTCCTTTAAAGTCTTTATAGCCTAATCTATATAATGAGGGTATTTGTAGGGGTTATACACCCCCCCCCCCCCCCCCCCCCCATTATTAAGGTGTGAATAATTACATTTTTGACACATTGTCAGTAATTTCGCCATCAAAAATAAGGAGAACTTTTGTGCGTCTCTGATCAACACACAGAATCCAAGTTTTTAAACGAATCGACTGAATCAATGATTCAGTGAGCCATTAATAAAGGCAGTCACTTGCTTCGTTTCTGAATGAATCAGTCGTTTGAACAAATCAATTGAATGACGCTGAATATTTACTTAAGACAGGGATTTTGTCACACGACTGGCGCTTTAAGTTTTAATTTAGAGTAGCGTTTCTTTTAAAAATTATTGTATATAGTTCACTAGCCTATTTATTTGTTATGGTTGTTTGTTGAATCAAATATAATATTTCTTTCTAAAGCTACTCTTTTGTAATGTCTATTCAGTGTTTTTTTTCTAAATTAACACAATAACTATTATCTTTAATTAATCGGCACATGATGTGCATGTTAATTAATTAATATTATTAATTTGAGATTAATTTGATTAATTAATTAGCACGTTATGTAATAAGATTAAAAAAAAAAACCTCACTTGACAGCCCTATTTAAAACCTAAGTACCCCCCCGATGGTCACTGTGTAATTCGCACCCTGCTCACATCGTAAACATGTCCTCATCATCTCTTCTCAGGTGTTCTGGATCCAGACTGAAACTTGTGTTAATCCTAGTTACATCCCGTGGCAAAATCTGAGAAACAAATAGAGACATAATTAGCAAAGCTGCTGTACCAACCAAGTAAAATTAATTTGTTTAACCCAAACTAAAGAATAATAATGTGCATTTGATCAGATATAACTGCAGTACAAGATTATGAGATGCATTATTTGAATGCTTGGCCAAAGAGATGTCTTTAATCTAGATTTAAATGGAACTGTTCAAAACTGTTTTGTGTCTCCGAGCAAGACAGCGTTGTTTCGATACTGAATGAATCCACGTTTTTGAACGAATCAAGTGAGTCAATGATTCAAGTCAAACCCATTCATACAAGACTAGTCACGTGCTCATTTTTGAATGAATCGGCTCCGTGTGAATTAATGACTCACTAATTTTCCCAACATTTCTTATTTGTATGTTCAAAAATATTTAAAACATTAATCTTATAAAATTATTTATGCATTTGAAATTTTGTGGTGTAAATGCATTTATGGCACTTCAGATGCAGCTTTTGTTTCCTCTGCAGTGAAAAGATGGGAGTTTGTTGATAGTATGCGCACTCTAATGTGAACATTAAAATTTGCAAAAATTATTTACTCCACTGCTCACAAAGAGAAGTATAAACACCGATGGCAACAGAGTTGCACTGTCCGAGAAGTTTGGACATCATAATTTGGTATAAATGGGCTTTTTTTTAATTGAAGCATATGTTGTCTTTTTCTTTGTTTGTTGTCAGAGTGCAGAGTTAATATATATATATAGATATATATATATAGATATATATATATATATAATTAATTTTTGGACTGATACCTTTTGGACTCGTCCAGTTATAATGATTTTGTTTTCTTGTGTATTAGAAGTGACTTGTCGGTGATGCTTTTTAAAAGGCAGTAATTATGTATAATGTGAAGACTCTAAATTTAAACATGATTGATATGCATAACGGGGTCAGTCTAATGTGTTCTCTAATTCTAGTCTGTTTTACATGTCAGTCATTAGCCCTTGTTTCAGTAATCCATTTTTATTGTTAAATGGCTAATAGCTGGATGTCAAAAAAGCCGCTAGACAGATTGCAGATTTTGCACAATGTGTAAAGAATATTTTGTGCAAAGCTCAATCATAAAATCAGTTTAAAATGACTGATTTATGCATTAGAAGAAATTATGAGAATAACAGAATATGTAGCTGAAAGATGATCAAATGGGCAAATATATTAATGTGATATCTGTTCAATTGTTGAGTTCTACTACCGTGATTTCCGATTTTTTGTGTTTGTGTGGTTGTCTCTCAGGTTTTAAGGGTAAGATGTCTGCTCTGTGTTTTGGAATGCTCTTCATAATTGCTATGTTGCTTTGGCTGTTTCTGAAGAGATTGTTTTCTATTCAAAGGTGTGGCAGCATACAGAGATGTTCTATGCAATTTTGCCTCTGACGGTCATCATGGATATGTAGGGCAGGACATTTCAAGGAGTAACGGACCTCCACTCAGTATGAAAAAGCTAGATTTCTCAGTATCATTTTAATCTAGAACTCACAAAGAAGGTGAAATGAAACTAGATTTGACATATTCTAAAGAAAATATGTGTGGTGCTTGCTGAAAACACTCTTACAATTCCAGGGTGTTTGTGGTGGTTGTTATGAGATTACTAAGGTCTTCTGGATTGTTGCTTACAGACTTAAGTTAAAAGAACCCAAAATTACAAAACATGTTTACACGCCTCATTTTTGAGAGAATTTAAAAGAATAAATGCATGTACACTACCAGTTTTTAATGTTTTTTTAAAGAAGTCTCTGCTCACCAAGCCTGCATTTATTTGATCCAAAGTACAGCAAAAACAGTCAAATTGAAATATTTTTTACTATTTAAAATAACTGTTTTCTGTTTGAATTTTAAAATGTAGTTTATTCCTGTGATTTCAAAGCTGAATTTTTAGCATCATTACTCCCACGTCCACATCCTTCAAGAAATCAGTTCTAATCAGTCTTATTATTATTATTTATGTTGAAAACAGTTAATGTTAGATTTTTTTTCAAGTTTTATTTGAGAATAGAAAGGTTCAGAAGAACGCATTTATATGAAATAGTATTGTTTTGTAACTTATAAATGTCTTATATCACATGTTGACAATTAAAGCATCAAGTCGCTAAAATAATAAGATTCTTTCTATAACCCCCCACCCCCCCCGCCCCCCCCCCCCCCCCCCCCCCCCCCCCCCCCCCCCCCCCCAAAAAAAAATCTACGAACTCTAAGATTTTGATAGGTATAGGTATAATGTTACAAAGCTTTTTATTTCAGATAAATGCTGATCTTGGGATCTTTCCTCTTACTCAAAGGATCCTGAAAAAAAAATGTATCAACTGTTTAACATTGATAATAATAATAATAAATGTTTCTTGAACAGCAAATCAGCATATTAGAAATTTTTCTGTGTGACACTGAAGACTAGCAATGATGCCGAAATTTTAGCTTTGATCACAGAAATAAATTACATTTTAAAATCCATTCAAATAGAATGCAGCTATTTTAAATGATAAAAATATTTCGCTATTACTGCTTTTGCTGTATTTTGAATCCAATAAATGCAGGCTTGGTGAGCAGAAGACAATTCTTTAAAACACATATAAAAATCTTACTGTTCAAAAGCTTTTGACTGGTAGTGTAGGAGACAACTTTTTAAACGAGTAAATCAAGTACCTTTGTGAAAGTTAGTTTAATTTTTGGTTTGATTGATAACTTTTGTGATTTCAGTGGTACAGAAATAACATTAGGTTTAAAAAATAATGACACACTTTAGCTTTAAGCTAAACCATGTTAGTGGCACAGTTCCATAATTTAAATCCCTGGTTGCGCTGTTAGCTTGCTAGTTATATAGCAGCATTTTATATGTTTATAATAGCCACTTTTCACTTTGTTGTTTTGTTGATTAACTTCGTTTTAAGTGCCTAAGTGGCAGATCTGATAGGCCACAAAATTTAAAACATAAAATAGCCAGTTTAAGTGTGGTCGTGGTGTGCTACTTGTAAGTTCAGACATTTTTCATGTGGTTTAGGTTTTTTGCCTGCTGTTGACCTACTGTTGTTTGAAAAGAAATCATTTAGCTCACACATTTAACAATAGATCATAATAATATTGCAAATATTGGACTTGCTTATGGAGATCAATGATATTAATAAAAACAAATCTGTAATAACATTTGCATCATTACTTGATGGCTTAAATAAATGTTAATTTATTTGTCGATCAGGAGAATTTCATCGAGAAGCTCTTGGAGAACAGCCTGGCTTTCAGTCTTTCCGACATGAAACATTTGTGATCTTGATGGACTGAAGCCCTGTTTTTACAGCAGTGATTTAACCAGCTCCAGATGCAATTCCAAAAATCTTATCACCTCTTTTCTAAGCCTTTGAAAACGTATTCAGAAGCTCTTATGCACAGCCAAGAGTCCCCCTCTCTTTCTGCATGGATTTATTAGCTGTGGTGGGGTCTGCAATCTGCTCAGTTTGCCAGTGTGAGAGGAAAACAGCTGGACTAGTGCGAACTTTGCTGTAGATCTGTGAAAGATGAGGAGTGCCACTTTGTTTTTCCACAAAGGAATTAAATGGGGAAAATTATAAATGTATTTATTTTCATTGATGAACACGTTTAAAATTACTGATTTATTTACATTTTACTTAAACTTTAATTATTAGACTTAATATTTTGTATCAAATGCAGTATGATACATTTTTATGTGGCTTTACAATTTAAAAGTCCACATGCATGGATACAGGAATGTTCTTTTTTATATATATATATTTTAACATTTGTAGAATATGCTTTCTGTTTATAGCTTGGTTTAACACATTTTAACATGAATATTTCCTTCAAACTAAGAATAAAAATGTCTGCTGATTCTGTTATGATGCAATAAAAAAATATTTTTAGACTTTTTAAATGACATTGTACTTTTTATAAATAATCAAAGGCTTAAAGTCTAATAAGGGAATCGTTCATATTTAATTTTTGGAATTATAACGTATTTCATAACCGTTTCTTATTCAGAGCAGTCAATAAGGAGAGAATGACTCGATTAAACATTCCTGGGATCATTTATTATTGGATGAAACTGATTCTTTTATTCCATTGCTTAATATCATAATTAATGAAGTAAAAATTTTCATCATTTGAAAGTGTATTCTTTAGGATTTAGAATGTTTCAGGTTATCAGGCAACACCAAATATGTTCTGATTGTGAGTATAATCCTTTTATTTCATCTGTTGCTTTTTGTATAATAAAATTCTCATGTCAGCTTTAAAATGATCTAAAGCCTCTGGTTGAGTGCTTTTAAGAGAAGTCATATTTTTCTCCACCTGAGGTTGCAGCCATCTGGCCACACCGCCATCCACCGCTACTACTGACCTCCCATGAATGATGTCCTTATAGTGATGACCATCTTTAGCCACTCCATCCCTCATTTCTCAGCATGATGAATAGCCTGTCTGACTGATTGATATGGCGAATCCTTGGAGAAATCACACTCACATAAAATGACACGACAGAGCTGTATATCACCTTTCAAAGTTGGATATTGTTGTTGAAAACCATTTTTGATGTGAGTGTATTTCAACATGGCTGGCAATTAATCTCTGTATTATTGTCTTTTCTGTATTATGCTTGGTGTGTTTAAAGCAGTTAAAAAATTATTTAAATGTATGTGTGTGATGCGTACATGCATACATTTTAAATTAGTTTTGTGTGTAATTTTACTACCTCACTTTTACGTTTCATAATATAATATATTTTTAATAATGTTATATTTAACCATTGTTTATTTTAACAGTATTATTTTTTGTATTTTGTGCAATTTAATCATATTTAAAAAAGTAATTGAATGTTTATTTATTTATTTCTTATTTAATATAATTATTTATTTAATTTTATTTATTTATTTGCCTTTTTCATATACAGTATTTATATTAGATTGGGATCAGTAAAATTTTTAGTGAGCGTAAAGAAGCCTCTTATGCACATCAAGGTGGCATTTGTTTGATTTAAAAATACAGAAAAAAACTGTAATATTGTGAAATATTATTGCAATTTAAAATCATGGTTTTCTATTTTAAAATATTTTGAAATATAATTTATTCCTGTGATGCACAGCTGAATTTTCAAAGCTGAATCATGTCTATTGAAGTAGTTCTATATGTTTCACACATAGTATTTTCTATAATTACTGACTCAAGTCCGCTGTAAAGGCTTTACATTTGTTACATGATATAGTAGGTGGGTGGAGAAATGAATGATCTCTCACAGATGATACATAGAGACATTTACACAAACCTTACGTAACTGCCTCTCATCCCATGATGCTTTGCTGCTTCATATGGGAGATTGAATGTGTACTGGCTGGCTTTGGCAGGATGTGTTGTGATGCGTTAGCTGTGTTTGGATAAGACTTTCAATGAGGGGGAACTGAATGAGCTCCGCACCCATTGTCTGGCGCTCAGCAGCAGACCAATGAACAGAGGGTGTCAAGGAGAGGGCATGCAATCGCACTGGTGTGTTTACTGAATGTAAGCCAAGTAAACCCAGCACTGATGGTTGCACTTCAGAGGGTATATGAAGATCAATGTTGGGAGTAGATGGAAATATTTACCACAATCTAGAAATGCAGGACTGAGATTTACCAAATACGCTGATGTTTGACCTCAGCATCACTGATTTGAACACAAGATTGTGTTGTTCTGGTTAAAGGTGCTTCCTGCATGCATTGTTCTATTAATTGCTTTTGGTCAAGGTTAACCGGCAGATAATCCCCTACATATGACGTTTATTAGTTGGACTCTTTATATCACTTGCCCTCTTTATCAGCCAGTTAGCCTTGTTTCAGGGTTGTTTCATCATATTGAAGGTTAAAATTAATGTGAAAGGATGGTTTTTAAGGGGCTATATCAGTCACTTTTTTGATTCCATAGTTGAGTTCAGACCTGTCACAAAGAAGAGCGGACTTTGGAATGTCTTTCTTTCTTTTTCTTTATTCTTTCTTTCTTTCTTTCTTTCTTTCTTTCTTTCTTTCTTTCTTTCTTTCTTTCTTTCTTTCTTCTTTCTTTCTTTGCTTCTTCTCTTTTTCTTTCTTTCTTTCTTTTTCTTTCTTTCGTCAGTTTAAATTCAGTTGTAATCCTGTTATTGTTGTATTATTAATATAGTGTTGTTATTGTGTTATTTAACAACAACAATTGCCAAGGCAAACAAAAACCCTGTAGAATAAAATAAAAATAATAAATAATAATAATAATGAAATACTTAAAATAATAATAATAAAAAAAATAAAATAAAAAAAAAAAAAAAAAAAAAAAAAAAAAAAAAAAAAAAAAAAAAAAAAAAAAAAAAAAAAAAAAAAAAAAAAATAAAAAATAAAAAAATAATAATAAAATTAAAAATTAAAACGAGAACTAAAATTTAAAAAATTTAAAGAATCTAAACTAATATTATTATTATTATAGATTTTTCTGCTTGGACAATATATTTTATTACCTCTTAAGGATCCCAAAGTTAGGAAAGTTGGCTAAAGTTTCATTTCAGACTATGGTTTGCACATTGCAGGATGGAATTACTTTTAAGGCCTTTCTAGTTTTAGGAGGTAATACCAGAACTGGTAATACCAGAGCTGAATAAGTGATTCCCATTGTAGTCTGTAATTGTATTTAAACATCTGTGTGTGTGTGTGTCCATGTCTACAGAGACACTTCAAAAATTCTCCCTCCGGTGCAGGAACAGTGTGCTGTTGTGTGACTCAGCGTTTCCCAGAGGATCAATGCAAACAAGGTTAAGCAGAAAAAATGACTGTCGCTGTTGCTGTTTTTGAAACTGCACACTGTGCGGACCTCTATTCCAAGCCACAACAACTACAAAAAAAACAACCAAAAGTCATTAATGATATGGGGTCTCACTGGAAAATTCCAGAATAAAATATAGGAATGGTTCTATTAAAAATGCCACTTATGGCGCTTTACTTTCCAAAAGATAGAGAATAAGAAAGGGGAAACAAAGCAGTGCTTTGCGGCTGAGCAGTAAATGAAGTATTAGAGCATGTGCTGTGGCTCAGGATACGCTGTGGGCATGGGAACGTACACCAGGATTCAAGAAAAGCGGGGGGAAGGGGAAAAGGAAATAAAAATGGTCCACCACAGAGTCACAGAGCAGCTGCTGAGGGGAGACTCGTGCTCGTCCAGTCATTCAGTATGATCGCATGGAATGCAACCTGGCTCTGCTTTTGGTCCTGTCAAGTTTAGCCGCACTAAAGACGCCTACAGGATATTGATCACATACCATGCAGATTGCTGTCAAAGTGTTGTGAGAACGTAGTGTAACTTGAAGTAGGCTACTTAGTGATAGTCCCCCCCCCCAACAATGATTTTTTTTTTGAACCCCATTATTTTTGTTTATTACATTTTAGTTATTTTGACTACTCTCTTACTTATTTTATTGCTATTTTAATTTATTTATTGGTATTTATAACTGTTAGTTTACGTAATGTACTTAATTGCTTTTTATTCAACTTATTTTTATTATTTCTTTTACTTTTATCCTTTTACGTTATTCTTGTTGACTTATTTTTTTTTCATTTCCTAAATTGGAGTTTATATCTGATTTACGGAATTTTATTCATGTATTAGTCATTTGTCATTTTACTATTTACTTTTATTTACTTATTTTTTTATGTACACATTTATATAGTTTAATTTTTATTAACTTATTTAATTGGATAATATACTTCATTGATTATTTATTTACTTGTTGTTTTATTATTTGCTTAAGAGTGAAACAGGATATTCTGGAATTTCAAGAATAATTCTAGGAATTTCTACAGATGGAAAAATGAAGCAATGTAAATCTGTATGGTTGCATCTAAAATAGTTCATTTAGAAACTTTTCTCCTTTGCTAGATTGGCTTTATTATTTTTGTCATACTTTGGGCAATTATTATCAATATTTGGCTCAGTTTGTTGAAAACAGAGTATTATAATGCCATAGTTTATTGATTTGTCCCATCACTTGTAATATGAACCCATCATCTTCACATTGGTTTTCATAGGCTATGACTGAGAAAGGTTTCAGGACCATAAAACCACATGTGGAATACTGAAAACCATTTTGTTGGGAGCCATGTGGTATTTTGTCATGCATAAAGTTTGCAGGGCATTAAAGATGTAATATTGTTGGTATGATGTCCTAAAATAGAAGCTGTTATTTGATTTTAACAGTGCGGCCCCTGGTCAAGAAAATGATTTATGTTTTTAATGCTCTAATTTTTATGGATCAAGGAATTTGTTGCTGCCAATAACAACCTGCACATTTGAACAGTTTCCCTATCATCCTTTCAAAGGATCAACCAGAGGACTAAAAATGAGTTACATTATTCTTCGTCTTTTTTCAGCACGTTTGGTTCCACATGCACTTCAGCCTCCATCAATCTCCCTGTCAAACTTGATGAGAGCACACCATGTTCTTTTAAATCAATGGTCTGAAATGACCTTGACTTTTTTGTAATTATTTTTTTTTTACACATGACCTCCTTATTAAGAGGCTGGTTCCATTAAACATTTCCTTTGTAAACCAATTAAGAAAATGGATCAGTAGGCCCTGTTGAAAAATAACATAAGGGGGTTATTAAAGTAATTGGGTCAAAATCAAGTTTTCATGTGTTTCTCTCTCTCACTATAGACATAATTCTTCATTCATACTGTAATCGTCTGTGTGTTTTTTTTATGAATGGTATGGTGAGCTGAAAAACTACAGAGTGAGATTGGCTGTCTGGGTAGTGTTGCTTCCAGTCAGGTAGTCTCTTTGGACCAGTTTCTATTGTGAAAGGGAACAGATTTCCTCTGCAGAGAAATTTTTACCTGTATAGCATCAAAAATTGAGCAAGACAATATTAAAGTGCATTTCGGTAGGGTAGTAATTAACATCTTATGTAAGTGGGGGTGTTTGAAAGCATGCAGTGCAAACCTCAAAGTGTCAGCAAAGCACTAGAGGCAAAATTAGACATTAGCTTATAAATTACAATAATGCATTGAGGTCAAGCGCAAAGTGAATGTTAATTTGGTGTAATTCAGTTTTACAAATGCCCTTGATGCAAAGGTAGGAAAAGTGTCAAGGCTATAAATGGATTCAAAGTGATCGTTTCCCCAAAAATAGTAATTTTCATGTTCTTCTTTCTTTTAGGGAACACAAAAGATGATGTTTTGAAGAATGTAGTTGGTTGGTAAACTTGTTGGCTGTTATGTGATGGAGTGAATGGGGGCATGGGATGGTAAGAATCAAAAGGAATATGGAAAAGGACCATAAAAGCATCATAAACCTCTAGATATCTTTGTGTGAGGAACAGTTGAAGTCATTGCTCTCTTAAAATCTTGATACCCCACCCATGTTTTAATGCCTGATTGGTGAATGAATCAATCTTTTGAGTTGGATCTTTTTAATGAATCATTTGAACTAGTTCACACAACCCGTCTGAATTATTCGTTTACAAAGATTATAAGCGAATAAGGACTTACATTTTGGTCAAAGCTATTGGATGATTTAAAGAAAACTTGAAATATAGCGTGCTGGTTGTGTGTGCTTATTTTTGATGGTTTTGTGTCCTTTTTTGAAGTTTTAAACCATCGTTCCCCATTTATAGTCATTCCATGAAAAAGAACTGCATTCTCCAAAACATCTCATTTGTGTTCCAGTCCAAGAAAGAAAGTCATTAATGTTTGAAACGACAACAACAATGTTTGGTAAGTTGACCTAATTTTCATATTTTGGGTGAACTATGAAACTAGCCCACAAAAGTTAAAAAGGAGTGTATTATGTATTCACTCACACGTACACAATTTGTTCTCTCAGCACTTAATGCTGACAAAATGACTTAAATTTAAGTCCAAATTTGTGCCATGTCTATCTTCTGAGAATATAGATGTCCTGTTTGGTATGCTGGACTGGCAGCTTTCTGAAGATCCTGATTGCCCACTGTGACGGTGGTCCCTGAGGCAGGTAACTGAAGTGTTCACTGCCTGGAGCTGAGACGCATAGTAACATCTGGCTCTGAACAGCCGTGCGAATGGGCATTGCCAGGACAGAGAGACATACACCCCGGCTTTGTCAGGTGTTTGTACTAGGACGGAAAGCTGATGAAAGCAGTTTCAGAACAAGTTCAAGTTAATAATTCTTCCTCTACAACTCAGTTGATGGCAACTTTTTGCAGTTTGCAATGTGATCAAACACACCATTTGCTCTGACTTATTAATGTGTTTGTTAGTTCTTCAGATGCTTTAAATTAAGGAAAAGGTCATGCTTAATTTAAATGGAATGCTGAATTAAATTACGAAAGGCAAGACACAAACAAACAATGAGAGGCTTTTCAGTGTTTTGGGTACCTTGAGTGCAGCTCAAGTGGTTTGCATTTAGCAAAATTTCCATCTATCCAGTTCTGGCCTTGCACAAGTCTTTTCTCTTGCCCAAACAGGTTGGATCCTCAAGTTAAGAGTCATATTGTGAGGAATCAACATTGACTTGATATTTTCAGATTAAAGAGCTTGATGAATGCATTAACACACAAACATCCACAGTGACACCTGTTGAGTGATGATAAACTTGGCCCATTCATGGTGAGATGTGCTGTTCCCAATGTTGGAATGAGTGTCTGAAGTTTATTTTTAACAAGGTACCTTATCAGTTCTGTCTATTATTTTTCTTTGAGTATTTTTTGTGTCAGTATCAGAGAAGAATGACACCGAGCTTTCCTGCCTGACTCTCGAGGGCATGAATTATTCAGCACACAATGTCAAACAATAACTGAAGATTCTTCTGTGACTTAACTAGTGAGAAAATGGAGTGGAGGAAGCTATCAGCTTAGGAAATGTTTTTATTTATTTTTTTTATGGTAAAATATCTGATATTTGCACTCAACCTTTAAGCCACTTTATCTGCGGCATGTAATGGAACAGAGCTAAGCACTTCCCGCAGTGAGGGATGATGATGTTCTCTGAATTACATTTGCCAATTTTGTGCGTTCTGATGTCTCAGAATTAAACTTTTTGAAAAGAAACATGGACGGCCCCGAGGGACCATATGCATGTAAAAATCTTTTGTTCTCACCTTTGACTGACTGCATGCGTTCAAAATGACTTTTGCAAAACTGTTTTTAACTTGAATTTTTTTCTTCTGTTTAGTTTACTTTTGCAGTAAGTCAAACTCTTTTATACATATATATACACACTACTGTTCAAAATGTTGGGGTCAGTAAGATTTATTTTGAAATAAATGAATACTTTTATTCAGCAAGGACATGTTAAATTAATCAAAAGTGACAGTGAAACATTTTTTAATGTTACAAAAGGTTTCTATTTCAAATACATGCTGTTCTTTTGCAATTTTTCAAAGAATCCTAAACACACACACACACACAATACACCCCCCCACCCACAGCGAGAGACAGAGTTTCCATAATAATATTAAGATATTAATTTTCAAGATGGATAAGAAGAATTGTTTTGATCACCAAATCAACATGAACAGAATGAGAGGCAATATGTATACACTAGGGCTGTCAAATTTATTTTTTCTTCGAATTTCGAATATTCGTCGAATTTAAAATAAAAATCCACATTCGAATGCAAAAACAAAAAGTTCCGCCCTGTGTTTAAGTAGGCATTACATAATGATGCTGTTTTGTTTATAGTTTTTAAGCAACTTAATTATAATTGGTTTATAACCATTATTTTAAACATTATGCACTTTTTTCGCAGATAGTCATGTTATTTTATGCTTTGAATGATGCGCCCTCTTGTGGCTTCAGGAGAGAAACCAAAAGCTTTTCTTCACCCCAACTGAAATTATGCATTTTAAATTCTAAAATAATTTGAATTTTGATCATATTTAAGAACAAAAATTTGAATTTAGTTTTTCAGCCATTTTGACAGCTTAGTATTCCAAACACCTATATCTATTATACTGTGGTTTCTACTAATACCCATAATAATACTAACCAGTATTCTTGTTTTTTATTATTATCATCATCATTATTATTAATAGTAATTATTATTATTAATATGTATTGTTGTTGTTTGTTTCCTTTTTGTTTAATTACAGCCTCATCACTCCAATTCTCAACCCCCGGAAGCCATGCTTTTACAACAATGATAGAGAAATCTCATCTGATCTCATTTTAGATTCTTTTATTAGATTCATGCAGGTGCTTCGTGAATTGGGGAACAAATAACTGACTACAACTAGGTCAGTCATACTCTAGTGCCTTTTATTAGCAAATAACACAGACTGTAGTGCTGATTTTGGACAAACTTCTGGAGAATTTATGAGCAGACAACATTTATAATAGTTCTTTTATTTCTGCCTCGCTTCTCCCCCTCCCTCCCTCCCCTTCCCTTCCTTCCTTCCTTCCTTTCTTTCAAAATTGTGATGCTTGCTTACCTGTTAATGAAGAGAGAAGGTAATGGCGATCTGCGCTGCACCATGGACACCAGACAAGATATTACTCAGTCCTATGGCTATGTGTGTTTAGTTTAAAGATTCCTTGCCATGCAGCAGATTCTTTTCATCCAAAGCATTTTAGTATCCTGATTGCAGTTAGCGTCCCCCTGGAGAAGGCGGCCGAGGACACAGTGTTGATTGTGATGGCAGTAATAGAGCCTGCAATGTCTCTGTTAGCAGTCCATATTATTAACCATAAAGCCTTATGTTTTCATTTTTTCTTTAACCTGATGTGTTTGCTTTCACTGGTCGGCCTGTATGTCCAGCCCCACAAAAGATCACATTCAGAAATTGGATTTAACCTTTTTACTTCTTTATATATTGTCTTCATAAAGGTCCCCTTTCAGCAAACCTCTCCAGTCTGCTCTTATGTTTTCATTGCAATTTTTTTTAGTGAGGGTCAAAGCTGATCTCATGTCTTTTAGCAAAAAATGTTTCTACACGATCAGGGTTGCCAATCTCTCTTGTGTATGAACGCAGAGGCAGTGTGCTTTTAGTTGAGGTGAACATGGAGACTGCATTAATGGTTTTCTTAGTATGTCCCAAATTCACCTGTCCACCTTGATTGCATTAGATTATCTGTTTGTTTTTTATATTGGCAATGGCAATATGATTGTGCTGTTATTTTTTGGAAAAGAAGTCTCTTATTCTCATATGCTCAACAAGATTGAATTATTTAATTGAACTATTGTAAAACACTAATAAATAGAAACTTCAAAAGAACAACATTTATAAAGTGTTTTTGTAAAAAAAAAACTAACTTTTGATCAATTTAATACATCCATGCTGCATGAATAAAAGTAATAATTTCTTTCAAAAGGGTAAAAAAACAACAACAACTTGGCCCTGAACTTTTGAAGAGTAGTGTGTGTGTGTGTGTATATTTTATTATATATTTCTAGATATAGATTTCTTTATTATATTTCGTATATATATATACACTTTACTTAATAATAATGTTGCCAGAGATCAATTAATGTACACATTAAGCATATTCAAAGGTGCATTATAAATCATACCCTGCATTCATTTGCACCATCGTATTTTCCCATTAATTCTTAAAAACTTGTTCCTTAAGTTGGATTCTTTAAGTAGTTATGTAAGAGTTTCCAGTTTTGTAATATCTGCACATCGATCTTTGGTAGGTAGATCCTCCTGGTACCACTTATGATTTATAGCCTTTTTTTCCCACTTTTTTTCCCCCAATAATGTTTTAAACCGATATCAGCACTTGCTATTTATTTTGCAATATCTCATGAGGAAAAAAAGCAAGAAAGGCATTCAGAGAGTAAAAACATGACTAATAATAAACCTTACATTCTCACAGAAAGTATTTATCTTTGAACATTGCCAAAATATGTATTCATAATTTCTCCAGGACAGCTACGCAGTACCTACAAAACTTTTTCTCTCGAGGTAATAACAACTTTTCCATGCTTGTTCTTATTGGTATCAATTTAAACCTTGCAGTTTAGTTTGCAAACATTCAAAGAGTTGTTTGAGTTTATAGTCGACAACCTTCACTTTGTGCTTTCACTCAGAAGTCTCTCATCTGTAGCAGAGTTACAAAGCTGAATCCAAGTTATATCAATCCTGTTCTCCATGTCTGGAGCTGCAGGGCCCATTTCTCCTAATCTCGGTTCTAAATTTGGAGAGAGTGCAGGATGATGTGCCTCTATCAGGGTGAGTCAGAGAGGTTTGATCATGAGATATAATGGCATGTGTATCACAGTGAGTGCTCTTGGAGACATCAGTAAAACTCTTTGCTCCAATCGTTTTTTTAAGTGCGTTCCATGCATGTTGCTTAATTTGTAAGTTACGTGAGCTGTGTTTCCGATCTCTGTACATTCTTGGCCACATGTGCTATCTCCAGCGAGGGAGTCAGCGTATTGACACGGAACCCCCCCTAAGAGCATGTGTCGGATGACCAGGCTTGATTTAGACAGGGTGTGGAAGTACAACTGGCCGATTCCCTAGTGGTTCCTATGATTCGAGCACTGTTTTTCCTGGCCTCTCATTGACCCTCTGCATGGATGTATCTTCAAGGGCAGGAACTCTACATGTGATCTGGGGGTCAGTGTTGACTCAGGCTGGATTGGGTCTTTGACCGTAATCATATTTGGCTGTGGGTGTGCTCAGCTGTTAGGGATGCGTGAGATTCTTAGGGCTTTATTCACTGGAGATGATATGATCATAGGATTGATGACCAACACCTCAGATTTGAAGGCCAAAGATGACTATAGTGCATTTGCATGTACTCAAAGCTCTAGTAAAAGCCTCATTCTGAGTTTACATCTAGGAACACAATAAATGTGGCAGATGTTTGGTTGTGTTTAACCTCAATAACTTTTCCTCATCAGAATGCAGAGTCACTTAGCCTTGTGCTTATATGCGATATAGCAGATTTCTCTGAGCAGACGTTACAGTGTTCATAGTTTCCTTGTAGTGAGTGCCATCTAGTGATGACAAGCTTGCTGTATCTTTTCGGGATCTTATATACAATCCCACAAAGAAGCATTCAGCTTTGAGTGGACGTTTCAGTGTAGAACCTAAGAAAATGTGTTTTTAATTATGTAAAAGCATTACTTTGAGTTTAAACAGTGAAATTGTAAAAAATGCAGTGAAGCTGTTACTTTTGTAAGTGATTAGGCTTATAGTTTTTGCCTAATGAACCTTAAAATAGCAGAATAATCCCATAGAATGTGATTTATGAAGGGACAAGGCATATCTAGGGCATATCACTTGTGCCAATAAGCAAACACCAAAAAAAAAAAAAAACATTGCAACTGGCAAAGCACGCTATGGCACTCCCTCACTGCCTGCTGTGGCGGTTTTGCACAGGAAGAGTATCATTTACAAAATGTGTCAATCTGATTAGTTATGATGAAAATGATCCAGTTGTTCAAAAAATGTCAAACCCGTACATGGAAAGTGGTCTTGATAGGGGCGAAAGATGATTTAAGGAAGAACTCTGTTATCTATGTTTGGTTTTTGTTGTCTCTGTGGCTTAATGGTGAGCTTAGAATCCAATAAGCGTTGTAAGGAACTGCCATGCTTTAATTTACGTTTTTAAATCATGGTTTTAGGATGTGTGATGTCTAGTAAAGATTAATCTAGCAGGAACCTCGCAGCTTGGCAAAATCAATACCGCTAATGAATCGGTCGGCAGCTTGCTGTCAGTGTGGCGAAGAAGGTTTTTCGCAAGGATTGGAAATCAGAGGAGCCATTTGCTATTTGTGGCAGCGGCAAGGAATCATGAGCCAGTTATTCAATATAATATTCCCTGGCAAAGGTGGGCATCCCTGACTCAAAGCAATGCGGATTGTATCGATACACGGAAGACAAAAAATTATCCTTATTATTAGACGATCATGAGTGATTCTGATTCATCACTAGCGGGCAGCATACCAGTTGCGTGTCAATAGCTGTGCTCAGGCTAATTGCACTAGATGCTCATAAGGTTACCATGGCAAGTCACTAACTAAATGCTAAGCATTGCATACCCTATTTGGCCTCCAATCTAACATTGTTTAACAAGTGTTTCACTTGCAAGGTCTTTTTCATTATACTCAGAACAGGACATACAGGACAGTGTAAGCCAATCGACTTAGGACCAAATGATGCGTGGGTCAGGCGATCCATTCATTTAAATGCCTTAACGGAATAGTTTACCAAACTAAACCCAAAATTGCTGACAATTTACTACCCTCGACTACTCAAGATCTAGCTGAGTGTTTCTTCATGGACGCAGTTTTGGAGAAATTTAGTTTTACATCACTTGCTCACCAATGGATCTTGTTTAGTGAATGGGTGCCGTCAGAATGAGGCTCCAAACAGCTGATAAAAACACACAATAATCCACAAGTAATCCACACAACTCCAGTCCATCAATTAATGTCTGTGTGATTGTAAGGAACAAATCCATCATTGAAATGTTTTAAGCTTCAAACCGTTGCTTCTAGCTAAAATACGAGTCCATAATCCATAATAACACTCCAGTGAAAAAGTCCATCCCCGGTGGTTGTCCTCTCACATCAAAATCAACTGACATATTTGTTGGAAACAACAGTCTGACTTTAAAAACGTAATAATGATTGGTTTGTTTATTGCAAACATGCAGCTTTTCATGTCATAAGATGTTAATTGATGGACTGGAACTGTGACAGTTACTTGTGGATTATAGTGACGTTTTTATCAGCTGTTTGAACTATCACTCCGACGGCACCCATTCACTGCAGAGGATCAACTGCTGAGTAAGTGATGTAATGCTACATTTCTCCAATGTTTTTGATGAAGAAACAAACTCATCTACATTGTGGATGACCCAAAGGTGAGTACGTTTTCAGTAAATTTTCATTTTTAGGTGAACTATTCCTTTAAAACAAAAAAGGGTTTGAAACAGCTGGCCGTTGTCGTAGTCTCAGCATCTGGTCTCCATGTGATAGCTAGATTGAATGTGTGCGAATGCGACTTGTGATCGTAGCTCCCATAGCGAGCAGTATGTGTGTGTGCATCTGAGTAAGAGTAACAGAATCCCAACGTGATGCGCCGGGATGCTTTAACGGAGTAAATATAGCCACAGCAGGCAGGGCGAGAGGCCCTCATTGCCCCTGACTCTCATTCTCGAGGAGTGAGAGTGGAAATCGCCACTCTTACAGTATTAATCGCCCATCTCCACATACTTTGAGGCAGGATGTATCGTGTTATGGAGCATCCGTGCGATTTCGAGCCTGATTTCCCTTATCATTAATAAATGCATTGAATCAGTGTGGTCATCTTAGCTTTTTAGGTAGGTCCACACATCACCTTGGCAAAATCAGGATGCGGCTCTGCTTTTTTATGGCTTTGCATTGGTTAATTAAATCCGGCTGCTCCTAAATTGGTCCTGAATTAAGGCCACCCAGCGTCTCCAGGCTGCATTATCTCAACCAGCAGGTCAAGGCACGTGACTGACTGCATACAGCCTGGAAGGATTGATTGGCGAGCTGCAGGTCATAGCTATGTTGATGATGCCACGGTAAGTCTATTATTATCAATGCTAGCCAGATCACCATTCCTTTTATGGACTCATTAAATGTGTTGAGTCGTTATGGTCGTACATCAAGGTGACTCAGGGGAAGGGTCATATTTTTTCACGTGCAAAGATTCATAGTCAAATATCTGCTGATGCTAGGCAGGATTTTTTACTTTTTGAGGCTTGGTCTTTGTAAGTATGTTTGTTGAAGAGTTACAGCACGTGTGGATCCGTTTATCAAACTCTGTTGACAAAAATCTTACTATTCAAAAAATTTTTTACTGGTAGTGTATATTTTTAAAAATGATAATTTATTCTTGTAATAGCAAAGCTGAATTTTCAGCAACCATTACTCTAGTCTTCAGTGTCACATGATTCTTCAGTAATAATTCTAATATGCTGATTTGCTGGTCAAGAAACGTTTCTTATCAAAGTTGTGGTGCTTAATATTTTTGTTGAAGCCATGAAATAGAAATCTTTCGTAACATAAATGCCTTTACTGTCACTTTTCAAATTTAATGTGTCTTGCTGAAAAAATGTTCATTAGTAACCAGAGTAGGCAGAATCTAGGTATTGTTGATCAGTTTGGTAAGGTCAGTTGCATGGCTCTTTCCCACATGTAGGTTTTTCCTGTGGTCTAATTCTGTGGTAGGGGTTTCTTAGAGCACTGGGTCTCGGTATGTTCACAGGGAGCAGGCGAATTTGCCTTATCATTTGCTTCTCAGCATGAAGGTAACTGCATAACTGAGATCGAGTTGCATGTAATACCAGTCTTTGAAATGATGAAAGACACCCATAAAGTTGGAATCTTGTTGTCACAGAAATCCGTCACACAGTTGGCTGGGGCCTGATTAATACCCTTGTGAAAATTCTTCTCAACATGACTGGGGTTCGTTTCTGCAAACTGAGCATGCCATTTTAAACTGAATCAAGAATTCCTCTATAAGCACTCGGGGCGTTTATCGCCTTCCTTGGTTTCCTATGGCCAATGATACACTACCTGATTATGATCTCCTCGCGTTTTAAGCTTTAAAGTCCTCAGCAGCATGGAAACATCTAGTACTGTTCTCCGTCCAGAGTAGTCATAAATATGCAGCAGTATGTTCTTCTATTCAGAAGGTCTGTTAGGACTCATTAAGGCTGGCCCGTGGCCATTGTAAGGCCATTTTGGACCAATTGCTTGGGAATCTTGAAGAGGAAGGGGACACTAAACATGTCCATGGCTCTGGATATTGGTAAGGTTTTGTTGAAAATGACTAGTGGTAGTCGTGAAGATTTATTTTTCTAATTTTTTTTTTTGAAAAGGAAAAATATGAACAAATCAATCATTTTTGGCATTGTTTTTCAGCAAAAGTGAATTTCTAACTATTTTTCATAACCTATGGATATGAGGGTTGTATTCGCCCCCTAGTGGCAGTTGTAATGAACTTTCAATTTGATAATGGACCACGTTTTTGCAAAGAGCCTAACAATCAGAGCATTTACTGTCTTGTGACCAATTAGTCTATGACCAATTTTTATTGCAGATTTCTTTTTACCATTAATTCTACAATTTAAGGACAAACATTTTCGTTATAATTAGTTCCAATCTGACATTGGTCGTGAGCATTGAAACTAAACTAAACTATATAGATACATAAAGAGAAAATATATTGTAATATATTCTATTCATAGTACAGTGTGTGTGTTTTATATCTATTATCTATACTGTTATATTATTTATATTATCGAACTATCTATCCTATGTTTAATATATTTCTGACCAGGCTAGCAGTAAACAATATTTATTGTTGATTTTGATTATTTTTGTTCTTTCTGGGTAGCTCTTTTGGCAGTCACAGCTATCAGTGACTGTTTTGCAGTTTTTAGTTAAATGATAAAAGCTTTAATTAATTAAATAGCAGAGCTCGGAGTAGCCCCACTTTCATTGCACTCCATTATAATGCAATGAAAGGCAGTAATTAAGGCTCTGCTTGTCTTGGCTTTTAAAGTGTCTTGGTTTCTAAGGTTGAGGATCTAGGCTGACAGCCTGAAGATAGCAGGTATAATCCTTGGGAAGAGAGATCCGTGAACTAAAGAGCTACCTGCATCCTCTATCATGATTGTGCCTTTGAGCAAAGAAGCACTTAAACCCAGGCTCCTTGAGGTGACCTATCCCTGCAATGTACTGCAAGTCACTTTGGGTAAAAGCATCTGCAAAGTAACTGGGAACTAGCAGAAATCTGTAGCAAACACTGTGACTTTTACGTTCCAATCTGCGACAGAAGCACAGGTAGTCTGGCCTGGTTGAGATGAGGACAAAAAGGGCTCATAACTTCTCTTGAGAGTTTTGTGAATTCCACCACAGTTCAATGTTTGATTTAGTCCAGAATATAAACTAAAGTGCTATGCTTGAAGTGTTTTTAAAGAAAAAGATCACCCAAAAAAATATAGTTTTGTACTGTGATTGAAAAATGCCAGAAATAATTATGATTAAAAAAAAAAAATCCAGGTTGCAGTGCTTGGGTTTCTGGGTATACACAATGTGGTCAAATGTAAAATGCATAAATAATATTTATGAGTTCTTGCATTTAAATAATACTTAAATAATAAATTGTTTCTTCGTTATTTTACAGGACAATATTGACAATAGGAATATTTCTTATTTGGTTTAATATTTTATCTTAGTGATAATAATAATAATGAATTGTCTTAAATATTGGCACGGTTTGAATAAATGTTTCTGATAAAAATGCTGATAAAAAAAACGGTTTGCAGTGCGTGTTTGTAGGGCTACACTGTGGTCAAAATAATATTTTAGTTATAATCATAATACTAATAATAATAATAGAATAATAATAAATTGCTCTTCAATATTTTTTACAGTGAGATGTTCAATCGCTAATCATTCTTTAGTTAATAATAAGAATAATAATGACTAACTAAGAATTGTGACTTGTGCAATATTGCCACTGCAAACTACATGAGTATTTAAAATAATAGCATCACAAACAACAACAACTAATCAAATACTAAACAAAATAATACTTCGTAAATACTTATTTTTACAGTAAACATCACTCTCTACCATAGTAATTCTATTTGTTTAATTTGAGTTAATAATAATGATAATAATGTTTTTAAATATTATTTACAGTGAAATGTTCAATAGTAATTGTATTTATTTAATCTTTTATTAGTTAATAATAATAATAATAATCATAATAAAATAATAAGAATAATAACCAACAATTAAATCGAAATGTTACTGGGGAATTTTCACTGTAAACTAATATTGCATCCAATAATAAATAAATAAATACATAAGAATCATTGTTGGAATATTTCACTGTAAAAAAAGTATGTAAGAATAAAAAAAAAATTATTTAAGAATTTGATTAATTTTGATATGATTGGATAAAAAATTATTAATTTGATTAATTGTGCAGCTTTATGTGTGGTTTGACTGTTTAAAGTGTACACGTTAGTAGTATGTAGAACTTGGTGGTGTTGCTGACCTGTGATGACCTTTATTCTCTTTCTGTTAATGCAGCTCTTCACCTCTGTTCCTTTAGCATCTCCACCCATAAGAGTCTAGATGGGTATTCACTTTCTCTCTCTGATGCCCAGGCCGAAGGTTTGTGCTGTTTATGGCCATCTCACTCCCTGACAACAGCCCTGTATTCCTTCAGAGACTCCCTGGGTGGCGACTCTACTTAACAGTACATTTCTCATCTAATCTTTATGCTCAGCAGGGGATGTGAGAGTATGTCAGAGGCTGTTGTCGTGAATCACTTTGACTGTGTGTATGTGTAATGATTGCGGTCACAACCCATCATCCCGGTTTTCCACCTCTGGTGTAGCTGCTATCTGTCTGTCACTTACATCTTCTCAGATAAGCCTATTCATTATCCATTTCATCTCAAGTTCAAGCATCCATTGAAGAGATTGGGAGTTTTGTATATTTTATGATTATTCAGACATGCTGATTCAATTTGTCTTTCCGCTTTCTGCAAGGTGCCGTCTCGCTCCTGGCCTCTTTTGATCAGAACTCATGTTCTCTGCTCTGAAAAGTCCATTACTTGGGCTTTTTGTAGGATGGTAATATACTGCAAATCCAGCAGAGGAACATTTCAGCAAGATTGACGGTCTTCTTTACGTACTTTGCTCATTTCATTCACTTGCTCACTTTTCCTTAATGGTGTCCCGGTCTGTCACTATAACACCAGAAAGCTTGCAGGACTTATGGGTAATGCAGACGTGAATCGATGATGAAAGCATAGTCAAGATTAAGTGTGAATCCTGCAGTTGCAAGATGGGAAAAACATTGAACCTTGACTTTCTTACCTGCTGTGTTGGATTGGGGTTCTTCTAAATGTTTTGCTTCTCCTGACAGATGCAGTCTTTGCTTCTCTCTACAACTCAGACACATTTTGGTCACTAGGACAGACATTTAAAGCACAAGTTGTAGTGCATCTATAAGAGTGTGAACACTGGCAGGATGTGAAGTTAGAGCTGTGATACTGCTAAATATTATGGCATGTTGCTTGGGAAAGGCCAGTCACACCCATTCTGAATTAATGGGGAGAGTTAAAAAAGGCAGAGTGATGCAAATCATTAACAGTTGCCCATCAGCCATTGCACTTTTCCACATGCCTCCTTCATAGGTGTGTCTGAGATATTTATTCTATCATATTTTTGCTTTGGTTTTGAAAAATGTTGGTTAAATTTGGTTGGTTACGATTAGGGCTGCACGATAAATCGCATGCGATATTTAATGCGCATCTTGTCAGAAAGCCGGTTCTGGAATCAGCGGTAAATCTCCATCACCTGAAGCTTTCACATTGAGCAGCATTAACTACACAGAGCCGCTGTTCATTGACGAGCTTCGCAAAAAATCGATTTAGCGCTGATTACAGAACCGGCTTTACTGATAAGATGCGCGTTAAATATCGCATGCGATTTATCGTGCAGCCCTAGTTACGATATACTAAAAGTTTGGAGTCAATAATATTTATCGAATAAATTAATGTTTTTATTCAGGCATAATTTTGTTTTACACTACAAATATTTGTCTGTCTTTATCAATATTAAAGTTTTTACTGTACATTTTATCAAATAAATGCAACCATAAAAGACTACTTTAGTGAAAGAAAAAAAATATGCAAAATCTTTATCTCAGTTGTGTTGAGACCATTGAAGTAGAGCTTCTGCCCTTTTTGTCTTATTGTTTACATCTATAATTGAGACTACACAGAGAAGTGAGTGGTAATTTGAGTTATTGACTTAATGTATCTTAATGAGAAATTGACTTAACTATTGACTTAATGTAAATATTGAACTTTATTATTTAATGTCTTTTGGTTGGGTTTAGTAGGAAGGTGGGTGCCATTTTGTTTTGTATTGCTGCTTTTCTCCTGTTTGTTAGTTTAGGGAGTTAGTTTAGCTTGCTGTATTTTGTTTTCTTTTCTTTGTATCATAGCTAATGGTTATAAAATAAAAAAAACAAAAAAAAAAAAAAAAAAAAAAAAAAAATAAAACTTAGTTTGTTATGTTTATTACAAACCCGATTCCAAAAAATTTGGGACACTGTACAAATTGTGAATAAAAACAGAATGCAATGATGTGGAAGTTTGAAATTTCAATATTTTATTCAGAATACAACATAGATGACATATCAAATGTTTAAACTGAGAAAATGTATAATTTTAAGGGAAAAATAAGTTGATTTTAAAGTTCATGGCATCAACACATCTCAAAAAAAGTTGGGACAAGGCCATGTTTACCAGTGTGGCAATCCCTTTCTTTCATAACAGTCTGAAGTCTGGGGACTGAGGGAAAGTGGTCATTAGGAATAGGAATGTTGTCCCATTTTTGTCTAATACAGGCTTCTAGTTGCTCAACTGTCTTAGGTCTTCTTTGTCGCATCTTCCTCTTTATGATGCGCCAAATGATGCGCCAAAAGATCTGGACTGCAGGCTGGCCATTTCAGTACCTGTATCCTTCTTCTACGCAGCCATGATGTTGTAATTAATGCAGTATGTGGTCTGGCATTGTCATGTTGGAAAATGCAAGGTCTTCCCTGAAAGAGACAACGTCTGGATGGGAGCGTATGTTGTTCTAGAACATGGATATACCTTTCAGCATTGATGGTGCCTTTCCAGAGGTATAAGCTGCCCATGCCACACGCACTCAAGCAACACCATACCATCAGAGATGCAGGCTTCTAAACTGAGCACTGATAACAACTTGGGTTTTCCTTGTCCTCTTTAGTCCGGATGACATGGCGTACCAGTTTCCAAAATAACTCAAATTTTGTTCTGCGCTTCTGGATCATGTTTAGATATGGCTTCTTTTTTGACCTTTAGAGTTTTAGCCGGCAACGGCGAATGTCACAGTGGATTGTGTTCACCGACAAGGTTTTCTGGAAGTATCCCTTAGCCCATGTTGTAATTTCCATTACAGTAGCATTCCTGTATGTGATGCAGTGCCGTCTAAGGGCCCGAAGATCACGGGCATCCAGTGCATAATATCATCCAAAGATTCTCTGAATCTTTGGATGATATTATGCACTGTAGATGATGATAACTTCAAACTCTTTGCAATTTTTCTCTGAGAAACTCCTTTGATATTGCTCCACTATTTTTCGCCGAAGCATTGGGGGAATTGTTGATCCTCTGCCCATCTTGACTTCTGAAAGACACTGCCACTCTGAGAGGCTCTTTTTATACCCAATCATGTTGCCAATTGACATAATAAGTTGCAAATTGGTCCTCCAGCTGTTCCTTATATGTACATTTAACTTTTCCGGCCTCTTATTGCTACCTGTCCCAACTTTTTTGGAATGTGTAGCTCTCATGAAATCCAAAATGAGCCAATATTTGGCATGACATTTCAAAATGTCTCACTTTCAACATTTGATATGTTATCTATATTCTATTGTGAATAAAATATAAGTTTATGAGAGTTGTAAATTATTCCATTCCTTTTTTAACTCACAATTTGTACAGTGTCCCAACATTTTCGGAATTGGGTTTGTATTTTGGCCTTCTGAAATTGATACCCTTTTGTTATTCCTTTTTGTTTTCTGAATTGTAATATTACAAACAATGTAACATTACGCCACATTTACCTCAGGAAAGCCATTTAAGTGTGCTAGGGAAAAATGAACCCTAAAAAGAAACATTTAGTTAAATATATGAAATATATTATTTAGGGCTGCACGATTTATCGTTTCATCGTTATGATCGTTATATTTATACTGATTGTTTTCTTTGTTCACACACAGACACTGTGTCTACAACGGACGCGACAGCTGTACAGAGATACCCATTTTAAATACATTTAGTAGCAGATCTACTGCACACGATTTTCTGTGCTGGAAATCCATTTATCCTTTGTTGAAACTTGCACGTCGTCGAGGAGAGCGCAGGTCACAGTCACTTAGCAATGGCAGACGCCACGAAAGCGCGAGCTCCCGAGCACTTTGGAAAGAAGGAGAAAGCGGCACGACTGGCGTTTTCCCACGCGACATGTGAACGGCCCCAAAGTCTGTCTACACTGGACGCGACAAAGGCCCCCCCCCGTTGCCCAACACTTTGAATTTGGGTCCGACACTTCATAAAGAGAATGCGGCATCAGTTTACTGTCGGGGATTTGTCGTGCTGGGCTGAGACACATCCAGTGTAGGCCGCATCACCGATTTATAATGGGTTCTATAGTATTTTGTCACGTCTCGTGCAGATGCATGTGAACACTGAATTCTGTTTACTTCTGCGTCTGTTTGTGTCTGAAATACTGTGCTCTGCAAGTATCCTTGTAAACGCAGTTGCTTATGGCTTAGGTGAAGGGAAACCATTGAGAAAGAAAATGGATGTGTAACAGTAGCTTATATTGGTTTACAGCAGTTTAATGTTCCTGAGGCTTTCTGTGTTAAGAATGTTAATCAAACAACAAAACACAAAGAAAAATCACTTTTGTAGCTTTAACACAAATTTATTAGATTTAATTTATACAGGGAAGACTATGCAATGCTATTTTACATCTGATTATTCAGTTTCTGTACCTGAATACTGTTAAACTTACCTGAAAAATATAAAGCACTGCTTATTTCATTTGTATCTTTGTTCGGTTATATTTATCTATGCTTGTAATTTGTTATTTCCGATGTGATTATGCTACAACAAAATCACCCCAATCAATTTTGTTCCAGCTAAACTATTCAAGTTCATGTGGGGATTTTTTTTCATATCGCACGATATATAGCAGGAAAAATACAATATTGCAATGTGGCGTTTTTGCCGAATATCGTTCAGACTATATTATTATATGTTGGATTTAATGTTGTATATTAATATCTGTGTGCACAATCTGTCATGAAAAATTTTGTACCGGTTGAAGGTTTATATTTCACAATGACATGGAGTAGAAGCATATTTCTATTTATGTTGATATAAAGATTATAAAAAAAAACGTTTTTTCTTTTTCAGGTATTTGAAATCACACTACAACTGGGTTAAAAGATATTTCCTTTACTGATGTGGTTGACAAATTTCTGTCGACCAACTTCAATGTTCAGGCCGTTTTATGCCAGACCAGGCTGTCCAGGAATTGAGCAAAGCAGTTATGGGGTCTGCCCCAGGACCTGTCCTGGCCTAGCCCTGTGGTGTGGTGTCTCAAGAGAGAGAGATTTCATGGATGCAATAACTCATGAGGAACTGCCTCTGGCCAAGTCTTAAATACAGGTTGCATAAAGTCATTGAGGGATAAAGGGAACAGGGAGGTCGCTGGACTGTATTCGGTATCTCCGTGTGTGTGTGTGTGTGTGTGTGGGTGGGTTGTGTGTGTGTGTGTGTGTGTAAAAATAAAAGGAAAATGGAAAACTTTTAGTATGGAACCCAGTGTATAGTTTTGCACCTGCTTATTGTGAGCATGCAAGCAAGCATCAATCTCACAGTTCATCAAGTCAGCCCTAAGCATATCTCCTTATCCCACAGAAAGCAACTATTCCTTTATTTTATGCAAGACCCCATACTTTAAAAATGACAATGGAACGATTGGCTTCTTAAAATTGAGCATTAAGAGGCATATTACTTCTTTAGTTGCCAAATTATATAATTGCTCGATAAAGATTGATTTTCAGAAGGACTGTAGTTCATTGAGTTCAGTGTGTTTACCTTTGAGCAGCAGTCATTGCTGGATAGTTCACTCAAAAATTTACTAGGACTGTTTTTCCCAATTTAATAACTTTATTTTAATAAACAGATATTCATTCTTAAATCATAGGATCAATCTTTTAGTTACACTGGTTTCAGTTGATGCATGAATAAAACATCACTAAACATTATTTGTAGTGCACACCTCCCATCCAATAATCGCATAATAAAAAACAAGTCTCTATTTTACCATGAAATTCAAACAATGCAGTTTTGGCGCTTTTTATTCTGACGTGACAGATCACTGTAGTCGCCTCAGTTCAAGAGGCAGTTTATGTATGTTTTATTTAATCTGTATTTGAATAAATCTGTCATGAAAAGTTATGTTAGGTTTAAATGTTTAAATTTCAACTATAAACTGGACATTATAACATTAGCCTTATGTGCAATTAAAATTGTTTATATACAAGTAAGTTTATTTAAATGTTAATGATTATATCTAAAAATAAAAAGTAATTGAATTGAATAATTTTAAATCAATGGCTGTCTATGGCTGTTGTTGACGTTATAGTATTGTACCAAGTGAGAGGGTTCTATGTATAGTTTTTTTCCTTTAGAAAATTTGATGTGAATCTGAAGTATTTCCACATGAACTGATAGTGAACTTAATAAATTTGTGAAATGTTTGTATTTGTCTCAAATGTTTATGGTTAGTTTCTGCATTTTAGTCCCTGTCTGGAGCTTCGTCTTATACCTTTGTTTCTGTTATCTAAGCGCGATCTGTCTCTGGATCCATTATGCTTTCTTCATTTACAGTGCTGCAGGGTTGTTTTATGACATCCCATGCATCTACCTGAGCTCTGTGTATTAATACTTGTGCCTGCTTAGCCTCTCTGCAGTGCACTGCCCAAACAACACATAGTGCTCAGCCGCTGAGGAGACTCTTAAAAACTCCAGCAGATCTCTATACTGGGGGAGTGCCTTTAATTCATCCTGGAAAAGTTGTCCCTTGAGAACAGGTAGCTGTATCAGCCACATGGAGCTTAAGGTGCCAGAGGTCATTACTAGCTGCTTTATTGTCCACAGCAGTCTGTGAAGGGACTTGTGGCGTGTGCTGCAAAATCAAGGTTATGGCCAGGGGTCAGATGACATGGGCTGCTCCCATGTGGCTCCACAGGGCAACTAATGAACTGTCGGAGGTAGTGAAATGCCTTCTGGCCTGATAGAGTACATTACATGTGCGTCTAGTGCTTAAGTTTATTCCTTACTCCTTTGTGTATTTATATGAATGGGCACGAGGAAAGTGGCAGTGGTGATTAATCATAAAAATTGCATGACTAGATGAAAAAGCATTTCATTTATAATTACAGTGGCAGTACCTTACAGTGTGATTGAAGTTGGGACAGAACTGAACACAGCCCATATGTTTACATTCATTGTAAATGTTTAGTTTCAGCAGGGCTAAAACAGTCATTTGTCTCTTACATTGAAATTCATTGATTTTGATGTTGATTTTTGCAAAGTCAGACTATCAGACCTAGATAATGTGATTGTGACATGTTCAACATGTTCATCTATCCATCTATGTCTCCTTAAAAGTCGCGTACGTGGTGAAATGCTAACAAACTGTAAAACGTAATGTAGTGGTTAAAGACATCTGGCCAATGCAGATGTAAATATAAAATATCACATATGGTACTTGCAGTCAAAACGACCCACATGCTCATCCCTTTTTCTGAATATGATTAATATATTAGTTTAACTTCTCAGAGGTCTTCTGTATTCATCTGCTCTATTCTGACCTTTCAAAGATTCTTTCATAATTCTACCTTCACAGTTTGACTTCCCAATATCTCTAGCCTTGCAGGATCCAGTAAGTGGAAGCTGAAAACTACACCTTGTCCTCTGCCAGATATGTCCATGCATGTATTGTTTCCACTCTTTTTTTATATTGAATGAATGCATGCCCTTGTTGCACCCATGTTGTGCTTTTCTGTGGCACTCAACCCTTTAGCACACAGCTATCATGCTACCAAGCAGGGATGTTTGAATCACGGGTAACGAGCAGCCAAAGAGCTGCTATTTATAGCACCTGCCCCACAGCCTTGGAGCGGCACATCAGAGTAACGTAAACCTGTTAATCTTTTTTCTTTGCTTGTATAACTCGTACTTATGTACATCCCTATGCGCATTCCTGTGGCATTTTAGTATCTGCTGTGAAGACAATGTTCTAAATCTTTTCTCAGGCAATTCCACCACTGGTTGGGTAAATTGTTTCCTCAGCACTCAAATCACGTTCATCTGATGCATACACTGACTTGATTTTTATTCAAACCTTTTGTTCATCCTCTTTAATCCTTTCAACCGAGAGTCTATTAGTTCAAATAGCATTTGAGAGGTGCATTGGGACGTTTTTTTTTATCCTGCAGTGCACAAAGGCTTACATCCCAGTGGAAACTAAGTAAGGGCTAGTTTGTTTTATCTGAAGAATAGCTCACTGAGTAACCGAATCTCACTGAAAATATTTCCCCCAGCTTCACAGAGGAATTCTGGGAGGCTTGTGCGATGATGTCATGCTGCCTTTAGGATGATGGGCCGTATCAGGGCTCTTGCAAGGTGCTGACAGCTCATCCTGTAGTTATGCCACACTCGCTGCTCACTGTACAGTGCCACGGCAAGCGTCTGAGCGGGATCAGAGGGGCTGAATATCTCAGGCTTGTTGGGGGATGGAGAGAGATTCACAGCTGCTGTTCACCACTCAGAATTCCACCGGCTACTCAACCATTCACATTTGTTCAAATTTGGCCAGCGCTGGGAATCTTGGCTAAGTTGCCATTTCAGGTGCCAGCATTTGCATGGGGATCAGGAAGGAAATTCCTTGTAAAAGGGGACGGATGGTGCGGCGGTGGACTGGTGTGCATTTTTAGAGTTGACCACTGAAGTTCCTTTCCTTGATTACGTAGTTAAAAGAAAAAATTTAAAAAATGGGTACTATAACACTTTAGATTTTGTAGTCAATTTGTTTAATCTATAAACAATGTTTTATGAGCCAAAACGTTAAAAGTTCAGGAAAGAAATAATACTTTTTATTGTGCAAGGATGGATTAAATTGTTCAAAAAGTGACGAAAAAGTCACGTATAATGTTAATGAAGATTTTTATTTGACATAGATGCTGTTCTTTTGAACTTTATAATATGATTTTTTTTTTATCACCAAATCAGGATATTAGAAAATTTCTGAAGATTAGATCTGTATTTCTGAAGGATCATGTGGCACTAAAGACTGGAATGGCCTGCTGAAAATACACTTTTGCCATCCACCGATAGTTACATTTTAAACGTCTTAAAACAGTTCTTTACTTGTGAATTTTTCCAATACCTCTGCTTCTACTGTATTTTGCCGCTAATGGATGCAAATAAGAGAACTAATACTTATACAAAAAAAAACAATTTAAAATCGTAAAACAAGTTTTTTGGCCAATATATAATTTATTGAGTAATGCAGTTCTAATTTGGCTATTTATATATATCTTCATAATATATATATATATATTATATTATATATATATATAAAGAAAGAAAATACTTATGAAGATTCTGGCTTCAACCAATCACGTACCTCAATTTCTAACCTCAGAGCCCATGGTAGATCTGTTTGAAAATGTTTATACAGATTTGTTAAAAATCTATTTCTCTGTAGAGAAAATTAATAGGGATTTTGACTTCAGGAACCCGACTGTTGCACTCTATTAGCCCTGTGCTGTTATTTTATTGGCCGGGATCCTAATATATGGTGAAAAATGCATGCTGTTTGCTATTTCCAAGGTCAGATTCTCTAAGCTGTAAGCTTATTTTGCCAAGGGCTAAATGTAAATTGCTGGACAGTGCTGGCATCATGATGAAAATGATAAGATTGGCGTTGGTCAGATAGTTTTTTTTTTTTTACCTCTAATTTGTAAATGACACATGGTCATGCATATGTCATGCAATATGCCATATACACACATTTTCTTTCCAGTACCGCTCTCCGCATCTCTGCCTGAACACACAACAGCAACATGAGCCTGTGCCAAATGTGACTGGCTGCTTTGTGTCGTAATTATAAAGCAGAAGGTGAAGACAAGGACCACCTGCCCTCTTACGCCCACCCCATGCACGCCGCAGGGTTTGTCTTAATAAAGATTACCTTCAGATAAGTCTGCGTTGCCTTGGGTATGTTGGGTGCAGTTGGAGGATGCGATCTCGTCAGCGACAATAAAAAGCTAATCACAGATAATCACCTCGCTGCAGGCAGGCAGCGCCTATATCTCCCTTTTCCCTGAACTATTGAGTTTGCGGCATACAGGAGAGGCTTTTAAATCAGCCCACCATCTGCTGCTCAGGTGCACATGAGCCACACTTTATTTTGACTGTTTGTCGAAAAACATCTCTTTTATAAAGGAGACGTATGAGTAATCGACAAAAGAGACGAGACGGTATTTGTGTAAACAATGTTTTGTTTTGTCTGCTTTTCTTTCTTGAAGAGCTGTTTTTTTTTTTACTGTGAAGTTCGAAAGCATACTTTTTTCGACATACCATCGAACGAAATACAAAGCATTGAGAGATAGAAAAATCAATGAGCCTTTTGTGAAATGATTTTTTCAGGATTAATTCAGCCGTATAAGTCTTTTCCTTGCATCTTTTGTTCGCTTTCTTGTTTTATTTCTTCACGCTCTCCTCCATTATAAAAACTGGATGAGCTCGCGGCCACAAACCGTTAATTGCCTCTCATACATAAAGCCTCATTCTCGGTTTAATGTGGCACTGTATCCTCAACACGCATCCTGCTGGCGATGCTAGACAACCCTCTGGTGCTTTTTCTCTTTGCATAATCTTAACGGGTAAAGCCCTCGTTACATCCCTGCAGCTGTGGCAACGTCACTCATAGCACTCTCAGTTTATTCTGCTTTTCCCTTCTCCACAGCAGTTGGCAAACTTGAGTCCTCACTTCCTAATCCCCCCCATAAACAACACAAGAGCAGACATTTACATAGCCCATTAGGGGCAGCACTGAATGAGAGAGTCCGCACTGTTTAATGGAAAACATTCTATTGCAAATGAATATTTTATGGAGAGGATGCTGTTGACATGCTGTGACGACGCTGTGCTACTGTGGCGTGCATTACTCATGTGTTAGACTGTGGAGAGGGCTTTTCTACTGACAGCAGATTAGACCGTCACCGGTCAGAAATGTTCGTGTCACTCCACAGGACTGTTACTTGATCTCTTTGATCAAGCTTAAACTTGTTGAATTGATGTTTCAGTTTTGATGGATCAGCTGATGTTAGTACATTTGAAACAGAATTTTGGATTTCAGTATTTTCTAATCATGCAGTACACTACATTTTATCAATTCAAAAAAGTGGCATCCACGGTTCATTTTATGATTTATTTTATTATCTTTGCAGTTTAGTGTTCTTTTTTTCCGGAGTGAGTTCTAATTTATATAGCTACTTTTAGTTTTTTAGGGCTTCCACAGTTACAAACTAATATTATCAGCATAAAATTTCTTGGTAATTATAATTGATATCTAGTGGCATTTTATGTTTAATACAGGCAGTTTGAAGTGTTTACTAGTTATTATGTACCTTTGACTAACTACGTGTGTAATTAGTACTTTTTAACTTCATTTTAAACATTATATCTATTATTTTAGCATTTCTAATAGTTTAAAAAAAGCATTTTTTGTGAACTGGCCAAAGTCCCTAAACACATTTTCTGCCTTGAGCTGCAGTATGTGATCAATATATTGTAAAGACATGGAAGAGAGGAAGTACTGTGGGGAAAAAAAGTATTTAGTCAGCCACCAATTGTGCAAGTTCTCCCACTTAAAAAGATGAGAGAGACCTGTAATTTTCATCATAGGTATACCTCAACTATGAGAGACAAAATGAGAAAAAAAAATCCAGAAAATCACATTGTAGGATTTTTAAAGAATTAATTGGTAAATTCCTCTGTAAAGTAAGTATTTGGTCATCTACAAACAAGCAAGATTTCTGGCTCTCACAGACCTGTAACTTCTTCTTTAAGAGGCTCCTCTGTCCTCCACTCGTTACCTGTATTAATGGCATCTGTTTGAACTCGTTATCAGTATAAAAGACACTCGTCCACAACCTCAAACAGTCACACTCCAAACTCCACCATGGCCAAGACCAAAGAGCTGTCAAAGGACACCAGAAACAAAATTGTAGACCTGCACCAGGCTGGGAAGACTGAATCTGCAATAGGTAAGCAGCTTGGTGTGAAGAAATCAACTGTGGGAGCAATTATTAGAAAATGGAAGACATACAAGACCACTGATAAGCTCCCTCGATCTGGGGCTCCACGCAAGATCTCACCCCGTGGGGTCAAAATGATCACAAGAACTGTGAGCAAAAATCCCAGAACCACACTGGGGGACCTAGTGAATGACCTGCAGAGAGCTGGGACCAAAGTAACAAAGGCTACCATCAGTAACACACTGCGCCGCCAGGGACTCAAATCCTGCAGTGCCAGACGTGTCCCCCTGCTTAAGCCAGTACATGTCCAGGCCCGTCTGAAGTTTGCTAGAGAGCATTTGGATGATCCAGAAGAGGATTGGGAGAATGTCATATGGTCAGATGAAACCAAAATAGAACTTTTTGGTAAAAACTCAACTTGTCTTGTTTGGAGGAGAAAGAATGCTGAGTTACTTCCAAAGAACACCATACCTACTTTGAAGCATGGGGGTGGAAACATCATGCGTTGGGGCTGTTTTTCTGCAAAGGGCCAGGACGACTGATCCGTGTAAACGAAAGAATGAATGAGGCCATGTATCGTGAGATTTTGAGTGAAAACCTCCTTCCATCAGCAAGGGCATTGAAGATGAAACGTGGCTGGGTCTTTCAGCATGACAATGATCCCAAACACACCGCCCGGGCAACGAAGGAGTGTTTTCGTAAGAAGCATTTCAAGGTCCTTGAGTGGCCTAGCCAGTCTCCAGATCTTAACCCCATATAAAATCTTTGGAGGGAGTTGAAAATCCTTGTTGCCCAGCGACAGCCCCAAAACAACAGTTACGCTCTAGAGAATCTGCATGGAGATGGCCAAATACCAGCACAGTGTTGAAACCTTGTGAGCTTACCGAAAACGTTGACCTCTGTCATTGCCAACAAAGGGTATATAACAAAGTATTGAGATGAAATTTTGGTATTGACCCAATACTATGTGATTTTCTGGATTTTTTTTTTCTCATTTTGTCTCTCATAGTTGAGGTATACCTATGATGAAAATTACAGGCCTCTCTCATCTTTTTAAGTGGGAGAACTTGCACAATTGGTGGCTGACTAAATACTTTTTTGCCCCACTGTACAGTAGTGCTTTCTTTTTTTTTTTCTCGAGTCACCCGATGCGACCAAACGGCTGCCTCGGAGCATGTCTTCCATCGCTCAGCACTTCACAATGTTTGGCCCGTGTCCAATGCTACAGTAACTGGCTTGCATTGAACCCATCCCCTTTACTGCATAGATAGCCATATGCTGAGGAGTCGATTCTGTTGATTCTTAACACTTATGATAATTACTTTAAGTTATAAGCATACTAAAATATTCAAATGTAATCTAAAGTAGAGCTTACAGAGACAATGCAACCAGATAAATTTTTTTTCTGTGAAAGTCAGTGACTTGATGCGACAACAAGCGACGAAGCTAATACATTTTAATGCCAATGAGCAGATATATTCATATGTTTTTACTGATTTCTGCAAGACCTCTTTGGATACTTCCTATATTGCAATTTGGCTTTGAATATATAGGTTACGGACTAATCAGATTTTCTTCTTTCTAAAGCTGTTCATTTCAAAAACTGTGGCATCACTTTTCATTTGTTACTTCTTTCAGACCCAGAGATCCTTCAGTAACAATTGAATCCCCCATCAAACATTCCGCAAGCATGTCGTCATACTCTGGGTTTGTGTCCTTCATGCTCTTCCTGCGTGAAGAACGAGGAGGAGAAAGTCCGCGCATCCTGACCGGAGAGAATGGCTGCAGCTGTTTGGGATTTAGGTGTAGTAGCCTTCCCTATGGAGCAGGATTACTAGAACTACCTCAGAGACCGTTAGTGAGCTAGATTGTGGCATGGCACTGATGGATGAGAGCGTGCACACGTGAGTGCATCAGCTTGTTGACTTAGTGTGCTTGTGTGTGTGTGTGTGTGTGTCTGTGCTGTGTGCAAATGGACTGATGCGCACAGCTGTTGTGTTTGCCACCAAAAAAAGTGCACAGTACTTCACCAATCTGTTGTTTGTATGCATGCAGACTTGACCCCGGCAGGTCCCATCAAGAGCGGCATTGTTTGTATGAATTCCCTGCACCTTGCTCAAGGAGCTTTTCACAGCATAATCAAGGAGTCTTACTCATTCACATCAATAGAGTGCGCTGCATATCACTTACAGATGTGCTAAGCTGGCCCTTCTCTGGCTCATGTCCGCACTCAACTGCATTTTCAACCCATATCGGATTTGTTTCGAAGCAGATGCATATCCTCTCGAGAGCCGTCCTGAGCGCCCTTCTGTACCCGTGTACCTTGACACACAGCTTCTGTGACAAGGACAACTGCTGTTATCCTCTAAGACCCAGCATGCATTGCATTTCCTCTTCAGCACTGCTTGAGATAAGCTCACAAATCAAGCCCCATACATTTTAATTCTCTTTCCTTTTTTTCGTCATCCTCTATTTTCCATTTTTTGTGAAAGATCATCTCAGTTCATTGTGAAAAGGTCACATCGGTCATATTTACCCTTGAGGCTATAATCTTGCAGCGCTGAAGCTCATTTTGATGATGAGTGGTTTGAGTTAACAGAGAATCGGCCATTCCACCCCGACGCAGCTCTTCTGCTCGGTGTAATGAGCATGTGCTGTGAATTTTTAAAGATGTCCAGTTGTCATTGGACCGCTAGGAGACAGAAGTCCACTTCCGGAGTGCCGCAGACTGTTAAAATAACATTGGAACTGAGTAATGATGTCTCTGAGTGCACTCTTGTTTATTGTCCTTGGATCAGTGTTAATTGAGTCGGTTGAGTATTACATAGGATGGTACAACAAGCTGAATTTAATTTACTCTAATTGCAGATCTTTATGTATTATATTTACTTAATTTTGCTTTGATGTTTTAACTCTTACTTTATTACTTCAAAAGCAGTTTTACTGATTGCATGTTGTCCTGTTGGATCTAATTGAGGAAGTTTCACTCAACAAAGGTATACAGTGGCTGTTTTTTTTTTCTTTAAATAAAAGAGGCCTTTGTTTCCTTGTGGAATTGAAAAAGAGGCTAGTTGTTACATTTTAACCACCCTGTTCATGCCAGATTCTCTTCAAAAATGAACATTATGACTTTAAAAGCAAGGTTTCACAGCTTTAAAACAAGAGACGGTGTCCAAAGAGATTTTGGTAAGAGAGAATGCAGCTTTGGTCGTGCTGATGAAAGACTAAAATCAAAGAATGTTCTGGCACCCTGCTCTGAAATGGATTGGTGATGTCGATCTGGTGCATGAAGAGTAGGAATGATTGGGAAATATTTGGATCGTCTTTAGCAGCCCCACAGCTGCATTTGCAGCACTCTTGGATGGAGTCTTTCTATGTCATTGAGGGAATGCTGAGATACCATTTCTCATCTTAGGAGGGAAATGGAAGGTGGAGGTGGCGCTGTTGTAACTCATGTTTCAATAGGAGAGGGGTGGCCTGAGCTGTGCGTGCATGTGTGTGTGAGATTGGGGTTTTAAATCAGCTTGTAGACATCTTCTGCGCCCCTCATCTTAGCCACGTTATAGAGAACTATCATTCACTCAACACTGCCACAGCTGCTTTATTGCACTCACTGTATCCGTAGCCTGCAAATGAATCCTCGACTGAATGTGCTTGAGAGTGTGATTGTTTGCTTCTGAATTCACGCATACTTGCCTTTTATCTCTAGTAAATGTAATTTAACGTTTTTTTTATTTATTTTTTTATATTCTCAGTTCGTCAAGTAGTAAGTTATTCACTGTCTGAAGGTACGCAGTACGGGTATAAGTAGTTGACCGTTTATTATTATTATTCCTCATCAAGATTTTAGGTTAACATTTGCTAATTTGTATAAGAAAAAGTACTTAATATACTGAGTTGTTCACATTTTAAGGACCATTGACAAGTCATGGTTATGTTGAATATAATTTTTTATTTTAAATTAAGGTTAAATCAAAACTACAAACATTTCATGTAATTTATTATGTATCAAGAAATTGTTAATTGTAGAAAAAAATTATTACAATCATTTTAGATTAAATTAGGGGTGTTCCATACTTAATTTCATTGCCAGCCAATAGACACAAATAAATCAACAACAAATCTGAATTCAATTGAAGTAATGCTATGATATTGGTTGTTGATTCATATTATTTTTCCTCTCAAGGATTGGTCGGTTTAGGCAGTAGAAAGGAAGATATTGAGTTATTTTTGACATAACATGCACCAATGAAGTCTGCACAATAGGTACAGGGACTTTTATTAAATAACTTTTTATGAATACTATGTTTGATTAATATATTTATGCGTAATTTCATAGGGGTTGGTGGGTTTGTTTCAGGAACCTGCAATCTGTGAATTCTGGAGGCAGTGGCCATTTTCGATTTGTTCTGAACGGGACGGGTAAGACTACCTTTTCCAAAAGCACAACACTGATTTCATTCAATAACGATTGTACCCTATTGTGATTTTTTTTTTTTTCAAAGAGAAAAAGGGGAGACTGACCTCCTTTAGAAACAAATAATGTTAGAATCAATATACTCTAGCTGTATGAAAGGAAGTGCTGCCTTTCAGTTAAAATTATAGATAATGAATTCTCTGGTCTTTTTGCTCTAGAATGTGTATACGACTTAGTTGAACCTACAGTCTGGATCTTGACTTTTTTTTTTGTTGCTGCATGAGAAGCACAATTTATGATACCATTGTTGTCAGATTTTATTGACATTTATACAAATAGCTGCCCATGGCATTATCAGGATGGCTGTGAGTGAACCGACTTGATCCAATGAGGGCTTTAAAGATGCTGGGATGACATTACAATGATGATAGTTTATGACACACCTTAAGAGTTTCCTCTAAATGAGAAACCTCCATTTGGATTTAAGAGATATAGCAGACTAGCCCCAAAGCATCATAAATCACATTATTATTATTATTTGATTAGCGTTGAAATCTATTAAAATGATGTCTTCCCATACTATCACAAAATGCTGACATGATTTATAGAGATTCTCAAACGTATCTTAAATCATCTCTTGCTGCCTCCCTGGGCTCTATGAATAGCCTGACCCTCTATAGATAGTCCTGCATCTCTTGATTAGGCCTCATATAAGCCTCATGCTCTGATATTTGACGACATAATTGCCTCTCTCATAGTGCTGCTGCTAGCGGTGCGCTTTGTAAAAATAGTGCATGTGATCTAACAGGACCTCTCACTCTCTCTGGAGCTCCTTAAATGCAAAGTGCGTGTGTGTGTGTTTGTGTGTGTATATAAAGGTGCTCTAGTCGTTCTCCTTACCGCCCGAAGGCCGGCGCATCAAGGCTAGTGTTGCCAAACAGGCCAGCTAAAATTAGTGTGAGGCCAGATAACCTGCAGCAGCGGATCAAAGGCGAGCTGACCGGCCGGCGTCAACATGGCTAGGGATACATTTATGTGTTCCTGTGTTTGTGTGTGTGCTTGCTAAACACTGAGTCAGTGTTGTCACGGAGTATATATGTAGACTTAACACTAGGGGTGCAACGGTTCAACTTACGGTTTGGTATGTGCTATGTTTAGGGGGAAAAAAAAGCTATGTGAGTGAGTGATTTGGGCATGTTGACAGTTTTTGTGAGAATTTGTCCATTCAATCACAATACTTGAAGGAGAACTCAATATTTGCTCGCTTTCTGAGACGCGGGTTTGCACGCTTCGAATAAGCGCACAAATCTTCTCACGGCCCGCACAAGTTCTCATTCGCGTTTTCTGGCTCTTGAATGATTAAACTGGTAAGGCTTAAATAAGTTTAGTTTAAACACAGATAGCAACGTGTGCTGCTCAGGTCTGTGAGCAATCAACACCCAGTTGATGATGGCATAAATGACTGGTCATATATTTGAGCATATGGCACTCGCATTGAACAAAAAGTGACTGGTTTGTCCACTTTTTTTGTTCATCGCTGCTGTTGTAATGTATTGGGAAGCCAGAATGCATATCCATCGATAGAAACATACATTAGCCGAACTCTTGTCTGTTTTACGTGTTGCTGTTTATAATAAACCATATTACAGATGTGTTGTTAGATTTACATTTAACCACGGTGCAAGTGCATGCAGAACCGTGTGTGGAGAACGGTACGGTTAGATTTTTTACCGAGAACCATTACACCCCTACTTAAACACTGTGATTATCGTAGTAAGTGGTCTTAGAGTGGAGTACGGGGTTAAATAAGGTTGGTAGTGCGTGCTGCAAAAGGTATAAGGATTACCATGTTGTGTAGACATGGGCTGCCATTATCGTGAAGTGCCCTGGAATGCCTATGATAAGTGCGGGGCTGACTGAAAACGAAAATCGTAGGTTCTCACTGCATTTTAGTAGTCAAAACCTATTCGGTTGTCAATATTTATAAAAAATATATATATTTTTGTTTCCCCAAAAATATTTGGCAGCAAAAAAAATTTTTTTTAAATAAATATTAGAATGATTTCTGAAGGATCACTGGAAACTAGCATAATGGCTGCTGAAGATTCTGCAATTTTTGGAATGACTGGAAATAAATTAAATTTGAAACTGATAAAATAGAGACAGTTATTCATATGTAATAATATTTACTGGATCAGTCAAATTAGGCTGCTTAGGTGTGAACGAGAAGAAACAGTAAAGAGAAAAGAATGGTAGCAGTGAAGATTTTTTCGGTTTTACTTGCCCAATTTGCTGTTGGGCTAATGTGAACAAAACATAATAGTGAGCAGCGGATTCTGTTAGGTGGGTTTAGGGTGAATGACTCAATGTACCGATCTGATATTTTTGACAGATGTCAGTTCTTTCCTCCTATTACATTCCTGAAACCGACTGCGTTACATTAAACATTCTCGACTGGACAGAGAGTTGACGAGAAGTGCATTTTAAATTAACAGTGCACTGTATTTGACTATCATGAGCGCTTCGTCACAGGAATAAAATAGTTTGAAGGGGTTAATCAGGGTACTCGAATGAGTGGTACGTAGGATACAATTTTTACACATAAAGATAGCAATTCGAAATCCCTCTCAGAAACAGTGCAGCTGTAAACTCATCACCAATTTAATCACTGCTGCTGCAGAAATATCAGAAGCAGATGTAGGCGTTGGATACCAGTTTCCCACTAGTATGCTTATCTAATGCGCTCAATGTAATAGTAAAATTACAATATAGCTGGGTTTGTAACTTGGGTGGCTTGATCTATACAAGGTGCAGCCAATGAAAATGAACGCCACTGTGCACTTGAGCAAGGGCATTAACCTCAGGGTTCAAGAAGGATATGTCCCTGTAAAAGTCCAAGTAGGTTACATACTCAGTGAGAGAGGCTAATGACTATTCAGGATGTATTTCATGGAGCATGCATTGACCGCTTAAAGAGCTATTTAAATAGACTTGTTATCAGGATTTGGTTGCGTGCGCGTATCCCACGCCCATTTAATATACTACTCTGTCTCCTGTACGTCAGCTGGGGTATCAGCATATGACAACGAGGGTGCACTTAAAATCACCAGATCTGCACGTTGGACGGGACGTGCCCAGTTCTGCCTGACAAGAGGCTTATGCGGCATCAGCTCACCGGAGCCGGGTACAAGGAGGTCACACGTAAATCATAAACCACAGAGGAGGATAGAACCAACAAGGCTTCTAGAAAGGAGCCAGATACCATTTAGGGGCTTTGCAACACTTGAGACTTTGATCGGACCACAGCTTGGGCAGCAGTGAACATAGTGATCTGCTTGAAAAAGGGGACTCGGAAGTAACCACTACTGATATGGTATCTGAAACCTGTTGGACTTCAGAAAAGAATTTCTTAAGCCTAATTTTCACTTTTACTACACTAAAATTTCTTATATGTGAGCCTGGAGCACAAACCCAGTCTTAAGTCGCTGGGGTATATTTTAGCAATAGCCAAAAAAAAATTTATAGGGCAAAATATAGATTTCTTTATGTCAAAAATCATAGGATATAAGTAAAATCAGTTCCATTGAAGAATGTGTAAATATCTACGTAATGTATGAATCATTTTTGCGCAAATGCATTGCTGATAGAACTTCATTTGGACAACTTTAAGGTGATTTTCTCAATATTTAGATTATTTTGCACCCTCAGATTCCAGATTTCAAATAGTATCTCGGCCAGATATTGTCCTATCATAACAAAACCATACATCAATGGAAAGCTTATTTATTCAGCTTTCATGATGATGTATACATCTCAATTTAAAAAAAAATGGACCCTATGACTGGTTTTGTGGTCCATGGTCAAAATTTTAATAAATTATTATTTTCTAAAAAATCACGCGTTCCCACACATTGATGTTTTCACCACGATATGTATTGTATTAAAAACTTTAGACACATAAATTAAACAAAAAGAAATGAATTTGCTGCACACGTAAACGAAGGCAATAATATTTCACAGTTTTGCATATTTGAATTAAAGTCTTGATTGCAAAAACGGCATAGATTCCTCATACAGTGAAAAAACCTCAGAAATTGCTAGTAACTTTCCAAATATTTACACAAGAAGATGGCAAGTACGCATAGGGAATTAAGAATTTAATTTTTTAAGTATAGGAAAGACTGAAAAGTCTTAATAATCGTAATATTGTTATTTTTGAACTTTGAAATATTGAACTGTGTATTGTCTCATAGTTTAATCTACAAAAACCTCACCGTACACTGTGTCTCCCGATATAACCAATCCAAAAAATTACTGTAACTTGTAGTAAAAAAAAAAAACCCCAACCTTTTATACAATAAAAGTTAATGCTATTGATCACGTATTTATTTAAAATGTCAGATTTTACTATTCAAAAAGAATAGGAATATTTATTATTCTATTTCATAAGTTTCGGAATGAAACGTATAGGTATAGTAAATAATATTTAGGGTTTAAAACAGTTACTTAATATAATTACTGTAGCATTGCTCTCTTTCATAATGCCGTTGTACCTGCACTCACTCAAATCGTAAACACATCCACACACATGGGTGTTTTCCACTGCAAACATTTATGACTAAACAGGCTCGTATAACCCCACTTCTTAATAAACCCACTCTTAACCCAACTCTTTTAGAGAACTACAGACCGGTTTCCGTTCTACCTTTCATTGCAAAAACACTTAAACGAATTGTGTTCAACCAAGTCTCAGCCTTTATCACACAGAACAACCTCCTCAACAGCAACCAATCTGGCTTCAGAAGTGGACATTCGACCGAAACTGCCTTGCTTTCAGTTGTTGAAGCCCTAAGACTGGCAAGACCGGCTTCAAAATCTTCTATATTTATTTTGCTGGATCTGTCTGCTTCTTTTGATATGGTGAACCACCAGATTATCCTGTCAACCCTATTGGAAAAAGGCATCTCAGGAACCGCACGCCAGTGATTTGAGTCTTAACTCTCAGATAGGTCCTTCAAGGTATCATGGAGAGGTGAGGTGTCCAAGTCGCAAAATCTAGCTACTGTGGCGCCTCAGGGCTCAGTTCTTGGACCACATCTCTTCTCCGTCTAGATGGCATCACTAGGTTCTGTCATTCAGAAAAATGGCTTTTCATATCACTGCTAGAACAACTCAACCTTTATAATGCGGTATTGTGCTGGTAGGCTGCATCGCGAGAGCGATGTCTAACAGAATTTCTGTGTGGATGACGGACCACTCACATTCAACTCAACCTGGCTGAACTGCTTAGTTGTTTCAACACAAGCAAAACCATAGGCCAAACTTATCAAAAATGATAAGATCTTCAAGAAATGGCTAAAAACAAATCTCTTCCATCTTTATTTGCCCCTCTAACTCTAGCACTTTCTATTCTATTTAATTCTACTTTATCTATATTTATCCTTTTTTATTAAAAAAAACACTAGCTTTCTATTTTTTTCTATTCTATCTACTTGTTTTTTTTTTGTGTGTGTGTGTGTATATATATATTATATATATATATATATATATAATATATAGAATTACTGTATATACAGGGGCAACAACCGTATTGTCATCCCAATGTGCAGAGTCTCCCCACTTACAGATTGTGAGAGAGGGGCCTGTAATGTCATCATAGGGTGAGAAACGTCCAATACGAGAGACCAACAAGAGAAAAAAACATCCAGAACATCCAGATGTTAAGTTTTTAAAGATAATTGTAAATCCTCGGCTAACGAATAAGTATTTGGTCACCTACAACCAAGCAAGATTTCTGGCCCTCACAGAACTGTAACTTCTTCTTTAAGAGGCTCCAATGTCCTCCACTGGTTACCTGTATTAAGGCCCCCCCGCAACACACGTGATCTCTGAAACTCGTTAAATCAGGTAAAAGACACCTGTCAACTATCCTCCATAACTAACAAGCGCACCAAAAGCTCCATGGCCAAGGCCCAAAGAGCTGTAAAAAGGACACCTGAAATATAAAATTGGTAGACCGGTTGCATGCGGGGGAAAGACCTGAGAACAGCGAATCCACACCGACCCCACACTGGTTACAGCTTATGGTTGGGAGAGCAGCGATCTGGGGTAGCGAAAATAATGGAGAAAACTGGAAGACACTAGACAGACCACTGATAATCTCCCCGATTTCGGGGAGTCACGCAAGAGAGTCATCTACCCAGGTGGGGTCCAAAAATATCACAAGAACGTGGAGCAAAAAATCAGAACAACACGGGTGGGACCTAGGAATGACCTGCAGCGAGCTGGACCAAAGTAACAAAAGGCTACCAACAGTAAGAACTGTCGCGCCAGGGACCTCCAACTACTTGCAGTGCCAGAAGGTGTTCCCCCCGCTTAAGCCAGTAGCAGTCCAAGCAGTCATGAGTTTGATGTATAAAAAGGCAGAGATATATGGAAGTGATCCAGACGATGGATTGGGAGAATGTCATATGGATCGAGAGAAAAACGCAGGAAATATAGAAGGGTGACATTTGGTGAAAATACCGTCAAACATGTGGATGTGACTTGGAGGCACGACACGAAAGCAGACAAAAAGACAAGCTATGGCGTGGCCAGTTGATATCAAAGAACACCACCTACTGTGAAGCGTACGAGGGGGGGAAACATCATGCTTGGAGGCGTTTTCTGCAAAGGGACCAGGTCCGGAGTCGCTCCGTGTAAACGAAGAGAAGAATGGGGCTTGATATCGTGAGATTTGAACGGTGAAACCGCTCTTCCAGCAGCAAGGGAATGAAGAGAAACGAGTTGGCGGTTCTTTCAGGCATGACAAGAATCCCATTAACAACACGCCCCGGCAACGAGCGAGTGGCGTCGTAAGAAGGCACTATGGGCAAGGCCGGGAGGGCGGAAATGGGCTGAGAGCAGTCTCAGGATCTAAAAACCCATAGAAAATCTTTGGGAGAAGGGAGTGAACATCGGTGGTTGGGTGCACAGCGGAGCCAGCCCCAAAAGCATATGCTCTAGAGGAGATCTGAATGGAGGAATGGGCAAAAATACCAGCAACAGTGTGTGAAAACTTGTGAAGACTTACAGAAAACGTTCGACCTCTGTCATTGCCAACAAAGGGTATATAACAAAGTATTGAGATGAAATTTTGTTATTGACCAAATACTTATTTTCCACCATAATTTGCAAATAAATTCTTTAAAAATCCTACAATGTGATTTTCTGGATTTTTTTTCTCATTTTGTCTCTCATAGTTGAGGTATACCTATGATGAAAATTACAGGCCTCTCTCATCTTTTTAAGTGGCAGAACTTGCACAATTGGTGGCTGACTAAATACTTTTTTGCCCCAATGTACATATACACACACCTTGCTACGTGTACTGCGTTAGGTTAACCAAGACTTGTCATTTGCACGTAATTGTTGCTCTTTAGTTTTGACTGCTTTTATTGTCCTCATTTGTAAGTCGCTTTGGATAAAAGCGTCTGCTAAATGACAATGTAAATGTTAACATTTCAAAAGTAGCAAAACATGCAAGGCATGGCAAAAGTTTACTAATTGAAGGAATATTTTTTGATAATACATTTAATCTGCCATCTTCTCCATCAATCATTCATTATCTAACTAAGTGTTAAATATTTCTTGCAAGTACCCTTTGGTCGTACTTGCGTCGATGAACAGTACAATGTGAAAAGAGACTTGCAGACGCAGGGGATTCGACCCAAACAATCAAACCAAGTGTGAAAACCACCTTATACCATTTGCATTTAAATTTACCTCAGGCACTTATGGACAGCAACTGTCTCATGGACAGTTGCTCAAGGGAAAACGGCAGACTCTGCTTAATTGGGTATTGATTGACTACGTTTCGGCAGGGGAGACAATGAATTCCCGTCTGGAAAAATGGTGGAGAGGCCCTGGACACAAAGACAGGCGGAAATACTCATTCACTCAGCATTTATTTATACAGCTGAGTAATTAATGATGCAGGAGGGGATGCCTGATTAGGCTAAAGATTCGTAAGATTGTGTTTATTTGTGGATGTCATGATGCAGAAGCGTGCATGATTGTGGTGCAGATCGGTGATGCTGGAGCTAGGAATGGTAAAGTTTGTATGGGAGAGAGTGAGGAAGAATGCAAAGGAAGACAAAAGCATGTGCGTTACCCTCCGAGGATATTAATTTGGCCCTAAATTGGTTCCCTGCATTGGTTTTCATTGTCCTGGGAGTAGTGATGAAGTTTGATACGCTTGCATGGTCATGCTCATTTAGGCACAATTTAAGCAGACTTGTTCATTCGCACAGGCAAAGCAACTGAAACTATTTAAACACCTTATAGTCTTTATGTAATACATTCACGGTGGAAGAACAAAGTGATAATAAATGGCAAAATGATAAACTGACAGCTAATTTTCATTGTCGTGGGTTTAATTAGCGCTCGTTGAGTCGGAGAGTTCATGTCTTTGTCTTGGGATAAAGCTTCACAATGCTCAAATGAAGCTGTATACCAGCTTCACTATTTTTCAGTGCCAGTCCATTTCCATTTGAACAATATACAGGGGAATTTGAGCAGGAACGCAAGGTTAACTTCCTTTGTGCTTCTATTTTGTTGTACCATACCTGCATCACCCATGCTCTCACAGTTTGTCGTGTGTAGGTGCTTTTTTGTTGCTATCTTAATCAGCCTTTTGTAATAGGACTTCATTTTAAAAAGGCTTTGTCTGAAACACAAAATGTTTTTGCAGGTAGTATACCGAGTTATGAACAAGGACATGTATGATTCCTGTAGAATCTATCTCAGTGGCAGTTGCACATGCTTCTTACCCCTTAATGGTGTAGTTACAGCATAGAATAATTTATTTTAAACAAGATAGCACAAGCTGTATTTGGAAATTTGATACTTTTTCAAAATCTTATGTAACCAAAAACATAGTAATTTTTTTTTTGCATAGTGAATTTTAATTACCCTTGCCTTCTGAGTTGGTTTCATGACGTTAGCAATTAATTTACACTCAAACCTACACTTACCTCGAATTTGTAACCTTTTTATTTCAACATTGTGTTTAGCATTTTCAAAATCAGTATATTAATATTTGTTTGATTGTCTCTAAACATCACTTGTCCTAGATTTCTCCTAAATCACGAGACACGATGCAATGGAAGTGTGTTTTTTTTTAGAAGGTACTTTCTTACAACGACACACACAGGGATTGGCAGCTGTGTTCGGTTTCAGACACAGCCAGAATGTCATAGCAGAGTTTAAATAATTTGATTATGAGGAATGACCACACACTGTCTTTGACACACACAGTTTCTTTTATTAGAGCAAGCTGGCATCCTGCTGTTTATCTATTTAATAGTGCCCATGTTTACCCAGCATGTTTCTCAGCAACAGCGGTCAATATTGCCAGATTATAAATATGGTTTATATTTTAATAACCATGCTATATTGGCTATTTGTCCAGGGAATTATATACTTGATAAATAAAAGGTATTTAATCTCTGCTGATTTATAAAAAACATAACGTTTATAATGGCTGAAATGGAAAAAGAAAATTGCATTTTAAGCTACTCTTTCAATGTATTTTTCCATGTGTAAATGCCCACCAATACTTCTCTGCACTACAGTGTGATTGTTCCTTTAAGATGGCACACAACTTTCTACAGCAATGTCGTTTGAAAGTTGCGGGAACATTTCACCAGCCCTGTATGTGCGGTGATAGATAAAAGATTGTATTCTATGTCTCATTATTTCTTTCTCAGTTCTCCACCGTAGGAGCAATTGCTCCAATCCCCCCATGCTGAAAGGACCGCCTCTCCCCTGCAATTGGCAGTGTTTGAGATACAATTCGATTGTGCCATTCTCTAAGGACTGAGTTTGCCTCATATTGATCTATCACAGACTAACACCCATTGCCTTTATTAGACGCTTTAGCTTGTATGTATTACAATATAGCGTCTATATCGCATTGGTCCTCAAGATCGACACGACAAGGAAAACAAAATTCACGGCTAGTGATAACATCTTATTTAACATGTTGGAATGGGACCATTTTTAAAGTTGTCAATTCGATTTATACTTTACTGTATTTCGGAGAGTTGAGGGAAAACCTTTTGTGCAGGGAGTCTAATATAGTTTCCAATCTCACGGTTGTATTAGATTGACTGCTGATAGAATAAACCCCAACTCTGAAGTTTGTGCAAAAACAATAACGGCTGGCAAAATAACAGGCTAGTTCCTGCCGTGGGTTCTGATTGACTTCTTATAACCTGCAGTGGGAGAAGTTTGTTAAAAGAGACCTTTCTCTCTTCACCTCTGTTTCACCTCACTTTCGGACCACCAGTGAGATGACCTCTATCACCCTGTGCTCAAGCTCCAAGACTCATCTCACACCTTTCTGACAGCACAGTTACACATATCCTGACAGGAAGGATTTTTTTTGTGCCGATAATTTGTCAATCAGACCTTTCAGTGATGAGGACATCTTTCTATAAAGCAGCTCTTGAAGATGAACTGCAGAACCTCATTAGTATTTTAGTCATGTTTTGTTTTTGTTTGGTTTATGCTGTACTGGAATGAAACCTATTTTGTGTAAAGGGAATTTTTCAAAGGCAAAGTTTGGATGCAGAAACAAAACTCAGAAATAATCCATTAAGTCAACCTTGAAGGTGGTATTACATTATCACTTTAAAGGTGAATTTCTTTATAATTTTTTTTCTTCTCATATCTCACTTAGAGACTATGATACATAAGTCATTCTAGGTTTGAATGTAGAACATGTATTGACTCAATCAATGGTGTGAGTTTTAGGCGGGATTATATGTTTGCCTGACCAATGGCGGATGGGAAAAGTGGTTTATCTGCTGCTGGTAATGCAGAAATTAAACACTAACTTTAAAAAGGGAGCCATAAGGGAACTTGGAATGAATGTTAAAGCGTTTTTGATTCTGTATTCTAGATTGGATGTCACATAGATTTGTTCAGGCAGACGGACAGTTGCATTAGTAGTGGCAGCTGATGGGCGATGAACATTATTGCATTTTTAATTTGAAAGGAAACACATTAATATATGAGTTAGGTGGACAGAGAAGCGCATAGAGCTCCCCATAGAGTGTTTTATTATGCAGAATGCATCCAAAAGTACACTGTAAAAAGTAATGAGTTGAACTTACTTGGAAAACCTGTGGAAACTGATTGCCTCAAATTTCTCAAGCAAATTAGTTTATAATTTTTTAGTTAATAAAACTCGCTGTAACTTTGTATAGGTAACTTGTGTATATGTATTATAGGTTACCAGAAAACTTGAGTGTTGCTAACTCAATTTGACAAGTTCAGCCAACTTAGAGATGTAAGTTAAGCTTAGTGCACAGAACTCAAACAAAACAGTTATCTTAACAAATCTGCTTTGTTCACATTACTAGACAAATGTGTGGAAACTGATTGCCTTAAATTTCTCAAGTAAGCTGTACTCAAAACTGTTAATACAAAGACAGAAAACAGATTGTTAGCACAACAATAGGGCATTTATTTGTTTTAAAACAATGTTAACTTGCAGTCATTACTTTTTTTAGGCATGCTATCAATCAACATTTAACATTGTGAAAAACAAAAAATGCCCAGACTGCACAGCAGGAAAAAAAAAAATTAACATCCCTTTTAGGAAACCTTGAAATCTAGATTACCATTTCCTAGATTTACAATTTTCTAAATCATTATGATCAATCATGAACAATTACACTGAAAAATGCTCCATCACGCCACAATTACATCTTTCTACATCAGAAGATTTTTTTCAGAGATTGCATTCTAGGTTCAGCCATTGAATGAAATCAAAGGTGTCCTTCAGTACTGGAGGATACTATAATTGCATAGCATAAATCCAAGTCCAAAGAGCAGGCATATCTTGGGGAGGATTTTCCAGATCATCCAATACAATTGTACTTTCAAAAATGATTGCAGTAGACATGGCATTAAATGCAGTGAGTTTGGTATGGCTCTAGAGTCCTCAGCTCAGGGATCACGGTCAATAGGCCGATTGACATCTCTTCTTCATCATAGTCCTGGAAACAAGAATACAATATGACAAAAATAGGTAATTACATTTTAAGAGTACATATTTAGGTTAAACATTTGCAAACAAATTAATATCTGTGTATTATGTTTAGATATAAAGGCCTTTTCAAACTGGGCACAGCAGTGGATCCCAGAGATAAAAAAAAGACATTCAATCTGTTGTACAAAAAGACAAAATAAACTGAACAGTATGCCAGCTATACAATAATCTATTCTGAAACTGCTGCTTTGACATTTGAAAAGTGTTTAAAAAACAGCATTTTGGTTCAATACTGAGATTTATATTCTCTTTTGTGTGATTTCTAAATACTGACCACAAAACCATGATCAAGAGAGCACCTTCATAGGCCATGTCTTAAACGAGTGGTTTTTACGTCTCTATCACTCATATATTAGACTCTTTGTTTTTGTTCTCTTGCTTATCTGATTTCTTTATTTCTTTCAAACCTCCTTTTTGATTTTTATATTTCTTTCACTTACCTTTATTCTTTTCTGTCTTTCCTTTCTGACTTCTTTCCTCTTTGTGTTGTTTCCTTTACTCTTCCTTCATCTAAATTGTCAGACTCCTTGTTACCTAATTTCTATTTAATTTCTTCACATTATTTTTCTTACTCTTATTTAAAAAGGGTTCACCCAAAAATTAAAATTCTGTCATTAATTACTCTGGGTCCGTTTCCACCCCACCAGTAAGTACCTTCATTCATCTTCTGAACCCCAAAAATGAAATATTGTGAGCTATCATGAAATGCGTGTGAATTCCTCTGCTTGTAAACAAGGCACAGTACATCCGTGTTCTACGTCAGAATGCTGGCTCCTGCGTCAGCAGCATCACACGCATGCGTCATGGTACTCTCGTGAACGATGTCCTTTCTTTCTTTCTGGGTCTTGAACGTGGTAGTTGTGTTGCTGTCTATGCAGAAAGCTCTTGGATTTCATCAGAAATATCTTAAATTGTGTTCCGAAAATTAACAAAGGTCTTACAGGTTTGGAACGACATGAGGGTGAGTAATTAATGACAGAATTTTCACAATTTTTGAGTGAACTATCCCTTTAAGTATTTTTTTCTCTTCTTTCCAACTCTGTTCTTTTATTATACATTCCCTTTCCTTTTTTCCTTAGGAGTTTTTTTTTTCACTTTCTTTATTCCTTTCTATCTTATATTGTTTCTGTGTCCTGATTTTTTTCTTGCCAGGTCTCAAGAATTGTCTGTATTACACTAAATAACCAGAATATAACAGACAAAATTACTTACAAAACATGTCTTGTAAAATCAGTAAGGTCCTTTTCAAGGAAGAGTGGAAGGCCGTGGAGAACTGCCGTTCATCGCCCATTGATGTCAGATGTCTCTACAATTATTAAAAAAATATATTTATTATCACTCAAAGCACAAGCACTCAGCATAAAATATAATGAATATCTACTTATTCTGTGCAGGGTTTCACAAAACTGCAAAGTATGATTTTTCATTAAGCGCACCTATGTGAATAAGCATATACTATGTGGAAACATGGAATTGGATAATTTTCATATTCCATAGCTTCCATATTTTAATACGTTTTTCAGCAGTTGAGCTCTCTTTTCACTCAATAAACAAGTAGAACTTCCACTTCCACTGCATGAGTTTAAGTCCCCCAAAAAAAGAGCACATAGAATATGACAAGAAAATGGTTATAATTAGTGCTGGGCATTGACGCACATTTAAAAACAATTTTAAATTAAGTTTCTACTCCAAAGAATTTTCTGAAATATAAAAATTTAAAAGTGGTTGTGATAACTTGTTTTTATGACATTTGTTCAAACATTAAATACTGAAAAACATGATAAATTTCATTAAGTTGTACTGTATTGCTCAACATACTTTATGATGCTTACGCTTATTTCATGTTATAACTAGCAGTAAAGAGGAAGATCGATGCTTGTAATCTAGCTTGTAAGCCACTGGCTAGCTAAAGTTAGTATGCTAACTGATGGTTACAGTAATGCTCGTCAGTAAAAACGAATAAAATCTGCCTTTTCTTTTCCTCAAAAACGATAGCACACACTGTGACAATATAGTTTAAAATCACAAAACGTCCTATCTGGCGGCCAATTTCAGCACTGAACTCTGACTCTGAAAGTTTCAGTTCGTGTGTCTTCTTCTGGTGATGTTTTTCGTTTAAACCAACCCTCCGCCACTACTGGTCTAGATATCAGGGCACATAGTGATTGGGGAATATAATTATATATATTATATAGATATATATATATATATATATATATATACAGTGGGGCAAAAAAATATTTAGTCAGCCACCAATTGTGCAAGTTTCTCCCACTTAAAAAGATGAGAGATGAGAGGCCTGTAATTTTCATCATAGTATACCTCAACTATGATAGACAAAATGAGAAAAAAAATCCCAGAAAATCACATTGTAGGATTGTTTAAAGAATTTTATTTGCAAATTATGGTGGAAAATAAGTCTTTGGTCAATAACAAAATTTCATCTCAATACTTTTTTATATACCCTTTGTTGGCAATGACAGAGGTCAACGTTTCCTGTAAGTCTTCACAAGGTTTTCACAAACTGTTGCTGGTATTTTGGCCCATTCCTCCATGCTGATCTCCTCTAGAGCAGTAATGTTTTGGGTCTGTCGCTGGGCAACACGGATTTTCACTCCCTCCAAAGATTTTCTATGGGGTTGAGATCTGGAGACTGGCTAGGCCTCTCCAGGACCTTGAAATGCTTCTTACGATGTCACTCCTTCGTTGCCCGGGCGGTGTGGTTGGGATCATTGTCATGCTGAAAGACCCAGCCACATTTCATCTTCAATGCCCTTGCTGATGGAAGGAGGTTTTCACTCAAATCTCACGATACATGGCCCCATTCCTTCTTTCGTTTACACGGATCAGTCGTCCTGTTCCCTTTGCAGAAAAACAGCCCCAAAGCATGATGTTCCACCCCCATGCTTCACAGTAGGTAATGTGTTCTTTGGATGCAACTCAGCATTCTTTCTCCTCCAAACACGTCAAGTTGAGTTTTTACCAAAAAGTTCTATTTTGTTTTCATCTGACCATATGACATTCTCCAAATCCTCTTCTGGATCATCCAAATGCTCTCTAGCAAATTTCAGACGGGTCTGGACATGTTCTGGCTTAAGCAGGGGGACACGTCTGTCACTGCAGGATTTGAGTACCTGGCGGCGCAGTGTTTTACTGATGGTAGCCTTTGTTATTTTGGTCCCAGCTCTCTGTAGGTCATTCACTATGTCCCCCCGTGTGGTTCTGGGATTTTGCTCACAGTTCTTGTGATCATTTTGACCCCACGTGGTGAGATCTTGCGTGGAGCCCCAGATCGAGGGAGATTATCATTGGTCTTGTATGTCTTCCATTTTCTAATAATTGCTCCCACAGTCAGTTGATTTCTTCACACCAAGCTGCTTACCTATTGCCAACACCCACATCTTCCGATCTCCCAGCCTGGTGCAGGTCTACAATTTTTTTTCTGGTGTCCTTTGACAGCTCTTTTGTCTTGGCCATGGTGGAGTTTGGAGTGTGAATGTTTGAGGTTGTGGACAGGTGTCTTTTATACTGATATGAGTTCAAACAGATGCCATTAATACATGTAACCAGTGGAGGACAGAGGAGGCTTTTAAAGAAGAAGTTACAGGTCTGTGAGAGCCAGAAATCTTGCTTGTTTGTAGGTGACCAAATTCTTATTTTACCGAGGAATTGACCGTTTAATTCTTTAAAAATCCTACAATGTTTTTTTCTGGATTTTTTTTTCTCATTTTTTTTTTCATAGTTGAGGTATACCTATGATGAAATTTACAGGCCTCTCTCATCTTTTTAAGTGGAGAACTTGCACAATTGGTGGCTGACAAAATACTTTTTTTCCCCACTGTATATATACATATACATATATATACACATATACATAACATATATATATATATATAGATATATATATATATTCTATCTTATATATATACAGTGGGGCAAAAAAGTATTTAGTACCACTGCGGCTTTGTCAAGTTTTCCCACTTACAAAGAATGGAGAGTTCTGTAATTTTCATCGTAGGTACACCTTAACTGTGAGAGACAGAATCAAAAAAAAATAATCCAGAAAATCACATTGTATGATTTTTAATAATTAATTTCCATTTTATTGCTTGAAATAAGTATTTGATCACCTACCAAACAGCAAGAATTCTAGTTCTCACAGACCTGTTAGTTTGTCTTTGAGAAGCCCTCCTATCCTCCACTCATTGCCTGTATTAATTGCACCTGTTTGAACTTGTTACCTGTATAAAAGACACCTGTCCACACACTCAATCAATCAGACTCCAACCTCTCCACTATGGGCAAGACCAAAGAGCTGTCTAAGGACACCAGTGACAAAATTGTAGACCTGCACAAGGCGGGGATGGGCTACAGGACAATAGGCAAACAGCTTGGTGAGAAGGCAACAATTGTTGGCGCTATTATTAGAAAATGGAAGAAATTCAAGATTACTGTCAATCTCCCTCGGACTGGGGCTCCATACAAGATCTCGCCTCGTGGAGTATCAACGATCCTGAGAAAGGTGAGGGATCAGCATAGAACTACACGGGAGGACCTGGTCAATAACCTGAAGAGAGCTGGGACCACAGTCTCAAAGGTTACCATTAGGAACACACGACACCGTCTGGATTTAAATCCTGCAGTGCCAGACGTGTCCCCTTTGCTTAAGCCAGTACATGTCCAGGCCGTCTGAAGTTTGCCAAAGACCATCTGGATGATCCAGAGGAGGCATGGGAGAAGGTCGTGTGGTCAGAGGAGACCAAAATAGAAGTTTTTTGGTATAAACTCCACTCGACGTTTTTGGAGGAAGAAGAAGAATGAGTATAATCCCAAGAACATCATCCCAACCGTGAAGCATGGGGTGGAAACATCATGCTTTGGGGGTGGCTTTTTCTGCAAAGGGGACAGGTAGACGCCTGCACCGTATTGAGGGCAGATGGATGGGGCCATTATTGTCTAGATTTTGGGCACAACCTCCCTCCCTCAGTAAAGCGCTGGGTAAGATGGTCCGTGGCTGTGGTCTTCAGCATGACACTGACCCCCAAACACACAGCCGCGCAACTAAGTCACGCTCCGTACGAATGCTCTTCAAGTCTGAGGGCTCTAGCCGTCTCCAGTACTGAACCAACTAGAAAATCTCTTGAGGGATGCTGAACTCCATGTTGCCCACGACAGCCCCCAAACCGAAAGATCTGGGAACACCTGTATGCGAGGAGTGGTCCAAATCCCTGCGCGCCAGTGTGTGCAAACCTGGCCAAGAACTACAGGAAGCGTCTTACCTCTGTAATTGTAAACAAAGGTTTCTGTACCAAATATTAATTTCTATTTTTCTATTGTATCAAATACTTATTTAATGCAATAAAATGGAAATTAATTATTAACAAATCATACCATTTATTTTGCTGGATTTTTTTTTTTGATTTCGTTCTCTCAGCTGCGTTGAGTGTACCAATGATGAAAGTTACAGATCTCTCTTCCATTCTTTGTCATTGGGAAACCTTTAAAAATCGCACGGTATCAAATACTTATCTTGCCCCACTGGTATTCTATAAATATATATATATATATATATATCGTATATATAATATAATAGTATATACATATACATACATACATATATATACAGTGGGTACGGAAAAGTATTCAGACCCCCTTAAATTTTAAATTTTTCACTCTTTGTTATATTTCAGCCATTTGCTAAAATCAGTTAAGTTATTTTTTTTTCCTCATTAATGTACACACAGCACCCCATAGTGACAAAAAACACAGAATTGTTGACATTTTGGCAGATTTATTAAAAAAGAAAAACTGAAAAAAAAAAACTGGTCCTAAGTATTCAGACCCTTTGCAATGACACTCATATATTTAACTCAGGTGATAATTTCTTCTGATCATCCTTGAGATGGTTCTACAACTTCATTTGAGTCCAGCTGTTTTTGATTATACTGATTGGACTTGATTAGGAAAGCCTCACACCTGTCTATATAAGACCTTACATTTCACAGTGCATGTCAGAGCAAATGAGGATCATGATGTCAAAGGAACTGCCTGAAGAGCTCAAAAACAGAATTGTGGCAAGGCACAGATCTGGCCATGGTTACAAAATAATTTCTGCTGCACTTAAGGTTCCTAAGAGCACAGTGGCCTCCATAATCCTTAAATGGAAGACGTTTGGGATGACCAGAACCCTTCCTAGAGCTGGCCGTCCGGCCAAACTGAGCTATCGGGGGCCTTGGTGAGAGAGGTAAAGAAGATCCCAAAGATCACTGTGGCTGAGCTCCCGAGATGCAGTCGGGAGATGGGAGAAAAATGTAGAAAGTCAACCATCACTGCAGCACCTCCACCAGTCAGGGCTTTATGGCAAAGTGGCCCGACGGAAGCCTCTCCTCAATGCAAAACACATGAAAGCCCGCATGGAGTTTGCAAGAAAACACCTGAAGGACTCCAAGATGGTTAGAAATAAGATTCTCGGGTCTGATGAGACCAAGATAGAACTTTTTGGACTTAATTCTAATCTGTATGTGTGGAGAAAACCAGGCACTGTTCGTCACCTGTCTAATACAGTCCCAACAGCGAAGCATGGTGGTGGTAGCATCATGATGTGGGGGTGTTTTTCTGCTGCAGGGACAGGACTACTGGTTGCAATCGAGGGAAAGATGAATTCGGCCAAGTACAGGGATATCCTGGATGAAAACCTTCTCCAGAGTGCTCAGGACTTCAGACTGGGCTGAAGGTTTACCTTCTAACAAGACAATTATCCTAAGCACACAGCTAAAATAACGAATGAGTGGCTTCACAACAACTCTGTGACTGTTCTTGAATGGCCCAGCCAGAGCCCTGACTTAAACCCAATTGAGCATCTCTGGAGAAACCTAAAAATGGCTGTCCACCAACGTTTACCATCCAACCTGACAGAATTGGAGAGGATCTGCAAGGAGGAATGGCCGAGGATCCCCAAATCCAGGTGTGAAACTTGTTGCATCTTTCCCAAAAAGACTCATGGCTGTTTTAGATCAAAAGGGTGCTTCTACTAATTACTGAGCAAAGGGTCTGAATACTTAGTGATGTGATGTTTCAGTTTTTCTTTTTTAATAAATCTGCAAAAATGTCACAATTTCTGTGTTTTTCTGTCAATAGGGGGTGCTTTGTGTACATTAATGAGGAAAAAAACTTAAATGATTTTAGCAAATGTCTGCAATATAACAAAGAGTGAAAATTTAAGGGGGTCCTGAATACTTTCCGTACCCACTGTAATATATATACCATTGTATTATTTTTTACGTCGCCACCAACTCTCCCTGTACCTCGTTCACATTGCGCATACGCAGGGACTCCCAACACATTGAAGAAATTAAAATAGGTGTAGCAGAACACATTAATGTTTTTGTCATATGCTGCAATTACCAAAATCCAGTAAATATATTAAGTTATTAATATAAATATGATGATTTGAAATGCTCTTCTGGATTATGAGGCAGCAACAGCTTGTGGGCACGCCAAAAAGCTGAAATCTTACTGTTATTTTCACATCGCTGGAAAAAAAAGATTCAGACCCTATCTTGAAAAAAAAAAAAAAAACATAACCATTTCAAATTGTATTCAATTTAACAGTTCGGTATTCATTGTTCTTTCACCAACAAGGGAACCATACCTTTAATCCAACAAACTAGATGCTCTTAAGTACTGTTTACCTAAGTTGTTTAGTTTAACTATTGCATCCACCTGAAAGTTCACATAAGACAGTGTAATTAAGTAAATTCAACAAATTTGTAAAAATCTGTTATGTTTACTCGCTTTTCTTAAGTAGATTCAATGATTACATTTTAGGTGACACAGAGTGGTAATGTTATTAAAGGGGTGGTTCATTGCGATTTCACTTTTTTAACGTTAGTTAGTGTGTAATGTTGCTGTTTGAGCATAAACAATATCTGCAAAGTTAGGACACTGAAAGTTCAATGTAAAAGGAGTTATCTTCTTTTAAAATTCTGGCAGTTTAATGCCTACAAAAATGGCTTGTAGGGACCACAACGAGTTACTTCCCGGGTTCGTGACATCACAAACCCAGATAAACCCCACCCTCGGGAAAAGGCAGCAAAGGGGGCGAGGCCATGCTGCGCTGCTTTAAAGAAGAAGAGAAAACTAGAGGTGCACATAAAAATCTATTCAATATGGATCGCGATCCTGTCTTCTAACGATTCGAATGGATTCACAAGTTATAAAATCAATGTTCTAAAGCAGCAGTTCTTAATACTGTTCCTCGTTTCCCCCTGATCTGTACACACTCTGCATCTCTCTCTCTCTCTCCATCGTCCTCTCTCTCACGTCATCTCTTCCTCTCTCTTCTCGGGCCTCACTCTCCTCTCATCTCTCTCCTCTCCCCTCCCGCCTTCTATCCTCTCTCCTCTCTCTGATCTCTCTCTGCTCTCTCTCTCCTGTCAGCCTCAGTTCCAATAGGAACGTTCCCATTATACACTTTTTTCACATAGTATGAGAATGGTTTAAACATGGACGCACGTTCGTTGCCCCGTACTGTATTAAAGCTTTAATCTTGTTAAAACTGTATATTAAAAGCTAACATAAGCAGTAGCATTTACAAATAACAGCATATCTAAAAGTATGAGACAGCAACAAACAAAAAACATAGGCCTACAATTAAAAGCCATGCTTGCACAGGTTCTGCACGATCCTCTTCGGGCTCAAACTGATAAGCGATACTAACAATGCCGTTGTTTACAATACAACCGGAGCACATGCCGCCGAGGTGAGGGGAGACGCGCACTAGGTAGGTTTAGCCAATCGCAACACACTGGGCTAGCTAACCAATCAGAGCCCTATTTCTGAGGGAGGGGCTTCATAAAAGAAGGAAATGATCAGCCCGTTTCTCAGAGAAGGGAGAATAAAAGCTGTTCATTGCTAGTTAGCGGTGTGGAATAAAGGTAAATTATGTGAAAATAATGCGTTTTTTAAAAACTAAGCATTAACACATGTTAGACTGCACTCCATAAACACAATCAATCCTAGAAAAAAAACAGTGAACCACCCCTTTAACTTTTATAAAGAATATCTCAGACAAAAATGAACATTCTGTCATCATGTTATTCCAAATTGTAGTTTTTTTTTTTTTAAGAAAAATACAAAAAACATTTATTTGAAATGGTTAAAACTGTAACATTAAAAATATCACTTTTCTTAAATTCAATGTATCCTTAATGATTAGAAATAATAATTTCTTAAAAAAAAAAAAACTTCCCCATCCCAAACTTTTAAACAGTAGTATAGGTGGGAAAAAATACAAATCTAAGACACAACATGAGTAATATCATAACACTTTTATTTTACTGTAATGAACTTGTAATTGATTAGAAGATGGGTGATTTTAAAAAGATGCTAATCAGTATATGGATGGTATAGGCATTTCTTTTTCTTTCTTTCCTTTAAGCAAATTAGATACAGTGTGGATTACTGTTTCATTTTGGATAATAACCACACACTTTGAAGGGAAGGAGACATTTGACAATGTGTACAGTGATCAAACACAAATTGTAAGTGTAAGTTTTATGTTTTTATGTTTTTGTATTGGATGTCTATATGCAAGTAAATTACGTGTGGCAACCAAATTTCCTAAGGGACACAATAAACTGAACTGAACTGATCTAGCTTTAAAGAAAAATGCCGGACATGGTAGGGTTTAACGGCCTGGGCATTGTCTCTATTGATCAGGTATGTTAATTCTCCCTTTCCTTATGAATTTTTAATTCACTGGCTATTAAAGTGTCTCATCATGATTATTCAGGTGAAAATTATTGTCTAGATTACCAGACAATGTACCACATACATGCTGTGGCTAATCATATTCATTGAATTATCATTTTAAAGATCATTTTATCAAGATTACAGAAACGTCCTAAGATTGGAATTGCCTATAAGTAATTTGGTTTTCTGAAGCGGTAAGGGGCAATTCCTTTATGAAGACCCGTTTCTGTCTGATAAGAAATGGCTATTAGCCAACAACATTTAGCGCTTAATTATGAAGGTATTATTGGTGCAAAACAACTGAGCGTCTGTGACAGCAGAATTTGTAGTTGTAGAGAATAACCACACGTGTATCAGTAAATTTGAAGTCACAGACTTGTAGATTTTTTTTCTCTCCCACAAACACAACACAACAGTTACACCTTCTCGAATCCTTCATTGCAGGTGCACAAATCCTATTCTACGAATCACAAATCAAGAAACCCTTAGGCTCACATGTTTTGCTACTATTGCTGCAGTGAATATGGTGCAAAACACATTCACACACCTGCATCAAAAATGTGAAATCTCTGACAAATTTTGTACATCCGCAAATCAGTATGTGAATTCTTACAATGAGATTTGCACACTTGTAGAATGTTTTCTTACATACATATTTTTTTTTCTTGGATGCTTTTCTAGCACAAACAAGTGCATAACTACAACGGCGTGAACGAGTCTCAAACCTGTTTTTCGCTCGCAAATGACAAGTTTCATGCACTCTCCCTTTTGCACCACATATCTGTGAAATATGGTGCAAAAGTGATTTGTGCATCTGTAGAGGCAATGGCAGACACTGTTCAGAGATCAAGAGCATTTTGGCCAATCAAGAAGAGCTAGTTTGGGTGCCTATCAGCAGGGAGAAAAAAAAAGAAGAAAAAAAAAAAAGAGCTGCGCGAGCATCTTCTGGAGCTGACAGCGGCAGGTACATTTTCTTTCTTTTTCTGAAATCACTCACCGTTACACTGTAAATTTTTTTTATAGCTCTAACCCTGATAGAACTCGACTACCTGTAGCTAGGGATGCGCCGATCCGATATTCATATCGGGTATCGGCTCCGATAGTGCCATTTTTCTCGGATCGAGTATCGGTCAGAGAGGGCCGATCTAAATCCGAGATTTTTTTTTTCCGATTGTGCGAATTATTCTGTTACTTCTGAAGCCATATGATATATTAACCCTTTAACGCGTACGATCACACCGGTGTGATCAGTCTTGGCTGGTCCCTGGAGCATACGATCACTCCAGTGTGATTAGAACTTTCAGTGCGTCACGTCATCAACTGCTGAATTCAAATCTGCTTTCGCGCTTTGGCTGGCACGGAGCCAGATTAGACGCGCTGAGCGCTTGTCATTTTATCACAAATATTCTGTGTTTTCAACCATATAATGCTTATTTTAGGTTTCAGACATTTAAATACACAAGTTCTAGCAAAACCATACATTTACAGTTTTTAAAATACACACTGATGTCTATGGAAACGGCAATAATCATCCTTAAAAATGTTTTTATTGATATCATATACAGATTGTGTAGGTAACTATAAAGTTTACTCTGCTCTTCTCCCAGTTTACCGGAGACCTACTTTAACATGTTTAGGAGGAGAGGATGAATTTGCGTGTTGTAAATCGCACAGCTCAGATTAGCGCGAACTAACATGGCGGCGCCCATCACCTGGTATAGATCAACTAACACGGTTGATATAAAAGTGTTTAAACTACCAAATAGATTTACTTGCACATATTTCAGAATCGTAATATCAGATATTTCATAATATAGTGAACACATTAGTGAATATTTTGAATAAAAAAGGAAAAAAACGAAATAAAAGCGATGCATGTGTCACACAGATCTATTGTGGCTGCGTTGTGTCACATGACAAGCATGATGCGTCGCCATGGAAGCAATAAGGCAATACATTCTAAAATAACGGTTGCCTAAAAAAACCTCACGCTGGGGGCTCAACTAGAATATTTTAAACTCACGTGCGAAAGGGTTAATGTGAGCTACATATGCATATTTAAGTCCTTAAATTAAAGTTCACACAAACTCTTTTCTCCGCTGTGGCTGTCAGTCATTCGTTCAGCCTTTAAACCCTGCTCACGTTGGGTTACAGCAGTCAGTTCGGTAAAGCTCTCGCCAAGATCATTCTGTTCCCATTATACTTGATTTGTAAACACATCTATGATTTTGCAAAAAGGACTTTAACTTCTTGCCGGAGTTTAATGTTGTTTTATTACTTGCTACCGGGTGTCTGTGAGAAAAAAACACGGGCGTAGAAAAGACTATAAATTGTTTTTAACGTGCACAGTAACTGAAATTTAAAACCGTTAAAAGAAAGGCTCAATAACTGTTGCACAGATATAATACACTACGCATCAATTTATCTTCCCTTTGTGCTTTGCAGTTTTTAACACGAAGCGCTTACAATGAGCCCATCCGGTGTGCAGGCTGTGACGCCAGGTTGCTTCAGGCTCCAAGTGCATCATTCTGCACACCGGATGCACACAATGTAAGCGCTTCGTGCTCATAGACTGAATAAAAACAGTTCGTGCTGCACTATATTTGTTTTGTCCTATCATATCTATCATATGTTGTTGCCTTATTAAAAAAAGATTATATACATTTAAAAGAAACGTATTTTAAATACATGTAATGAAATGACCTAAAAAGAAATTTATTTTAATTTTATAGTATATACTTATATAAATACATTCATTAATGTTTTTAATGAATGGAATTTATAATAATGCAAATAGCAATGTGTAACATTTTACCATATTTAGTGCAACACTTTTATTTGTTCCCCACAAAATATAGTTTTTTCACTAAATGTTTGGATTTTAAAAATTATTGTGCACTGATTTTTCTAAAATAACTTTTGCTGCCAAATTAACCACTAACATAGTTTATGATCATTTTTTGTCATAGATAAATATACATAGGCCTATATTTTTATATTTGTTTATTTTATTTTTCTTTACAATGAAGTAGTCTGTATCTAGTAGATTGTGAAAGAATCATTATCATTTCCACACACAGAAATATATATAAGATATATAAATTCTACATTGATTTAAAAAAAATAAAAATAAAAAAACTGTGCTGGTATCGGATCGGTATCGGTATCGGCCAATACCGAACCCTAGGTATCGGAATCGGTATCGGAGGCGAAAAAGGCAGATCAGAGCATCCCTACCTGTAGCCTTCTAGTAATCCTGGTAACCTAGTAATTGGTAGAGGTGTGTTTGATTATGGTTAAAGCTAAACTGCAGGACAGTGGCCCTCCAGTACTAAGTTTGCTCATCCCTGCTTCAACTTTATAAAGCTTTATAAAAGATTAATTAACCTGTTAATTAAATAGATTATTATGAGAGTGTGATATATAAGATGATTAAATATTTGTTAATATATTAAAATTATTAACACATGTACAGTATAGCAGTGAGCGATTTCAGAAAAAGAAAGAAAATGTACCTTTATTGGTATTTGCTGCTGTCAGCTCTGGAAGATGCTCGCAGCTCATGAACATTTTTATTATCATTTAATTTTTCTCCCTGCTCGTTCGGGTGCCAACTAATAGGCACCTATACTACACTGTATAGAGGTTGCTGTAAATTTTACAGTTGCTGCATGTATTATTACTGTATTTTAAAGTATTATTACTGTAATGTCAGTATTAGTACTGTTCAGTTTATTTTCATTTTTTTACCTGTATAAAACAATCCAATTTTGGTACAACACTGTATAGCATATTGTTTTACAACCCCATCCCCATAAAAATCACTAACTTATTAGCATTTGTCTTTATAATATTCTTTTTAATTGTTGAACATTTTTCTTTTTAAAATTACAAATCTTTATCTCTAGCATGCACTAGCTGAAAAAGGGCATCACCACAGTCCCCCCCCAAAACAGGCTTTACAGAAATAAAATTTAGTAAAAATTAGTTTGTGTTGTTGTGTTAAATTTCAGTAATTTTGGCAAAGCTGACAAGCTCTCAGATGAGAATCAGGCTGATACTTTTTCTTTGCACCCTCTTTCCTGAATTCCATCTGATCTGTGACTCTGTATGGCATTTGGTGCCACCAGGGTTGATTCTCGGAATGAACCTGCAAGCACAAAAACTGCAAGCACAAAAAAACAATATGTCAAATACGTGTTTACAGAATTTGCCCCAAATGTCAGACTTTGTGCTGTATGTGCTTTAAGATTAAATAACACTATATACTATCTGAACGCACTTACAAGGAAGGTGCATAATTGGTTGATAATCCATCACAAATTATTAAAGCTCCATTCCTTATAATGCATTCATGTAGATCAAACAGTAGAACTCAAGTAGAAAGTAGAAAGTCAAGTCACCATTATTTATATAGCGCTTTTTTACAATGCAGATTGTGTCAAAGCAGCTTTACAATATTAAACAGGGAAATAGTGTGTCGAAATAGTGTGCCGTTCTCCTCTGGCCAGACAAAACCAGCAGTTTAATTCTAGGTTGCAACAAAGTCAGATTGTGCAGAGGACCCTTCTGGTTCCCGTGGTCTTGTCCCGATGGCCATCTAAGAGACAAAGTCTTCACTGGGGATCTGTCTCTGGGGCTCATCTAGTTGTCCTGGTCTCCGCTGATATTCAGGGCTGTAGAGGTCGTCTCTAGGTGCTGATCCACCATCTGGGCTGGATACGTACTGGATCCGGGTGACTGCAGTGACCATCTGATCTGGATACAGACTGGATCTGGTGGCTACGGTGACCTCGGAATAAGAAAGAAACAGACTAATATTAGCGTAGATGCCATTCTTCGAACGATTTAACAAGTGCATTGGGTGTTATGGGAAGTGTTCCCGGTTCCGGTTGACCTAATTAATGCAATGACCCCAATTTATTTATTTAAAACTGTATTCACATATGCATAAATCTATTTTATGTAAAAATATATAAAGGGAAGTCTTTCTATCGTAACTAGCAATGAACAGCTTTTAATTAACTATTAATGTTTATTCTAACATTGACAAAGTCTCTCATTTAACCTTGATATAATTCATGAAATTAAGTTCATGAGCATATAGTCTAGAGCACTCTTTGCATTTTATAGAGATGAAAACTAGTGATGCTCAGCCGCTAATGAGAATGAAATTACAAATTAATATCATCAGTGTTTCTAAATCATGACAACTTCGGTTCAGGTTTAATGATCAATTATCACATTATTTCTGCAGCGTGACTTCTGTACACTGTTTGTCATCACATGTTAGGGGCTTTTACACCAGAGGAATGTTTTCATAGTTATTGTAACCATTGGCTTGGCTTTTTGGCATGTTCACACTGCAGGAACTGGGAATGATTGTAGTTATGGGGGGACTAAATAAAAAGTGAAGTGACGTGTGGCCAAGTATGGTGACCCATACTTGGAATTTTTGCTCTGCATTTAACCCATCCAAGTGCACACACACTGTAGTGAACACAGACACACGGTGAATACAATCCCGGAGCAGTAGGCAGCCATATTGCTGCGGCACCCGGGGAGCAGTTGGTGGTTCGGTGCCGAAAACATGCCTTTTGAAACACCAGGACCTGCAGATTTCAGAATACTCCGTATGTGGAGCCGTACGTACTCCACAAACTTACTGCGCAAACATGTAAAACAGCGAAAGATAGACTGATGCCAAAGCCCAGGCCCTTTTCCATCCTCCATCCTCCAGTTGTTGACATTGTTGAATGCCACGCTTAAATGACATTGCTGTCAGCTGGCTTACGTCAGTTCAGTGTTCCTACTGGCAGTGCAAACGCAACCAAGAAAATGGCCTTAGGGGAAAATGTAGTTCTTGGGGGACTGTCCTTTTGGCTAGTTCCTGTTATGGAGTTCCTATAACTACCTGGTATGAAAGCTGCTATATACTGTATACTGCAGTGCTATTTACCAATGTTGGTTAATCAAAGCAAGAAACTACAGGGAGAGAAACACTTTAATGGTATAGTGAACGATAGGGCTCACTGGGTGAAAGGAGTATTTTAGAATTCTATGATTAAGGGCTGCAATGTCTTTGCACCTCCTGGGAGTGATTATGTTGTAGCTTTTCAGTTTTTCCATCCAATCTCTAAATTGCACGCTTGATCTTTAGCAATAATTGGTTCTATTTTGACAGTTAGACGATTATCCCATTGATGTGAGGCTTAAAGAAAAGAGAGAAAGAGACAAAGAAAATGGTAATGGTGCAACAAAAAGATATGAAAAGAGAGCTCTGATAAAACCTACAGAGCTAAAAAGAGGGAGAGACCGAGAAACAAGAAAGCGTCAAAGAGGACATATGTTTTTAGGCAGGCATTTCTGAAGCCCTCTCTAAGTGCAGCTAAGAGCCGTGATCAGTAGAGGTTTATGGGAATGGCTTAAGGTGAAATGAGCAGTAAATGACATCTTGTCCTCTGTGAGAGTATCGGACCAGAACAGAGTTGAGACAGTCTGTTTACTGAGTCCTGAGCACAGCATTGGAAAATGTACCTGCATGGGAAAGTGAAGCCTCTGCAGTAACCTTCCCAGCATGCCGATCATTGAACAACACCACTCACATCTCTACTGTCCTAGTGTAGATGATGGTGTTTGGTGATCTGAATGTAAAGAATCTTTAGGCACCTGATGACATGTTCTGTCATTCTGTCTATAGTTTGAGTCTTCTGTATAGCCGTCTGTTGTTCTGTCTGTCATTATGTCATTCTTTCTGATGATATGTCGTTCTGTCATTGTTCTATCATTGTTTCTGTCAGTCGTCCTGTAGTTGTATCTATTGAGTTTGAGCATTCTGATCAATCTATAGTTTGTGCATTCTTTTTTTTCTATTTTTCTAATGTTCTATTGTTCGATCGTTCGATCGTTGTCATTCCGACTTTCTAATATTCTATTGTTCTGCCATTCTGTGCTATCGTTCTAGCTATAGTTTGAGCGCTCTGTCTTTGGCGTTCTGATGTTCCATCATTCTGTCATTGTTCATCTTTTTGTAAATTGTTCTGCCGTTGTATACATTGATCATTCTTTCGGTCATTCATTTGACAGAACGTTAGATAGAGTTGATTGAATGATGAAAATACCAAAAGAAAGAGAACGTTCAATAGAAAGAAAGAGAACGACAGACAGATAGAACGACTGACAGGTAGAATGACATAACGACAGGGCAACCAATCTATAGATAGATATAGAATGATCATTCTATATTTTTATCAGTTATGCATTCTATTCTTCTAACATTCTGTCAATTTGTCATTATAACTATCTATCTATATCTGTTGTTTGATAATTGTATCGTTTGTGATTTTATCGTTTTTTTCTCATTCTGTTCTATCTATTGATTGTACTGTCTAGGGCTGCACGATAAATATCGCACGATATTTAATGCGCATCTCGTCAGTAAAGCCGGTTCTGTAATCAGCGGTAAATCTCTACACGTGTGTGCTTTCACGTGGAGCAGCATTAACTACACAGAGCCGTTGTTCACAGACAAGCTGCGCAAAACATGCGCAAAATATGATCGTGGTTTTGCGCAGCTTGTCTGTGAACAACGGCTCTAGTACTGTCTGTCATTCTATCTTTCATTCTATTGTTCTGTCTTGTGATGTCGTTCTATACAGTATCATTCTGCCGTTCTATCTGTAATTCTAGGAATGAACAGATGCAGCGAGAGGCTTTGTCGACATCAGCAGTGGAGATGTCTGGTTGTGGGTGAAGACTTCACTTTAACAGTGCGAAGTTGGAGGAAGGGAGAGAAATAGCAGAATGGAGATAGGCACGTCAGTCCACCGTGTGCTGCTTTTGTCTGCTGCTGATCTGCGTCAAAGAGGATTAGCCGTGTTATGACATTAAAGTTGAAACGACGTTATCATCTGTAGCTGACAGCAGGATTTGCTCCCTAATCGGACTACTAATGCACAGGGAGGTGAGACATCGTTGCACTGTGATTGGAGGAGGATTTATTTATTTATTTGTTCTATTTATATTCGAAGACCTGTTGATGGCCGGCGGCCTCAGAATGTAGACATTTCTATTGCTCTGATCTCAAAGACCCATTGTGAAGAAACAACAATTATCACATCCAGGAAATGGAAAGGGTAATTGTCCTCCTCAGCTTTTTTACTCAACAGAAAATTTTGAATTTAAATGGATGCACAGTACAGAGGGAAAAAAACAGCATTTTTGCATCAGCAAATGCTTGAAGCATTTTCTTTACTAAATCTCGCTCTGAAGTTCCCTTCACCTCGGGGTTTGCGACATTTAAACGGATGTCCTTTCTTCTCACCTTTTGGAATTTCTCCGGTGTGCCGCTGCTGCCTGGCCTGCTGCTGATAAATAGTCTTATATTTTTATAACTAATGTTTTTATGGTGGTAGACCACACAGAGGGCAAAGCAGCACCTTTAAAATTTATCTGGTCTCAAATGGTGAAGGCTTCAGCGAATGTAAAGCACAGTACCTCACGGATATATCATTATACAGGCAAGGGGGCCCACTGTAAATCACACACACACCATAACCTTGACGTCTTTGTAAAGGCAATAAAGCTCTGGCTGTTTGTTTGTAGATGGGTGGGGGTTTGGCGGTTGATTTTGGTGCTTCACATATCCCTGCAAGTGTATATAAGTTAGTGGCAGGGGTTTTCGGTTTTATCAGGATGTGAAGATATGCTTGTCAGGTCTTGTCATGGCTGCAGTGGTGTGATCAAGATGAGCCACATGAATTGAAAAGTGTTTTGGGGAGGCCCAAGGACGGTACACTCTCAGAAAAAGGTACAAAAGCTGTCACTGGGGTGGAACCTTTTTAAAAGGTGCACCTTTGTACTTTATTTGTCTTCAAAAGGTGCATATTAGGGGACCTTGAAGATACATACAGCGGGTAAAATAAGTATTGAACATGTCACCATTTTTCCCAGGAAATATACAGTATTTCTAAAGGTGCTGTTGACATGAAATTTTCACCAGATCTCAGTAAAATCCAAGTAATCTAAACAAGTAATCAAATAAGTTCAGAAATTAAGTTATGTGTAATAAAATGGAATGACACAGGGAAAAAGTATTGAACTACTGAAATGTATTTAATACTTTGTTGGTAATGACAGCTTCAAGACGCCTCCTGTATGGAGAAAATAGTCGCATGCATTGCTCAGGTGTGATTTTGACCCATTCCTCCACAGAGTCTTCAAATCTAGAAGGTTCTGTAGGCCTCTTCTATGAACTCTGATCTTTAATTCTTATTTTCTATTGGATTCAAGTCAGATGATTGGCTTGGCCATTCTAGCAGCTTTATTTTCTTTCTTTGAAACCAATTGAGAGTTTACTGGGATGGGTTGGTATTGTACTTGTTGAAATGTCACCCTTGTTTCATTCTTCACCATTCTGAGGACTGTAGGTGGTGGGATCCTGAACCGCTAATTTAATTTCCACTGACAGGGTCAGGATGTTTCAATACTGATAGATTTCAGCTGGTGTCGTGGCTTCTAGGACTTTTGCACCTCCCTTTCTAATACTCTGTCCCTGTGTAATTCAATTTTATTACACAACTTAATTTCTGAAATTTTTAGTTTTTTTTTTCTAGGTATGGATGGATTACCTGGGTTGTTACCGACATCTGGTGAACATTTCAAGTCAACAGCACTGTAGCGAATCAGCTCATGGGAAAATATTAATAATTAATCATAACTAGTTATAAATTAATTATGAATATTTTAGATCCGCTGTAGAGATTTAGCTGACCTCTCAGGGTCAACTGTCTTGTCCAATTCTAAGAAGTTAATTTCCTGGTTAAGGGAAATAACTTTCTTACTGTACAATTCTACAAGCTTGTAACGTAAATCTGCATGATTAGTGACTCCGGTTATGAGCAAACAATGAACACGTCAAATGTGATACAAGTAAGGTTTTATTAACTACATAAACACTTAAACTAGTATAACATACTACATAAACACATTAAGCTGGTCTAACATAAACATACACACACACACACACATTTACAGTTGGGTATAGGGGAAAGGGTTAAAGTTTAACTCAGCATTGAAAGAGGCATAAAGAATGAATTTTATGGAACACTTTGCATGTATAGTCAACAGATCAAAGCCTTCAGGGATAAGTCAGATTCTGAGTTCAAACACACCTTGTAAAAAGGTATAACTGATACTTAATATATCAATTAATAAGACTAAGTTTGATACTTGCGAGTCTCGGCGGTCTGAAAGAGAATTAATGAGCAAATCTTAAAGCTTCCAGTTGATCTTTGCTGAATCGGGTCGATGAAACGAACCAGTTTGAGTCAGAGTCACTTGATGAATGGAACGGACTAGGCCGAAGAAAGGCCTGGCACAATGCTTTAGTATCCTGAAGCGTTTTCTCACATCTACATCTTAGCATCTGACCGAACCACCGAATGGGTGGGTCACATGGTGTGTCAGCTTTAAGATCAGAGAAGATCCCCGCCTCTCAAGATAGGCTTGTCCAATGAGAAAGATGGAAATTCCGAGAGGGAGGTGGCAATTGCTGGAGGGTTTCCGACCCTTTGTTCTCTAAGCATGGTATTTCGCATATGTAATTCGCTTGGGTGTTGAGGCACAAATTAGTAAAGATTCTTAGAACATCAATATGTTGCATAGGTATCAGCAGATAATTGCACTCTCAGTTAGATCATCCGAATGTGAAATCCATAGAGGACCTAAACATGAAATAGGTGAGGTTATATTAACTAGTGATCTATCATAACACACATACAAAACAGTATACAATTCAAAAGACAGTATACGAGAACAGTAATGGTATACACAATGACTGAAGGATATGTGTATTCAATCAAAAAAAGGTTTTCCTATGAATTAATTAATAGAAAAGTCAGTTTCTCCTGTGCATTTGTGCCTTTCCCATGAGGAAAATGAGGGAGTTTCTCTGCAAGCATTCCTTTTAGGCCATAAAACCAGTGATATCGTGATTAGTTGTCATGGTGACCAGAGGCCTTTTCTGCCTTTCTGAGGTGTTAGGTGCCTTTCGGGGGAAGGGTCCATAGACCCTCGTAATTGGCCATGTGGTTAGGTGAGGGGAGTTAGATATTATTTGGTAAATATAACAAAAAGTTGTGTGTCTGATTGGTCCAAATGCTACAACCTTTAGAAATATATTTACTGAGAAAAATGGTGAAGTGTTCAATACTTATTTTACCCACTGTAATAATACCTCTAGTGTACATATTAGTACTTTGAAAGAGTACCGTCCCATTAACAGATGTTGTACACTCTTAAAAATAAAGGTGCTTCACGATGCCTTAGAAGAACCTTTTTGTCTAAATGGTTCCAGAAAGAACCTTCAACATCAGAAGAACCTTTCTGTTTCACAAAAGGTTCTTTGTGGCGAAAGAAGGTTCTTCAGATTACAAAAAGGTAAGAAAAGAGATGGTTCTTTAAAGAACCTTTGACTGAATAGTTCTTTGGGGAACCAAAAATGGTTCTTCTATGGCATCGCTTGAAGAACTTTTTGAAGCACCTTTATTTTTATGAGTGTACTTTTTTTTCTTTTCTTTTTTGAGCATATACGTGTATTGTTGTTGTCTACTGTTATTGTCACAAACCAATAATACAACACAATACACTGTGACACTAAGGTTGGTTTAGTGATGAGTCTCCAGTGCACTTTGTTGCAGAGTTATGCTTTTTGCTTTTTGTATATCAGACTCGTACAAAAACATGTAATTTCTATTAAAGGAATAATACCATGAAGTTCCACCCCTAAACCAGACCCTCAGGTAAAAAATCAAGCCAGAGTTCTTGGAAATATGTGACTTTGACTACATTTATGCAAAACCTGAAATAAGTTGTTCTGTTGGTACATTTTGCTGCACTTTTCAGATGACGTCCACACTATAAGCTGAATAAATTTTCTCCATTGCATATTCATGTCTATTAAAAAAAATGTTCCTGTGAGTACAAATGGTTGCACGGCAGTTTCAAAGTGAAATTTCTGTGTCTGGCAGTAAATAGCATGTTTAATTTTCTCTGAAACGGATAATTGTGACTGTGGCCATGTTTTATTATGTTGCTTGTTTGTATCAGGGAAGTTCAGAAATGAAATGTCCAGTGAGCGGCTTTTTAGATGCTACACGTTGAATCATACAGTGGGGAAAAAAAGTATTTAGTCAGCCACCAATTGTGCAAGTTCTCCCACTTAAAAAGATGAGAGAGACCTGTAATTTTCATCATAGGTATACCTCAACTATGAGAGACAAAATGAAAAAAAAAAAAAATCCAGAAAATCACATTGTAGGATTTTTAAAGAATTTATTTGCAAATTATGGTGGAAAATAAGTATTTGGTCAATAACAAAATTTCATCTCAATACTTTGTTATATAGCCTTTGTTGGCAATGACAGAGGTCAAACGTTTTCTGTAAGTCTTCACAAGGTTTTCACACACTGTTGCTGGTATTTTGGCCCATTCCTCCATGCAAGATCTCCTATCTAGAGCAGGAATGTTTTGGGGCTGTCGCTGGGCAACACGGATTTTCAACTCCCTCCAAGATTTTCTATGGGGTTGAGATCTGAATACTGGCTAGGCCACTCCAGGACCTTGAAAGGCTTCTTACGAAGCCACTCCTTCGTTAACTGGGCGGTGTGTTTGGGATCATTGTCAATGCTGAAAGACCCAGCCACGTTTCATCTTCAATGCCCTTGCTGATGGAAGGAGGTTTTCACTCAAAATCTCACGATACATAGCCCCATTCATTCTTTCGTTTACACGAATCAGTCATCCTGGTCCCTTTGCAGAAAAACAGCCCCAAAGCATGATGTTTCCACCCCCATGCTTCACAGTAGGTATGGTGTTCTTTGGATGCAACTCAGCATTCTTTCTCCAAACACGACAAGTTGAGTTTTTAACAAAAAGTTCTATTTTGGTTTCATCTGACCATATGACATTCTACCAATCCTCTTCTGGATCATCCAAATAATCTCTAGCAAACTTCAGACGGGCCTGAACATGTACTGGCTTAAGCAGGGGGACACGTCTAGCACTGCAGGATTTGAGTCCCTGCGGCGCAGTGTGTTACTGATGGTAGACTTTGTTACTTTGGTCCCAGCTCTCTGCAGTTCATTCACTAGGTCCCCCCGTGTGGTTCTGGGATTTTTGCTCACAGTTCTTGTGATCATTTTGACCCCACGGAGTGAGATCTTGCGTGGAGCCCCAGATCGAGGGAGATTATCAGTGGTCTTGTATGTCTTCCATTTTCTAATAAGTGCTCCCACAGTTGATTTCTTCACACAAAGCTGCTTACCTATTGCAGATTCAGACTTCCCAGCCAGGTGCAGGTCTACAATTTTGTTTCTGATGTCCTTTGACATCTCTTTGGTCTTGGCCATAGTGGAGTTTGAAGTGTGACTGTTTGAGGTTGTGGACAAATGTCTTTTATACTGATAACAAGTTCAAAAAGATGCCATTAATACAGGTAACCAGTAGAGGACAGAGGAGCCTCTTAAAGAAGAAGTTACAGGTCTGTGAGAGCCAGAAATCATGCTTGTTTGTAGGTGACCAAATACTTATTTTCCACCATAATTTGCAAATAAATTCTTTAAAAATCCTACAATGTGATTTTCTGGATTTTATTTTCTCATTTTGTCTCTCATAGTTGAAGTATACCTATGATGAAAATTACAGGCCTCTCTCATCTTTTTAAGTGGGAGAACTTGCACAATTGGTGGCTGACTAAATACTTTTTTGCCCCACTGTATATACCACCTCTGAGCCAAATAATATTCAAAAAAGCTTCTTCGTACTTAGTTTCTTTTTTTTATAGACCCTCTATCTGACCCTTGAGTTTTATAAAATGTACTATATTTATTTGTCACATGAAGTTAACAATGTCACCCACCAGGCTTAGTAACTGTATAGTTTAATCTGTAGGATAGGGAGGTTATAAAACTACAATTTCAAAGTACCACGCTGGGTTATCGCAGGGCTATAAAGACATTCCTCTGATTTAGACTCACCACAGATTTGGGCCTCTCTGCCACATTTTAACAACCAAGTTTGTTGCTTTTAAAACACTTAGTCCTACAGTTAGTATGCTGTTGGTGTCTGGCTAACTTTTGACTGGACTAAAGACCGTGATGCACGCTTAAAAAGATCTGCTTAAAGCTTTTAAAGTAAAGAGCAAAATTGATTTGTCTTGAGTCATTTAGCCAGGCTGCAACACTAATAGCCTTCCATTAAGCGACTATGCCCTCTGACTGCAGGCATTGAAGTGCCATTTGGCATACAATTAAATAAATGAAAGTTTGCGTCAACACAACATTTGATTTATAAACGAGCATAATTTATTCTGATCGTGAGACTATTTGGGCTTTGATTAATTTGAATGCTCAGGTTGCTATTACTGAGCAAACAAGCTGTGTCTGGCTTTTGTGTGTAGGCGAGGGTGGGGTAAGATGCGTCCGTATGTAAGCTGTGTCAGTCCATTAATCTAGCAAACATACAGAATTTCTGTCACATGACCATAAATGTGGAAAATATATTTATACTCTGAGAGATAATGCATTTTTTTTTGCATTTTTTTTTATGTCAGAGTAAATGATATCTCTCTAGGTCTACATTAAAAATTAAATATGATTTTTCATTATTTATTTTTGCTAGCATATGTGTGTTTCTGGATCAATGGTTTCACACCTAAACTTTTGGTTTGCCCTTTCATAATAGCCTCCGGTGGTCCTTGTTATTCTTTTTAGAGAGGGAGGATTGTGTCCACAGGGCTTTGTCAAGGCCATCACAGTTCACTCACACAATCATCCACCCGCTCGAGGACCTATTAACCCACCACTGATCCTGGAAAGACCTCGTGCTCCCATTCGATTTAAAACTCTGGCTTTTAACCTGCACCGGAGTATGTCATTACTTACACATTTCATTATTTCAGAGTGTCCATTAGTTAAATGCCTCACTCATTAAATGCTCCTTTTTTGGTTTTAATAAGCGAGTTTTAAATGGCTGCTTCACTCACCTGTAGCCTAATCCCTCTTTGAGTGATCTAGGATGATTGATCCACATGAAACTGGAGCGAGGACATTGTTTCATTACATGACAATCTCGCAAATTGCATTATGTCAAGTGTGATATTTTTTTCTTTGAATCAGTTTTTCTGAAGACAGCCACACAGGCTGTCCCAGGTGGTGCGTCTGCGAGTTGGAGATTGTGATTCTGATGGAATAATGCTGAAGTCTTAATGGGATCTAGGTGTGTATGTGTGTGCGGTGTGGTGACTGTTTATCAGTTGTGGCTTTCCAGCAATGGTCCCCGTGAATGGTGGCTGGACTGATAACATTGTTACTTTTTTTTAGTTCGCACAGAGAAAGACAACTGCAACTGCAACAGGTACTCAAAAGCAGACATGCATGTAAATACAAAGAGAGAAAGTTGCAGCAAAATGGCATAGATTCTGTTTTAAACTCTAGTGAGCTGTCTGTGTAGGCATTTGAGATGCACCATACGCATGTTCTTGAGAACAAATGCTGTTCCAGAAGCTAGGAAGCAAATTTATGCTGTCTTCTAAGATGTCTTGTTTAGACCAAATTCAAAGGCAGTGTAACATGTATGTATTGCAACAAGCTGATAGGAAAATTCATCCAAGATTATTATAAGCACTTCAAGATGACTGTAAGCACTTGAAGACAAAAATAATCAATAAGAAATAGTTCTACCAAAATTCCAAGTTTCACTTAATATTTTATTTTATTTGATAATTTTGTGCTTATTTGAGTATGCTCTGTATTACTTGCTGCTATCTGCACCATATGGTTCAAAAGTAAAGCTAATCACAGAGTTATCTAGCTCAAACTATATAAAAATATTATGATATAAAAATGGAACTGTTACTTGATCTATTCAAAAAATTATTTAATTGTATCTTTACTCTATTTTAGTGTTTGTTCTAAAAGTGTGGTGAATTAACAGTGAAAATAAAAATCTTGTCAGTTAATTATAGCTATTAATAAATGTATTTTAGCTTTAAATTGAACCTGATTTGAATTACAATTATGTTGATGACTTACATTTGCAAAAATCCTGCCAATTAACTTAATTAGCTGTTAATGAATAGGCTAAATACATTTTAGCTATAAATTGAACTTGGTTTGAATCTCGTTCACATTTGTAATGTGACATTAATGAGCCTCGTTGTCATTTGTATCTCATCACCCTTAGATTTACCTGTGCACACTATAATCAATCTATGCAAAATAATCTCAAAATCATTAAGCAGAGCTCCAGCTGATTTTCCCTTTATTGCTTTTTTTATTATTTTTTATAGGAGCAGCTGATTGAATTGTGACGTGTGAATAAGAGGGTGAAGAACTCTACGTTTACTGAAGACCCCTTTGACAGGTAAATTAAAGACTCTGCTGTTTATTTTTTATTTCGTAATAATCTATTTAATTCAAGTTTTATCCCTTCCTGGAATCTCTGCAGACCTGACATTGCAGTTTCCGTCCTCAATTCCTTGGCTCTCATCCCACCTCCTCTCTGGAGTCTTAACTTCCCCTCCCTGTGCATGTGGGGTGAAGTCAGGTTAACACATGAGGTGATCTGGAGATGGATGAATCTGCCGCCGTTTGTTGGCTTTCATTTTTGCGGCTACGGTGGAACGATCTGATCTTTCATCACTCTTTCTTTCTTTCCATGTATCTCACATCCACTGCTATTTCCAGCTCTCCGTCAACACAACACAGATGCTCATGCTCGGCAGTGCGTCAGCCCTATCTCTCTGTGTGTGTGTGTGTGTGTGTGTGTGTGTGTGTGTGTGTCTCTCTCTATGTGTGTATGTGTGCTTGTTTGTTTTTTTTAAAGAGGATCCTGTTTGTTGGTGTATGTGCTTTTTGCGTTTGACTTGCAAGGTCACCGACAGAACAGATTAAAAGCGCGTTGTTCCTCAGGGAAAGAACCAAAAAAAAAAGAACAGAATAACCGTCTGTCTGTCAGAAGGATTGACTCCTTTGTCATACACCGGTATTCTCTCCAGCAGTTCCTGTTCTCTTTCGGTGCATGAATCATAGGCTGAGTGTTATTTTGGGTCATTCGTACCTTGGAGGTGTCATGCCCTCAGTTTAAAAGGTGATGCCATTTGCTAAATATTTTTAAATGAAAGAAATGACATACTTAAAGCTGTAAGTTACTTCAGTTGTAAAATAATGAGTGGGCGTCTTAGAGTATCAAATGTAACCTCATAAAAGGATGGAATTGCATGGCCCTTATGTAAAGGTTCAGTTTGATTCAATAATATTATGGTTATATTTTGCTTTAATAGTATATCAGACCATAACTGTCAAGTATTTACCTCTCTCAAGGTACATATAGGATTCATTACACTTTGGTAAATTCGAGGAAGTGGAAAACACAAAGATGAAGCAGAAACATCAAACAGGTATGGAATGAAATCAGATGTTCACCTCACTGAAAAGGGCTTTGGGGGAAGTGTGTAAAGGCTTGATGTGGGGCAAAAACCTCATGTCCAATCATTGCAAACTGTCATTTCATATCTCCTCAGACGAATAAGAGCCCCTTTGCCTCGAGAATCCGTTTTAAATCAGTCATTACTGTTTTACCTCAAGTGAACCGGAGGGAGACGCTCACTCCTTCCCTCAGTATTTTGTATGGATAAAGCTATGAGGAATTAAATTGAAATCAAATGGGATTTCAAGAGGCTGAATGCTTGTGGAAATTATTTATGCCCCATTGTACTGCCACTTGAAAAGGATGCCCACATCGTTGAGATGTCGTCTTGCCTGAGTCTTCTGCTTTGAGATTGCAAGTATGCATTCTTTTGGTTAGTATTTTTCGTTTGTCTAGAAAAGGTCAGCATCATTTTTCCACCTTGCGTAAGGTGTAGAGACATTGCTAAATGAGCGGTTCACAAAGCATTACGCCCACCTCCCTGTTTTGTTCTCCTGTTAGATGACAGGTCTGTGGGGTCATCTGAGACCACTGTGCTTGCTTTCACATCTTGTTGTAGCCTATTGTTGAGAACTAGCTCTTCAGTGGTACCTGTGCCAATAAACAAATCAATGTTATTTACGAGTAAAGCTAAACATCATTGGACTCTTTTCACAGCCTGTGATGGGAAAAAAAGTGAATGCTGCCGTGAGGGTGTTTCTAATACAGCAGCTGTGGTAATGACAGTAAATTTGACATCATTTTGTCTTCTGACTGCCATTATAAATCTCTCTATTTTTTATTTCGCTATTTTGAGTTTTTCTTTTGCTATTTGAGCAAATGGGAACACAAAACAATATATTTTATGGTGTCTCTGTTCACCGCTGTAGAAGTTTACCCAACTATGTTGACTAATGAAAAACCCAGAGATGTGAATAGGGACCATTATTTGTTTTTATGGACTCCAAACACTTTTTTTTTTTTTTTTTTTTTTTTTTTTTTACACAAATGTAGAAATTTTGCCATAGTGTTGTGAAAAACTATGATATTTAAGTTGTTATTTTCTGAAAATCTTCCCTTTGTCATCTCATTCATGTTTCTGCAAATTCACAACTGGCAGACCGGATTTGACGATTGCGAACAACGTCAGATGTTGTTGGCTCTCTTGTGTCTTGAGAACTATCATGCTATTTGATTATTTTCAATTACAAACATGGTCAAGATGAATGTTGCAGGTGCTTTAGCGAGGCATCCTGTTATCAATTTTTATGAGCCGTTTTCTGAATAAGCACTTGTGTGTTTGTGGAAGCGTGTGTGTTATTGCTTTGAGTCATTGGTTTTCTATCTCTGAAGATTTTTCTGCATCTACATCATTTGCATAAAAATATCAGCTTGGATGAGACACCGTCAAATATGTGTGCTTTTAAAGGTTTGAGAAATTGGGGTAGCTCAAACATTCTGGTCTGCTAATTGATGTCTGCTGAGTGCTTTTGAACTTGTCTTTCAGATTTGCACACGAAGTGCTTTGATGTATTGGGCAGTGCAGCAATTCATCAAAATCAATTGGCGCTCTTTCAAAAAATTTGTAGCTGGCTGGATTTGGTTCATGGGGTCACTAGTTGATGAGCCCTGATTTGGGCATTTATTAGTCTGGATGTGTCATTCATTGGCTTGATGTGACTTGTTAGATTTCTTCTGTCAGCTTTGATTTCAGACAGGATGAAGACTTACTTGGTTTTAACAAGACAAAACAAACCATTTCAATTGATCACTTTAATCAATTTAGTTCTTCTTTACTGAAAAAAAAGTTAATTTCTTTGAAAGAACATCTGAACTTTTGTATGAAGTTCACATGGTCACAGTTATAAATTCTGCAGCATAAACCTTTGTTTATGATCATGGATTAAATGGGGTTTTAAATCCCTGACTTTCAATGTGATCTCAGTCTATGACTACTATCTCACCTACAAAAGGAGAGAAATTGGAATCGGCCTCAGTTTGCTTCTATGCATACTTAATATTTTTTATATAAGATCTCCACCTTAATAGTTTATTTGTTTAAACTTAATTAATTCACCTGTTATTGAATGTGACATTGTTTTTCGTTAATCATTTAATTGAATTGATTGAGAAGTCTGGTAATTAAACCTTTTATTAAGGTGCGTGAGATGAATAAGCTCAGTTCAAGCCTACTCGGAAATGACGTCAGTAATGTCAAGTGATCAAAACCCCCTAGTGCACTTATGAAAAGCAGTATATCAACTATGTTCTGAGTGGTCAGCTATGACTCTTTTATACCTCCCATTATAGGATTTCAATTCCCTGGCACCTCTTCCTTACTGAGCTTAAATTGCTCTTAATAGATTTAATTAGCTTTGGAACATGGCCGGGCCAGACCCAGCAGGATAATTATGACGTGGATGGTTGGTGGTACAATGGAGCAGATGTGCAGGATTGAGCCCCGCTGGCCCAGTCGTGGAGGAGATGGAAGAATGAAAGCACTATATTGTCAGAATTGACTTACTGCTGTACTGATGTTATTTTTCTCTCTCTATCCTCCCCTCTCTGTGTTCTCCTTGATTCCATCTTGTTGGCAACATTGAGAGCCATTGGCCATGTCCAGAGTCATCACCGTCTAAATGTCCTGATAGATTCAAAGTGATGCGCCATCCATCAGAAAATGTATTAAATTGCTCCTGTCAAGACGGACTTGACTAAAGCGATAGACGCACTCTTAACTTTAGTGGTTTCTCTAGGACATTTTCTGTCCAAAGACTACCTGCCTATAGAAGGGATGAGGCCAAGCATGCCCCTGCAATCTTTTTGAGCCAAGCCAAAAAAATGTATGTGTATATGCAGCCTGGTCTCATGTTTATACGTAGGTATTAATACGCAACATTTACAAGCACAAAACGTACACTTTTGTATGTTTTTATTAATGCTAAAACATACAGTTTAGACGTATTTCAACATTTAAAACATGCATATCGCTACGTATTTTTAGCTAAAAAACGTAAAAATATTTACGTATCTTTTATATCATTTAGATACAGTGGGGAAAAAAAGTATTTAGTCAGCCACCAATTGTGCAAGTTCTCCCACTTAAAAGATGAGAGAGGTCTGTAATTTTCATCATAGGTATACCTGAACTATGAGACAAAATGAGAAAAAAATCCAGAAAATCACAGTGTAGGATTTTTAAAGAATTAATTGGCAAATTATGGTGGAAAATAAGTATTTGGTCAATAACAAAATTTCATCTCAATACTTTGTTATATACCCTTTTTTTGGCAATGACAGAGGTCAAACGTTTCTGTAAGTCTTCACAAGGTTTTCAAACACTGTTGCTGGTATTTTGGCCCATACCTCCATGCAGATCTCCTCTAGAGCAATAATGTTTTGGGGCTGTCACTGGGCAACATGGATTTTCAACTCCCTCCAAAGATTTTCTATGGGGTTGAGATCTGGGGACTGGCTAGGCCACTCCATGACCTTAAAGTGCTTCTTCCGAAGCCTCCTGCGTTGCCGGGCGGTGTGGTTGGGACTATTGTAATGTGAAAAGACCCAGTCCACAGTTTCACTCAATGCCCCACTTCATCCAGACCCCCCCTGCCCCACGGAAGGAGGTTTTCACTCAAATCTCATTATACATGGCCCCATTCATTCTTTCGTCTACACGGATCAGTCGTCTGGTCCCTTTGCAGAAAAACAGCCCCAACGCATGATGTTTCCACCCCCATGCTTCAAAGTAGGTATGGTGTTCTTTGGAAGTAACTCAGCATTCTTTCTCCTCCAAACAAGACAAGTTGAGTTTTTACCAAAAAGTTCTATTTTGGTTTCATTTGACCATATGACATTCTCCCAATCCTCTTCTGGTTCATCCAAATGCTCTCTAGCAAACTTCTGATGGGCCTGGACATGTACTGGCTTAAGCCGGGGGACACGTCTAGCACTGAAGGATTTGAGTCCCTGGCGGCGCAGTATCTTACTGATGGTAGCCTTTGTTACTTTGGTCCAGCTCTCTGCAGGTCATTCACTAGTCCCCCCGTGTGGTTCTGGGATTTTGCTCACAGTTCTTCTGATCATTTTGACCCCACGGGGTGAGAACTTGCATGGAGCCCCAGATCGAGGGAGATTATATGGTCTTGTATGTCTTCCATTTTCTAATAATTGCTCCCACAGTGGATTTCTTCACACCAAGCTGCTAACCAATTGCAGATTCAGTCTTCCCAGCCTGATGCAGATCTACAATTTTGTTTCTGGTGTCCTTAGACAGCTCTTTGGTTCTTGCCATGGTGGAGTTTGGAGTGTGACTGTTTGAGTTTGTGGACAGGTGTCTTTTATACTGATTACGAGTTCAAACAGATGCCATTAATATAGGTAACGAGTGGAGGACAGAGGAGCTCTTAAAGAAGAAGTTACAGGTCTGTGAGAGCAGAAATCTTGCTTGTTTGTAGGTGACCACATACTTATTTTACCGAGGAATTTACCAATTAATTCTTTAAAAATCTTACAATGTGATTTTTCTGGATTTTTTTTTTTTTCCTCATTTTGTCTCTCATAGATGAGGTATACCTATGATGAAAATTACAGGCCTCTCTCATCTTTTTAAGTAGGAGAACTTGCACAATTGGTGGCTGACTAAATACTTTTTTGCCCCACTGTATTCATATCAATGCATTTTTATAATTTTATCAAGAAGCGATTTAGATTTTAGACCCCTTAACCCACCCCAAACCTAAACCTACCCATTTTACACCGAATATGCATTTTTATCATTTTATTAATACGCAATTTAGATTTTTAGACCCCTTAACCTACCCATTTTATAGCGGATATAAAATGATATAAAACGCAAATGACCGAAATACGCAGGAAAATAAAACTTTTAGTAACAATATAGCATTAAAATATATTTATAGTCGCTAATTCCACTCCTACCTATAAGCCTAAACATTTCTGTACAGTATAAGAAAAACATGACAGACAGATAAATGCAATTAACGTTACAATCATTTATTTATTGCAAAAATGTCAAAAGCAGTACCAAAAGTAATCCAAATGACGATGCGTTGCACCCGCAGTCCTCTCTGGCGGAATACAGTAGGTTTGTGTGATCCAGAGCAGAATTTATGTTGTTAATCGCTGAAAATATTATCCAGATAATTTTCCCGATCCACTCCGTGAACTCGTGAAGGAACGCGCGGCGCATCATTCAAACACACCTCACCAGAAACACGGCATGTCGCAATCTGTGACGAATGCAGGCGAGAGCCAATGAGCGTTCGATTATCCTGCCGTAAATCCTGTCGTTTGAAGCGGCAACACTTGAATTTGTAAAGAGCGCGTCAGTCACTAGACTCGCTGCTCGGGATGGAGAAGCAAGCAGATCAACAAAAAAAGGCTTGGATTTGGTCTGTTCCTCGCAGTCGTATGGATTCGGAAGATTTGGATTACAGCGCACTAATAAAATAGTTCCTATATGTTGCGTTTTTGCATGTTGGGAAAAAACGCCTTTTGTGGCCCACGACAATCAAAGTAAACATTACATGACAAGTAAAGGTTAAACGATTGCAGAAATGTTATTTATTTTAAGGTTTAAAGTGAAGTCGCATTTAACATTATGTAGGCATGTTCTTGGAAACGAGCTGGCAGCAGAAATCACAACAAAACGAAATGTTATAATTTCATAAGTAAACAATTTAATAATGCAATTGAAAACAAGTTAATTCATATGACAACTAAAAACTAATAAAATGAATGCCGCGATTTCAATATTCATAAGGATTCATTTTTAGGTGTCGTCAATACGTCAGTATTTGTACGTTTAGAGGTTGAAAATACGTAAGTATTTGTACGTTTTATTGCCTGTAAAAACGTAAGTAAATGTACGTTTTATAGAACACCGTTCGTAAAATAATACGGAATTATAATGAGATCACATGGGTATATGCTTATGCACTTGCAAAATATAAAAAATTGTTCCAATTTGACTTGCTGTGAACACAAATTATAATAAAGTAAAATAAATAAATAGCAAATTTAAATATAAGATTTACTGGGTTTTAGTTAATTTAACAAAAAATGCAATCCTATGTGTAAATAGGCCATCTACTGGCAAATAGTGAAGACAGAAATTGCCACACACTCGAGTTGATTTATCCCTCTAGTACTCGAGTAGGCTAGTCAAAATTACCAAAATCCTCATCCATTGCTTCTAACAACCATAGGGTTGTAAATTATCAATAGATTTTCCATTTCATGCTCATGTCGCCAGAGACATTCATAATGTTAAATTTTTGTGTGCGTTATTGTCATTCAGGGCAGGCGTCAAGCGCAAACTTGAAATCCATGTAGCATTTAGAGCAGCGGTGAGAACATACAGAGCGAGTGATTGATGACTTCCATGCTGTGTAAAATGATACAGCTCCCCCCACACCTCAACATCATACCTGTGATATTGCATTGCAAATTGTCTCTGCATTGATAATGGGGTGAATATAGCCATAAATCCCAGAATCGTCTTACTTCATAGCATGTTTGTCACAGCGGTGTGGTGAACGTGGGGATCAGTCTTTAACATGTTGTCATTAACTTTCAAGAACATTTTATTTTTCATTGTAGCACAGATTAAAACGCAAATTAAATACAGTGTTGAGCTCTGTTTCCAGTCATGAATGTGTGCCTACGCAATCATTGTCATCAAGGAGAGATTTAGTCATATGCCCACCGTCTGTTCACTATCTGAGGGACAGGTGTTTTTGTTCAGCATAGATGATTTTGAGCAGTTCAGTGATGCAAGAGTTCAACCTTCTCAGTTTACACCTTTATTCCTTGTATTTATTAGTTATTTGGTGTTTTCCTTTGCTCTGTAACATTTGACCCCAAATAATAAAAAAAGTTTTAAAAGCATGTTTTAGAAAGTTAAGATTTTTCTTTATTTTGACATATTTTCATGACTGTTATACTATATGCTATATGGGTCATTCCGTGTCAACTCAACCAAAGATCCCCGGCTCAATTTTTTGATTTTGCTAATATTTTTTCTGAAGAAAAATAAACATGTATAGTGATGAAAGCCAAAATATTAAATGGCATGGATGAATATTTACTGAGTAATCCACTATTTTGTAGAGGGGGGTCAAAATGTCCATTTTCAGCTGAGATTCAGAGCCAAATTACAGGGGGTTAAAATAAATTCAGAAAGATGGCAGCATCATAATGTTACTTTTACACAGAGATTGGTAGGTCTATTAGTAAAATCTGTTGACTTTAGCTGTCTTTGTTGCATTATGTGCCAGTGGTGACCATTCAAAATGGGGAAAGAGCACTTTTCAAGGTTTTTTTTCTCCAAAGTTTGCAGGCCTGTAACTCAAAGTATTAAAGATATCTTAATGCCCTTTTAGATATTGGGTCTTACCAAACTTCCCTTTTGGCATCTTCATTTTTTAAAACCCTATATGATTCAGTTCCAGAGATATTGGAATTGCAATATGGCTTCAGTAGTAAATCGTTAAATTGTACACATTTTCAGTGGTCAAAAACAAAATGTGGGTCACTTTCAAAAATTGACATGCTTTTCTTTTAAAGAAGAATGTCTGAAGAACAAATAATGTTTAAACTAGAAATGTATCTGGCTTCCTTTTGTTAAAACAACTGCATTGAACATAACTGCCTGAGTGCCACATATATTCTTTTCCAAAGTTTGCTGCCTAGAATCAGAAGTGGAAATTATTGCATATGATTTTAGATTCTAGTTCTTAATAAACTTTTCTTTGAATCATAATCCAATATAGTGGATTACTCAGTAAATATACATTCATGACATTTAATATTTTGGTTTTCATCACTATACATGTTTATCTTTTTTCAGAAAAAATATTAGCAAAATCAAAACTGGTTGAGTTGACACGTTGACATATATATGCTATACTGTATATTAAATTGCGAAGTGTTTATACATCATAGTAATGTTTCTCCATTTTAAAAAAGAAAAAAAAGCAGTTACAGCAATGATAATGTAATAAGAATCACCACTGAAAATAATCAGAATTTAAAAAAGGGAAAAAAACTTTGTCAGTACAATATAGGGTAATGTTAGAATCACTGATATATTATTAGTTTGTATTAATATTTTACTGTCGTTTGTATTGTATATTTTTCATTTTAATAATTTACTAATTAAAGTTTTAGTAATTTTTTTTTGTAATTGTATATATATATATCTTATTATATATATCTATATAAGATATAATATATATATAATTATATATTACTGTAGTTTCATTCATTTATTTGTGGGTAGTATTTAGCGCCTCATGATACCAATAACTGAAAATGAGAAATGTTGCCATGGCGACTGCTGAAATACAATGTTAAAAACTGTTTGTTAACTCGTTATTTCAGGTTAAAGTTCATTTTAGTTCCCCGAGTTTGTGGTTTAGGTTACCTTATAAACACAATACTCTTCCTGTCTTAAATTGTAGAGAGAAATGTGTTCGTGAAATTGACCTGTGTTGCATCTGCTTTCTCCTCCTGTTAGTTGTCCCACGTTTTTTTTCGCCATCTGGAGAAGTGCAGATTGAGAGACTCAATCTACCAGTTTTCTAGCACGCCGGTAGCCTCCCCCGCTGGCCTGCGGCGTGAGTCGTGATGGCTTGGCCCCCTGACGTACCGGTTGACAACTGATTCTGATTGCACCATCCATCTCCTCCTTCCCGGGGCCATCCGGTTCCGCCCCATCGGCGTGGTTAGTTGGGCGTAGTTACATTGGCTGCGCTCGAGGGTCCCTGCTAGACCTCCATGTATACCGTGCGGCCCCTTGTTTTCCATGGTGGCAACATGGTGCACAGTTTTGCTGTTGTGTGTTTAGCCTACCCTCTATACATGTCAGGCTGCGCCACCCCAGAGAAAAGTGAGGCGGTGTGGTCGATGAACTTTAGTACCTGACATGTGAGCATAGGGACACTAATCGACCCCCCATTTCGTGCCGTGTGTGATGTTCTCCCTCTCAGTTCAACCACAAAGTTATGGTCATGGGGAGTATTCCCTTGTACACATCACTGTTATGTGCACAATCAATCAATAAGACAATGTGAAAGATGGACAAGGTTTTGTGTGAATGAAAATAGCAAAAGTGCTTCTGGCAGATTATGTGATGGAGGAGAAATCAGACTGCTCATGTGCAAATACAAGGACATGAAGGAGAGGGATAGAGAAGGACTATATGATAAGAGAATCGTGACATGACAAACTTTTTCATGCTGTATGTTGTTGGCCTTTTTATTGACAGGTTAGCTGTGTTCCAAAACCTACTAAGCTGTCTGTATACAGTAAGCAGCTGTTTTCTAAGGCAACATCCTAATTTTCATGAAACCATAATAAGTGAGTGATTCTCTTCAGACACTCTACAAAGCAGCTCTACAAGCCACACAAATAGTGCTCAGCTCTGGAGAATTGACTCGGTTGATTTTAATATATTTGGTGTTATCGTGGTTTTGATGTTCAATAACAGGGGAATTCTCCAGTAAGCAGAAATATGCACTATACACAGAAATGTTTTTTATATATATATATTGTTTTAATTCGTGATTTTCACAAGTTGCTGATTCTGAAAGTTGGTGCAAGTTCTTATTTGTTGCAACTGTAGCATTTTTAAGGCTTTTTTTATTCATTCATTTTTATTTTTATTTATTTTTTTGGGAGAGTGTAAAATACTTTACTGTCACTTTGGTCAGTATGTACTAATATGTACCTTTATGCACACTTTAGTGCATAAAGGTGCCAGATTTTCACATCTGAAGCCATCTGGCCCAGATTAAACTCTCACCACTTTACGTTTCTGACTTGGGTTCTGACAACGGCTCCAATAACCAACATTTTCAGGGAGGGTTAAATGCATCCGCCTGTGTAAAAGCTCACACCCTCTGTGCCCAATCCTCGTGCTTGGGTTTGTGATGGTACGCAGTAGGGCTGTGCGATTTGGGGGAAAATGTCAAATTGCGATTTTTTTGACAAATATTGCGATTGCGATTTGATTTGCATTTTTACATTTGCAAAGTCAAGCTTCAGCTCAATATTGTCAATAATGTGCAGCACAGTATGGGTATCATTATTAATATTTGTTTATTTTTTTATAAATGAACTGTATTAAGTCAATTATTAAAGTGTTACATAGGCTGATTTATTCATTTTAAGTATTTGGGATTTTAAGAACAAGTGGAAAATGTGCTGAATGTTTCATTTCATCCAAGTGAAATTAGCAAAGCAGTTAGACTGAATTTACATTCGTTTTAAACGCGGAGCCAGGCGCGAGTCGACACAGGGTTGCGCGCGTGCGTCAAGCCTCGTCCATACTGCCAGATGCGCTCGTGGAAACTTGCAGTGCGGAGCCGGGTGCGAGTATAAACGAGCATTACGAGACGGGCAAGCATGAACGGCTTGTCCGTGACTCGGGATTAGCACCGCGTGGGGCAGAGAGGGGCGAGTATGAGAAGCATTCACAGACACAGGCTGTGTGTGCGCTCTTCTGAATTGGGAATAGCCAACATGCATTATAAACTTATTTCAAATTAATCTGTTGGGGAGATAAAATGTGTAAGATAACGTTCACGTACTAACAAAAACATCTAAGAATGTATCTTTTATTCTCCAATACTGAAAACAGAACAGACAAGGGAGCTTTTGATATGCGCTGTGAAGCAGCTCTTGCAAATTACCTTTTTTGATCGTTGTCTGTCATTTCGAAGCTCTTGTTGCATACGGTTTTCTTTAGTTTTAATTTGCCTAACTATCGATCTGACCCAGTAGACGCCATAATCCCACTCTGTCTCTCTCCCGTCCCGCTTTCTGTTTTTTATTGTTGTTGTTTTTTTAATGGTGGGTGTTTACGCAGTTGGCTAGAGCAGTGCTGATTGGGGAGAACGGAGGTGTGCTCACTCTATTGGTTAGTAAGACTGCAACTCAAGGCTGACAGTCATGCATATGCTCTGGAACAAAAGAACAAAATACCGCGTCCATATCGCAGGCTTAGCAATAAGGAAATCGCAAACGTCTCAAATCGTGATTTCGATTCGATTTCGATTAATCGCACAGCCCTAGTACGCAGGCACTGAAGCGCAGATTACAGCACAGCAGTCATGTTCTGTACACTTCCTCCCCTTCCTTGTTCGTCCCTGAGCTCCCCACTCCAAATGTGTATTTTTTTGGGACAGTGTAAAATACTTTACTGTCACTTTGGCCAATATGCCCCAGTGACAAGCTGTTGAACCCCTAAAGGGAAATTTTCTGTGCTTTTTTTTTTTCTTCTTCTGACAGTGTATGTAGCCAAATCATTTATATTTTAGAACAAGAATATAGTGGGAGAGTAGACGGGAAACACCAGGTAGATTGATCAGAAATGCACCTGCACACAAGCACTGCCACATGACATGACAGAGCACGTTTATTACCCACCAGGCCCACAGACAGTTCCCCTGGAGCGGCCTGGGTTCAAGTCTCAGCCTCAGGGCGCGGTGCCTGCAGGACATCATGGACCCGCTGAAATGCAGTGCACACAGAAAAGTGTCAAGTAGTGTCCAAAATTATAAGCTTCATTGTAATTGGCTGACTGCTGCATAATTAATTCATGAGTCAAGTGTGCACAGGTTTGTTTTATCAGTTTGACTTTGACAAGTCTTGTTTACAGGGTATGAAGCTGCTGCAATAATCACCTCAAGGGTCTTTTGTTTGAGGCACGTAGTAGCAATATCCTCAAGCTGATCTGTATAATCAACTGCTTTTTTTCCCCCCAGAGTTATGACCGTGAAATAATCAGTACTCATTACTTTTTTGGGGGGAAATTAGAATGATTTCTGAAAGATCATGTTTCCTGACCCCTGGAAGCAATGCTGCTGAAAATGTTGCTTTGCTATCACCGGAATAAATTGCATTTAAAATAATATTCAAACAACAACAAAAATGAAAAAAGTTATTTTAAATTGCAATAATATTTCACAGTATTACTATACTTTTACTCTATTTTTGATCCAATAAATGCAGCCTTGTTGAGCATACAAGACTTCTTTCAAAAAAAGTAAAGAATATATTACCTACATCAGAGCTGGGAAAATTACTTAGACATTTTAGTCTTTTACTGATTCCAAATTACATTCCAAAATGTGTAGTTAGTAGCATAACCCATTACATTACACATTTTAGGTAATAAAATCAGACTACTTTTAGATTACTTTTAGATTACCTTTGACCTAACTCATTTATCACATTGGTTTAAATAGGATAATCTTGAACCATATTGATATAAAAACAAGTATAAATACTAAATACCAGACGTACCATATTGATATAAAACAAGAAGAAATGAATTCATTCATTGGAAGTAACAAATGAAGTGAATTAACCATTACGTTTGGCAAGGTGTGAAGGAACTGCAGGGGGCTTGTGAGTTTAATGAAAAGCTAATAATTCATTAAATTGTAAAAATGTAAACTTAAAATTAAGTAATTTTAAAATAACAATCAAAATAAAAAACTAAACAAAAAAGTTGGACCTGAATGAATGGTGACCATTAAACCAACAGAGAAATGACAGGCAAATTGATATAAGTATTAAAATAGTTATTGTAAAAATTCATGGTCTTACAATTAAATATATTAGGTGGAAGTGTCAGGGCCCAAAAAGTTTGGCGAATGCCTGAATAAGTAAATAAGAAGAAGGTGACCTTGTGCAGTTTAATTGTGCATCTTTGTGTGAATGTCCAAAAAAACCGAAGACTTTCTGAATGTATATAAGCACTGGGCTATTTTAGAAAGGAACATTTAAAAGAATTAGGGAGAGTCAATAATTAGCTAGTTTATTGCAACTGTGTGCAATAATAGTCAATATGTTAAATCCAGTAAAACAGTACCGTAAGTCGATACAGATTTGAAAAATGTAATTTAATTAATTCAACGTACTGATTTTGGAACGGAATTAGTAATCAGCATTAATGTAATCAGTATACCCAATCTGATATACGCATCTTTCTCGTTCTTCATTTTGAACGTAAGGCAGCAATAAGTAGGAAAACCAATTTTGCTTGCAATTTTCAGAACTTTGACGACATATGAGTGAGGCCATAGAAATTTTAAATTTTAGATTTTTGTTTGTTTTTGGTCAGATGAGCACCAAGTAAGTAGTGACTACAGAGCCAAGGCCAGGATACGACTCTAGAGGAGGCGCCTACTCTTCATCACTAGTCTACACCCACCTCCTTATAATGGACGATTTATCCGCGGTATTGCACATTTAATGAATATTTACGTACAACGTTTCAAGATAGCCATTCATTCCGGCACATGAATCTGCAGGATCCATCCCATCATTAAAACTCCTCGACCTCTCTGTCTCCTCTTAATGATCCTCGTATCCTTTCTTTCCAATTCCCACCTACATTCTGGTCAAGGCGCTTTTCCGTTCGTACAGCAACTCTCCAACCTCGTCAGCATGTGGGGCTCTTGTATTTGCAAAAATTTCAAGGTTTTCCCTTGAGTAATGAGTGTCCTGATGCTTTCGTGGAAAACATTGGTACTAATTGTGACATGGAAGAAGTGAAATAAATTGAGGAAGTTGAGGAAAGGGGGTTGTTCAGTCGGTCTGCTCGAAAGTGACTTATTTTAATGACTTGACGAGCGGGCCTGCTTGTCCTGTGCATGTATTATAAAAACTTATCACTAGATCATTGAGTAGCGGAGAAACAGACAGACAACAATGAGAAAGAGGGGAGGGGAGGCGGCTGGGGAATGCGTAGCAGCTGTCATAAAAGTGCAGTTGGGAATTGCGTTGGACCAAGGCAGGTTCCGATTTGCACATCTGAAGCGCGGCCAGATTAAACTCTCACCACTTTATTTTATGACTTGGCGTTCTGACACGTCCAATACAAACATTTCAGGAAGAGTTAGAGACTCCGCCTGTGAAAGCTCACACCCTCTGTGCCCGATCCTTGCACTTGGGTTTGTGGTGGTACGCAGGCCGGACAGCGCAGATTACGGCCAGCGTATGTGACTGACCACCCTTCCTCCTTGTGTCCCAGTCAACTCCAAATGAGTTCAGTTAAGTGCTGCTTCTGCTCACTAGTGTGATTGTGATTAATGTATCTAAATTACTTATTGTAGTAAATTTATTAGCTTTCATTAAACCACAACGCTTCTGCAGCATTACAAAACGACATACTGTATCTGTTTGATGCACTTCCTGTTGTCATTACAATGAAGGGCATAGTATTTTATTGTGTTTACAGAAACAAAGCGTAACACGCACACGGTAGTTAGTATTTATACTTGTATTTAGGTCAATATGGTAATAGATTATCCTGATTAAAATCAATGGATAAACGACTTTGGCAACGTAATAAAAGTAATTAAAAAAGTAGTTGCCATTTGTTATATTACCTAAAAATGGTAATGTAAGGGATTACGTTCGAGGCGGGACGTTTATTTGGCGGAGCTGAGAGCCGGCAGCGCTGAGAACAGAGTGCGGTATCTCCTTTGTTTTGGCCGCTGCCGTCGTTAACAGTTCTGTCTAATACGGATGGAAATCTGTCTAATAATACGAAAGAACTGTTAAACGAAGGTATTAAAATGTATACAAAAATTATTATAACTAGGGATGCACGTATCGGTATCGGGCCCGATACTGAGCTCCTGTACTCGTACTCGTTAAAATGCCCCGATACCAAAAGCCGATACCAAGCATGTGATAAGTGCCATATTCAGACAAAGAAACATCGACGACAGACAGCAGAATGGATTTATTAGAGATTAAGGATGTCTACGACGTATATGTATGCAATGAATATAATGTAAAACATTCAGTATTAATGCCTGTATAGCTGATGTGCGCGAGCTGATAAAAAAAGCACGCTGAGAGGATTGAGCGCGCGGCGGCGCAGATGCACAAGCTTTGTCGAGTGAATATATCTTTCTCACAGACATCACTGGAAAGTTTGTAGTTCGGTCGGATACGTCAAAAACAAGTAAGTAAAACAATGCACAAGTTACTTAACGGTAGGGAGAGAGAGAGCGCGCAGTTCTGTTGTGTGGTCTTTGATGTTCGCTCACTTAGCACGCATCTTTTGGATTAAAACTAAATCGTAAAAATAAGACCATTTATAGGGGGCATTCACCTTAGGATACACGACTTTCTGGCGAAGTGAAATCTAACAGTTGTCGGGAAATGCGCTAGGCTTGGATGTTCTGCATCAGTACAAATACCTGTGTTTTGCTTGCTTGAGTGTTTCTGGATTATATGAGTGGCTTTGGAATATAAATTGCAGCACGTTTCAGATGAAAAAACGTGACTTAAATATCACAGTTAGGAGATTTATAACTGTGATTTATAACTATTTATTCTGAAAATATCACAGTTAGGAGTGGTTCCCAGCATTATTACAGCAAAGCACGTGATTACAATATACTAAGCCACTGCAATGGAGAAGCTCTAATGCTAAAGATGATGTACCATAGAGCAAAAATGAACAGTGAAAGTAACAAAAAATTGTAAAATACATTTTAATGGCCATAAAAGTGTGAAAATAACTGAAGGAGATACAGGAAAACCAAAAATGATTTCAGAGAAAGATATACTTGTGATTGATTTTTTTTACAGTGGCGCCTGCAGGACAATAAGTTATTTAGTAAGTGAGGAAGCAAAATCACAGTAACCCTGACAAATTATACAAAATTTCTTCATACCAGTGGACTCCCAGTAACAATGATACAAATTGGGAGACCAAAAAATGATTCAGACCGAGTCTGAGGAAAAAAAAGTTAGGTTTGCATGAAGTGGATGACAGATGCCAGGAGACTACAGGTGTCAATACGGCTAGGGGTGCCGGCTAAGATATGATAGTTGTGTAAATATGTCAGTACTCACAGCTGTCTAATTTTTGGTGATTGTAATCCCTTACCTTCTATCACAGTTATTAACATTATCAAGCTGAATTTGTTCTGACTCCATTTAACTCTGAGTTCTTATTATATTTTATTACCATTTTCTAAACTACAGCGAATAAACTGTGATAATGTGAGAAATGTTGAAGGTGTCTGAATAATTTTTTTTTGACTGTATCTATTTGATAAATTAAGGTAACCAACTAACATTATACATACTCTTTTGTTTCTGTACCCAATATTTAAAAAATTTAAAAATGCAATTAAAATATTGGTATTGGTAATCGGTATCGGCAAGTACCAAAAATAAAAGGATCGGTATCAGACTCGTTCTGGAAAAAGTGGTATCGGTGCATCCACAGATAACGATTGGCTTTATATATTAGTAATAGAAAGGCAAACATTACTTTCTCGTTTGCCGTCAGAATTCAGCAAATATGCATTTATATCATTTGAACAAATCTTTGAATGGCTAATGAAAATTTAGTTTCACAAACCTTGCAAACTCAGTCGGATCCAGTTGTGAGATCTTGTAAAGTGTGCATTTGTATCCTGAATGATCGCGTGTTCTCTGCGGACGTTGGGTCTGCATTGAATGCTGTTCAACAGTAAGTTCGTGATTTCAAAATTATGCTGGCTTTAGGCATTTTGCCACTGTACTATTATTAATTTTCACTGTGGTGCTCTCGAAAATTAGGGTTACCTGGCTTATTGAAATAATATGTCCAATAGCACACACACTTCAGAATACTGAGGCTATGTGGTTGCAGTTACTTCATTTTAATAGTTTTTATTAAATATTTATTATTTGGTGAAAATACTTTGTCATCTAAATATAGTATGGGTTTTTACAATTTATTTTTGAATCCATTTCAACTGATTTCAATTCCTTAAATATTAATGCAAAATAAATACAATTTTAATCGGTTTATATCGGTCATCGGCCACCCTGCTTTCCAAGATAGCGGCATCGGTATCGTCTGTCAAAAAAACATACACGGCCCGAAATAACTGGGTGTCAAGGCTTTGAGAGTATGTTTTATCGTTTTCGATGGATTTAAAAAACTAAAAAATAATACGAATCTGGTTCGCGCCCGTGTTCATTTACATTTCAAGCTTTATGCTTGATTTATTTGTAACACATTAACCTTAAAACCTTTTCAGCTTTCTCTTTCTGCAAATTGTATGGTTGAGTCGCGATAGTATGACAGCACCCAAAATAATATCAAACACTCCAACGCAGCTCGATTCTTCGCCCGAAGCTGAGATTATAAAAAGGCACACAGGAAACAAAAACCTTGAATAATGATATACGACCAAATCCAAGATATACAGCCAAATCACAGAGATGCCGATTTGCACGGGACTAATATTATCACAGGACCTCGGTGTTCGGCGAAATATGGTAGGTCATTTGCAAAGGAATTTTTACTTTACAAATTACAGACATGGCCGATTCGCACGGATTAAGATCACAGACAACCTCCTCAATTATTACAAATGACTGGCGGTCACCAGGTAATACTATTCCTGTGCAAATAAGGCTTAAGTCCCCTTTTCACTTTTTCCCTCCCAATTTGTGTGCCGCCTTTGTCTCTTTGCTTCGCTGTCTATAGACATCTTGGTGTCTTCTAGAGTTGAGTACGAAAAATGCTGGGATGTATTTGAATATAAAGTGGAAAAAACATTGAATACTGCCATAATCTCTCAGCCACTCTGTGTGTGTCACCACAGGGGCCTCATGTATACTGTAGATGTCAGACGGAGAAATGACAGCTTGGTTTTCTCAGTGACTTCAAACTATTTGGATGCTCTTCCTCTGGACATCATCACACCCACTTGCCCTTCTGCTCAGTGTGACTGAAATCAAGACTGGGGACACTTCTCCTTGAGAAACAGAGCCATATTATCCTGTAAGCGGTGCCATGCAGAGTCTTCTTTTGAACTTGTTTTTGTTGTGTATATCGGTCTTTCTTCTAACTATTGGCTTTGTGGACTTCTAGAAATTAAACTTCCTTTAAATTGTCATGGCTATTTTCACAGCTAGTGGTTTAAGTATCAGCTTAAAAAAAAGGGATAGTAAAAAATTCAATCTTATAAATTTACTCTGTTTATAGTATAATAGTTTTAAACACAATTTCTGTTTAAACATGGATTTTCATAGTTTAAGATAGAAAGTCTACATAATGTACATAAAATATTCGAAAAAAAAAAAAATCCAAGACCAATTTAATTTGACCTTCATAGGTTACCTACAAAAAAATCAAACTGTTAGCTGAATAAAATCAGCCCCTGGGACATTAAAGCGCTCAAGGTTGAAGAGACACCCATATGTACTTTCAAACAACAACATCTCTTGTTGTGCATTCAGTCTGGCTAAATTAAGTCTACAGCCATCTCTTCCATCTGTCTTGGGACGTTTGAGACCTCAAAATGGGGTGCCCTTACAAAAGTAAACACACAGCATACTGCACAGCACTGTGCCATGTTTATCCAACAAACAATTAAGCAGTAACATGAGCACGGAGTTTCCATCTTCTTTTTTTCCCCCAGAGGCACAGCCTTGGCAATATGGCAGGGGCTCCAGTGTCTCTCAACACTTGTATACAGCATCATTGCAGCTGCGGTTGCATCGCCTTGGATGGATTTGGCCGTAACCTACTCACTCAGGGTTATGTTTGATGTATGTGTACATCTGCAGCTCTTGCTTCTTAAATCTCACAGAGACCTGTAAAAAAATGGGTTCTTTGCCAACATAGTCATGTCACAACTGGCTCCCTGTCACACATTCTGTCTTCCATTCTCACACTTCATCCTCTTTTTCCCACTCCCTTTCTCTAGTCTCAGATGGCACACCCTTAGACCTCCCACAGTCGTTAACCAACTGTCTGATGCATATTGCACACAAAATATACAAGATCTGGCTTTAACATCAGTTTCTGATGAGGTTGGTTGACTTTATGCAACTGTATGCAATGTTTACAAGGTACCGGCTGATAGAATATAAAGTTTAAAGGAAGAAGTAATCATTGGATTTGCCAAAGTTTCCTAGGTTAATGGCATTTAAAAAGTTTTGAGGCACATAGCAGTAGGTAAACTAGTCCAAAGGCACAAATATTTTGCTTTATGAATGGGAAATAATCAGTAGTTCTGTTTTCTGTGTGGGATCAATATTTGCTGTTCAGTTATTTTGAATGATTTTTTTTTTGCTACAAGTATCTATTTTTGTGGTATCAACTAGAGCCCGACCGATATTAGGGGTGGGGGGATAAATTGATACAGCATAGTATCGTGATATTTCCGCAGCAATACTGTATCGATACACGGACGCCAAGTATCGATCTTTTATTATACTATTTGGTAGAATAATAAAATAAATTTCTTAACAATCCACTAGATAGTGGTGTTGATTTTTTTCTGGTGAGGTCAGATGGGTCACCTTCAGCATGCAGTAAGTTAGTAAAATAAAGAGGGTGGCATCGCGGAAAGTTATCAGGAAAGCCCCGTCCGCGTTTAAATCGGATGTATGAACTTACTTCGGATTTGTAAACAAGGAGGGGATGCACCGAAAATAAAGGCTACATATAATAATAATAATATATATATGGCGCGCCGCGTCCAGCCCGGCAGTGTTCAGCGCGTATGTTTCACTCTCCTCGTCACTGCGCGGTTTGAGGCTCCGCTCAGTATTCCGATCTATGAATGTGCGTTCCGCTCATGCACTGCTCGTGTACCGCTCATGCTCACCGGAAAAGCAAAGTCCGCTCAAATAACGCGCTGACAGGAAATTTCTATGCAGTATACTTATTCCTGTTTGCAGTAGCGCTACTGTGCTGTAACATGGTGTAGGCTAGTTAAGCTGTAACATACTGGGCCAACGTGCAAAAATATGCTCCTCAGTGACGATAGCTCTGGCTTTATGACTGATGATAATGCTTTGTAGGACTAAAATTTGGATAATAGTAAAAAAAAAAAAACATATGATTCTGTTGCATAGAGTGAATAAAAATATTGAATTAATATTAAGGTGGTAACACTTTCAATAGGTTCAGTAGTTAATGTTGTTAATGGTATACTATCATGAACGAACAATGACAATACATTTATTGCAGTATTTATAAAACTTTCTTAAGTGAGTAATGAGAATACAGTTATCACTGTTAGTTAATGTAAATTCGAGTGCATTAACTGTTAACAACACAAACGTTGATTTAAATGCATTAGTAATGTAACATTAACATGAAATTACTGAAAGAAGATTAGTAAATGCTGAAGAAATATTGTTCATTCTTAGTTCATTAACTAAAATAGTTAACTAATGTTAACAAATGGAACCTTATTGTAAGTATTACCAATATTAATATAAATTCTGTTCATTTTTATTGTTACTTTCATTAAAAGTGTGGTTATTTTATTGGCTTGCATTTTTTTAAATTCAGTATCATTAAAAATTATTGCGTTAAATTAAAAAGTCTTACAAAATTACTTTATATTATTTAATAAATAATCATTACAAAGCTGTTTCGGTTTTCAGGGCAAAGTGCATCCAGAATTTTCGGCTTCCGTTTCGGCCCACAATTTTCATTTCGGTGCATCCCTAGATGTAAGACTACATGTTTTATGTAATTTAATTTAAATTTAACAGTAATTTACTTTCAAATGCCCCAATTGCTGAAGGGTCTGCACAACTTTTTAGTACAATTTCAAGTTGCACTGTTCAATACCTGTAGTAGCACAGCAGTACATACCTGTTTACATTTAATTAAGGTAGACTAGACTAGACTGTAATACAAATAATTGAGATTGCCAGGTGCATACAACATTTATGAAAGGTTTTCATGAAAGTGTTGCTCAGTTTGTCTGCTTTACAATCCCATTTTGCACTGCAACAATAAAACTGAAGTGAGATAAACAAACTGAGAAATGTTGCTTATTAGTAAAAACAGATGTTGTCAAAGTTTTCCTTTGGGGACATAATTTGAAGTTGGAAAAAGGTAATAAATTGCAATATATCGCAGAATATCGCAATATATTTAAAATCGCAATAGTATTGTATCGTGACACAAGTATCGTGATAATATCGTATCGCCCCCCCCCCCCCCCCCCCCCCTCCCCCCCCCCCCCCCTCCCCCCCCCCCCCCCCCCCCCCCCCCCCCCCAGAGGCCTTTGGTGATTCCCACCCTAAAATATATCGTTATATCGGTATAGGCGAATATGCCAACGATATGAATTTTTTTTTTTACAGAAAATATAACGCAGATAAAATGCTTGAAAGGGTGTAAATACTTAGTTTGTCCAGCAGAGCGATACAGAGCTCCATTGTTTGCTACTGGCGACCTGGATGAAACGCTTTAAAGTCTATGGAAAACCATTGAAACTTTGAACGGCCATATCTCTGCAAAAGGTGCGGCGAATCCGCACCAAATTTGTGGATCCCTTCAGCTCGAGGAACCCTCTCGAACGCGAATCGAGTGTACGTCTTGATGCCCTCTTTCGAATGAGACCACCCCTGCTTCGATAGCCCTCGGGGTTCGGGAGTTATGGGTGGTTAAATTCACGGTCCGGCGCAGACCGATCTAGCGATCCCGGGGGGCTACCAATGCGCAGAGGGTGGCGTTCGAGAGGGCTCCTCGATCTGAAGGGATCCCCTGAATTTGGTGGAGATCCGCCCGTTCGTGAGATAGTGACACCAGCCAACACTTTAACTTCAGTAAGGAGGTCTCTTGTTCAAGCATTCAAGCGTTGTCTTATTCGACCGTAAGTGCCCTGCGAAGTGGACTTCACATGATATTCCGCCATGATTCCATACACGTTACATTCAAAGTAGAGACCTGTGCGGGATGGATTTTTCAGTCCCGCTCCCGCAAGATTCTGTCCCGCGCCCGCCTGCTCCCGCAGAAAAATATCTTATCTGCTCCCACCAGCGACATTCATGTTTTGTCCCGCTCTCGCCTGCAAAAGTCCGCATAAAAGTAATCTATATAGATTTTTTTTCAGTACATCGAAGAAATTTACATAAAATGGTTCTGTAATATCTCCTAAGCTCCACAACATCCCAGCATAAACACTCCCGATAAAATATTTGTTATTTAGGCTAAGCATCAACATTCACAAACCACTGTTATTTTAACAGAAAAGCAAGCATGAGCTGCTGCGTGCATGGTTTGACATGGCAGAATGCCAGCAAAGAGCTGCATTTATAATCTCTAAAAGACATCTCAGTTCATCGCAATCTCATAAAGCTCTGTTATATCACATTAAATATATGCACAATGAATCTTTCAGTGTCTACACTTCATGTGTTAAAATGAGAGGATTCGTGAGCATGCAATTTCAGCACTGCGGTGAGTAGATTCTAACTTAATCACCTCTGATTGGCCATTGTGTTCCAGAAATCAACAACTGAGTCTGTGATTGATTACATTGCGCCACCCTTTAATCACTTGTTATAAATAGAAACTCTGCCTATGCTTGCACCTGAAAATCATTTTTATTTTGTTTTAGTTGTTCTTGTTGTTTTTGTGCAATAGATGAATAACAATTTATATGTTTTAGACACTTTGTTTAGATAATTTCTATTTTGCGGGAGTCCCGCAAATCATTTTATTCTCCCGCATCCCGCACACACACGAGTCTCTTCCCACCCGCACCCGCACTCGCCCATCAAGAGTTGTCCCGCACCGCACCCTGTTGCGTTGGGTCCCGCGGGAGTGCAGGTCTCTAATTCAAAGGGCATTAAAGTGCGGGAGACGTGAATTTATATTGTATTTATATATATTATGTCACACTTCACACTTCTACAGTAAGTTTCGTCTGTGTGTGAAGACAAATCCTTGAATGAATGTTCCAAAGTGAAATAAACTTAAACGGAATAAAGTTGAATGGAACTGAATTTAAATAAAGTTGAATAAACTTCAACCTTACTGTTCACTTTACTGTTCAGTGCACTGATGTCAGACTGATTTTGGATAAAGTTAATTGTTAAACTGCCTCCATCATTACATACCTTTGTCACGTCATTGTAAGTGTTTGATTACCAACTTGAGTGATCATTGCAAAAAATGTGTTTATGTATATATATTCTGTTTATGTATATACTGTTTTCTATATATAGTACCAGTCAAATGTTAGATTTGGGAAACTATGGGAAAGTGTCCAAACTTTTGACTTGTATGTACTATAATATACGCAAAGAATATCGGCCGATATATCGGTAGCGGTTTTTTTTTACTCCCTAATATCGGTATCGGCCCCAAAAAACCCATATCGGTCGGGCTCTAGTATCAACTCTTTTGGATAAACCAAAACTTCCTAAACAGCATGCAGAAACAAAATGTGTTGTCGCTTGTCGCTTTTGCCAAAATAAACACTTAAGTGTAATATTATGATTTTTTTGTGCTTTTTTATATTCTATTACACAATTTATTCCTATTTTAAAATGTATTTAATTTATCTTAAATTTGTAATTTTTCAGGTTTTTTTTACATTATTTTCTATATATCTTAGTTTTATTTTTAGTTATTTTAGTTCTTCAACTTAAAGTTGCAAGTTATTATTAAATTATAATGTTTTCACATTTATTTTATTTCAGCTTTATTTCGTTTTGATGAAAACAATAAAAGTTTTAGTTTTAGCCATCCTCTCCCAAAAAAGATGCTCTAGTCTGGGTCAAAGCCCTGAGGTAGATGGTAGAAGGTGTGATCCTTGTTTTATTATATGCTGAGAGCCTCCTTCCTCTAAGTAAGCTCCTGCGAGCCCTATTGTCTCCCTGCAACAGCTGCTCTTGACAAAGCCAATAAATCACTGCCTTAATGTGAGATTCTGAGGGCTGCGGTCGCTCCAGCAGTGTGAGAATTCACCTCTTCTCTCTCATCACCTAGAGAGCGTTCCTGACCCCTCCATGTCTCCGCTTGGTTTGATGTCATACTGCACCATGTCATTTTTCTTTTCACTGTAAGCTTAGGCTGATGTCACAGTGTACAGTTGTTGGGCTGAATTGCCACACTTGCCTTTCATTTGTCAATTTTTGTCAGGTTTAATTGTCACCGCGCTGGTGAGAAGCTGTGTGAAAGATGTCTTATTCACACGTCAAGGTTTGTTTTGGGGAAGGTTCCTGTTTCCAGGAATCTTCCTGAAATCCCAGAGGACGTCTTTATTGCTCAGAAGTTGCTTTTTTTAAAGCTCTGGAGACTTCATGGTGATTCTCCAATGAAAAAAAAATTAACTTTTTAAACTTCTACTGTGCATGTTTTCTCTGGAAATTCTTTATGAAAAGTAAAAACAAACACAAATGATACTTCTATTTAATAAACGTTTGTTTGTTTTTTAAAGTAAAAAAACCAGTATCTCAAAATATTAGAATGTTTACATTTGTTAATTACACAATTCCTGCTGTAGTTTGTTGGGTGTGGGGTGATATATTAGGGGTTGCACTGACTAATCGACTTCAGTGCTCTGCCATGACGCTTTAAGCTTGACGATGACTAGTCGCTGGTCCAATAGAGGGCCCAACAGGATAAGAAATCTTTGAAGGAATTACACATTTACGCTCCGTTTCCAGACAGTTCAAATGACAAATAAATGCATAATCTGAAAGCGATCCACAAGACATCTGTGATTATATTACTGGATGCTCGAAAACTGAACGGGAGAATGCACGTTTTAAAACAGCTTATTGTACAGGTAAGTTAATCACCGTTCTAATATAATGCGCTGCTGCACTGTAACGCACAAACATAGGCTTCAGACAGTAGCGCGTACATCACACACACATAATCGTTCAGCACGGAAATGTATTGTCAACACTGTTCTGTGATTTCTCAATAAAATAGCTTAGAAATTGAAAAGTTCAAGCATATATTTCTTAATAATTAAATTCCACAGCTTCACTACTAGTAGGGAGACGCTGCCAGGTATAATTAATTCACACACGAAATCGTTCTCACTAATGCATTCATATGAATTTAATCTTTACTGTGTTACTTTATCTGTATCTGATTTAGAACGTGCAGAAATCTGTGAGAAATATAACGACTCAAAGACAAAATAACTGTTAAAAATTAGCTGTTATAGGAGCAATAGCCGTGTGGGCAGCACTGTGTCATATGCCATAGCTGTGCACAAGGTGTGCACTCCTTGTGTGCGACTAGTCGGCTTCGACTCCATTTTTATCACATAGAAGTCGACTTCAAACAAACAGAAGTCGTTTAACCCCTAATATATATAGATATATATATATATATATATATATATATTCTTGGATAGATTACTGGGTGGGTGATGTATATGTGTGATATATATATATATATATAGATATATAGTAGATTAGTAGATGATAGATAGAACCAACCTGTGAACTACAGTACTGTTAAAAGTTTTATGCACTTGTGTAAAAATGCTGTAAAATGGGGATGCTGTCAAAAGATAATGTCATAAATAGGTTTTCTTTACCAATTAACTTCTATTAACTAAATCAAACCAACATTTGGTGTGACCAACCTTTGCATTTAAAACAGCTTTTGTCCTAGGCACACTTGCACATAGTTTTTCAGGTAGATTTGCAGGTAGGTCTCTTGAAGCATCTTGGAGACATGGCACAGTTCTTCTGGTGAGTCTGTCTCAGTTTGTTTTGTTTTATGTCATTCCAGACAGACTGGATTATGATGAGATCAGATCTCTGTGTGGAGAACTGGTTGTTGTCAGACTCCTTGTGCAAACAAACCTCACTGGATTATTACAATTAATGCAAAATGAATGTTTGGAAATGACACACTACAGCAAAAGATAACTGTCTAAAAACCATTTTTAGCTGGAGAAGAGAAAATACGAGTGTTCCACTAATTTTGGCCACCACTGTGTGTGGGGTATGTGTTGTATATATATTATATATTATATAATATCTTATTTAATGCATTACCGTATTGTCCCGAATATAAGACGATATTTTTGTCTTGGAAATACAGCTGAAAAAACGCGGTCGTCTTATATTAAGGGTCTAGACTTTGACATGTCAATAAAACACCCACAACAATAGGTGGCGCCAAATACGCATAAACGAGTGTGCCATGAAATACGTAATGTAAAGCATGTTGTAAAGATCGCGAGAAAAAACAAAAGAAAAAGAAAACCTTACAGATGCATGAGTCGTGACTGTCACGTTAGCATGATGGGACCAAACTCCCTTTGTGATTTAAAAACGTAAGACAGTACCCAGATTTGAAGACTACCGTAAGATTAACTTCTACTGTTACTAAGATTTTGGTAGGCTACTATTAGATGGATAGCCTAAATGTCCTAATCAGATGGGCTACCTGTTTTTTTTTTTTTAATGGTATATAAAAAAAGTGTATATTTTTTAAATGTGAATGTTGGTACATTTTACCAGTTTTTACCATACTTTCAAAACAAAAATTAAAAATAGGAAAAATATGCAATATGAAAAAAATTGAAGACAAAATGTGTTTTACTGAAAAAAAAAACAAGATTTGGTTTTTAAAAATCCTTTTTCCAAAAGGTACATCTGGAAAAGGGGGGTCGTCTTATAATCAAGGTCGTCTTATATTCGGGCCAATACGGTATGTAGGTGTATATATCTCAAAAACTGAAATATCATGAAAAATTATTTTTTTTGTAACTTATTTCAAAAAGTGAAACTTTGATATATTCTAGATGCATTACATGTAAAGTAAAACATTTCAAAAGTGTTTTTGTTTGTTTTTTAAAGTAAAAAAACCAGTATCTCAAAATATTAGAATATTTAAATTTGAGTTTCATTAAGTGACCATCCCTACAGTATAAATTCTGGATATCTCTTGTTCTTTGAAACCACAATAATGGGGAAGACTGCTGACTTGGCAATGGTCCAGAAGACAATCATTGACACCCTCCACAAAGAGGGTAAGTCAAAGAAGGTCATTACTGAAAGGGGTGGCTGTTCACAGAGTGCTGTATCAAAGCATATTAAATGCAAAGTTGACCGGAAAGGAAGAAATTGGGTAGGAAAAGGTGCACAAGCAACAGGGATGACCGCAAGCTTGAGAATACTGTCAAGCAAAGCTGATTCAAACACTTGGGAGAGCTTCACAAGGAGTGGACTGAAGCTGGACTCAGTGCATCAAGAGTCACCACACTCAGACGTCTTCAGGAAAAGGGCTACCAAGCCACTTCTGAAACAGAAACAATGTCAGAAGCATCTTACCTGGGCTAAGGAGAAAAAGAACTGGACTGTTGCTCAGTGGTCCAAAGTCCTCTTTTCAGATAAAAGTAAATTTTGCATTTCATTTGGAAATCAATGTCTGGAGGAAGATTGGAGAGGAACAGAATCCAAGCTGCTTGAAGTCCAATGTGAAGTTCCTGAAGTCAGTGATGATTTGACGTCTGCTGGTGTTGGTCCATTGTGTTTTATCAAGTCCAAAGTCAATGCAGCCGTCTACCAGGAGATTTTGGAGCACTTTATGCTTCCATCTGCTGACAAGCTTTATATGGAGATGCTGATTTCCATTTCCAGCAGGACTTAGCACCAGCCCACAGTGCCAAAAACCACTTCCAAGTGGTTTGCTGACCATGATATTACTATGCTTAATTGGCCAGCCAACATGCCTGACCTGAACCCCATAAGGAATCTATGGAGTATTTTCAATAGAAAGATGAGAAACAGTCGATCTAACAATACAGACGAGCTGAAGGCGATAGATAGATAGATAGATAGATAGATAGATAGATAGTCAGATAAATAGCTATATAGATTGATTACTTAGATTAGATATTTATTGCTCATAAATTGCTTGTTCAAAGCTCAGGAAACGCAAATGAAGTTCTGAGAATGACCATTAGGTAAAATAAGTAAAAGCCTAATCATTTTAATCCTTTTTTTTAAAGCAAACAGTAAATCAACAATACATGCTTAGTTGTTCTTTCATAGATTGAGACTTCTATGACTTTTGTGATCCTCAGAAATATTTATGTATCAGATTTGAGATTTTTCCTTTAATTACTCACAAGCCTTCTCTTCTTGTAATCTCTAGAGGACTTTTTTATTGTTCAGAGGTCATTCTTTAAAGTTCAAGAATTTTGTATGATTCTCATACTTGTTATAAATATCAGCTTTTGTTTGTTTTAATTCTCATAATTATTTAAAATGTCAATAGACACAAACAAGAACATTGATAATGCACAATGTAGAGTGCAAGAGTGTTAGAGCTATACATTGAATGTGGATCATAGCACATTGTTTGTTTTTTGAAGAGACTTTGATGAGAAATGTTTGAGATCAAATTGAAACTGTTGATGTTTAATTGTATATGTTGGTAAATTCAAGTTTTCAACTTTTGGTAAACTTTAGAGGAGATGTGAGATAAATTTTTTCTCTCTCAGTGGAAAAATCTGAAAAGCATGGAGCTTAAAAGCAAAAGTCTAAATTTTCTCTCCAATTAATATCATGGGAGAAAGAAGAAAACAATCAAAATTGAGATTACAATTTCCTCAGTGGTTTCCCTAGTAAAAAAGTAATATATTTAAAATACATTTATTTCATACTAAGTATAGTTCAAATCTATTAACATATTTACTGACAGATAACTCGAGACTTGCTCATACAAACTTGGCGTACTACTTGTGCACAATGCACATTTCTTAATATTAAGCCTAAAATGTGTTTTAATGTCACTTTTGATGAGGATATCTGATATCTTTGAATATATCGTCGTAAATGCAACAATATGAAAGTATACTTGCAACAGTTCCACTTTAGCACAATCAAATATACTTCAGTATCTTTAGTTGGACTTCAGCACTACTTCCGCACAATTAAAGTGCATTAAGTACAAAATTAGTTGTTCCAGTTTAGCAGACTTTGAAGTATACCAGTTTAGTATACTAAAAGTACAATTGCAGGGCATTTTATTAAGTACATAAATATGAAAATGTATTTGTAGTATACTTGGTATGAAATAAATGTGTTTCAAATGCATTTAAGTATATTTATTTTTCACTAGATTTGCCTTTCCTGTAAGATGGAAAATTCTAGTTTATTAGTTGCTTTTGTGTGTGTTATTTCAGATATCTTGGGACATTTTTAAAATACAGAACTATTTTTATAGTAAGGAAAATTTTCTGTGTGACACACTTCAGAAATGATTAAACAATCCATTTGTGAGGAAATGGCATGGAGCTCTAGGGAACGTCAAGTTTGCTCGTGAGGGAGGGACGATTCATCAATGAGTGCAAATTACATTTTGTTCTCCTTGTAAATATTTTCAAAACGCTCGCTTGAGATGAATGTCACAGTTCTGGGGGTCTCCCACTGATTGATCATCTGTTTCAACATGTGTCGTGAAAAACAATTACTTGCTTCACAGATTTGGCGGTATTTCCTATATTTAGCGTTACTCCTCTTGTGGTTTCTCATGGATTTTTTTCTCTCTCATTCTCATCCTCTTTACCTTGTTCTCTCACTGCGCTATCAGCAGACTTTAAAGCTAAATCAATCAAGGTGTGTTCCACACTCCGTGGCTTTGCCGATTTAGTTGGAACACCATGGAATATGACTTGAGGCGGAAGGACAGGACAATAGGCGGAAATGTTGCCACCGAACGCAAAGCGCTGTTGTGAGTATGAAGCAGTGCAGACGTCGCAGGTTTCATAGGCGCAGCTTCTTCAGCTTGACCTTTAAGTCCTCTTCGGTTTTTACTTTTGCTTTGTGCCAAACTGCCTGCAGTATTTTATTCACATACAAATACACATCATATCACTGAAATCAATTAACCTTGTGACTCAGTTCTGGCCTTTTCAGCAGAAGTAATTATGAAGCTCCTTCTGTCATGCCATGGGAGTTTGAAATGAGAAATTATGGGCACTTCACCTTGGGCAACGCATCACCTTGAACAATGGAAGTTTTGGCATAATTAGCATCGCAAAATGGCCTTAAAGTTGAATATTAAAAAGACGGACCTCTAAGTGAACAGGGCCTTGAAATACTGGAACGCAGTTCTGTCACATCCTTGTCATTCACAGACGATGAATCAACATGTATTTTATCACCTTGAATTTAGTTTTATGCATCTGTCGGTGTTCTATTGTGCATTTTTAAGGTCATGCAGAAGCCAAAGTAACTATAAATCAAGAAATTCATGCAGCACTTTTCCTAAATCACCTCTCACAGCTAGGTGTTCTCATAAATAATCAAAGGCACCAGTTTACAGATACCCAATAGGACATGAGCACACACACACACTTAGAGACACACTTATACACACACACACCTGTGGAGTATCAGGAATAGCAAGGAGCCGCAGACATCCTGGAGCCAAGGGACCCAAAGCAGACATCTAGAACTAGAATGGAATTACTGAGCTGACTTTGCAAGACTGCAAGATTTACACACACATACACACGTTTTTTTTACATTTCTGTTGTATTAATGCATATACAAATAAATGTTGATTTATTTATTAACACTATTTATTAAGAAGTTACTAGTGCAGTTACTCTTCTCTTAATAGTAAAACTTTTTGCAGCTTTAAATAAAAATAAAATAAAATGAATAAACTGGTTTTGGGTCAGTTTTGCTCTTGAAGTGCAGCTAAGCAAACCCACACACACTCACACACTTTTGATTAGCTGCGAGGGCATTTTCTATAAACTACAAATAGCCATGTACTCTAATATGCTGCGGTTCTCCATAAAACCAATGGTTGAGCAATTTTAGACAATATTTACTGCAAATTGTAATATTTCAAGCCTAGAGCAATGTGTTAGAGATGCACTCGTGTGTAAACAAGCCCCATGTTTTCTTAATATGGAGTAGTAGAGATTAGCTGGAGATGTTTTCATTCTGTTGAAGGTCAGTGGGGGTAAGAGGGTTTGGAGCATTAAAAATACAGCACCTCAGTGGGCAGGTTAAGAGCTCAACACGGGATCTGGTTTCTAATGGTGAGGATGCTGGGATTGAACCTGGCGCTTCCACTATCATCTCCGCTCAGTGTATCATCAGGGCTGAGGCTACGTTATATGGTGTTTTTAGCCTGAAAATGTCTATAACGTATCTAAATATTTATCTATTTTCTCTGAAGTTATTGCAGTCACAATGGCCATACTGTGGACTGAACATCCATTCTTGTAGAGTGGTTGTGTAAAGATTTATGTATGTATGCATGCATTTATGATTGTATTCAATTATCTGTCTCCGTCCGTCCGTCCATCCATTCATCCAATATTCTAATGTTGTGCAATATTTTGATCATGAGGTTTAAATAAAAAATGGCATTAAAATACTTTATGCTCTAATAAGCATGAATTGTAAGATGGCCACAAACCTAGTCTGCTGCCATGCATTAGTAAATTTAATGGGCAAATAAAAAATGCATTGTTGCAAAGTCACAATGTACATTTTGTATTCGTGCTAATATAATTTTGAATACATTGTAAATATTCAGTATACCACCCACCCCTCGCATCCAGCAATATAACACACACGCGCATTCATTCAGCAGAAGTTTAAATAAAAAAATGAAACAAAAATGCACAAGCTCATTGCAGCAGGGTCAATAGACCATGTTAAAAAGAGGGCAGATTTTACCTGATCCACTCACATAAGCACTCACATCCAGAGTGTTTGTCTGACAACATGAAAAAGAGGGCTGATGTTACTTTACTCGAGGGTCTGCTTTTTGCAACCTGTTGGTTACGCCCCATGCTGAAGCCATTTTTATGGCAAAAGATCGGCTGCGTGAAATTAAACTTCCAGCTATGAGTCGAACTATCAAAAACAGACGATAGCTTGGCTGAAACACACTTTTTCCTCCTAAATGGCTTAATTTTTCATGACACAGATGATGATTTTTACACATGGGAGGCAGATATTGTAATCCGTAGCCAGTGGGTTGCAGGGATGTTATACTTTGCCTATAAATCATGAGTGCGGTTTTGTGCCTCTAGAGAGTGATTTAAAAATGATGGTATCATGGCAAAGAAAGCTTGAATATTTTTCCTCATGCACACATGTCTCTGAAGTTTGCGGTGATCTGTCGGACCTCATCTAGATCACTGTTGCTCAAGATATGGAATGATGGTGTCAACGTATGCAGAAGATATTATATGTACTATTGGCCTTTCTAATGCATTTCAGCCGTCAGCAGGTGTCTGCAGATTGGTTTGCAGCTGCTTGGTTTTCTCTGTCTCTCTTACCCTGCCTCTAAGTCCTCTTGGGAATTTGCAACTTAAGAATTTTGGAAATTGTAATGTGAAGCATTCAAATTATTTTGGAAGAGAATGAATGTGTCTGGCAGGTTCATAATTGATAAAAAAATATATATAGTTAAGTAGAGTTTAAAGTAAATATAGTTTAGTTGTGCATATACCTGTCACAGTTGCCATATGAGCTTATTGAAAGCTGTTTTTTTTTCAAGCTTTAGAGCTATTTTAATCAACTGTACATTTCAGTTTGTATAATTGACTTTATGCAATGTGTTCAGCATTCACAATGGCAGCTTAACTCATGATAGTTTAAATATTCTATTGAAAGTGAGCGCATTCTGGTTGCGTTCACATGTGTGATAGTTGCAACACGACTTTAGATGCAGTTTATTTTCCCAGCAAAGCACTTTGCAAAACAAATATTGGAAGTTCATAGTTTTGCATTTCCACGCACAGTGATCAGTATGCCAGAGATGTAACATAATTTAGAATCTGTTGTACCTCAGCCATATTATTAAGTACTTTGAGACTAATTTGAAATCCCCTTCTGAATGCAGACAAGGGTATCTGACTACAGGAAAGGCTGTCAACAGAGAGCCAAGTAATGTTTCCAAATTCCTTATAGTGATTACTCAGTCAATAGACTTGTTAACAATGTCATCACTTTTGTTTATCCGCTGACATTGTGCGAACCAGAAGTATGACGTGTTTGTAGAACACGCTCATTAGTATCAGTGACAATTAAATGTTTTTTTTTTTTTTTTTTTTTTTTGCGTTAACATCTGCAGACTTATTGTGGAGGTGGGTGTGAAGAATCTGTTGCTGTTTCCATTGAAATGTTTACTGTGGTGGTACACAGAGGCTTTAAGGTAAATTTGCAGCATCTGCTTGGTGGTGCTTCAGTACATTAAACATGTGATAATATTTACTACTTTTTCTCTTTTGAGCTTTCGTGATCGATAAAACCAGCTTTTGAGAACTAGATGCTCTTCAAAGTAGACTTTTATATGCGCAAACTTTGAGTTTGTTACATCGTTGAATGTTTTTGAGTTATTTATTCAAGGTAAGACTATTTTGATTGGGGAGGCTTGGCTTCATCCCTGGAGAGAATCTCAAATCCTCCATTGGATGGATTTTCGATGCAAATCCAAATGGAAGGTTTCTGGGGCGTGATGTTAGGCTCCACTGCCTGTCCTGCTCGCCTCTCCATGCCATCTGCAGTGCTCTTTGGAGCCCGTGAAGAACGAGCAGCTTTGTTGGGCCTCAGTAAATAGTGGACGGTCCCACATAGGACGTCTGCCACAGATTGAGTCTCTGATCTTGGAGCTAAGATCATGGACTACAGGGAGCTGGCCATATTGCGATGCTGGGTAGGCCAGCTGGTGGGTTTGCATCCTTAACACCAGTGACCATTGTCTCCTGTGCTTGCCTGAAGCTGATTTCCTCCTGGTTAGCATAGCTTAATAATCATTACAAGTGGTGAAATAATGAGTAATTTAATGTTTCATTAGCTGTGAAGTAGCTTGGAATGAGGTAATTATGTCTTTGTGAAGTTTGATGGCTCTAGTGCACATAATGATTTTCTCAGAAGACATTGTGATGCTCATATTTCCTTTAAACCTTATTTGTGAGTCTTATAGTTTCATAATGATTTAAGGAGGACTCTAGAAGCGTCTCTAACTTTATATCCACAAGCCTGATATTCACAATAAACAAGTGGCTTTCATAGTGAATATGACTTATAAACATAGGAAGCATAAAATATAAAGTGAATCCAAGAAAGCAGACAGCTCTCTTTGAAATTCATGAGGGCCAGTTATTATCTACGTTGCAGTTCTTCTAGGAGGGCTCAGCCTGACTGGATGTGTTTTTTTTTGTTTTCATTCAGAGTGAACTAACCTTGTTCACTCTGATGCATCCACTGTTTTCAGCAAATGTGAAGCAGGACAACACGAAAATGTGTATTAATTATTTTAAAAAGTAATTTATTTCTATGTTTGCAAAGCTAAATTTTCAGCAGCCATTAATCCAGTCTTCAGTGTCACATGATTCTTTGGAAATCATTCTGATATGCTGATTTTGGTGCTCAAGAAACATTTCTTCATGTATTATCAAAGTTGAAAACAGCTGTCCTGGGTAATATTTTTGTGGACACTGTGATACATTTTTTTCAGGATTCTTTAATGAATAGAAAATTGAAAAGAACAGCATTTATTTTTGGAATATAAATCTTTTGTAACATTATAAATGCCTTTGAAACAATATTTAATGTGCCTTTGCTGAATAAAAGTATTGATTTCTTTCAAAAAATGTTTTACTAAAAGCAAACCTTTGCATTATAGTGTATGGATGGTAAAAGCATTTTAAATAGTTTTCTTGGTTTACATCTAAATTATAAGGAGTTTTCTGATTAGTATTGATGCGATATAATGAAATCTGCCCTCTTTAAGTACAGGATGGAAAATCTCGCTATAGCATCTGCCGTCTTGTTTAATCCATATTTCCTTTTTACCTAGAAACATGAATCCTTATCCACACTAATTATGGGTAAGCTTAATGAGTGGACACATAAATATGCCATATAATAGAGCTTTGGATATAAGAGTGGTAAGCCACAAGCCTTCCCTGCTGTTTTGCATCCACAGCTGTAGAGGCAGTGATGTATTGTTATAACGGTTTTGACCTCGAGGAGCTGTATCAGCAACTCCGGTTCCAAAAGACCAGCTGCTCCCATTGAACCGCATGTTAAAATGCCCCCACAAACACCAAAGACGAGGCTGGAGCCAATGGGCTCCATGCCTACCTCCAAAGTTTCTAGACTTCACCTTGAGCAGAAGTAAGCCGTTAGCATAGACAGCTTCTTTCCCGATCAGCTCCATTTACAAAACTTTCCCAAAAGTTTCCAGCCCCTGTACGGACGTTTGTGTGTTTCTATCTCCAGACCTCCTAATGAGTTTTCTATTGCTGTTTCCATGAACACAGAGGAGGATTAAGTGTGTGTCGAATTGCCCGACAGGCGCCACAGGAATACTGCCCCTTATAGGCTTTTGCGATAGCGGAAGGGATCATTGGTATAATCACATAGCTGCAGAGCTGGAAATAGGTTGTAGTTGAGACCACAGCATCCGCAGGTTCTTTGGAAAAGGTGAAGTGGACCGGCTGGCCGGCGTCACCCTCTCCAGGGATGCACACGTGGTGGGGAGCGTTGGCCATAAACCACAACGCTTTTATCCGCCTCGCCCCCCTCTCAGATTCCCAAAATAAAAGTGACCCGCTCTCTCTTTCTCCTCTAATCTTGGGGGGTAACGGATGACTGACTGTACCTATCTATAGAAGGGGGAAGCATTATTCTGGCTGTAGTCCTCCGGTTTGTGTTTGACGCTGGAGACGACACGGAAATCTGCAGACAGCAACCTTGTGTTCGTTCCGGCAGTTATTTGATGGATGAATTATAGCTGTACCATAAAATGCCTCAAGCTTGAGTGGCATATTCCATGCTGAGCAGAATTTAGGCTGCAGGTGCAGGAACAGGAACCTGTTGTAATTTGATGAGTGAAGGTCATCTTAACCATTTCGGAAGGTCTAACTATTTGACAGTTTGAGAGTTCCATTGCATATTCTTCACAAATCTGACTCATCCCATAATAATGTGTGCTGGGAAAGAATATGTGCCGTTTCCGTCAGATTTCATCATTCATGCACTTCGAATAATCCATTTTTTCGTGTCTGAGATGGTCTGCTTTTTAACAGTAATTATAGAAGCAGTAGATTGAATGTTCTTGGTAATTCTTTTCTTGGTTATTGCTTTGTTCCAAGAACTATAAGCTCCCTAAACAGTCAGGGGAAATAAAAAGTTTCAGTTAGCTTGTCACTCGGGCAGTGCCCTCAGAGTTGCACAGTTATACTTCATCTACATTTACATTTTTGCATCTAGCTGATGCTTTTATCCAAAGCGACTTGCAATAGAAAAGCCTAAACAATTTATCACAGAGCCAACAACATTTGCAGTATACAATGCCTCATTTACAGCTAGATTAGGAAACAAGCTAGAGCAGAGAAGAATACTCCCCCCCCCCCTGAGTATCATATGTTGGATTGTGGAGTTGTAAGTGTTGGTAAAGATTATTTCTTTAGCGCGTCTTGGCAAGTGGTGATGATCTGTATAGCTCGGGTGGAGGTTGGCCAGCTGATTCACACAGAGAGGGGCAGAGAGCGTCAAGGTACAGAAAACAAACTTGTCTACATGTGAAGGAACAAGTCACACCTAAACAAGCTACTATACACACATTAGGGTTAGAAAAGCTACAGAGATGTACCTTAGAGGGTATTTCCCCAGTCACAAGCTGTTTAACCTATAAATGTACAGTTTTATGCACATTATTTTTGACAGTGTACGGAAGCACCATTGTAAATTAATTGTATGTACACTACTGATGCAAAGCCTCTTCCAAATTGTAGGCATCTTAATTATGTTGCCTTCTAATTCTATAATTCATTGCAACAAGCTCAGTAACAAAGATGGCAGGTGAGTGAAAGAATTTAGAGAATTCCAAAAATTTGGATTAATTTAAGTGAATAGAAGCAGGCAAAAGATTATTAAAGTATTATGCGGTGGACAAATTCGTTTTTGAGATGTATTGATAAAATAATTTGATGTATCAACATATAATCATTTCTGTTAATTAGTGTTCACCGTCTGTTTGATTACATGACATTTACTAACTGCTTGTTTTTTACCGTACATTTGTCATATGGACATCAACTTGAGATAATCACCACTGATAAGCTATTACTAAATAGACTTTAATTTTCTGTAAAGCTGCTTTGCAACTATTTGCATCATGAAAAGCGCTATACAAATAAACTTGAATTGAATTAAATGTATCTAAAATCTATTATTTTATGCAATATTTGTGTGTGCAGTGCATTTTTTTATTAGAATGTGACACAATATCTTAGCAACATGCTAACATCAAACTCAGTTGAAATTAAGTGCAAGTTGTCTCCATTGTGGGATTTTTTTAGCATGCAGGGTTGTTGTCTATGTAGAGCTTTACATTTTGCTCACTTATGAGGCTCCGCAACCAGTAATCTGTATAATTTTTGATGTAGCTGTGCTAGTTTTATGTGAGTTGTATCACTCTGCAACCTCTTTCTTCTTGCAAAATAACTCCAATTTCAGCTCAAATCAATAATTCTCGTCCATATGTCCATACAGTATTTATGTGGTAAGCAGGCATGTAATTAGCAGGAAAATGTACAGTTAGCCGGTCATTATCTCAAAATAAACCCCTTCTGAGGGATACAGGCTGGGTTTATTTTGTGACATTACCAAAAAAAATAAATTTTTACCAGCAATGCTGTTTTAATTGACCATTTATGTACACAGTTTGTAGGCAGTGTTCAACATTCAGCATGTCTCAGTGTCGTAGAGTGCATAACACTTTTATCAAAATGTCATTTTTCAGCATACGCTCTGTGAACATCAATTAAACTCAGTGAAGATAAATGAATAACCAACATCTTTGACTGAGTGGGTTTTTTTCTTGTGTGCAATTATTCATAATAGTGAATGATTTGTTCATAGACACTATTATTATGCATTGACTCCCTGATCCGTTGACTTGAAGGGATGAGAAGTCTCTCTTGACCAAAAAGTGGAAAGCCATGCTTTGCTCATTAATCTACACATGCTTCAGGCATTTTCATCTTTTTTCATCTTGAGAATTCATATACAGTGCTTGAACAAAGTCAACTTCAGTTATGTTTTGCAGGCCAAGCGTTTTCTCTGAGGCTGTAAATGCTAATGTCGGGTTGAAGTTTGTTTGCTCTACTTTGTTTAGGTTGTTCTGTCCTCTCGCTCTCTTACACGCTTATCTGCTGTTATGCTGATGGATGGGGCCATGGGTTTGCTGTTTAAACTGGAGATTGAGGTGCCGGGTCCATGTTTCCCTCGTTCTTTCATTCACATTCTCTCTCTCTCTCTCTCTCTCTCTCTCTCTCTCTCTTGCCCTGCCTACCTGTGTGGTCTGCTGCTTTGTCAGCGCAGAGTTGACAGGAGGCCCAGCCCTGTCGTTTGTCTCCCAGTGCCATTCGTGTTTGCTCAGAGGTCTGAGGTCATGGAGTCACGCTGCCTGCTGAAGAGATTGGAGTAAACTCGATTTCAAACTGACAATCTGAAGTATGCTTTAAGATTGTCTGACAAAACTGACAATGTGAATATATACTTTTATTATAGTGTCTCAGCAAGACCCCTTCATACAGTAATATGCCTCTAGAGCATGTAGGTTTTTGCCTGTTTGATTTCCGCTGTAATTTTGCAAAACTTTGACAGCATTTGTGGCAGAACTTGGCCTTTTGGTCATTTAAAACAATTAATAAAAAAAATCTAATAAAAATCATTTAAATAATTAAACTTTTAAATGTAATTTAAATCATTAAATTGTGCTAGTATTTCATTATTCCTCCCAAAAGTTTAATTTATTAAGCATAATCAAACCAGCAATCTATGCATTACAAAGAACAACATCTTGTTTTCTTTGGCTTGTTGATTGATTGATGCCCTGTAGTTGAATGCATAGACTTTATCACATAATAAACTCCTAATTGTCCCTCTCTATAAACACTTTTACAGATTGTCTGCCTTATTTGCTTGAATCTGTAGATAATGAGTGAGAACCTTGTTATCGACTCGTCTACATCCAGACATCACAAAAGGCCAGGCTTACCAGCAAATATCACGTGAATTCGACATCTGACTAGAGTAAAGAGATTATTCACTTGTGTTTGAGAAGAGACATTTAACGGGAATTTCTAAATATAACCTTTGCTGAGACGCTGTTCTGCCAATTGCCAGACTTTTCGGAGACAATCTGTTATTAGGCACAAAATGTGTGACAGTCATTTGCTTGTTCAGAGAGTTCTGCTGTGTGGTCTAGTTTGGGGGTCTTTTTGTTTTCACACCTGCATATGTGCACAACACACTAACAAATGTTTCTGAACCGTGCATTTTCAAGGCCTTATTCATGTAATTATTGCACCACTCATCACTACATGTTGTTGATGTTTAAAATCATATGAAGAGAAAAATAGCTATTGATCTTTCTGAGGTCTTATCCTTTGCTTTCAAATGGGTTTTCTGAGCAGATTGTTATGTATAGTTCAAGAAAAAGGCCTTGACCTTGAATGAATTTATGCCTCTGACTGTTATGTGTTTATCTTCCTTAAATGTAACTTGCTTTTGAATATTTCTCTCAGCTGCTGAGGTCAGTCGCTCTTCTGAGAAGTTATAATTCTTATGGAATCTGCTGTAGGTATGTGAAGTGGATAATAAACCATATCAAATTGGTCTAAGTCATATGGAAATCTGTTTTGACAGGCACTGGATTCTTTCCAGTTCATCTGGAATTTCTGTAATGCATTTTGATTTTAAAAGTTCTGCAGGTGATTCCTAGTGGTTGTGTCTGTGCTTGGCCAAGAAATGTTTCACCAAAACTCAACAGGCAGAGTCTTTAACAGCCCTGTTCTCAACAATTTAGAGCTCGTTTCAGAAATGAAGCTTTTACAGATGACCTAAACACAATTCCATCCTCTTTGCAGCAAAATTAGATTGCCTAATCTCTCAGATAATGTCTTGGGAAAGCTAGCACAGATATCAACTGCAGTGCAATTAAAGATATTCAGCTTATGAAAGCAACAAATTAAGATTTAAGCGAGTAGAGATAGGGTTCTTGCGTGTGCATCGATCTCTTTTTATGTCTTTGTAATCACTCCACCATGTAGCTTTACAATAATCCACTTAGGCAGACTTTGAGAACCATTTTTTAATGGTTCTCAGTGGGTCTTAGAAGTATCTTCTTCCCCCACTGTTTTGTCCGACTGTTTGGCCTTTTGTGGAGTGAACTGTCAAAAAAGGGAACTACTGAGGCGGAGATCACTCTGTGTTTTATCATGTAGGCTCCATTGAGTCACATTGGCATGGGGTTTGCATTATTGTATCATAGCAGGACAGTCTAAATTCACTTTTTCTTCTTCATAATTCTCTTTACTTGACATTTGATCTCCGAGTTCCTTCCTGTATGTGTTAATTGAAGCCGTCAGAGTAGCATGCACGCACACACAAGTGTACACACAATTTAATTACTGTTAGAAATCTTTCAATATTCATTAATGTTAGAATATCTTTCAGATATGTATTGTGTGAAGAAAAAACAAAACAAAAGGCTTTTGGATTATGGCATGGAATGAGAAATTTAAGTATAATCAGTGTGTCACTCAGGGTCTTCTGGTAACATCCTTCCACAGTTGTTTACTGAACTTTATTTGGTAAATCATAACGTTTTGACAGCATTAATATGTTTTAATTGGGTATTTTTTAATATAATGTTATTTTAATTTTCACTGAAAAGGTGCATATATTATCTAATATATAGTAGATTTCACTATGAATTCTAAAAAACTCATTCAAAAGTTTTACTATCTATGTTTACAGTATTTTATGTGGATTGTCTCATTTTTGTTGAAAATGGTAAGTTATCTTACAATTAAACTAATTAACAATTAACATTTATTTCCTATGGTTCCTGAGGTAAGTTCCCTAAATTCGAATTTAAGCAAATAATAAACCATATCTTTTAGGTCTGTGCCATATGGAAAGCAGTTTTGACAGGTTTTTCATGGTTAATAACAATTTTTGCTGGTATGTATTTAATGTGTTATGATGTCATGAAAAATTACTAAAAAAATAAGACAAGCAAATAGAGCCTGTTTTGGGACCATTCATTTTTTTTCCCATAGAATATTCTTTTTTTCTTTACATTTTAAATGTGTATATTTGAACTAAAGTACAACACTATGTATAAATACTGTGTAATATATAGATAATTATACAGATTTTCCCTATTACATTAATGTTACTTGTCTATACAAATGCATGTCTGAAGCTTTAGGCCAGTGCTGTAAATTGCAGTCCTATCAATCCCTGCCACCACCATTCTTCCAAAACTTCCGAGTCAACTTTTGTGTGTGTGGTGTCCTATGTTAGTTGGTTGTGTGTGGTAGTGCGCACGCACATGCATGCCTACAAGTCAACTTGTGCTTGCTTGTGTGTTTTTTGTAAGTCGTTATGAGCATGCTCTCTTGTGGGTATCGAATTCAGCGAGTGGTCTTGAGCATGTGCTCTCTGCACAGGACAGAATCAGGAGTAGATGGCCCGAGGGTTGGCCAAAATGGAATGCTGCATACCCCACCTCCGTCGGTCGGTCAGGGGCCCCCTGCATGCCAGCATTGACGCAAGTGATATTGAATCAGGCATTAGCAGACTGATGACTTCAACCTGAAAGGCTCTGCATTTCGTAGCTTCCACATGGGGTTTCCAGCTCTGAATAAAGCCCAATTCTTCAATCAAGACCTTCCACAGCGCTGTCAATAGCATTGATATTAGGGGCTGTTTAAAGCTGTGAATCATGCTACTAAATACAGGGTGCACTGTGGATATCTGCAGGAAAAAAGCCAAGTAAATTAGAGGCAGTATTGTGATGAAACACGACGATCGATGACAGCTGACTGATTCGCTGAACTAAGTAGCCAAATTAACCATTTCACACTTGCAGTTTGAAATGCTTCATTAGTGCCTACTGACCACTTAGTCCAGGGTCTCTGAGGCGTGACAGCAAAGCGAACTAGATTTCTACTTTTCTGAGGAGTGCTTGAGGGGTGCTTACCTGAGCAAAAGTCACTTGCACCATCTGGTTTGTGGCTGACCCTCAAGTCTCTATGATAGTATTGTCCCTAGATATATATGTTTTAAGACTAAGGGTTTTTAAATAGAAAATATGGTTGTGCAATATTCACATTTTAAGAATTGGCTCCCTTTCCATTTGTAAATTGGATTTTGAATTGCATTTGCTACATCCCTGACCCTCAGGAGGTTGAATTGAAATTGGAATTGGAATGACGAGGTTCTGGAAAATTATGGATTGTTGCATTTTTCTCCAAAAATCACTGTCTCTAAGACTAATTAAACTTTTCATAAAATCAACATAAAAAAATCTTTAACCCAAGTATGAGCAATAGCCTAATAGCTCAGCATGCCCCCTTTATTTCATGTCATTTCATTTTAACCTAAGTATGAGCAATATAGTAATAGCTCAACATGCACCATTTTATTTTAATCCAAGTATGAGCAATATAATTAGTCACAATGCAAACATTTTTTATTTTATTTTTATACATTTTGTATAAAGATTTAGCAAAGATGACTTAGAGTTATTTTTTATTTAGAGGAAAGATATTTACCTAAACATTGTTTTAACTTGTTTGAAGAGCTGTTCATACAGGGATATGGGTTCGAATCTGGCATGCATCATGTTCCAGTCCTATGCCCTAACTCACTCTCTCCATCACCTTTTCAATGTTTGGCATAAAAGACATGAAAAGCATTCTTTTTCAAAACCCACTATTAATTCAAAAGAGGCAAATAAGTAATTTTGTTCAAGTGAATATGGACAGAGAGAACATAAAGACTGGTCTGATGGTGCAGTCACAATGTGATAGAAACTAATCTGGAATTTTGCTAATTAAAATAATATTTGCTCTCATGTAAATCACATTATTAATTAGCAGATGGCCACTTGCAGCCAGTTCATTGCTTTAGTTTCTCTAAAAAGAACCAGATACTGCTATTTCAAATGTTAAATCAACTAATTGACTATTTACTTGACTTATGAACTCTTTTAAAGGACATTTAAACAGTTCACATTTACAGTCTTTAGTATGTATAAAACACATTTGCTGTGAGCGCACGGCATGCATCAGGTACTTAAGATGTAACCCTTACATTCCGCAGAAAAGCCTGAAGTATCTCCAAGCTCATATCCTATGTCCATGCTTGAAATGGTGCTATAATTCCTGAGACTGATGCACTGCCAATTTACCCGTGCTCCTTACATGGCAATGGTGGTGGGAGAGAGCGTTGGAAATTAAAAAAAAAAAGAAAAAATATAAAAATGTTTTTTTTAAAGTAGTAAACACCAGTCACACACCAAACTCCACATATGCTCACAGGTTCACATCACTGCCTCTCTACATATCACAGTTTTATTTGATTAGCTCATGAATGCAACGTACGGGTGACTGAGAAATGGTTCAATTCTGAGCTTTATTTTTGCACATATTGCAACCTTTTTTATTAACATGCTCACTTGTCAAATGTGCAGCCACGTGCTTGGTCTCATATTCATGCCCTATCACCACACCCCCCCCCCCCCCCCCCCCCCCCCTCCACCACCAGCTTCATGATTGGAATTTTTTTTGTGTTTTTTTTTTTTTTTTTTTTTTTTCATCCGTGACCCCTCCCAGGACTCTCCCTTGGCCAGCCAGTGCAGTTGACAGCACTGAACTTGTATAGGCATAAAGCACAGTGATGATAAGCACATTAAAGCTGCTGTATCCGCTGGGGGAGGGGCTTAGCAGCAGCAGCTGCTGCCTTATTGGTGGTCTGAGTGGCAGGGGAGGGGCTGAGGGGAGTACAGGCAGAGAGAGAGAGAGAGAGAGGTGAGAGCTCAGCGTTAGGTTGGAAGGGAATGCCCACTAGATGCGGCTGCTGATAATAGCACGTATCAGCACCAGAGCAGTGATTTGGTGATTTCATTTTTTTTGTCTTTGAAAGAGAACAGACAGCAAGAGGGGAGAGGAGCAAGGCCAAAGGCAGTGCTAGCCAGAGGATGGTTTTAAATCACGGCGCCGTATAAAATTTGATTCAGGGGGCAAAGAGCCGAAAAAAAAAAAAAAAAAATAAAGAGAGCTCTAGAGAGTCTCTCAGAGCGCAAAATCCTGAGAGGAAAACGGGGGTGGAAGTTAGAAGGCTGTGGGAACTCATCAACTCCTCGTGGAAAGGCAGAGCTGAGGTCAGCAGGCAGGAGTGTGGGATCGAGCAGCAGCTGAACCAAGCCGGACATTGCTTGGGCAGGGGGTGGACGCTCTTTTAGAGGGGTAACGAGGGGCGTAGGGTGAAGGAATACTGCTGAAACTTCAGTTACACTCAACGCGCACCTGCTTGTGGGAGTTGCACTTCTGGATATTACAGCAAGGCTACGGGGCAAGCTGCCACATCCACTAGAGTGATTTTGCAAAGCCGCTGTCTGATTGACTTAATCCTGATCTTTTGTGTGAAAGAGAAAGACTAGCACTTTTTGGAGCTCAAGAGTGCAAGTTCAAGGTTCTGTTCAAGGGCTATTCTGAGAGACATGATAGAGAATGAAATAAAGAACACGGCTTCCATTCCAGAGCATGGAGAAGTCAAGTAGTGAGGAATCCGCCATCCACCGTAGCCCCTCTGTGGACAGCCACGACTCAGACTTTGCCCAAGCCTCCACCTCCGGACGGCCATTCGGAGGACGAGGCTTTACCGCTGGCGCCTTTTACGGGTCCACTGGCCCACGTGCTCAAACCGCTGCTCAGAGTGGGGCGACCGGTGACGACAAAGGCAACAATAAATACAAGTCTCCAAAAGGCAGCAAATACGTGGTCTTTTATCTGGATCTATCCTTTGTGTTCCTTCTAGAGTTCAAGAAGTGCAACATGGCTAGAGGCTGCCTGTGCTGTCTGAAATACATGATGTTCATCTTCAACCTCATCTTTTGGGTAAGTCACATTTTGAATTTCCTTGACTTCTGCTTTGTTCTTCCTCTGCAGGTAGTGAGGTACTGACAGTTTGATCAGAGTTTGGTTACAAGCTCACTAATTGTAACAAGTGCACGTTGAGATGTCATGGTGCATGTTCCTCAGAGCGACCCGTGCCGGTACTGGGACTTTCCTGTCATGTGTTTTTCCTATGTTACGTCAAGCTAGCCATGCTCTCATTTACGTTCTCGCTACTATTTCTGGCTGCCTTTGAGTCTCTTGGGGCACCCTGGGAATAACTGTGCCACACTCCCAGAATGGGTTTAGCTTGCAACTTACTTTGATGAGATGCTGTGATGTTTACATAAAGATCGATAAAAAGAATCCATGATTTGATCACATTCAATCATAGCTTCTAACAGCTTGTTGGGAACTGAAGTGAGAAACTTAAATGTTCAGTTAAATGCATTTAGTTTTGTATTGCTTCAAAAAACATGGTGTTTCTGATTAATTTTTCCCATGCATTTTATTCATTTTTTGGTGTTTTATGGTTTGCTGTTGATATATGATGATGGTTAGTCAGTTTTTGAAGCATATCTCAGAAAGATGGATGTAGTGGATTAAAATCTGATGGGAGAGAGTGTATGGAGGACATTGGGCTGAGTCTTTTGTGCAGAGGCACTCATGCATAAACGCTAATCGCATTAGCTAACAAGGTTCGCCTCACACTCGTACTCTCAGTAATATCTGGGCCCACAGTTCTGATGTCAATTGGAGGTAAGGAGTCTGCCAGAGCATAAAATACTTCCCCTATCCATCCACCTCTCTATGACAAGATGCTTGAGTATGAATCCCAGAGCTTCAGTAAAACCCAGCTAAGTTGTGAACTGTAGTTCAGGATGGGTGGCCTGTCACGTTACCAGAGTCCCGAGACTTGTTTTGATCTCGGAAAAGGCTTAAGTCTTAAAGGTGTGTGTGCAAGGAAGAGAAACCAGGTGGTGTCACAGAGCAGGTACTAGAGTCGTTCCCAGCAGGTCATTTTGCTTGTGTGATCCGATTGTTTTTCACTAGAGATAAACCCAGAGTGACAACCCCACAGGTGCTCACAGCTCAACGGGGCATAAACCCATTCCATAGCTATGAGAACAGACGGTAGGGGGGGGGGGGGGGGGGGGGGGAGGGGGGGGGGGGAGGGGGAGTACGGTCAAAGGTTATGAGCTTTGATACAACGTACTGTCAGCGAGATTTTGAAGTCCCTGAATTGATCTCTAAGAAACAAGGTCTAATAACGAGGGTTGGTGGGTTGTTAGCTGGGGAGAAAAATGTGTTCGGTGGGCATTAGTAGTAACAGTCAGCAGCAAGAACCACTTTGGTTATTTTTTTTGTTTTTTGACCGCTGGCAGTGCAGCTCCTGCTGAGAGGTAATTTAGATGTTCTGGTGGTAATATTCTTTTAATGATTCTTCACACGACCTGAGTTGAGTCCCATGAGGTCATTCCAACATGGGCGGCAGTCAAAGTCCCAGAGCTATTCGTGTGCAGTTACCAGCGTGTGTGTGATTTTGGGTTACGACATGCCTCAGAGAGTGATGGCGATTGAAGCTTGGTGTTCTCCATAGGAGAGTGTGCCTCTGTATCATGACACCCCTGGGACCGCACTCCTCTTGCTTTGGCGCTCCAGGAATCGCAAGGTTACCATTCTGTGGAACGTTGTGTGAAGCCCTTGGTTGTTTTTTTCTTTTTTTTTTTCACTCCATCCACTTTAGAGAGGCAAGGTGCTGCCGCTGCTGCCTCTTCACAGAGCTTACGGTTGTAACTCGAGGCACTAGGTAAATAGAAGCAGGAACCTCAGGCATGCCATCGGGCTCCTGTACAGGACAACTTCAGCAGTTGCTCGTGACCATCTGGCTCTTTCTTAGGTGGATTAGCTTGGTTTGAGCTGGACGGCATCAGCACAGATTTGAGCATTTAGTGGTGAGCTTGGTCACACAGTGTTCCTGACTCTGTAATGGTCAGCACTCTCGGTCTCATGTCTAAACGACTCGCTACATTTTTATTTAGGGGAATGCGTGTAATCTGCCCCAGTGGCACTGAGCAGAATTGCACAAATAATGACAATTTACAGGTTTATATTTGTCTTCTTAATCCCTGTTATATGTAGTCATTAAAAAATGATGATCCCCTTGTTCTCACCAGCCCTCTCAGACAACCCTGCTGCTGATATCACATGCATTAATAAATAAATAAAATAAATAGCATGTTGTTTTCAAAATAATACTACTGTATTGTTATTTTGAAGCTGAAACTGTTTTGCTGGAAAATATTTGTTTTGTATTAAGTTGCTATTATTTATTCTTCTTCTTATTATTATTAATAATAGTAGTAGTAGTAGTAAATAGTAAGAAATAATTTTTGTAAAGCCTTTGTACAACAAAAATGTTATTCTTAGTACTGAAAAAAAAAACACTGCATTTTTTAAAATATTTTAAATATTTTTTTTTATATTTTCTTTTCTTTTCAGGAGAGTCCTCTATGTGCGACAACTCACTATTAGTATTCTTTTATTATTATTAGAGATTATTTTTGTACATTTTGGGTTAACCTTTTTACAACCAAAGTGATTTCTAGAACTTTGTAAAATATATAAATATTTTAAAAAATGTCAATAATAATTATTTTCTTTTCAGGAGACCATCTTGCACTCACTATTATTATTATATTATTATTATATTATTATTATTAAGATTTTTTTAACATTTGTTAAAGCCCTTTTTACAACAAATGGGATTCTAGAACTTTGGTTTTTAAAATATTTTAAATCTAATTGTTAATTTTTCCAATAGTATATTTTTCTTTTCAGGAGACCCTCTAGCACCTGCCCCAAACATTTAGTCCTGCCATTTATATAGTTGTTTATGCACATTAAGCTGAAAAATTACATCAGCTCTAATTACATCAGTTATTAATTGTTAATGAATATTGATTGCTAATTTTTGCTTTGGCTACCTTCTCATAAATGGTGCCAACAGCCTCTCTGATTCAGATACTGTAAGCTCACCAGATTCATTACAACCTCATTTAATTCTGCTCAGCTGATGTAATTTGTCTGTATCATTCGAATCAGACTGAGCCATATTTCACAGCAGTATTTCAGTGGCTCTATGGTTTTTCTTTGTCCTCCTCCTCCTATCCTGTTACAGTCTTATGGCTGGCTAAAGCACTACAGCAGGGTGACCCACAACATCCTTTGTAAAAGACTGAATGCACAGCCTCATTTTGCCACCATTATCATATTACATCAAACACATTCTTATTCAAACAGTACTGCCACCTCAGCAGTTTGCTCCAAAGGTGTGCTGCTCATTATCAAAGCCGCTGCCTCTTTGTTTGCGCATTTGTATTTATGAATTCTGAGTTTCACTCTAGGGATTGCAGGGGATTTATCCACCATTTGGTCCTAGGTAACAAAAGATTAGGATGCCTGTCGATTTAATCACCTGGGTTGACATTTTGAAGTTTGAAATGTTGGTGTTGGTGGGTGCTTCTGCAAAGCTCACAAAGTGAGTGGCAGTCTCAGGTGTGTGCTGTAGAATGAATGAGCGGTAGAGTGAGGTCCACACTGCGGCAGTGGCACACTCCCTCCACCCTCCCTACTAGCTATGTATGCTTTGCTACAGAGCCTCCATCCAAGGTAGCAAAGCTGTTTTTCTTTATCTTACTAGTTCTTTATATTTCCTCACTTCTTTATAAAATCCCTTTAAAGGGTTTAATCGTTCTTTGCAGCAAGAAATTGCACATTTAACATACTTTCACAAATCTGTTCTCACCTTCAACACGTGCTCCTGACAAGTTTGTTAATCTGCATATTTTATTTTCAGAAGAAACACTAAAGAATGCTTTTGTCCTCCTCTTAGAACGACAGAAAAGAAAAACTTCTAGTGAGTAAAATAAAAAAATTACTGACTCACTTATTGAGAGTGAGGGTAGGGATGTGATTCATTGGTCATGGACTTGTTTTATGTATTTTTGATGGATTTTATTCATATGTTTATTTATTTTTTATTCATGTATTCTTAATGTTCTACCGGGCTAGGGCTGGGCGATTTGGCAAAAAATTTAAATCTCGATTTTTCCAGAATGTTTAACCGATTCTCGATTTTTAACTAGTCAACTTTTGAAAATGTAAACTACAGCATGATTCAAGTAAAAACTTTTTCTTTATTTAACCTCGAGTTAAAGAAAATTATAATTCCAAGGTTGCTTTTGCAGCACACTATGAAGTTTCACATTGAATTGTCACATGGTTTTAAACAAATCACTTGTTAAAATATCTTTGCAAGAAAAAGAGGCATAAACACTACAACTACATATTGTACAAACTTGTCTTATACATATTATGTGTTCAGAAATAATACAAGGAAAATGCTTTTTAAAAAAATCTCAAAATTCAAATTCAAAATGACTGAAGGTATAACACCAGTAGACTTTTATTAACTATAAATGTTCAGTAAAAACAACAGCAGCTTTCAGCCTGTCACCATGATGCAAACATGAAATATCAGACATACAGTAGTAGTTCTTTACAGGTTTTTTATTCAATTGCGCTGCTTTTCCATTGTTTTTTCTATGTAAACATGGATGGTGTTGACTGTGGGCACTGGAGTCCTTCTGCAGTGTCTCATGCATGTTGAAAATGCCATTCCTTTTTTTTTAACCCTAAAAACACTACGCTCAAGATTAAAAATGGAAGTTCACTCACCAGCTTTTTTTTTTCTTTTTCTTGCATGTTTTGACCTATTCCACTGACCGAATTGTCGCCATCTTTATTCAAAACCAAAAGTGATTCTGTCGGGAATTGGTCGCTTTAGCGCTATATGTATTGGCCTTCCCCCCCAAACAGGAATGTGTCACACTCTCGTCACGTGACGCGGTATTCAAGTGTGCCGACAATTGTGGTTGGTGTTTTTTTTTGGAATCGTTTCTTTGTTCTCTTTACTGTTATCACTGGCATATTGTCAAAGTGTCTAATTCTAACATTTGGTAATATTTCTATTCAAAATCGTGAGTTCTCGATTTATAAAAAATTAGATCGTGGCAAAACATTAAATTCGAATGAATCGATAAAATCGGGGAAATCGCCCAGCCCTATACCGAGCAATCGCCAATAGTTTTATGAAAATTGTCTCCCAAAAAAAAAAACCATGCCCATGGTCTGATTTGCTCATTTTCTGATCCATGACAATTAAATCACCAATTTCAGCTTCATTTAGTAGTTTTTTTTTTTTTTTGTATTTGATTATATTAAATGGAGAGCAGAAGCTGAAAACCTAACATCACAATATTGAATAAAACTCATATATACAAACTAATTGGTTGAGGTTACTATTTTATTTGTAACCGAGCTTCTTAAAATGTGTAAAAATAGTCTTTAAAAAAAGTGTAATGAGTCAATAATTTCATGATTGAAATTACAGAATTTATTTTTTTTACAATGAAAATTTGTAGTATCAGAGGTTATTTCTCCTTATTACACGGCTCTGTGGAATACTTGATTCTGATTGGTCAGTCGCGATATTCCAAGGTATGTATCCCTCGATAAAAAAAAAACAACCGGTTAAAAAGACTAATATTAACACAGGCTCATTCCGGGTACAAGCAGTAGGAGGGGTTACCTCTTGATGAACACTATTTTTTCTTGTTGGAAGCGTTGGTTTGTTTAGCTATTAAATATTTTAAAACTAGATTCAAATGGTGTACAATTATTTTATTATGTCATCCTGGTATTGCGGACTCCTGGTATCGCTCTCCTTTCATACATCAGCTGCGTAGCTGCTGCTATTTTGCTACGATTGTTTTGTACGGCTTTCGACTGCACGGGCTCCGCCACCCCCTGTACTGGTATTAAATAAGGAGAAAAACTAAAACAAAATGGGATAAGGTTTTTGTTAAAATATTTTTATTGCCTTAATTATTTTTGTGGTGAAATTTTGTGTAATAAGTGGTTTGACTGCACCATTTCCCTTAAAGATGGTCAATCTACGTTTGATTTGCGCTGGCTCGCAAAAGCTGTCTCACGGGAAGGCTTTGCGTTCAAATATTTCAACTCAAATCAATATTCTGCGTCTATTTATTTACTTATGTGGCAAGTAGCCGTGTAATAAGAGGGATAATGTACATCCAGCCGGTTGTTATCTCAGAATAAACCCCTTCGGGCTGATACAAGACCCTGATCCTGATCACCCTGTCTGGGTTTATTCTGAGATAACAACCGGCTGGATGTACATTATCCCTTACTTAAAATACGAAGTGCGAATGTACAAACTGGTCAGGAGAAAGTTTTGAAGGTAGCAACAGACTGTTGAAAGTTTTAAACATAAAATTTCACACTGCAGACAGTGATTGTTACGCACTTTATAAAGTGAAGAGACCGAATGAGTTCTGCACAAAGAGGACTGTATTGAGGCAACAACCATGACAAGGAGTTCCACTTGTTTTGATCGTCACCGCAGTATTGTCCTTTCCATGCAGAACCATTTGCCTATTCCTTTTGGTTTTTGTCTGCACTACGAATTTAATATGAATTGAATGCGACAGATTTGTAATTAGTCCCTGTTTGACCATCTGATAAAGTTGTTTAACGTTTACCACTTTCTTGCATTAACATAATTTACTCCGCTTCTTGGTTTTCTGCGTATCTGGGGAAAATTCTCTCAATAAGTGCATCTAGACCTTCGATTTCCTGTACCGTTGTGTCTTGCCTCCTGGAAGAGCTCATTAGCTCTGGGATATGGTTGGATGAGTTGGAGATGTTTCTTTCCAGGGGGTCTGACTTTGTGGAGTGGTTAAGAATCTTAATATATAATTAGTTCTGCACAAATCCACATTACTTAAATACACAAGAATTAAAGCTATTGTGACTGTTATTGGCACATTTGCTCTTCATTTGTACCTTTTTTGTGTTTTGTAGTTTTGGATATACATGTTTAACCATCCATTTGGCCTGAAGCCCAGAGGTAGCAATCTGATAAAGGTCTATTCAGTAGTGGACCTGAGGCAGTAGGCAGGGTGGCCTTCATTTTAAGAGATTGAGCCAATTCTTAGCACCAGAGCAGATCTGTTTATGCCTTTTCAGCCTCTTGATTCATAGCAGCTCATGGCCCAATTAAAAATAAAATTTTCCCTTAAGGGCAAGAAATCTTTTGAAAATCTGCATAACACCTTGAGAGACATGTAAGTTGATTAATCTGTCATTTTATTTTCCTCTGTCCTGCCTACCCCCATGAGGAAATCCTTTTACCTGTACAAAAATAAACCAAAGAGCTATATGGGGCATAATGAAGGCAAACACAGACCTATCTGTCAAAATCTTAACTGTTCTTTTAAAAGCAAGGCATCCTCATAATGCTCCATCATTGTTAATGCAGTTACCTCATGGATGCTCATTCAGGACACATGAAAAGCTCTACAGAGCACTAAATGTGTGTCAGGAGGAGTGCACTTATTGACTTTTATGAAACTTTTATGCTAAAAATAGCAGGATTAAATGCACAGCATAACAGTTTGAAGCTAATATTAATGTAGCCTACTTTTTTCTTCCTGGAGAAAAAAAGCCTGGGTAGCAGAAGCCCTCCATTTGAAAAAAAATATTTTAGCACAAAAAGATGGCTCATCAAGAAGCATTTACTGATAATGACATCTTAGCGCCTCTGAGGACCACAAACCAGTTGAAATGAGAGGCAAAGATGTGGCCTGCTGCTCGGAATGAGGCTGTTCATATATTTGTATGTATTCATTTGCAATTTATTGAAATTAACTGACCATACTCCACTTTATTGTGAGGTAATATCACATCTCTGACTCACAGGCTGCTGGGTAAACCCACGCATGTTGGTTTTGGAGGTAGCTGAAACTATCGTCATTATGCCATGTGACTGTGAAGTGGTTTGAAATGGCTCCTTCAAAGTCATTCTTGATTTAGTCTTTCATAGATCGTTCCTGAGTGGGGAAACTTTCACCATCCTACCCCCAGCTCAATCCCTGGCAGAAGAATCAATGCTAATCTTCACCTAACCTGTGAATTAATGCAGATTGCAACAGTAGCATGCCCCAGTCAGCACTTTCCCTGTCACCCGCAAGCAAATTATGCAGGAAATCAATGCCAACATGTCAGATTGTGCCCGACTCTCCCAGCTTGCACCTCTCACCTGGTGCTGGGATATGACACAAGAGCTTGTTGTGGTTAGCGCTGTGCAGTTTAATTAACTGCAAAGAGGATACTTAATGGGGCATCAGCAACCGGGGAACTGCATTTTTGGCAGGGTTGTGCAAAATTCATAATTGGATATCTATCTATCCATCTATCTGTCTGTCTGTCTGTCTATCTATCATTCTATCGTTTTATCATTCTATCTGTCTGTCGTTCTATCGTTCTATTATTCAGTCTATCTATCTATCGTTCTATCGTTCTATCTATCTTTTGTTTTATCGTTTTATCTATCATTCTATTGTTTTACTAATCTATCCTGTTTTATCTATATGTCCCTCAATTGTTCAATCTATCGTTCTATCTATCTATCGTTCTATTGTTCTATTATTCCTATCATTCTATCCTTCTATCGTTCTATCATTCTTTCTATTGTCTGTTCATTCTCTCATTCTATCTACCAGCATTTTATCTATAGATCTATTGATTTATCAGTTTATAATTCTATCATTTATCCGTTTTCTCATTTTATTCCTCTATATTGTTGTACCGTTTTATCCTTTTATTATTCTTTCTATTTAATCACTAATTCTATTGATCTATCATTCTTTCTATCTATGTATTTTTCTGTTAGGCCAATAAACCTCATACTGCAGGGCTTTTTAAACATAAATAATAAAAAGAAACTTTTAAACATGTTTTGAAAGGCCAGCATTTAAAGTTGATCTAAACACACTTTGATTGTCTAGTTAACATTTACAGTTACAAATTTATTTTCGTTTATTTTCTAAAATGTAATTACAATTCTGCATCCTGTTTTCTGCTGTGCCACAATTCAAATTCAGGAATTAAATTTTTTTTTAAAAATCCATTTTGAATAGCATCTGCTTTTGCGTTGGTCTTACCAGTGACCTAAAGCAAATGTGGCAAGCCTTCCATTCAATCATGCAGCAATTCTCTGTTGGGTTTCTGTTGCTAGGGTAAAGATGGAAGAACCTCACATAGAATTTATCTCCGACATCTCCACCTCCAAAAGTTCCTCCAGAGGACTCATTCTGTCGTTAACGGAATCTTCACTCCATATCTCTTGGGCAAACCTCAATTGGGTCTATTTGATGTGATTGCATTTCCACCAAGACTTCAAATGCCTGGATATGATTTTTGTGTTGGGATCCACTTATTTTTCAGAGAGAGAGAAAAAAAAACCCTCTCAGAATCAACCCACGGCAGTCCGTTTTGGCTCTCAGGGGTATCATGCATTGCATTCGGGAGACAGGTTTTTGCACAGCTTTTTGATAAGGACCATTCTGTCATCTTGTGTGCAGTCTGGAGTAAGTTGTTGTCACTGTCGGAATGAGAATAGACTTGAGTCCAAGCTCAGCATGGATATGGACCCTCTCCAGCCACACTGCAAATGCCAGACACTGTGGTGTCAGTCTTGAGTAATGAAGACTATATGATGGCTAAATCATTATTGTGGTCACTGATTTATTATTTTGTATAGTCATATAAACCTTCCATGTTATATTTCACTGCCTGATTGGGGTGCGGTGAGGATAAGGAAAGTTCAATCAAACGCACTCTGGGAGGTACAAATTACCTGGCATGAATCATCTCTCTATTTTCATAATTATTATTATGTGGGATAATTCTATTAGGCAGAACTTGTTAAATCTTCCCCACTTTAAAGCTTATGTCAATCAACATGATTGCCATGAAGTCCCAAGGTTGAATCTTCCAGATGTCTCAGATTATTCTGTATTTTATTAAAAAGCTGAAGGTTTGCATTTGGATTGTGCTTGGGCAGAGTGCAGCAGCCCTAAAATACGTTGAATATCTAAATTCTGCAACATGATCTGAGCTGTTTTTGTTTTATAACTGACCTTGCACGTCCTCATCAAAGCCCAGGCATCTCGCCGTCTTGTCATTTAATTCCAAATCGAAATTACGCTCAGTCAATAAAACCCTGCATAAAGCGACATTATGGTTTGTGTATCTCTGCACTTCAAAAATGATGGAATTTTATGTATTTTTCAGCTGCTACTCTCTTTAAAGGAGCCTGAGGATTTCTGAAGACTACTATAGTGGGAGCATATAGAGGCACTGCATTTAACAAGGTGTTGTCCATTACTTTATGTACATATCCAGGGCTTTTCTTTAACCCGTGAACAATGCATCATATAGCTTTACTGCAAATAAGACAGATGCCACAGGTTTAACTGCAGGATTAATTGATTGAAAACGCTCTCTTCCTCCTAACAGATGCTGCAGTTGCTCGTATTTGGCTTTTAAAAGCGATCAGGTGTGCATAAAGGATGATTCTATTTGGATTACAGGCACGACCCAATGAGTGCCAAGGAAGAGCAGCATGGGTTGCATCGTTTCATCAGCTAATATGGGAACACAAAACCACAAATGAGCTCACACTCAAGTTAGTTTGGAACATGACCTCTGCACTACTTGACACCCACATAATCATGAGACCGAAAACATTTTCACACAGTGGAAAAGATTTGCATTTCATCGCCTGTATGCCTAAAAAGATTTGTGAATATATTTTGTATTGTTCTCTTTGTAACCTTTGCCCTCCAACATTACTTTGCTATGCTGATAATAATCGCTCATGCTCACTGCTGATGGTAGACTTTTGAAGCCTTTGGCCGTTTTTTTAAGAGGTCTCTGAAAAGACTTCTGTACAGGCTGTATCCTTCTTTTCAAGCCTCAAATCTCAGCACAGCAGAGCGTTTATGCCGAGCAAAACACTGGATCTTTTTTGTTCCCTTTTGCTCAAACAAAATGAGACTGCAGGAAAGCACTTTGGTGTTTTAAAGGAAACAGGTGGCCGTTTCAGTAATTAACTGATCAGAGTGACAGAATTCACTCCATACTTTTATCAGTTTGTCATAAAGGTGTTTCATATTCCCATAAATCGTTCTTTATTAGAAAATAATTTGCCGCAAGCTATAAATGACACATCCTCACCAAGAGACTGCACTCATTTGATTAGACAGGGAAGGTGTGTTTGTAATTTGTGCTGGGAATGCACACCCTCCATAAAGATTTAATGATGTTGATAAAAGTTTGGAGTAAAAAAGAGCAATGGCCGGTTGATTAACAGAAGCATCAAAGGCAGCTTAATTTGCTCTTAAGAGTGAAGTGCTGAGCAGAACTTTGCTGACTGTACTATTCAACCCTGATTGCATGATGTTATTTTAACTTAAGGCAATTTTACTAATTATCTCAAACTGCTCATTTCACAAGCGCACTAGTTTTTTTGGGACCAAATTGGATGTTTGACCGAATGTGGGTGTTAACCAGGCAAGTAAATGTTCAGTCTGTCCAGTAGATGTTTTAATTTAATTAATATGCAGAAATGAATTAAAATGCGGCAAAATAAACATTAATACTTTGAATTATTATTGCAGTTTAAAATAACTGTTTTCTATTTCAATATATTTTAAAATGCAATTTATTCCTGTGATGGAATGCTGCATTTTCAGCAGCCATTACTTCCAGTCTTCAGTCCACAGAATGCTTCAGAAATCATTCTAATATGCTTTTCTTTGTTAGTCCATCATGCATTTTGTCTCTTCACATTGCCCTTTCGCCTTTATTATCTTTACCGAATGTGATGATACAGCTCCACAAATGAACAACCAGTGACCAAAGGTCAGTGAGTACGTCAGGCACCACCCTTAACATAGGCCAATGGCCTGGATAATTGGGTCAATAGCAATTTATGATGCCATTCTCCAGAAATATCAGTGGACAGCTGGGCAGGATGTAACTAGAGAAGTTACGGGAAAGGGCGAATGCGATGTAAAGTCATCCCATTGCCTCACGTGTGCTCAATTGGCATATTCATCACCGGCCTTGAAGTGCTTGCTTCTATATGCATGATGGGAAAAGAGCCTCTCCCAGAGTGACCATTGAGCCTCACAGCAACTCTGAATGTAATGCAACTGCTTCATCAGCAAAAAAGAGATGTGAGCAATACTGTAACTTGACGCACGTTCTTAGGAGCATGTAACAATCTGGAGGAGAGATGACAGAAATACCCTTTTGAGGTCCCATCAGCCACTCTGTGAATATTTCAGGGCAACGGCGCTTTAATAGCACGGCAAAGCTTTTGCACAGCACTACAGGGAATTTCTGGTTAAACACAGTCATTTGAAGCCCTCAGAGTGAAATCTCACTTTATTCTAGTGCTTCTAATCTGAAGCTGCAGAAAGAGCAAGATTCAATTGTTTTATTCATGTTTCTTCCACTTAACTGTGCTTAATTTGGGGGGAAACCCCCTTCTGTCAACAGGACTGAGAGAATAGGATATTTATTTGAAAAACTATTTTAAATTGAAGAAGAACAGTACACTACTTGGCTGACAGTATGTACAGAAGAATGTAATTAGAATTGAAAATGTTTCTCTTATGCTATTAAAAATTAACTTAATACAGCAAATATTTATTATGTTTTTTGAATGTTGTTTTTTGACATACATATACCATTCAGCTACCTTTACATTTTAAGAGGATCATCATATTTAGGAGGCCTTGGGAAATATGAAAACCTCTAAAGTAGGCTTACAGCGCTGAATTGGAACGGTTCCGTAATCTCCTGCTTCTGTTTTGTTTTACACAAAAAGACTACTGTGTAAATAAGTTGGACAGAAACGGCTCAGTAAACAGGAGTAATAACACCAAATCAGAAAGTGCATATCAATACGGCCTTGAAAACACATGTAATACTCACAAGTGAATTGACTGAAGGTTTAAAGAGTCCTGAACAGCATTACAAATGAATTTGGCAGATGCATCTGGTGGCATTTTAAATCCGAAGCCTTGCAAGCAGATCCCAGCCTGACACTGTGGGGCCAGTTCAAGGAAGCACAACACATATTTATGCATGAACATGGACTGTTCGGAAGGTCACGTGTATGTTCTTAGCATCTTTAGCCCTTGACGTGAGTGAAATCTGTCTGGTCAGTAAGATTTCATGCAGATGTCAGTTACTTTGTGCTTTAGCCTAATGTAATAGAGCAGATCCAGAGATGGGTTTTCTTCACAATGGCCTCCGGAATCCCTCTGATAATACATATTGTCTGGCTCACCATCTTTTGTCGTCTTTGTGTGGCCTTTAGTTGAGCAGCAGGACAGCCTCCTGAAAGAAAGGTCACATGACGCGAGAGGAAGAAAATAAGGTTTATACAAAGGAAGCTTTTCACTGGCCTTGTTCAGGTCTTTTTGCAGCCTGGGTGACCTATTCTTAAAAAGACCACGAGTATGTCATGTGCCCAATGCCCTGGGAGATGAAGCGATTGCCCTTTTTGGCTATTTTGAGTAACAAGCGGCCCAAATGCGCACTAGCAGACTCTGATAATTGGAGGCACCTGGCTTAGTACATTATTTTGGTGTTTGCATCAGTACTGCAGATATGTTTGCTCTACAGTTTCTCATGCTGTTTGTTGAGATACTGTAAGAACATGTCTACCGGCTAGAGAAGAAACCTATTACATTAGCAACATTTGAGGTGGGTATAATTCCTAAGGCCTTGATGTTAGTAGTTAGTAGTGGTCGACCGATATTGTTTTTTTAACAGCCGATGCCGATATCTTGGAAAGCAGGATGACCGATATAAAGCCGATATAATTTTGTTTATTTTAATGAATATAAGAAATTTGAAATAATTTGAAAATGGATTAAAAAATAAATTTGTAAAATAAACATGCTTATACTTTATATGACAAAGTATTTTTCACAAATAAATAAAAATTTAATAAAAATATAATTAAAAAGGAAATAAACACTGTAACCAACAGGACACTCAGTATTCTGGTAAGTTTGTGTACATTAATCATATTTTTTCCAAATAAAGCCAAGGTAACACTCATTTTACATACAGTACACAGTGAAAATGACATGAATATGACAGTGGGCAAATGCATAAAGCGCAGCATAATTTTAAATCACTAACTTAGTTTAAAGTTTGTTGATCGCGCCTCTCCAGTGAAGCTGAACTGTCCTCCTGTCAGCATTCAATTCACACACGATCGATCGTCACGCGAGCACACGAAATCGGGCAGGACAGGATATACATGCACAATTCAAAGATCTCACAAATGGGATTCTGACTAAGTTTGCAAGGTTTTGAAATAGATGTTTATTAGGACATTCAAGATTTGTTTAAAGGATATAATGCCATATTTGCTGGAAGCTGACAGCAAACAAGCAAGTATATAATGTTTGCCTTTCATTACTAATAATATAAAAGCAATCGTTATAAGACTTTTTGTATACATTTTTAATTCCTTTGTTTAAAACCAGTTAAACTCTTCGGACCCGGATACGGGTCCAAAATCACGTTAAAAATGTGTATGCTTCATTTACATAGCCTTCCTTATATGGTATCAGCCCATATATGGGTTCATTTGAAAGCTTGGAGTGTCTTCTTTACAAAGAATACCATTCCTTTTGGTTTTTATATTCATAAAGCAGTAAAATTAAGCTTAGAAATGTATTCGTCCCACACACAATTTTCCGCCTAACCATTGAAAAATGTTTTTACGAAGAATGTGTATTTTATATATTTTTCACAAAAAAGTAAAGTCATATATCACAAGAAAGCTCTCATTCTCAGGAATTTGACGATGTAGATTATTTCATTGTGTGACAATCATAGATCGAATTATCTTCAATTGAATTGCGATGTAAAAAAAAACGGAATTTTTTATTGTGTAACATTCCTACTCGTAGCACTGCTTCAGTTAACCGCAAACAGCCACAAATATCTATATACTCTATATTATCTTTTAGATTAGGATCTCTTCTTTCAAACAAGACCATTTTCACGTTTCTGCGTGCTTCCATCGGTGAGATATTCGCGTTCTGTCCAGGTAACGGAATCCAGCGCGTCTGGAAATAATGCGCTTTCCATCTCATTCCAGCGCGCTGGCAGCCCGTCTGATGTTATAGAGATCTGCGGTCAGTTCTGGGCTGCAATTGGTCAGATTACATGTCACTCAGATTGGCCATTACAGACTTTGTGAACTCTGACACCTCTTTGTGAATTCGTCACCAGAGTGGGCGAGAGAGGGGGGTCTCCATCCGGTCTTGCATCTAGTGGTTTCTGGCTGTTGTAGTTCGTGGACGCAAGAATTTGAGGCTTTTCTCCGCACAGAAGAGTTGCAGGGAACGCTACTCGGATCATATCAGTCTATGATTATCATATTACAAGTTATATATGATGAAGAACGGTCAGCGGCGCCGTGGAGAGGAATGAGCGCGCGTCTGGTGAGGCTTTAGGAGCGAGTCTCCGTGTGTTTGAGAGCTTATTCTTTGTTATGAAACGTGGTAGCACTGCTAGCAATCTGATACACTTGTTTATTGACAGAAAAGTACAGTACATTATGCATTTCAGTAAGTATACAGTAAATATACATGGATTATTTACAGTGCGGTGTGAAAGAGCTGATATATGTTTGTTTGACGCTGTGAATGTAGAATGTAGCTGCCGGCTAGCGAATTAGCTCAGCTCTGGACCACGGATGATACATTGTTGTCATGGAGAGATGCTGTGAAGCAGTATCCCAATACAGAATGCACATAAATGGAATGATATAAAGATGGAGGATGTGGATTCTATTTTAGATTGTGATAAACCAGATATATTTTATAATGTAGACAGTCTTGTGCATCCTGAAATAATTAAACTTGATTGTAGAATACACAATATTTGAAATTGGTCCAATTCGCTTGTGCCATTTTGTATATTACTACTTAGAAAAACATAAAAATGAAACATAATTCAATCAATAATCAATTAAAGTGCTTATGGCACAGAGTACAATAGGATTGTGGGGTTAATGTGTTTTATAAAGCCTGTTTTTGCAAAGGAAACTCACCATGACACATTTAGATGCAGAAATGGACAATTTCCCTCGCTTCACTTATAATGTTCTAACTCCTGTTTAGAAGCTGTTATTTGAAAGATTATTTTTTCTGGTACTTTTTGGCATGTAGTGGCATCAAACAAAGTAAATTGCAGAGAGCTGGGCCTAATAGAACCTGAATTACAGAATTTCAAAAATATATATTTTTTTAAACTCCAAAAGCGCCTATGTTTTTTTTGTGTTTATTGTAATATTTGAAAAATATTTAATGTTATTTATAAAGAATTACACTCATATTTTGTAGTTCAAAGGGTTTTCTTTGCAATGAGACCATTTTTTTTCATTTCCTCCATTGTATGTGTGTAGGGTAAACATTTGAATTTGAGTATGTTAAATTTAGGCGAAAATACCAAAAACGCCCCAGCGAATAAGTTTAAACGTTCTGTCTGATTATTAGACAGACTTCTATCCGTTTTTAGGCAGAACTGTTAACGACAACAGCGAACAAGAGGGAGAATGTAAGCACTGTGTGCTCAGGCGCTGCCGTTCTCAGCACCGTCAAAATAAATGTCCCGCCTCGAACGCATCGGCCAAACAGAAAAACGTATTTGCCGATATTTAAAAAAATTCAAAATATCGGCCGATATATCGGCCTTGGCGATATATTGGTCGACCACTATTAGTTAGTGATCTATTTGGTCAGACTGCGGTTAGCTTAAGGTGACTGGCAGACTTTCATTTGATCACAAGCTTTGTTTAACCCTCCTTGTCAGCTTGATAAAGAGCAGGAAACCTGTAGAATGGAATTAGCCTCTGCAGCTTCATAAAACACTGGCACAAGGTGTATTTCCAGCTGTCTGGGCTCTCATACAGTGGCATTTACCAGTGAGTACCAATGCTAAATGAAGTGCAGTAGAACCATTTATTTGTTTATTTTCCTGAATAAGCTGTGCTTTCCTGTGCAAAACTGTTGGAGCTTGACTCTCTACAAAAGTTCATAGTAAGCCACTGTTCTGTTGTATTGTAAGTTATTGATATTTGGTTAATTACAAGGGGTAGGAATCTTTAGGTACCTCTCAATTTGGTTTGGTTTTGATTTAGTAAGTCACAGTCTATAGACTAAAGTTTGAAAATTGGGGGTTAGATTTGTTAATGTTTCTGAAAGAAGTCGCTTATGCTCACCAATGCTGTTTATTTAATGAAAAATACTGTAAAACAAGTAATATTGTGAAATATTATTACAATTTTAATTCAATTCAATTTGAAGTTTATTTGTATAGTGCTTTTCACAAAACAAATTGTGCAAAGCAGCTTTACAGGAAATTAAAGTTTCTACATTATATTTAGTAGTAATAGCTTATCAGTGGTGACTTTCTCAAGTTGATGTCCATATGGCAGAAATGTACAGTAAAAATCAAGCAGTTAATGTCATGTAATCAAACAGACGTTGAACACTATTAACAGCAGTTATTATATGATGCAGTCAAACTTATAGCAAAGTTTGGTAGTTATGTATGTTGTTTCAGGGTTGCCATCATCTGAGATCTTCTGAGGGGTTGGCATAATCTCTTCTCAACTGTTCGGTCTTCAAATGTAAATAACAGACTATATTTGAATATATTTAAAAATTTAATTTATTCCTGTGATGGCAATGCTGAATTTTCAACAGCCTTTACTCCAGTCTTCAGTGTCACATGATCATTTATAAATCATTATAATATGCTGATTCGGTGTTAAAGTAACATTTCTTATTATTATCAATATTGAAAACAGTACTGCTTAATATTTTTGTGGAAACTGTGATACCTTTTTCAGGGTTCTTTTTTCGGGATTATTTAAATAGAATTTTTGTTAACCATATAAATGTCTTTAATGTCACTTTTGATCAGTTTAATTGATCCATACTGACATTACTTTAATTGATCCACCAAACTTTTGAACTGTGGTGTACAGTATATATTGCAATACATTTAAAAGACTTTCTTTTTTATCTTAAATTTTATTGCCATATTAAGTGGCCTTTTACATTCACTATGAACAAGTTATGTGTAGAATATCCATAAAATCTAATAAACTTTTTCTTTTACAGATGTTGCACCTCTATTGCTTTTGCACCCAGCGCTTATTTGAAATATGCAAGATGTGAGATGCCATTCCCCAGAGATGAAGTAAATGATATAGTTGGTATACTGCTTTTCTAGCAATGCAGTCTCTGACTCAATGAATCAATTTGCATTTTTTGTGGATTGATTCTGAGTCATTAAATAAAGAATTGCGATGTAGGTTTGATTGATGTAGCATATGTCAGTATCAATGCATGAGGTATCAATTATTGTGTAAGAAAGCTTTACACATTAAGCTATCAATATTATCTATTCAGAAGGATACACTTCATGTCGTGTGCTGACTTAAATGATCCAAAAGTGTACATTAGAGTTTCTGAGCTTTATCATGTCCTCTTTGCAAACTTTTCATGTTTCTCATTAACAGCATTCATTACATATTGACAATAGCATAGCAGGTTTCAGGGACATCTGAGAAACACTAAATAGTCACATTGGTGTCTATGATAGTACATGCAGCTTCTCCATTCATAGTAATGGAATGAAAACCAAGAGACCTGGATTATGGTGAAGAAACAGCACTTTAGCACAGGATGACAGTAGCTGTACGACGTTGAGCTGTAATCCAGGGGGTGTTTGGCGAACGTCTGTATGCGGCCTGATAAGTCAACAGAACATGCATCAGCCTGACGTAGAGCCAGTAGGGCTTATTGTTCTCACAAGCCAGATTTATATGTGCCGTTATCAGTGTATCCTGCTGAGTTTGTGTATAAGACTATGCATTTATGTGGGCTTCCAGTGACAATGGCATGTGCTCCTCTGGGGCTTATGCGTTCGGCATGCATAATTAATTAGTGTGTGATTCACCTAGCATTTCATCTCTGTGTCATTAGACGTAAGCATTTCTGCTAATATTTACTTAACAAGCACTATGCATTTCCAGACTATAGTGGAAAGTCGAAAAACTGCTGTCCAACCATTCAAGACTGGCTGGTAAATGCAGCCAACCAACGTAGCATCCATATGCGAGACAGTCCCAGAGGCCCGCTCCTAGCTTTAGTGGAATCCCTAAGTGCGTTTTACCCACAAACTGCATGTCTAAACATGGAAGTCGTCAAGTAGGAAAGCTTGGTAAACATTGCTCGCCAGAGAAGCATAACTAGCGGTGTCATAGGTCAGCCTGTAATGACAGAACATGGTAGTCTGTCTCAGTGCCCATCTGTATTGTATATCGATTTACTCTCGAGATGCTCCTTCAGCATGTGAAGTAGCAGCAGATGTCTTACACCATCCAAATAATGTTTTACAGCTTACTGAAGTGCCACTATCCTTTCTCCTCGCTCTTAGCCCAGACAGAGAGGTGTGCTCTGACTTTTTCTGTTGGAAATATAACAGAATTAAGTCTCAGGAGTTCAGCTAGTCTTTGAGTCAATGATGAGAAAAGGTGGACTTCAATGTGCTGTGGCTCTCAGTGATTTAGGGTTTCTCTATAATAGTGTATACTTTGTGTGAGGCCTATCCTAAGATTTACATATGATAAAGTAGGCGATGTTTTAGTAACATATTGATTGCGTTTTTTTAATATAATCGGCCTTATTATGTTTAATTATGCATTTAAAGTCAGCATGAAGTGGAAACTGCAATCTTCACTGTTGTGACATATATTCAGGTTAAACTTCTCAAACAAGAAGAAAATACGAATGGACTTGGTTTTGTCCATTGGAAATTATTGGATATTTCTGAATAATGATTATGAGGGCATGTGAATTGTAAAATATAAAAAATTATAATAACAATAATGTGCATGGATAAATAATCTATACTGCAATGTTCCATAAAAAATTAAGAATGGTCCATTTTATTTCATAGTGATTTTAAATGGTGTTAACTTTCCCAATTTGTACATTTAGATTACATAAAGCACCATTTGCAAATGTAAAAATAAATATGTTTTCAGTGTATATTATAAAAATTTATTTGTAAATTTGCATTTAGAAGCTGGCTTTAGTTTTTGTTTAATTTATGTATCTAGACAAAATAGTAATAATTTTATAATTTTTCATAACATGGCTTGGTATTTACACTGGCTTGTTTATATTCAAGCCTAGGTAGACATTTTTTTGTGCTTGTTTTGAAGAGAAAAATCTGTGGAATACATTGTTTGGTGTGGTAAAATGGTGCGTTATTCTATTATTAGTAGCTGAACACATGATCAAATTAGCGAAAATATTTAATAAATGAACACAAGGTGTGTGAATGATGGGCAAGATGAATGACTGATTGAAAGTGCGTCACTGGAGAGACGTGTGCATTCGTACAGCGTTTTGTTCAATGTTGTGTGTGAATTGATCCTTGTGATCTAAATCTGCTTATTTGGCTGAGGCATGGAAACATGATGAAGCAAAGCGTGGTGGTTTCAGAGTAATCTGACATTTATATTCGTACCCTGGTTGGTGAGATGGCCTATTTGTGGTGCTGACCAGCCTGGCGTCCTGCTTATGGTGCTGATACTTGGTTGGGTATTAATAGCAGAGGAGCTAGCTGATATTTCCTGAATCCTGTGTGGTTTCTGATGAGCTACAAGGTCCAATATCATCAGTCCTCATGCGGAATATCACACCCACGTAATGTTTGTCTTATTATACCAGGGGATGAATCATCCACAACAGGCACTTTGACGACTTATTGATATGGAAATGCATTGGGATTGGTAATGAAATTAGCTGATTTGTTGCTTTTTCATTTCTTTTTTTGTAATATAATGGTGAGTTTGGATGTCTCTGTCTCTTTGTGATCACAATTGCCCATTATCCCCCAGCTCATTAGCTCCTTTCTTGCAATATGGCCCTTTGTGTTCATAACTGACAGAGCGTTTACAGTTGACCAACTCATTACAATATCTCAGCACACCACACTGACATGGCACTCGGCCTCCTGGGAGCTTTTTAAGCTCAGGTGATAGCTTGTTAACTTGAAGACAATGGCTATTTAAGGAACTGAAAAGGGGACAAAAAAGGACAAAGCATCTGCGGTGGTTTGTATGGATTCTCGAGTCTCTCTTTCTTGTTTTTTTTGCTGTATTTTTTTTTCATTCTCATTCTCCATGAGCTTAACATCCCAGCAGACTTCCTTGCGGTTCAGTTTGCTTAGTTCCTCCCTTTTGTTGTATGCCTTTGGCACTCTGCAGCTTGTGATAGATTGCACTTGTTCCTTGTAGAAATGTCTGGATATGGCTTGTTTTCACCAAGTGGGCGTTAAATCGTAAAACCTACACAACATTCGGTGTACATTAGTTTTGAGTTCTGAATGAGAGAGACGGATCCCACGTTGTTTCTGTCTACCTGAGGTTTTTATAGACGTTTCTGCTGGTCATTTCAGCAACATAGTTAGCTCAGGCAATTGCTTTGGGATGACAGCTCAGTTTCTCTTAAATTGCTTTCCAAATCTTTCCAGATACTATAAGTTCTTACACCAAATTTTTATAGTTTAAGTGTAGGCTAGTGTACTCAGTTGACCTGTTCCAAAACATAGAGAGCTGGCCTTATGTCCTCTTCTTATGGCGCTTTTCCACTGCATGGTACGGCTCGGTACGGTTCACTTTTGGGGGGTTTTCCACTGGGTACAGTACCTGGTACCTGGTACTTTTTTTAGTACCACCTTGGTTGAGGTTCCAAGTAAACCGTACCGTTACCAAAACGTGACGTGTAAACTCTGCAGATCACGGATTGGCTGGAGAGAATCGTCACTACCTGTGTCACTGAACTTGCGACACAAACACAACAGAACCGCTAGATTTAAATCAGCACAGCCAGCGAAGGATCGAACGCAACTGTTTTGAACAAGTGCACCTTTTTTCGTTGTCTGTTGAGGAAGTACAGACGTTCCTCTCGTTGATAGCAGAGGAGCGGATCCAGCGAGAGCTTGATGGGGCGACGCGGAATAAAAAAGTTTTTTAGGAGTCGCGGCAGTAGAGGCGGCGCAACTATAACGACATGTGAATAATTCCGCCCACTCTAAAGCGGTACTGAACTGCAGTGGAAACGCAAACCGAGCCGAGCCGTACCGTACTGAGCCGTGCCGAGTCATACCACGCAGTGGAAAAGCACCATTACACACTTTAAAACATACATCTTTGTGCATTATTTTCCCCTAATGTATATATTAGTACCTAAAATGTACATATTGATACCTTTTGAAAGGGACCGTTTTGTATCTTTTTTTCTGACAGTGCATAGTAGTGTGTGTATATGTAGAACACAATTTTGGGTACAATAGTTAGTTTCAGATATTTATTTTTATTGATACACTTTTTATTGAAGTTTAAACTATGATCAGTGCTTCTCTCACATTGCCATTTATTTGTTTGTTTATTTAGTGTTCTTGGATTGCATTCTCCGTGAAGAACTTTAGGTACAATAGTAAATTTTTAACTGATTCAATTTTTAAGCAAATTTTAATTTCATCAAATTTTTTTCATTATATTTATATATATTCTTGTCTATAGTTTGCTGTAAGGATTCCATGCTTAATTTACCAGATTTTTTGTTATTTTAAACTAATACATTCAGTTGTAAAAAAAAAAATGACAAAGTAATTTGACAGGATGGCAGTTGTTGATTACTGATATATTCACTTAATAGTAAAAGTAAATGAATAATCAGCATTTCTCACATCATCTTCCATTTATATATTCACTGAACTTGCTGTTAAAATGTAGCCAAAATAAGTTATTTTAGGAGGCAGCATAATTAAGTCAACACTTCAGAACAAAAATGCCTCAAATGCAAAAATGTCTACGATGCTTTAAAATGCTGCCTACAGAGACAGCTCACTAGGTTCTGGAAGAGAGCCTAATGGCAGTTCTGTGACTTTTTTTGAACACGTCTCTTCTGTTAGAATATATGTTCCCAGTTTTCCCATCTTTCCTATTTCATGCACAGCATGGTGCCATGTAAAATAAGGATGTTTTGTGTCTCAGTTCAGATCAGAAGACACATTGGGGTATACGGCAGCTCCCAGCATCAACTCGTGACAGATCTCAGCGCTCAACAGAAAGCGCCGAATGCCATGAGAGCATTGAGGGAATCTGCAGGAGTGCCGAACACCCTCAGGGAAATCGTGTTTACTCCCCCCGTCCTCCCAGATCTATGCCGCTTGCTCTCCCCCTCTTCTGTTTATTTTCCTTTTCAGAAGTATAGGCTAAACATTCTCAATCGTACATATGATGAAACGCTTCAAACTGTTTTTGCAACGGTGCCCAGTAATAATTTGTGAATGTAATTACCGTCACCCTTTATACACCTCCTCTTTGTGCAAAAAAATGTCTCCAAACATTGGCTGGGGGCAATGTGGGAGACTTGATGAAAGAATTGGCAGCGAGAGAACCTGGCGCAAATGAAAAACACCCGCAGAGGTGATGACATGAGCAGATGGGTTGGTATGGTTGGGGTGGACACCAGTATACAGTTTTGGGCAGCACCTCTGGGCTCCGCAGAGAATCTTCTGCCTACACCTCTGTGTAAGCCATTAGCCGGAGCCGACCGCATCCACCCTTGAGCTCAGATTGCGTTGGCCGCAAGGCAAGAACTGAATGGAGTCTGTGTTTGTGTTGAGTTTGTGTCGAGATGAAGTGCTTTGCTCAAGGCCACAACATAGTTAACCACTGGAAGAAGAAACGGGTGAAAAGGAATGAGCGATGAGGGATAGACAGCAAAAGAGTCTTAGCATGAGGTCTTCTGCCTTTGATATATTTTAAAGGGATAGTTCATTCAAATTTACCATTTACATATCGTTCCAAACCTGTCTGACTTTCTTTGTTATGTGGAACCAAAAAGATAAATTCTGAAGACTCTGCTGGAGCATTCAGAATTCATAATAGAAAATATCCTTAACAAGTAGACCAAATTACTTGTTTGCTATATTTCAAGTAATCTTAAGTCATACGATAACTTTGTGAGAAACAAATTGTAATTGACATTGATGTTTATTTCAAAAATCTTCTCTTCCATTGAGATGCTAACTGCAGAGTGGATCACTGAGTCAGTGAGTTGATTTGTTTTCCATTCTGCACAATTTATAGGAACTACTTTTATGATACTTGATAATTCTTTTGTGTCTCTTTAGAAGCTTCTGGTCTTTTGTGTTCCACAGAAGAAAAGGAACAAAAACAAGGGAAGTCTGTTCGGCAGCCAAATTTGCAATGACTCTGGCAGCTTTTACTCGCATGCATGACCAACTTTTTTCTGCTAGAATGGGGAAATATCGAAAGCTTAAAACTGCTGGCCAAACTCATATAGATACCATATTTCAAATCAGCAACAAAATCAGACACAAATTATTCCATAAATGTGGTTCTTAACATAGTAAACATAGTAAAGTGTATTGTAGTGAAATGTCTTGCAGTTAAATGTCTTGATAATATGCAGTCTTTATAAAAGCTGTTGCAGCATTGGTCTGTGTGATTGGACATCTCAAAGTTGGGTCTTGCACAAAGGTGACGCCCTCATTTTTGTCTATCCGTTTTACAGCGAAGGCCCCTATTAACCTTTTCCTCCAAATTAGCATTTAGAGCTTCAGTCCTTATCCTATCCTTGCATTGCTCTGCATTCGGAATGGCTGCTGACCTTTTTGAGAGTGACTGAGAATAGCTTTCCTTGCTCAAATTCGAGATCTCAAATAATTGGCTTGATCAGCGCCTGCATGCATTCCAGAGGATGACAGTTTGTGTCAGATGGGAACAAAAACCCATACAGTATAATCATGCTAGAGATTAGTGTCACTTTTAAAGACGGCCCATAAGCATCGACAGTCTGTCCGTATGCTCTCTATCTCACCACCAATGCAGCTTTGCACTAATTAGCTTTTGCACCTTCTGCTGTTGGACCAGCAACAGATTTATGGGGAGTCCTGGGAGAGAATAGGGAGATTGGGTGATATCGATCCACTCAACAAAGCTTCACACACCACTGGCTTTTCCCAGACTGAGTCCTCCTCAGGGATGCACATACACACACACTCACACTTTGACACTTTGATACAGTGTTGTTGTTATCTACACCCCTCCCCACTACTTTCAAATTATTGGCATGAAAATAAACTTGGTCGCAGCCTTAATAAATGCATATGCGTCTCCTCATGATTAATGCAAACAGGCTATGTCTGTACAAACATCTTTGCCGTTTATATGAAAAATGGATGATGGATGCGTTGTCTCAGTAAACAACATAGACGCATTGCATGCAAATGGGTCGTTTGAAATCTCACTGATGGGTGGGTACAACACAAGTTATTCACAAGACTCAATGAGCAATTATTATTCTCAGGGAAACACACAATCCGTGGCAGGCTAATGGATGAAATTGTAATCAGATCACCTTTCATAACCTTTTGTGATCTCTGGCCTTTAGGTCCTGGGAGAGAGATGAGTGTGACCATCTTATTAATATTTCCCAGTGATCCCGTTGACTTTTATTTAGTCTTTTTGAATTCCAAGTGCATAATTCAAAGAATACTTCTGCCAAAAAAAAAAAAAAAAGTTTATGAAGTTTTCCTGCACAAAAGGAGATATTTAGCAGGTTGTTCAAGCTGCTTTTTCTGTCATGATCAGAATTAGCTTTATTCGCCAGGTGTGCGCAAACACACAAGGAATTTATTGTGGTTTTTTTAAGGTGCTCCTGGTACATACATACATGCATACATACATACATATCTGACATGAGAAAAGTAAAAACATTTAAATAGTAAGACTTACCAATAAATAATAATAGTATGGTATAATCTGGAACAGTAGATTTATGTACAGATTTGTGCATTATTTACTCTATAAAGAGATATGCATATGTATTTACATAATACTTGAGAAAGAGACAATAATTAAAGATGGAGAATTAATTACAGAAATGAATTACAGAACACAGGCAATGATTCATGTGTTAGCTGTTTAAGATGGAGATGGCATGGGTGGAAAAAATGTTTTTATGCCTAGATGTTATAGTGCACAGAGATCTGTAGCGTCTGCCTGAGGGGAGAAGTGCAAACAGTTTGTGTCCGGGTTGAGAGGGGTTTTTGATGATGTTTCCTGCCCGTTTCTTCTGGAGTTGTACAAGTCCTGAAGGTTGGGCAGGTGCACACCAGTTATCCTTTCAGCTGTCCTAACAGTCTGTTCCAGTCTTCTTATATTTGATTTGCTGGCTGACCCAAACCAGACAGTTATAGAAGAGCACAGAACCGACTCAATAACAGCGGAGTAAAACTGTGTCATCTGTGCCTGTGGAAGGTTGAACTTTTTCAGCTGACGAAGGAAGTACAGCCTCTGCTGGGCCTTTTTCACAATAGTCAATGTGATTGTCCCACTTCAGGTCCTGAGAGGTGGTAGTTCCTAGGAATTTGAATGACTCCACTGCAGCCACGGTGCTGTCCATGATGGTGAGTGGGTGGAGTGCAGGGGGGTTTCTTCTGACGTCTACTATCATCTCCACAGTTTTGAGCATGTTCAGGTTGTTGTGACTGCACCAGACAGCCAGCTGCTCAACCTCTTGTCTGTAGGCAGACTCATCGCCGTCCTGGATGAGACGATGACTGTGGTGACGTCTGCAAACTTCAGGAGCTTGACAGATGGGTCTTTAGAGGTGCAGTCATTTGTGTAGAGGGAGAAAAGTAGTGGGGAGAGAACGCAGCCCTGAGGAGCTCCAGTGCTGATGGTACGGGTGCTAGATGTGTTTTCCCAGCCTCACTAGCTGCTGCCTGTCTGTCAGGAAGCTGGTGATCCACTGACAGATGGAGGTGGTACAGAGAGCAGTGTCAGTTTATTCTGAAGGGTATCAAGATCCTTGCATAAGGCCCTGGTTTGTCCAGATGTTGGAGGATGTAGTGCAATCCCATATTGACTGCATCATCCACAGACTCTGTTTGCTCGGTAAGCAACTGCCGGGTGTCATCAAGGTCCAGATGTCCTTCAAGTTGGCAACCAGTCCTCTCAAATGCCTTCATTCCCACAGATGTTAAAGCACCAGGTCTGTATCTTAGGTCTTGTGATTTTTGGTTTCTTGGGTACAGGGATCATGGTGGAACATTTGAAGCAGGAGGGAACTTCACACAGCTCCAGGGATCTGTTGACGATTAATGTGAAGATGGATGATATCTGGACAGCACAGGCTTTGAGGCAGGCTGGAGAGACACTGTCTGGGCCTTTGGCTTTCCTTATCTTCTGCTTTCTGAAAACTTTGCGTACATCATCTTCACAGAGGGGGGGAGGGTGTTGATGGCTGTGTTGTGAGAGGGTCAGAGTGGGTGAGGGGTGTCAGACCAGTCTTTTGCTTTTCAAACCTGCAGTAAAACTCGTTCAGGTCTTCAGCCTATTGTTGATTGGCCTCAGTGCCTTTCCAAACTGATGTAAAATCATTGCATAGCTTTTCAGAGTAGTTTAACTTTGCCACTCTTATCTCCCTATTCAGTGTGTATTTGGCCTGTTTGTACAAAGATATGATCCCACTTATGTCTTTGGCCTGGCGAAGCTGTTTGAGTTTTGCACTGAACCAAAGTTTGACATTGTTAAATGTTAAATAAGTCACGCACACATGGGAACACACATGTCCTCACAGAAACTGATGTAGGACGTCACGGTGTCAGTAAGCTCGTCTGGATCAATAGCTGCAGCCTCAAAAACACTCCAATCAGTTAGTTCGAAGCAGTCTTGTAAACCCCGCTCTGCTTCAACAGTCCATCTCTTTACAGTTCTTACTACAGGTTTAGCAGATTTGAGTTTCTGCCTGTAGGCTGGTAGAAGATGAACCAAACAGTGATCCGAGAGTCCCAGAGCTGCCCGGGGGACAGAGTTGATATGCATCCTTTAAAACAGTGTAGCAGTGGTCCAGTATATTGCTGTCTCTGGTGGGGCATGTTATGTGCTGTCTATATTTAGGCAGTTCATGGGTGAGATTAGCTTTATTAAAATCACCGATAACGATAATGAAAGAGTCCGGATAAGGCTGTTCTGTGAGTGTGATCTGATCGGCCAACAGTTCTAGCGCCGCGTTCACACGCGCGTCAGGAGGAGTGTACACACTCACCAAAACAAACAAGGAGAACTCCCGCGGTGAATAAAAAGGCTTACAGTTAATAAAGAGAGCTTCCAAATTTGGGCAGCACATCTTCTTTAAAACTGTCCCATCTGTACACCAGGCTTCATTGATCCACCGCCTCTCGTTTTCCCCGACGACTCTGTGACGGTGACTCTGTGAAAGTGGAAGGGGACTGGTGCTAAGTTCCAAAAATGACAAAAAGCACCATAAAAACTATTTCAAGTCTTCAGAAGCCATATGATAGCTGTGTGTGAGCAACAGACCAAAGTTTACTGAAAATCTTCATGGGTTTGAAATAACATGAAGCTGAGTAGCTGATGACAGAATTTCTTATTTTTTTTAAGCAAGCATTATTATTTTTTTCTACACCTGAAATTAAAATAGACAGAGTTTGATGTGTGAAGTGCTCAAATGAAGTGTAGAAACCTATTTGCATTAAAGCTATTAATGGCTTGTTGGTTAAGATGTGTAATTATAAAGTGAAAATGAGGCTTTGAGACAGTTGTAGGACAAAATCGGTCATTAACCTTATAATACAACTGATATAGTAACTGCATACATTACATACATTGTACTCTCAAACTAGCAATACAATCACACATACAGAGCTGCTTTAGTGCTCAGGATTGAAGGTGCTATGGCACTAATCAGTGTGCATGTCCCATCGGAGAACAGTTAAGACGAGCTGCTGATTGTGTGACTGGGTGTAATATAGACACAGGGAAATAAGAGCGAAAGAGTATGATAACTGTGTAAGTTTAACATTGTTGCTGAGTGAGAAGTTGAGATAAGCAGCGGGGGTATCTTAGGGGTGTTTGTGTAGTTAACGGTAATTATCTTTGACTGATAAGTCTGGAAATCTCCCTTTTAATTAATTAGTGGAGAATAGCTCAACCTCTGCTGTGCTCAGCTGTTTTCCAAGTGCCAAATGACTGGAACTCACACTTTTAAAAAGATGCCTGACATTATTTTCCCATTACTTGTTTGGATATACTACTTACTGAATTCTGTATATACTGAATCAGTTTGCACTATGTAGTGAAAAACGTTTTAAACGGTAGCATGCTTGTTATTGTGCATGTTTATGCTATGCTACGTTACAGTGCTTTTATTGTGTAAAGTCATAACTTCCTATTTAGAAATATGCAAAAGCACTACTTACTCACGTTGCCTGCAAACCCTGTGCAACCAATGCTAGCTTGCTAGCGTTGTATCTTGTGCCCTCTTTCTAATTTGTAGTCTGCCGCCACTTTCTGGTTTTTGCATAAATACTGCTCTTATTCAATGATCTACATGTGCCTTTCGCTGTCCGTTGACCAAAACAAGCACCTAACCCCGGTTCACGCCAAATCTTTCTGTTGCAGAGGGCATTGTGAGTTAATAATCTATATCGTCCTTGGAGCCAAACTTACATCTGGAATAGCACAATGCTTCAGCATTGTAGGGATCGGCATGTTCGTTCGCCGCTTCAAATTTTTGTTTGCCGGAGACCGGTACTGTGGACAAGCAGAACCAGACACCCTCACAGTAAATTGGCACGCAGTGCCTCATTTGAGATCCAGGAAATCTCACGTCCCACCCAGGGCAAAGTCAGCATTAAGGCTTAACAATTCTTGAAATAAAGCAGCACTATTGTTGTGCTTCACTACCGGTTTCTGATTAGCAATGGCTTATGGTTTATTCCAGTTGAAAATAATCAAAAATGGTTATGATTAAATATTTTTGTTAATAATGCTTTGTTCATCACCACTGAACACGGAAGGTCAGTTTGAGTGCATTACATTGTGGGATTGCATTGGACAAAAGCAGTAGTTCATTTGGATATTCCATGCTGAAATTGCACACATTGGTACGTGGTTCCTACTGTCGTACTGCAGAAAAACAGTATTATACCGAAAAAAAAATATATATTTTATATGGATACTGCAGAAAGGTAGTAGAGACCAGGTTTCCTCAAATCTTACCCTGGAGGTCCTATGCGCTTCAGAGTTTAGCTCCAACCCTGATCAACCTCACCTACCTGTGATTTTCTAATGATCCCGAAGACGTTTTTTTATCATGCTCAGGTGTGTTTGATTAGGGTGAGAGCTAAACTCTGCAGGAAAGTGTATCTTGTGGGCCAGATTTGAGGATCCCTGGTATAGACTGTAAATAAAAAATTATTGGAAATTGGATTATGATTTGGAGTATGTTTTACACACACAAAAAATACTATTTCATACTTTTTACTTCACCCTTTTATCAAGGGTCTACATACAATCATATTTTTCCTGCCATTTCGCTGTAAGATTTGTGAATGTATAGAAGGTTTGTGAGCAGTTTCTGTTTTCAGTGTATTTGCGTATGCTACACAATTGCAGTATGTACCTCCTTACTCCCATTGATTTCCTCGATTATATAAAATATGGATGGAACTGAAGCTAGACAGTATCCATCTAATCCCTGTCCTTTGCTGTCTGTCCTTTGCCTTCTATGTTTTAAAATAGCAAAATATAAATACCGTTTTGGCCTGAATATAAGACGATCCTGATTATAAGACGACCCCCCCTTTTTCCGGATGTACTTTTTGGAAAAAGGGTTTTTAAAAACCAAATCTTGTTTTTTCTCAGTAAAACACATTTTGTCTTCAATTATTTTCCTATTGCATATTTTTCCTATTTAAATTTTTTGTTTTGAAAGTATGGTAAAAACTGGTAAATGTACCAACAATCACATTAAAAATATATACACTTTAAAAAAAAAAACAACAGGTAGCCCATCTGAATTAGGACATTTAGGCTATCCATCTAATAGTAGCCTACCAAAATCTTATTAACAGTAGAAGTTAAATCTTACTGTAGTCTTCAAATCTGGTACTGTCTTACGTTTTAAAATCACAAAGGGAGTTTGGTCCCATCAGGCTAACGTGACAGTCACGACTCATGCAGCTGTAAGGTTTTCTTTTGTTTTTACTTGCTTTACAACACGCATTACATTACGTATTTCATGGCATACTCGTTTTATGCGTATTTGGCGCCACCTATTGTTGTGGGTGTATTATTGACATGTCAAAGTCTAGACCCTGAATATAAGACGACCACATTTTTTCTGATGTATTTCCAAGAAAAAACTTCGCCTTATGTTCGGGTCAATACGGTAGTATGCATTAGAATGGTAATCTGAATTTAGCCAACTTCCCACTTCTTATTTGTTGAATCTTATCTTGTTGTTATCTTATCACCTACTGACACCTGTGCAGCCCCAAGTACATTTGCTTTCACATTCTTTAAAGACACACACAAATACGATTGGCTGTCTTCTCAGGGTAAAGGGCCAGTGGGACAGCTTGTGATAAGAAGTATAAGGAACACTTCTGGCCCTCTTCCTGTTTACTAATCACAGTTTATTGCAAGTGACATTAACTAAAGTGAGCGGCATGCCCGCAGAACCACTGTTGGCATTACCACCTGCAAGACTCGCTGAAAGAGGAACAAAGGGGAATTCAGAGGAGGAATAAATACTGCGAATGTTCCCAAGGATGCCAATGCATGGCACTGTTAATTTAGTTTGGGCCGATCCCAGGCAACCTCCCTTCAGTGTCGTTTTCCTGAACATTAGAGGATGAATAAACAGGCGATGAATGCACCTCCTGTGACTCCATCAGAGCTCATCCTTGGTTTCATGTCTTGCATTTGTGTGTACTGCGAGACTGAATGAGAAAGAGATAGAAAGTGAGAGTGAGAACAAAGAAGCCCGGTTTTGTTTTCGCCTGAGATACTCACAATGGATAAAAGATCCCTGTCCGTGTCTCTTAGGCAACCCTCGATAGGTGCACTTCATCTTTTATTTATGGCTTTAATGTACTGTTGCTCTGCCCGTGTGCCAGAACATTCTCGGCTTGCTGTTAATTAACATCTATCACATGTACACAGTGATTCTCAGAGGTGTGGCATTCATATCTTTGGGTTTGCGCTGTAGCTTCTTCAACACTGGTCACAGTGGTCGGTGGTTGTTTTTTTTTTTTAAGTCGACTAGTTTGTCTAGAATGTTCCTTTTTATTTTTAGCAGCAGTGCTTGAATTAGTGTGCTGACAGTGTGTTGTGCTTTAGTTGTTTGCCAGTTTGCATTGTAAAACTCCCTCGGAGGAGTTGTCATCCATTCCCTTTAAAGGACAGACTTCCTGTGCCAAAAGACATTTCAAACTAGTAGTTTAGCTGTTTAAACACACTTTCAACAAATAGAGATTTAACAGTGCAGCCTAACAAAAAAAATCTACATTAAACTATACTTATATTTTAGTGAGCCATTTGTTTAAACGGTTCGATTAAAAAATTATTCACAGATTCATTTGAATCCCCTGAACTCTTTTGTGGTTTACATTATCTTTCTTGCAGCAAAATAAATAGTTTAAAATTTTTAAAATACATATGATTATAAGATTTATAATGTTTATATAACAATTTATTTGAGTAAATTCTAGTCATTTATATATATTGTAATCCATCGTTGAAATTTGTGTAGTCTTGCAATTACATAATATACAGTATATATTATAGTTTTTATAATAGCATATTTGTAGAAATATTTTTGTTGATTTTTTTTTTTTGTTTGTTTCTTATTAGTCATGTTTAGTCTAAATATGTGCTTAAATTTTTTAGGTTTATTTCTGTCACCCTAATTGATATCGTCATTGCTTTTGCTGCAGATACTGGTCTGGAACAAGTTAGTTTTAATTTAGTTTTATCTGAGAATTGTTGTTTTATTTGGCTTTAATGCAAAAACAGCTTTTTGTTGTTGTTTTCACTATTATTGTATCTGTAAAATATTAGCTTGGATTAGCTATTACCTTTTTTTTTTTTTGAGTATTTAGGCAGTACTCTAAGTCCAACATTTATACTGACTACTCAAATGTTAGAGAAATATGAATAATGATGTTCATTCCTTCATGCAGTTATTAATATTTCACTTTTTCCATTGGTATGAAGTTGCATAAAGACTTGGTTGCTTGCAATATTAATCATTTGCTAAAATAAGTCCCTTCCCCAGTCCTGTAGAATCTCTGAACTGTCACTTGGTGCGTACAAGAAAATTATTAAAAGGCCCAAGCTGCTTTCATTCGCGAGCGGTGTCACATACAGAAGAACGACTCTCTCTGTAATTCGTCATCTATTAAGGAGTATTAATCGCTAGCTGCTGCTGAAAGGGCATAGAAGTGTTGTGACTAACAGGAGAGGCCGGTAGCCCAGCACTGTGTCCTAAATTGGATTTGGCTAAATCCAGGGAGAATCCATTGTTTATCTCCTCCAGAACAGCAGAGGAGGATTATTTGCAGGCTTTAGGGGAGCATGTACCCTCCCCTAAAGCCTGCAGATAATCCAGGTGTGAACGACCAAATAATTTAATACAATAAAGAGGTTGAGAGAAACCTTGGGGTTCATTCGCCAATAGGGAGCCGAGGCCACTTTATGAGGATGAATATAGTTCATTTATTTCCAGTGGAGCGTGAGGTCTATTAAACCACTGTGTTTTTTCTTTGGTGGCTTCCAGAGATCCCCACGTGGCAGGTGATCGCAGTGATTGTGGACTGGATGGATGGAGTTAAGCTGGGATTTAGCACTGGCTTGGTTCTTAATGACCCAAGAGGGCATAAAACTTAAATATCTCTGCAGATACGGGAACGTGGATGTCTCTGTCAACAAATGGGTGGAGGGAATTTGCCTCTATGTGCAGATCGACTATTAATCTTCATATTGTAATGCTACATTGCATCATGCGAGACCAAAACCTCTTTTTGTTTTAATTGCTATTGGAATATGAATAAAATTATCATAAAAAATGAAAGTGATAGCCTAGTGTCATAGTGTCTTATTTATAAATAGAGATTTATTAATGTTTTAAATTAGTAAATCAGTAGTTTTTTTCTTTATCATTTTTGTCCATTTTATTAGTTTTATTAAATATGTCTATATAGTTTTCATAAATTTTATTGCAGTTTTATTTATTTTATTACATTAAGCTAAACTAAATGAAAATTTGTTTTTAATTTATTTTTTTTATTTTTTTCGGGAAAATGACTTTCCACCTTTTTTTGTCCATTAAAATTCAGTGGGGTCTATTGTTGTTTTGGTCCCCATTGACTTTCATTATATGCACAGTAGCACTTTAAACATTCTTCAAAACATCTCCTTTTGTGTTCTACAGAAGAAAGACATTTCTACAGGTTTGGAACAACATGAGGTTGAGTAAGTGATGACAACAATTGGGTTATGAATCAATTCTGTACACAAAAAGTCAATGCCAAGAAAACAATTGGATATGTGATAAAGCTGACAATGGCATTGAAATTAGCAGCCTAACAGGTGTAGGAGAAGGGTTTAGAAATGGGCATTGTAATTAAGTCCATTGTGATGAGAAAATAATCAGCATGTAGAGAAACACCTGTCGCATATGTTCTAATTATGTGCAATAATGAGTTGTAGTAATATCGAAGTGAACTAGCAAGTCCCCGGCCTTTAGTTCACTGACAGGAATGCATATTAGACTATTGATTTGATTCTTTATTGTTGTTTGGAAAGTCATATGGGAATCTGAGTCTGTCTCTCAAAAACAAAAACAAAAATTCACCCAATTCGTTTCCATTTCCTTTTTTTTCCATTTTTTTAAATTCTCTCTTCTCTTTCTGTGATTTTTAATTAAAACTTCATCACGGATCAGAAGGCCTATGCTAATGAAAAAGACAGTGGAGTGAGAATGAAAATAGCATGTTCAGATCTAGAGGGATATTCACATCTGTGAACACTAGCTATGACACCGTGAGTCGGTGAATGCGTCTATCTCCACGCAATGATGTCCCTTGTGTGTGTAAATGACTTGAGGCTCAAATCCAGGAATTCATAATGTGTACGTACAAGTCATCCTTTCGGAGGTTCACAGTAAACATGGATTCATAATTCACTCTGAAGTCATTCACATGGGCATTTGAGGATCATATGATGCAGTGGAGCTTCTAATGATGTTTTATGCACAGGTTGGCTTAATTTTTTTCTACTTAGGTCCATAAGCCATGCCTTTCATAAAACAGTCTCAGTTGCAGTGTTCTATAATTTCTAGAGCCCGACCAATATATAGTTTTGCCGATATTATCGGCCGATATGAGCCTGTTGCCGATATATCGGTATCAGCAAATATGCCGCCGATATGAAATTTTTTTTACAGAACATATAACGCAGATAAAATGCTTGAAATGGTGTAATTACTTAGTTTGTCCAGCAGAGCGCGCTCCATTGTTTGCTACTGGCGACCTGGATGAAACGCTTTTGAAGCTTAAGTCTATGGAGAACCATTTAAATTTTGAACGGCCATACCTCTGTAATGCCGCACCAAATTCAGGGGATCCCTTCAGCTCGAGGAACCCTCTTGAATGCGAATCGAGTGTACGTCTAGAGGCCCGCTTTCGAACGAGACCACCCCGCGTCGATAGCCCCCGGGGTTCAGGAGTTACGGGTGGTTAAATGCGTGGTCCGGCGCCAACCGATCCCGGGGGGCTACCGATGCGCGGAGGGTGGCAATCGAGAGGGCTCCTTGAGCTGAAGGGATAACCCCGAATTTGATGGAGATCCGCCGGCGCGTTCGCGAGATAGTGACACCAGTCAACACTTTCATTTCAATAAGGACTTGTTTAGGCAGCAGCGTTCAAGCGTTGTCTCATTCGACCGTAAGTGCCCTGCGAAGTGGACTTCATATGAAATTCTGCCATGATTCCAGTTCCAAGGGAACATACACGTTACATTCAAAGGTCATTTAAGTGTGCGAGACGTGAATTTAATTGTTTATTTACAGAGGTATATTATGTCACACTCACACTTCTCTAGTAAGTTTCGTCTGTGTGTGAAGACAGTAGCACAAATCTGTGAATGAATGTTCCGAAGTGAAATAAACTTTAACGGAATAAAGTTGAATGGTATTGAATTGAATTAAAGTTGAATAAACTTAAACTTTACTGTTCAGTGCACTGATGTCAGACTCCTTTTGGATAATAAAGTTTATTGTTAAATGCCCTGCCTCCATTACGTATCTTTGTCACGTCATTATAAGTGTTTGATCACCACATTTGAGTTATCATTGCAAAAAATGTTTATGTATATACTGTATTCTATATATAATACCAGTCAAATGTGTGGACACTCGAATGGGAAAGTGTCCAAACCTTTGACTGGTACTGTACTATAATATACACAAAGAATATCGGTCGGTATATCGGTATCAGCCTTTCTCTCTCTCCCAATATCGGTATCGGTATCGGCCCCAAAAAACCCATATCGGTCGGGCTCTAATAATTTCATATCATTTGAAAGTTTCTGGTCAGTAAGATTTTTACCAAGTCAATAAGATGCTTACCAAGCCTGCTTTTATTTGAAGAAAAATATTGTAGAAATATTATTTACATTTTAAGTAACTGTTTTCTGTTTTATTATTTCATATGTAATTTATTCCTGAATTCAAAGCTGAATTTTCAGCAGCCATTACTCCAGTCTTCAGTGTCACATAATCATTCAGATTTAGATTTTTTAAAGGTCCTTTGATCAACAGAAAACAGTGTTTATTCAAAATATTTTGTAGCATTATAAATGTCTTTTGTTGTCACTTTTGATCATTTTAATGTGTCTTTGCTGAATAAAAGTATTCATTTAAAAAAAAACTGCCTTAAATGGTAGTGTGTTTGTTTTATGCAATGCCAGAGCTTAAATATGGTGTAACATAATCTTCTTAACACTTTTGCACATTTATGACTGACTTAATATGTCTTAGATGTAAAACAGTTTAGTGTTTAGTAGCTCTGGTTTAAATGTGATATGTCATTACATGCCTTTTTTCATCAGATCTTGTTTGGAATGGTTTAATGGAGTGTGTATGATTGAAAGACAATCACCCCATGCAATCTGTGATACTTGGGCAGAGACCCATAAAAATCAATGGCATCAACATTAGTGTACCCTCAGTGGAGAGCACTGTTATTAAATGGGCTCAAACACAGCATGGTTCTGTTAATCAGTATTCATGCCTCCATGAGTTTTTGGGGTTATTTCTGGAAATCTTTAGCTTCTTAACATCTGATTACCTTTCTGATCTCAAGTCCCAAAAGATACATTCCCGAATTCTGAATAAGACTATTTGAGCACCATTTTAAATCTTGAGAGATCTGAAACGCTGTATTGGCTGCCAAGATTAATTTATATTAATTTGACAATAAAAACACTTTCATAACAGCTGCCCCTCAGAGGAGACCGTCAAGCACAGGAATATGTTAACAGGCTTTAGAGATCATCGTAACAAATTTAATGTGTCACTATCACAGATTCCTGGTGGGTCGAAACCGTATAGTCTTGAGTTCTTGACATATTTTTGAGGAACTCCTGCCTGGTGCACACTCAGCAGTAAGCAGCCTCTCCAGAGGAAGAAAGAGTTGTACTAGTTAATTCGTGGAAACATACGGACTGCAAGAGGAGTGGGGAGGATGACATATAATGTCAAATTGCAAATATAGCCTTGAAATCTGCCCGGCCCCCTAGAAGTGATACAGCCATGTCAGAGCGAATGTACCACGTCTGATGGATGAGGCAGTCGACCCTGTTGATCACAAGAGCTCCCATTTCCCATAATAGATCACAGTTCAGCCCGAGAGGCCTGGGTCTCTCAGAACAGCCCATAAGTTCAGGAAACAAGCCTCGGAGGCTGACACTTGAAGGGTAGTCTTTCTGTGGAACGTCAGTCTTCCAAAGCCTTTAAAACTTGAAGATAAAAGGTCAGTGAAGTTTAAGCCTCTAAGGTGCTGAGAAGTTGACATCTTACTGAATCGAGTAAAAAATAATCATTTGAAAGATTAGAAGAATTTCTGTTTGAATCCGCTTCGAGCTCAGTAGTTGAGAGATAACTAAACCAACAAACCCTCCTGGAGATTACTTTAGGCTTCGTGAAATGATTTACCAATTTTGGGGGTGAACTGAATCAAAACAATCAAGTCTTTGGGATGAATCAAAATCACTACTGTTACACCAAGTAGGGGTTTTGAATCTTTTGATTCGGTTCGGATTCTGATTCAGTTTTTGGAATGAACTGACTCTGGGATTAATCAGAATCCCTGCTACAGAAGTAGGGATTTAAAATCTTTTGATTCAGTTCTGATCTTGATTCTTTTTTTTCTTTTTTTCTCAAATGAACTGAATCAAAATATTCAAGTCAAATCAACGTTCCTTTTGTAGTTGTAGTAAAGATTTGTTTTCATCCCAATGATTCAAATCTTGTGATTCAGTTCTAATTTCAACTCAAAACATTAAAGTTTCATGGATAAATTCACTTCACAAACTTTCTCAGCCACTATCCCCTTTGTGCTTACTTTTTCTTTTTGTTGAATGAGATGTACTCGCATGCCAAACTGAATGAACAACATGCCCTTTCTGTTCAGTCATTGTTCTTCAGCTCTTCAGTTGTCTCAGTTTAGTGTCAGTCCACTCACTCTCGATGTCCTGGGCCTGACCCCTTGCAATCCATTTGCTATTTTGGCTTATACACTTCAACTTGTCTGTGTAACTTCAGACATTTAAAGAACTTTCTTTAAATGAAACAGACACTTGTATGCTCTGGTGAAACTCTGTGGTTTAACATCCTTCATTCTGACAGAAGTGTGCAGCATATGTCCCAGGAAATGACATCAGACACCCAAAAGTGGTAGGAATTTCTGGAAAAAACTTTCTGTAAAGTGGTAGTGTTGGTTGAAGAGCTTCACAGCACTCGTTCTAATATGCTTGTCAGGAGAAGGCCATCAAGGCGTGTTCTCCTCATCTTGAGCTAAATTAAGACAAGTGCCTCAGCATGTTCTACTTGAGTCACTCTGAAATACTTATTCACTCGTAAAGAAAAGCCTAACCAGACTGCTAATATTACAACACAACCTTTCACTCACTCCTTTTTTAACTTTCTTTCTTTCTAATGTAGTTTTTGAATAACAATTTTCTTTTATTTTGTATCAATTATAGGACTTCCTCAAGGTTTTCTCTATCAGGAGGCAGGGCACAAGGTGACTGTCCAGATTTTAGGCTGCACTGAAATTGCTTTCTACAGTAATCATGCAGTGATTGGATTTTGGGGTGTTATGGGAAGTGCAAGCCATAGTGAACTGTCAATTTAAGTGGACTCTGGGGCTTTAGTGTCTTGTTAGAGAAAGGTGATTATAGTGTTATGTTATTCCCCCTCCCCCCCCCCCCCCCCTTGCTACTCCTGTGGTAATATAAACTCATTTGCACAGACTTTTTACCTTATTGGTTAGATGCACCGAGATGACAAACTGTTTGTAATGTCCAGTCGATCTATATGGCAATTGATTTTATTTAATTTTATTTATTTAGAATTTTTCAAAAAACATTTTTTTAAATAAACTTCCATTTTAATTGACAGCCCTACAGCTAACTAAGCTTGCTTTTTGAGGCATGGGGTTGGATTGCTGCTGTTACGTCGTGGAGTCAAACGGCTGGTCGGCATCCTGGCACAGCCAAGACGGGCACTGGTGGCACCACATCAGACTTTATGTAATTGCCAATGTTTAGCCAACATCGCCTTTTCCGGATTATGCATGCCATGCATGCTCGGCTGGACCAAGTCATGAATTTAGCGCCAAGCTGCTCTGCAAGCAACAGCTTCTTGTTGGCCCAGTGGGCTGGTGCTTAACCTTTGAAAGAAGATAAAGGGAATATTCAGATGAGTGGGGTAGAGATCATCTGATGAGGAGTGTGCTGAGGAGTTTTTTATTAAATTAATCTAATCTTCCTCTTCTCGTCGCTTAATCGCATGAATTATTATTAGTTGATTCTCTCCAAAAGCGTGCTTTGCACATTAAGTTGCTGAAAAATGGTTGTTTGCAGCACTGGCGATGTTTTTGTAACAGCATTTATGACAGAAGGCGTGTTTCCATTACCCTTCAAATTGCGCAAATTGAAATTGCGAATTGAAAATACTAATACTAACAAGCCTAATGGAAACGCGTAAATTTCACAAAAATGCCCATATCTCGCAAAAAATGTATTACGCTCGCATGAGGTGGTTTTTCAGGCAATGCAAAAAAAGAATAATTTGCAAAACTGCAATGGAAACTGTGTTTTTCGCATTTACAGGTCACATGGCGTATGCAAAAAGTCAGATGATCATTCTGCAATGTACTGTAACCTCCAAGAAACACTTCATACGTGGCTTTTCTCCAGTATAAGGGGCTTTCCCTACCATTAATGCTTAGACAATTTACACTACACGTCTGCGGTGCAGTGTGGCTCTGATACGGCCACTGAAGCTGATTGCGGCAACTCTAGTAATGCTTGTGTTTATTCCAGCCGTGCCACGCACGCTCTCTGTGCTGCTTCTGTAAAGATACACGATTCCTTTGAATAAATATAGCCAAAATCCGTAAAAATTCCACCAAAATCCGTTGCCATGACTTATCGCAATGTTGCATAACATTGGTTAATGGAAACGCCGTCATTTCGCAATTTTTTTTAATCGACATTTATAAAATATCGCCAAAGTTTTGCACAAATCTGTAATGGAAACGCACCTAGTGAATCAAGCTTTTGCTTGGCTTAGCATTTCAGGTCTCTGCTTGTAATTTGCACTGCGCCCATTACTCGTTGCATGAGCGAGGTGAAGACTAGGTGAGATCTGTTCTCTAAACATCATTTATTCATGGGACCTGGGGCATTTGTACATGTGAAAACACTCTGGGAGCCAGTGTTTGTGTACTCATGTCTCTCTAATGTATGCGTGACTTCTTCAGATGTGATTTTACTGAAGAGGGTGGCAATTTTGACTGGGAATGAAATGTCATCACATTATGGCTGGTGACGAAAACCCTCCACCTAATTTCTACTGCATATAATCTGACTTGATCAGTGGTTTTGTTTTAGTTGTTACATCATAAAAAATCTGCTGTGGGAAATTCAGAAACATCTACACTGATTTGATTTGTTCGTGACTCAGGGTGCTGTTGTAATCACATAAAACCGTGTTGTAGACTTTGATGCGAGGTAGACGTGTACATTTCGTAGCTCTATGGGATTGTACGTACAAGGTAAACTCCACTGACCGGCCTAATCGCCTCACCAGCTGCGTCAAACACGAGTGTCAGAAATCCTCCTGAAGTAGCTGCAGCTAGATTAGAACACTCATTCCACACGGACACGTCTGCCTGACAGGTGCGGTGGTATCGATTTGGCCAAGCATTAATGGAGACTATCTCTCTCTCTCACTCACACTCACACGCTGACATTAAGGTCAGGAGTGAGCAAACACTGAAAACGAACATAAAATGCTTTTTTACACAGATAGACACTGTTAATCCAGAGCCATAGGAACCATCAGAGAACAAAAGCCTGTCTGTTGTCAACTGCTTCCCTTAGGGCTTTCCGTTTCTTGCTTAATCTTTACTTTTTCTGTGGATGAGTTCTATTTTTCTGCTTTTCGGCAGCTTATATTTTTGTTATTGCTAGTCCAAAATTGAGCCCACAGTAGAAACAAGTTAATGAAAATGTTTATTAGATTCATTTAACTGGAACACTATCGATCTTTGAATGCTCTCAGGAAGAAAATGAAGAGAGGGGAAAACTGCAATCAAATGCAGGCTAACACAGCGGCTTTTCCTACTTTCAAAGCAAGTGGTTATAGTCATAATTTCTCACCTGAAAATCACATCCAATGTGAAATGAAATAAAAAAATGTTAAGTGCTAATATTTCACCCAAAGCCCAGGACATGTTTGTTCCTAATTACTACTCAATTCATGATACTGCAAATGGATTTTCTCATTCCTGTTTCACAGATTCAAAGCAGATATATTCAGTGTACTGCTTTCACTGTAATTAAACATACAGTAGGTATTTGTCAAATCCATAGAAAGATACAACTTGATTAGATATTTTCTTTTTTTAATGCCAATATTTAATTTAATTTAATGCATTTGTAGGTTTCTTTCAATTTTCCCCTAAAGTATCGTAGTCAAGAAAAAAAATCACGATTCATTGGATGCATTTTCAATTGATTACTGGCCAACACAAGCGATTCAATTTTAAAAGTGGTATTTTAAGATACTTTTCAACATACTTTTTATTAATACACTTTAGCAGTAGTTTCGCTCTAACACAATCCTCTATAAGTACTAACCTTGGTTCCACAGAGTATTATTTTAAATTAACGGGCATTTCTTGGCTACTGATGAAATACTTTGGCCTCCAACATTGAGAACTGTTTCCCGTGCCTCAGACTTTATTGTTTGGCCCATAAAGTGAGCCCTTTTCGACCCCCTGTCAGAGCTAGGATCTAAATTTAACTTCCATCAGCTGAAAGTCTGGCTGGACTTCAGATGACCTAACGGTGTGATTTGGGTTAGAGAGGCCGCATGGTTTTACAGTCAAAGATACGGTCACCAAGACCTTCCCTGTCAAATAGCTGCGGCTTCTGATTCTGCTGAAACGGCTGTTTATTCCTTCCATTTTTACAGGACAGCTAGCTTACAATCTCTGTCACTGTCCTGTAGAGATGAATTCTTTCTGCTGTTCTTAAACCGTGATTGAAGTACTTTCCAAAAACAAGCCCTCTCAGCAGAATTGTTCAAGGAAAAGTTAGATTGTGATAGAGTGGGTGCTTTTTGTGTCTTAGGCAGCATTTTACAACAAAAAACAAAACACTAGCCTCACTTAAGATGGAAGCAAAAGAGACAATTCAGATCATCAAATAGTGATGATTCATGGATATTCTGGCCAATCGTCGATGTGTCAGTGGTTTGCTTTGTCATGTTCCTCAAATGGTTGACCCAGCTGAGAGAAACAAGGCCATAGATGGAAGGGCCGGCCAACTGTACACTTCCAGGAATTTTCACAGGAGGCCCAGTGAGAGGAAGCACAGGTGACTGACCCCTAACCTCTGACACATAAACCTGTCATTAATATGACCTCAGCTGACCCTGCTTTTCATGTACCCCATGCCAGACTTGGCACCAATTAGTTCTGGTCTGAAGGGAGGAAGCTTCTGTTATATGGCTTGTGGTAGAAATGCTGATATGATGACTTGGCCAATTTGTGACTGAAAAGTATGCAACACGTTGACGTGCCCGTCAGAGCACACAAGCTGCATTGAGTTGTGTAACTGTTATTTCTGAGATTTTTGATTACCATTGAAAAATGCATTTTTTTTTATTATTATATAAGTTCGTAAAATATTAATCAATGTATTTAGATTTATGATGTATTTATATCAATGTATTTTTATTTTTCCCTGCAGTATACAGAACAATTTGTATTTAAATATAACATTAATCATTTATTTTAAAAACATTTAACCAATTATAAAAAGTTATATAATACATTTTTCAGAAATTAAAAATATTTATGATATATTTCTATCAATGTATTTTATTTTCATGATTGATTTTTTTTCTCTACAGTGTCAAGTACATTTAATATTTATATAAAATGTTAAAAATATTTTGTATAAATATTTTGTTTAGTATACTTTTTATTCAAATATTTGTTAAAAATAAATAAATAATATATTATGTAAATATACTAAATATTACAATATAATAGTTGTAAGGTAGTAATATATAATTATGCAAATATAATTCAGAACTGTCTCACTGATGATTGGGCAAATGACTTGTAGAAAACCATTGATTCTGAAATATGCAGAATCAGACAAATTTTTCAAATTTAATTTGCTGTGTGCAAAAAATCTAAACGACAGCTGCCTTTTTAGTCGTTTTCGATTTGCCAGATCCTGTCACAGCCATATGCTGGACTAAGCGTTTTATTGAGGCTCTGTGTAATCAATGTGACCTCTGAAGATTCTTCTCCCTGTCACACAAATTTCACTTTCCAGGAAGTAGGTTAGCAGGGACTAGAGTTTCTATGTGCGAAAAGCCAATTGAAGGATGTCCGGCGCCGACGACCATGTGCTCGCGCAAGCTCGGGAGGCCTTTGAAGATTAGAGTGCCGACAGAGGTACGTCGGGTCAGGGTTACTTGTGTCCGTGCATTAGATTCACTTCACGTGGGACTTCTAGTTACTGTGCAGTACTGTGGCTGCTTCTCACACAGCCTGCTGAGATGGAAAGACATGCTGGCCGTGTGGACGGCATCAGAATAGATCAGTGGTATCAGACGGATATGGAATAGAGGCCAGTCATTCCAGACTCTCTGCTACCTACAGCCAATTACTTCCATGTGGGCCTCTGCTAGTCACACCAAGGTTGTTTGAATGGGGAAGTATTTTCCATCCTGAATTTCAAACCCGTCCACAGGCCTGAAGATGCTAGAGAAATCAGGTCAGAGCCGTTTAATTTTTGCCCTTTCGGAGCTTATTGAAATATTGCCAGCTCTGAAGGCTTTGATTATGACTCCACACACACACACCTATTCCTGTTGGTATGTAATGAATTTTAATTTCCGTCGTATATTGCTCTCTTATCTGGCTGTCCTGATATGTGTCTATCTGTACTCTCTGCCTCACGTCTAGCCAATTGTCATATGCCAGCTTATCTGCAATGGTCTCAGTAAACAAATTTACAAACTCCTTTTCTCTGAAAGTCATCCAAATTGTATCATTAACCCTCTTCTGGACAAAAAAAACCCTGAAGTTATGTCCTTTTATTTGGATGTTTGCCTTCCCAGAAATGTTAATTAGGCAGACTAAGTCTTAGAAGCTGTCAGAATGTCTTACATATTTGATGATGACCGCTTCTGGTGAAAAGTACCCATGTTTGGCTCTAAGAATTTGCAAATATCAGTTCAAAAGCCATTTCAGATTTTATTTTTTTATTTAGTGAAATAAATGAATGCAAATACACTGGTTACAGCATATCAAGTGCGAAAAGATGCTATAAAACCTCTTTTTGACAGCAAATGTGACAGAGGCCCACAGGGAGGTAGGAGATACTGAAACATTAATTGAATGAATTGTAGAGATTGTCATATGTATGTATGTATGTATTGATGTAGTTAGTTATGGTGTTTCAGGATGGTGTCGTTCGTCGTGCGTGTTGGGTGTGTGTGTTGTGTGTGTGTGGGTGTGGGTGTGTTTGTGTGTGTGTGAGAGAGAGAGTGTGTGTGTGTGTGTGGTGTGTGTGTGGTGTATGTGTCTGAGGGCCGTACAAAAGGCCATAATCATTCTAAGCACTCTCACACCATACATTCTCTTTCACACCATACATTTTGTATCTCAAACGACACATACATTCATCCTTTACATAAATAACATTGTACTCTCACACACATACATCTCCTTTCACACAACATACATTTCCTTTCACATAAATATATATATAGAAATGGATGATGTATGAAGAAAATATGGGATGTAAGAGAAGAGTGTATGTATGTGTGAGAGAGAGTATAGTGGAAACGGAAGGCGTATAGTGGAAACGGAAGGAGTATAGTGGAAACGGGAGGCAGGTCAGGCGCGATCAGGGTCACTGGGACAGGTCATGATCAGCATGCCTGACGTAGATGATTATTAAGTATTTCAGCAAGCTATTTGGATTTTAAAAAATATATTATCATCGTGAAAAGGTTACATTGCCTCGTCCCTTGAGCAAGTTGTGATTGAGGACGCGGGCTCAGCCTCAGTCGAGTTGCCAGATACACGCATTATAAGCGTCTATGGATTTTTTTCACTAAGTGCAAATAGCCCGCCTTGTTGATAGAGGCTATTTACAGTAGCTCCACCCACAAATGTGTTATAGGGATAGTCAACACTATAAAAGACGGCACTTACTCGTCAGCTTCGGTGGCGTAGATGGTAAAGCATGCACCGTGGTCTTTTTGACGTGATCGACCCGGGTTCAATCCACACCTTTTACCAAACTTTTTTTTCCCTTTTCAAATCTCATATCACATCAGAAACGCATTTAATTTCAATGAAAATGAAGGAAACAATCAAAAAGTTGAAGATAAAGTAACGGGTAGGGTTAGGGAGGGATTTATTGTCCCAATAAGGTGGCATCCATTTAATAACAATGAATTTGTTCTGTCTGGTACAGTATTTTCTCTGCTAGCACGACTATTCTCTCCTCTTTGTGTCCGTCTTAAGTGCATCTGTCTTACAGATAATATATAATGATGATCACTATGTTTGTGTTACCGAATTGCATCCTGTCAGGAATAACCTACTGGCGCTGTTTTTAACCTGGTCATTTTTTATTACTGTCAATTATGCTGGCGTTGCCAGATATTGAAAAACAAAACAAAACAAAAAAAAATAAATAAACGCAATGAGTCAAATCTGAGGTATGAACAATAATATAAAGATATGCTGTCCCTAACTGGCAAACTCTCAATTTATTCACTTATTATAACCAAATTAAGTGGGGGGAAAGGCCGCGGATTTGCAGTTAAGTGTAATAGCAGTATTTTAAAAACAATATGTATTTATACTAAGTTGAAATAGACGATAGATTATATTTTCACTAGTTAACATAGAGGATTTTCTGCTATTTATACTACTTATTGAACTAAGGGGGCGCTCTGAACCTCAGATTACTTAGACATTATAAACAAAAAAAAACACTTTACATCAGTACGTTTACTGCATACTATCATTTTAAATCAAATGATTAAATGGATGCCACCTTATTGGGACAATAAATCCCTCCCTAACCCTACCCGTTACTTTATCTTCAACTTTTTGATTGTTTCCTTCATTTTTATTGAAAATAAATGCTTTTCTGATGTGATATGAGATTTGAAAAGGGAAAAAAAAGTTTGGTAAAAGGTGGATTCGAACCCAGGTCGATCACGTCAAAGAGACCACGGTGCACACTTTAACATCTACGCCACCGAAGCTGATGATTAAGTGCCGTCTTCTATAGTGTTGACTATCCCTATAACACATTTGTGGGTGGAGCTACTGTAAATAGCCTCTATCAACAAGGCGGGCTATTTGCACTTAGTGAAAAAAATCCATAGACGCTTATAATGCGTGTATCTGGCAACTCGACTGAGGCTGAGCCCGTGTCCTCAATCACGACTCGCTCAAGGGACGAGGCCATGTAACCTTTTCACGATGATAATATATATTTTTTTAAATCCAAATAGCTTGCTGAAATACTTATGCGGCCGCCTCATCACGTCAGCCATTCTGATCATGACCTGTCCCGGTGACCCCGATCGCGCCTGACCTGCCTTCCGTTTCCACTACACGCCTTCCGTTTCCACTACACGCCTTCCGTTTCCACTATACACTCTCTCACACATACACCATTCTCTCTGACATACACATATTTCGTCAGACATACATACATTACTATATATATATGTATGGGAAAGGAAGGAATGGAAGGGTGTGAAAGCAAAGAATATATGTATGGGAAAGGAGAATGTAAGTGTGTGAAAGTGCCAGAATGAATTATGGCTAGTACGGCCCCTCATAGATATGTATATATATTATGTATAATATATGTATATATATATGTATATATACTATATATCATGATTGTATCATATCTGATGATATATATATAGATATATGTATATGTATACAGTATGTATATATAAATATATATATATTTATCTCTTATATATAGCACGCTGTATGTTAATATGAATAATTGTTGGCAGTATGTTTTGTTTTGAATGAATCAGGTCATTTAAGTGAACAAGTCAGTGACTCATAAAGACAGTGTTTATCAATAATAAAAGTACATTTATAAAAACTCAATACTAAAGATCTTGTCACCACCTACTGGCATAACCCATGTATAACTGGGATAACTCGTTTTCATATTATAGTATCTCTTTTTTGCCTATTTTAGTCCAATAATAATGAAAATATTTAGAACTGAGAGGTACGGCATGAATGTATGTTTGTATTTGGAACTATAGGGTGCCAACTAAAAGATTATTCATAGCGAAGGAATGTATTGGATGATTGCAAAAAGTATTGCATTGCAAAACAAAGCCTCCCATTATTCAGCAGTTAGTTACAGTGATTTCTGTTTAAATTGTGAAAAAATAGCCATATATGCTCCGAATTAGCGTATAAAAAATAATATTATATATATACGATCTATATAATATATATATATATATAAAATTAATATTGTAATATAATGATATATTAACTAATAATCTGGCATTGCTGGTGTGTATTAGAGCATGATGCCTCAACTAAAATGGTCTCAGGATGGAGTCTTTGGGCAATTACAGGTTTGCTGTACTGGTATATTAGATGTCTCTTTGCTATTACTGATCACAGGCGGTTGTTGAGTCTGTTAATGCATGTGGTGTTCCAGCTAGAGGAACGCTTGTTTATTTAGCATTGACCAATTTCAGCTCTCCTCCTACCCTAGACTATACATCCTACTCTTCATCCCTTTGCGATTCACATGCTTGGCTTATAAAATGTTAATAGAAAAGATGCAGATGACCTTGAAGCAGACGAGAGTGGACTGATCAACTGAGATATCAAATGAAGCTCCAGATATGGCATATTTTAAAATGCTGTTATTCTGCCCAGCCTTCAAGTAGAAGTGAATATAATGAGCATTGATTAATTCTGGACCCGTCATACGGGAGAACAGGAAACTCATAAATTTCTCCTAACTCCCTGCCCCTGACCCTCATGTTAACCTCGCCGCAATAAAACGAAATTGTATTATTACAACAAGGCCATCCAAACCTTACATTGTTGCACGCCTGTGGTTGACGTTATCGACTTGACCAGAAAACCGCAGTAAGACATACACATGGCTTCTCTATTTATGACCAATTTCTCACACCCCCGCCCATGTGAGCCGTATCTGTGAGATATGACCTAGAGGGCCATGAGTGGGTGTTTGATAGCCGCTTCATCATTGTCCTCTTATGTGACTTGGTTTCCCCACCGCTTCGTGGTGGAGGTCACCCTCCATATCACATTACTGGATGGGCTTCAGCGTGGACATAACTGCCAGGGCGGACACGCATGAGCTCATTCGCTTTTCTACCTCTACTTCTCTGATGGCCCCATTATACTTCATGAATAGTCTCTGTGATTCATACAATACCTCTGCTTTATGAACACCATCCAGATACGGAGGAGTCTCTGAGGCGTGAGAATTGAGTGACAGTTATTCATCGTGATAGACAGGCCTTGTGTCTTCACCAGAGCGCCAGATTAATTTGTATGTTACCTGTAATCTGACAGGAATGTCTTGAGAAGGTGCATAAAATAAAAGAGGGATTTTGTCCGTTGTTAATTCCACCATCTTTTCAGGTCAAAGGTGAGCTGTGTGTGTCTGCTGATGGTAAGAGAAGAGACGGGTGCATGAATTGACTCTCAGGCCAGGCCTAATGGGAAAACTGTATGCGGAGGCAAATATCTTCAAAGACTCGCATGCATACACATGCAGAAATCTGTATATCCTTTTGCTTATCCAAGCTAGGCCTTGTGGGAATTAATATAGAGTTCAGCCTGAAATAGAGAGCATGACTGAGATGGAGAGAGCGGGATGCTTGCAGAAATTCAGGTTAAATATTTGGATGCAGGATTCGCTCAAGGACTTCCTGTTTCTCCTTATCACATAGAGCGGTAGGGGATGTTCTAAAGATAAAATCGAAACATCATTAAAAACTTTATCTTTCCACATGATGACAAAGTTATTTTCCTAAATACGTTGTGTTTGTCCTTAAAGGATGAAAGTGTGATTTCGGGGGTGCATATTTAGGACCTTGAGGCTGGTTTTCATGGGAAAAGTCTGCTTGTGGAGTTCAGATTGTTGCTGTCTCAGCATGCTAAGCATTCCCTTAGCATTAGTGCCTCATGCATACAGATGGAGCTGCTTTCTCATGGCCTGTTTATGCTCAGAGCTGATTACCTGTAAACTAAAGCTAGTTTTGTGTTCACATAGGGTAAGGAATGATGGTAGACTTTGTATGTGTGTGTTGGTACCACCATCACACATGCTTACGTGTTTCAGAGCCACAGGCAATTCTCGTCGCGTTTGGTAATGTGGGTTTTTATTATATCAGCTAGTAGCTTTTACTTTTGATCAATTTTAATGTGTCCTTGTGCTGAATAAAAGTATAAATTAAAAATAAATCACACAAAACATTGGTCTGTAGTGCTGTACGTCTTAAGAAATGCATTCAAAATTTAGAAAACAAGTAGTTACAACTTCAGAAAAAAAGATGATGCATATATCATTCCTTTGACTGACTGAAATCCCCGTTTCCTGCTTAACACGTCAAAAAGTGAGGAAAAATAGACAGGGAGCATGAGAGAGAAAGAGGTTTGTTGTATTCTGCACGCATGACAAATCGTGTGCAATGCAGGAGAGAGACAATTAGTCTGAAAAACATGCTGTGTAATGTTGAAAACAAGCTGAAGAGCAGTCAGCAGTGAAGCTGAAGCTTGTCACGTTGACACTGGCTGTCAGGGTTCTGTCACTTCGGTCTAGTGTAATTCATGGTTTTGTGACAGAGCCCTGACACTCGCGTCATGTCATTGTTTTCATGTGAGCGTGCGGCTTCGAGTGTGCTCGAGCCGTGCGCTCTCGTCTGCGTGTACTGTTTCATGTTGGAGCGTGGTGTTCAGATCCCGGCAGTCATGTCTTGAGTTTCGGTTTCGTGTCGGGGTCCGGACACTCGCGCTCCATGTTCTGTCTGTTGTGGGAGCGTGCGGTCTCGAGTTCGCTCGGCCGTGCGCTCTTCTGTCCACGTGTGTTGTGTTTTGTGAAGCACGCGGTTTGTGTTCAGCCGCGTGCTTTTCTTGTTGTCTTGTGTGAACACGCGGCTTATGAGTTTTCTCATTAGCTGCGTGTTCGTGTCTCCTGTTATAGCACATGGCTTGTGATTTGTTTTGCTGGCCATGTGCTTGTGTTTTGTTTTGTGTGAGCACATGGCTTTTTGTCTTTGATTCGGTGTGCCATGTGCTCATGTCAATTGTCTTGACCCCTCCCATCTTGTTACCTGATTATTAGTTAATTTGCCCCACATCTGGTCCCTCATTACCCTCCTCATTTGATCTCCATTTATTCTCCTTGTGTTTGCAGTCCTGCGTCCGTTCGTTGTTGTTATTTCCCCCTGGATGTACATCGTCCATCCCTGGATGTGTTCAGATCTGCAGTGCTTGCCGTCGACTTGCCTTGCCTTGTCTTGCCTTGTCTTGCCTTGTCTTGCCTTGCCTTGCCATCCTGTTTTTCCCCCTCGGGGTAGTTTGTTGTTTGTTTTGTTTTATTTTAAAATAACGCCCATTTTCTGCAATACTGAGTCCTCGCTCCATCCTCTACACAAACCCTGACAGTACGAACCGACCAAGATGAGGACTCAGCAGAAGAATGGTTTGCGTCGTCCACCAGCCTCCACTCTCTCCAACCCCCACTACCAGCGCATGCTCCAATTCAGGACCTTGAGCTCCCTCCGTCAACAGGGGCTGACGTTAGGAGTTTTGCCCTGGAGTTCAGCGGTGCGGCAGAGGGGTTGGGGTTTAATCATGCGGCCCTCAAGGACCTCTTTAATTACGCCCTGGATGAGCCCCTCAACTGGTGGAGGATGAGAGGGCTGGATCACCTGTCTTTCGAGGGGTTCGTCAGATTCCTAGCCCGTCAGGGGAATCCTATGGCCGAAGAGGCAAGAGGCTGCAGCAGCCCCAGGGATGGCCGAAGAGGCGCAGCACCACAGAGTTGCTGATGGAATCTGCAGAGCCCCCCAGAGGTGGACGAGGACCGGCTCGGCCAGTGCCCGCTATCGGCGACGGAGGAGGAATGGGTTATTACGCCTCACCACCCCTAGAGGCAGTGAAGAGGCTGCTGGCCACTAGAGGGGCTGATGAGTGACAAGCTCCCGGTGGCGCCGAGGAGGCCGCAATGCCCCCGCGGGTGGCTGATGAGGCTGCAGCGGCCCCGGGAAGCGGCCGAAGAAGCTGCAGCGCCCCTCAGTTGATGCCGGAGAACTGCAGCGGGTCCCAAGGACGGCCGAAAGAGAGAGCGGACTGAGCCCACCAAGAGGTTTTGCTTTCCCCCCTGCTTCTCCGTCGCCATGAAGGGGAGTGCCCGCTATCGGAGCGCGGAGGAGGAGGGAAGGTTCTCATCCCAACAGGGCCTGGATGGCCGTCCAGACCTCCCGGCTACATTGACCCTGACGGCAAGAAGGGACTCATTGCCCTGACGCCCGCACGGGCTCCGTGCCATGACGGACCCGCCCGGGCTCCTTGACATGACGCCATCGCCCGGGCTCTGCACTGCAGGCTAAGCCGGGCTACTTGCCCTGCCGGCCCGCCCAAGCTCCTTGCCATGCCGGCCGCCCAGGTCCTGCCCTGCCGGCCCGCCAAGCTCCTTGCCCTGCCGGTCAAGCCAAAGCTCATGGGCCCTGCGGTCCAGCCCAAGATCCTTGCCCTGCCGGTCCTGCCCCAGCTCCTTGCTGCCACACGGTCCCGCCAAGCTCCTTGCCCTGCGGTCACGCCCAAGGCCTTGCCATGCGGACACCGCCAAGCTCCTTGCCTGCCGGCCCCGCCCAGCTCCTTGGCCTGCGGCGCACCGCCCGTCCTTGCCCTGCCGGCCCCGCCAAAGCTACTTTGCACTGCAGGCCGACCAAGCTCCGTGCCTGCAGGCCCCGCCAAGCTCCCATTCCATGCGGCCCCGCCCAAGCTCCTGGCCTCCGCCCAAGATCCTGCACGACCACGCTCCTTGCCTGCGGCCACGCCAGCTCCTTGCCCTGCGTGCCGCACAAGCTCCTTGCATGCCGGCCCCAGACAAGCTCATGCCTGCGGACCCGCCCAAGATCATTGCCGACCAAGCTACTTGCCCCGCCAAGCTCATTGAACCGACCAAGGCTTCAGTGCCCTGCGGCCCCGTCCTAGGCTCCACTCCGGCCCGCCCTGGTGGCATACTGGGGTTTGTTAGGCCGGGGAGCATCCCGGTCTGTTCCTCCGGTCCCCTCTGGTCCCCAGATCCTGCGCTGCCTGAGACGCCTGTGATCAAACCCTCCCACCCCTACATGGGTTCGGGTTTCTTGTTAGGACGGAGCCTCTGTCTGTTCCTCCGGTCAAGCCCTGGTCCCCAGATTCCTGGTCTGCCTGAGACGCCCTGGCTAAAACATCCGCCCCTCCCTGGGTCCGTAAGACTTTCTGGGCTTGTACCTGATGCACGGCTTGGCTCCCTCCCTCCCTCCCTCCCTCTTTGCCCAGGTTTGAGTTTTCGTTTGGGTGCGTTATGTAGCGGTCTTGTGTTGTCATGTTTGTTCTGTCATGTTCCTGTCTTGTTTTTGCTGTGTCTCGTTAGGGACGCCAGGTGGCGTCCCTTTTGAGTGGGGCTAGTGTCAGGGTTCTGTCACTTTGGTCTTGTGTAATTCATGGTTTTGTGACAGAGACCTGACACTCGCGTCATGTCATTGTTTTCATGTGAGCGTGCGGCTCCGAGTGTGCTCGAGCCGTGCGCTCTCGTCTGCGTGTACTGTTTCATGTTGGAGCGTGGTGTTCAGATCCCGGCACTCATGTCTTGAGTTTCGGTTTCGTGTCGGGGTCCGGACACTCGCGCTCCATGTTCTGTCTGTTGGGGAGCGTGCGGTCTCGAGTTCGCTCAGCCATGCGCTCTTCTGTCCACGTGTGTTGTTTTGTGAAGCACGCGGTTTGTGTTCAGCCGCGTGCTTTTCTTGTGGTCTTGTGTGAACACGCGGCTTATGAATTTTCTCATTAGCTGCGTGTTCGTGTATTTTGTTCTAGCACATGGCTTGTGATATGTTTTGCTGGCCATGTGCTTGTGTTCTGTTTTGTGTGAGCACATGGCTTTTTGTCTTTGATTCGGTGTGCCATGTGCTCATGTCAATTGTCTTGACCCCTCCCATCTTGTTACCTGATTATTAGTTAATTTGCCCCACATGTGCTCCCTCGTTACCCTCCTAATTTGCTCTCCATTTATTCTCCTTGTGTTTGCAGTCCAGTGCTTCTTTGTTTGTCGTTTTTCCCCTGGCTGTCATGTCAATCCCTGATGGGCCAGATCCTGCCTTGCCTGCCTTGCCTTGCCTTGTATTGCCTTGCCTTGCAGCCGGTTTTTCCCTCGGGGTAGTTTTTGTTGTTTGTTTTGTTTTATTACCAATTAAAAACCCATTTTCTGCAATACTGAGTCCTCGCTCCATCCTCTACCCAAGATCGTGACACTGGCAAGAATTAATTGTCAGTGTGCATCAGAACAAGTGAGCATGTGTCGCTCATTTTTTAGCATAATCTCTCTCACTTTCTCTCTGTGATGTTGTAACTAGCAAAGGCAAAATACATTCTCGATTTAAAGACTTAATTGACCTCACTAAGAGTCCCGGGCTCTGCAGAATGGAAGGAAGTTGTCTACTTTCCACCGTCATGCAAAGTGACTATTGATTATGCTGTATGTCTTTGATAGCGGATTTCCTCTCTGTACCAGGGAAAGAGAGATCATCCTTTAGCACTTAAGAGGATGTGCATATTTAGCAGCTCTGGTCCTGCGGGGCTGTGTAATGCTATGATGTGCATTGCTGTGTTGTTGTAGCTGTGGGGTCTATTGTGTTGCGTGATAAAAGCCCTAAATTTATTTACATCCTGTTGGTGTGCATGTAAAGCATGCAAGACATACAAAACACATTCATCCCAGCTTTGAATGATTCGTGGGTCGTTCAGGGAAATCCTGCATGGACGTGGTGCTGCTGAGAAGATTAATATAATAGCTATTTTAGCAACGATTCTGGTTTGAATTTCAGCCACTTAGGCTTCAAGTATGTTTGTATTTCAAAACTGGAGTTACATGAGTGGAGAGTACTCTCCAGATGAGTGTCAAGATGGAACTTGGGTGGGAATCGAAGTACTTCAAATGAATACGTGAGTGGAATATTAATCACCTCAGCTTCGTTGCGCTATAAAGCCAAGGTGAGCGAGTCCAGCTCACCTCTGTACCACCTTCTGATGAAATTTCATCACCCCGTTGGCTTCAGACAGAGTTGACAGGTGCTTGTCTGCGTCTGCGAATCAACTTTTTCCAATATCATTTTATTTTCTCTGTGGCTTGGTAGTTCAGACGATGTTTTTGAATTAAAAATGAACTTAGAAACCACACATGGTTGCTTTTGGGAATAGATGGAAGATGTGTTCGTCAAGAGCTCAACGTCCTTCAAATGAATCAATGGAAAAAGAATGTTTCCTGCTCATGACTTTGTCAGTTAGACAAGCGAAATGCTAGAAAAAGAATAGTAAATATGCATTGACATCCAAGCTTCTCCAAATCCCATTCCACATCTTAAGTTTTCGTGAAGCTCAGGTCTATGTTTGCAGACAGCCAGATGACACACCATTCTTGAGAGTGAGGTTGGCAGCAGGTCTCAGATTAGGAGATGGATGTGCACATTGTTAAATAAGGGAAGAATCCCAATAACAAGAGCTGTTCCTCAAACACAACAGCCTCTGCCATGATAAAACCCTTTATTTATATAAAGGTTTAGGATTTTTGTTGTTGTTCACAGTGAAAGATTGATTTTTTTTAGGTTAGAAATTAGAATTATTGTGAAATGGTTAACACATTAAGCATTAATGAGCAACATGTGTTGTCCTATTGTTGAAGATAGAACGTCATACTGGTTTGGATCAGCATGAGGATGATGACAAAGTTTTGGATGAACTATTTCTTTCAGCCACAGCTAGAGATTTGAGGTCTTGTAAAGTTAATGTCATTATTTCAGCTCTGCAACAGTGCTGTACTTGTCCTCCGTCATCTTTGGGCACCTTGCGCAGTCACCTATTTTGTCGGTTCTTGGGCTCTTTCCTACGACCCCAATATGCGATGCTGTTAAATCTGGCTTGCTTTACCGGTCCTCTGGTGCCAGGCCTGTGCTCTTCAGAGAAGTCAGCTGCAGCTTTTCTACCCTCACGCTGCCAAACGCGTGTTTGTGTTTATTTGCCCAGCCACAGCAACTTGTTGGTCCTTGGGGAACGAACGCACTAAACTTAGCACCATTGGCTTTGGGTTTAGAGCCATTTGCTGGCTGTTTCAAAGCTTTTTCACGCCTAGCACGCTTCCGCTCTGTCGTCCCACTCTTTCTTTTCCGACGACAAATGACGGACATAATCCTGCTGTATTGTTATTGGTTCATTCTGTATTACAGTTTTAACCGTAAACACAAACTTCCTTTTTTAATCATCTTATTTATCGGCTTTCCGAGAAGAGGCGACCACAGCGGTACATACCTTCCACAGTTTCGTGGTCACTGTAGCTTTTGGAATGATTTTCAGTATCCCAAAGGCTGCCCATTTATGATCACCAAAATACGTTTCCCGAAGTACTCGGTAAAATAGTTTTTGATTAAACATTTCCTTGACGTCACAATTGACCAGTATGTTTTCCTTTATCACATATTTTCGTCTTTCTAGTTATTCTGATTTGTCTCTCTTTATGCCTAACCGTTCAACATAATTAACGAGCTGTAGTCTTGAACGTCCATAATTAAAGAGCCTGTAGTCCTTGAAAGTATTCTGTTGAGCTGCCAGAAATCTGCGGAGCAGAGCGGCACAAATTAGCCAACGGTATCTAATAGTTTTCCCCCTCCTGCTCCAATTCCTGTTCCTTCTCATCCTTCGCTGTGAGAAAGTGAGCTGTGGTGGCAGGTGTCAGCTGAGAGAAATGTTCCAATTGATTTTGAGTCGTTAAGCCCATTTAATGCCAGATGTGAGATTCAAGATCAAAGCTGAAAGCACCCAACTTCTGCTTCAATGAAACTTGCATTTCTATGTTATTTCTCATTTAATATTCTGTTTGTGTCAGAAAAAATGTGCCATTGTCCAAGTTTGATGCATTGCCCGTGTCTTTTTATGTTGACAATAGGCAATTCTGTTTTCTTATTTGTAAAACTCATATCCATGTCAAGGAATATATATACAAAAGCTCTCAAACTGTTTGTTTAAAATTGGCACAAAGCATTTTTCGGTCTTCGTGACATGTGATTTCACTCAGTTCCATCTTCCCAAATGATCCCATATGAAACTTGAAACTGTAAGTATTGCTGTTTAATCTCTCTACAGCGCATCTGTCGGCTTTTAAGGCTCACTACTGATTTTCTTCAACAGTACATTTTTCCCACAGTTCTGCTGCATTATTCACCATTCTCTTTGTGACACTGCTACGGCAGACCCGACTCTCTTCTCCACTGTGGGGAGAAAACTGAGCTTTGTGGAAACAGCAGGGGGTTTAGTCGAAAGCAAAGACAATGTGAATTTGTCATGACTGTTTACAGCTGTTCTTTTATTAGTTTACTAAAACCACTCATGTGAGGAGCCAATTCCAGCTCTAGAGTCTATGCTGGAAAGCGTAGACAGTAACAGTTCTTTTTTTTTTTTTTTTTTTTTTTAGTTTGACTGAGACGGCTGGATGTTTTGGTGCTCATTAATTCTCCAATAATTGCAGAAAGAAGCTGCAGGCAACCCTCTGAAGAGCAGCAATGTGGACCCATCATTCTTGGCTTTGTTATCTGTAGGTTCGTGCTGATTTGGAGAGCTCCTGTCCATTATTTTTTAAATAGAAAGTATCAAGTTATGATTAATTCTGATTAACCTCCTGGGAACCTTCTTGAAAGATTTCAACTAATCTATTTAGATAAAACGGGCATTCCTGACATATTCAGATATAATCCGAACATTTCTGAGACCTATTTGTGGTACATTTATGGACTTGGCACACAATTGTATACAAAGTAAACTTAAATCGTATTATCAAACCCATGACCTTGGCATTGCTGGCATGATGTTAGCAATAGACAATATAACAAAGTTGAAGAAAAAAAAACCTAATAGCTAATGCAGGCACTCCGACGAGTTTTGTGCAATCCCTCCTTTTAATTTTTATTTACTATCTGCCCATACTGTTAGCTATAATACTCTACAAAAGGACAAATTTATTTTTTTTATTCCTTATATCTTATATGCCACAACTATTATCAATAAGTAGCCTTTTTAGAAATCCAACTTTTTATATTTATTGTAAGCACTAATAATTTATATAATATATATAATTTATATGATACTTTATTTATATGTTCATATGATGAACATTTTTATTTTCTGAGTGCAAGATTCCCATGTATGACTGTTTAGAAATTTTGTAGAAAGCTTTGCTATTATAGAAGATAAATGGCTGAGAGTTGTTTATATCTCTTCCTCTCAAGCTAAATATGTTTTGTCTATCCGCTCAGATGAGCGATTATTTAGACTTGGCTTCTTCCTAGTATCCATTCATGATTTGTTCTCGAAGATGGATGTCACTGGCTTAACGAATGAAAGGCAGAGATCAATTGGTCTCTGAGGAAGGTTGCATCAGATCATCTACTCCATCTGATCTGCTCATGGTGGTGTCAAAGAGATGTTTGAATCTCCCAGATCTTTTAAATTGATATCAGATCATCACTGGGACATTACAGGACTTCTTTCTGTACAAACACTACTTACATCCATTAATGTGATTTAAAACTACATTACCTGATGCAAGGGATTCTCAACAATCTACTGTATTTGAGCAATAAAGGGCCAGCGGTCATTTGAGCAGGATGAGGCCGCTCAGTAATGGGGTATCATTTCCCTCTTGGTGCTGAGCGCATACCAGCCTTTATGTCTTCATTACAATTGACTGTTTTATTTTAGTGTAAAATCAATGACAGCTAACTGGCTTCTTAAAGAGAGGCCCGCAACCCCTGGGGCAGTGCAACTCTCTTCGTTTTTCTCAATTTCTCTCTATTTCTCTAACTCACTCTCTTTATTTCCTTTTATCAGTGGTGTATAAAGTACCTGAAAGCCATACTCAAGTAAAAGTACAGATATCTTACCAGAAAATGATTTGGAGAAGTTGACAGTCAGTCATGGAATATTATGGCGTAAAAGTTCTTAAGTATGTCGAATTATTGTACTAAGTACGAAAAGTATTGTTTAAATTTTAAACGTAGTTAAGTACTTTAGATAGGACAAAGTACGGAAGGCAAAACTGAACAGAAGAAATATACTAATATGATATATATCTATATAAGGTGTATTACACGCTTGCGAGCTAGCCACCAGCCACTTGCGCCGCCTTCAGTCTTCTAACTCTTTTCTTCAACTCTCGTTTGACATTTTTGGTATGACTACTAAAGCACTTCATCCCCCCTGGTACTTCATTCATTATCTATCAAGAAACCCATTTTATATTTTCGTGATACCTTTTGTCTTATCTGACCAATTATTGCAAATACGGAGTTCCCAGTATGTATTCGTTATTTTTACATGCGTACACCTCAGCTTTTCTTGTCAGTTTTCGCGGGGGGACAGGGAGGATTTTAAACTGCGTTCGGATGCATAAATAGCCACTGTTTTGTTTTAGACCATAAAACATGACATACTACTGATATTTGAAATCATATTTAAAACATGGCAATTCTAAACCCTTTTTTATCCCCCTGTTATGTTTGTTCGAAAATGTCGACCAATCTGAAACTGCCAGCAGGTGGTAGCAAGTGACTGTTAATTAGTGAGTCATTGAGATTCAACCGATTCATTTAAACGACTGATTCATTCAGAAACAAAGAATTTGACTGTTAATGAGTGAATCACTGAATAATTTATTCAACCGATTCATCCAAAAAGCTGATTCATTCAATAAGTAAACACCGCCCATTGCTCAGAGACGCAAAACAGTGCTGTGATGTTTGTTTGAAACTATTTTCGTTAGCAAAACAAGCAATATTATGTCTAAAATATAAATCACTTATTGCTTTACTGAACTTGTAAAAAATTATTATAAATATGTTCATGCTGATATCTGAAGAAAAACTGTACTATTTGTGTGATATAGATTAAGTTAACTATATTAAATGATATAAATATAAAAAGCATACAGAAGCATTTTGCCATCTACAATTTAGAATGCCTGGAATTGAGTTTTAATAGACTAATAAATCATCGTGCGTGCACTCTGTGTGTGTGATTTGATGATATAGACTTGATAATGTCAGGACCGAATCGCACATCAGCGTACAACAACACTTACAATTATGATGCTGTATAGGCACACTCCAGCCTCGACTGAGTGGGAGCAAGGAATTCATCTGCCCCTCCCCGGTGTGCCGCCGCGCACTGTTTGCACCTGAGCACGAGGTCTAACTTGCAAACGACAGACACTTATTCATCAAAACCTGCCTTCCGCAGTCGTGTTCTTGGACTTCTGAACTCTTTGTAGGACTAGTAACGACTGCTTTGGGAAATGTATCGGCGTAAACGTAAAAGTTGCCTGAAATATAAAAACTCAAGTAACGTACAGATACTCCCAAAAAATACTTAAAAGTACTGTAACAAAGTATTATTACTCCGTTACATTACACCACTGCTTTGTATCCCCTTGTATGAAGAATGGTTATAAATGCCCTGCACCCGAACCCACCCTTTGGAGAACATAAGCTACATTCCCTTCTTTAAGAAACTAGACTGCTTACCTCTAAGGTCTACAGGACTCTATCCTTAGGTCTTCTGCTCATTTAACCTTTGGTGTAAACCATACATGGCCTCTTTCTTGCCCCGCTATTCCCGGGTTCCTCCCAAGTTAAGCTTATCAAGCGTGCTGTGACTAAGATAAGCTGATGGTCCTGTGGTGTGATCTGCTCTATTTTGAAATCCGTTTTGCTCACCTTTTTTATACTTTCTTATCCATCGCGTCCTATCCCATGAAAATCCCCCCCATCTCACATCCGCCCGACGGCGACTCCCGGTGCAGAGACGCCTCTATTATGCTCCAAAACACCGGGGATGCACCTGTCGCAGGCTGCCCTTTTTGACGGGAACAAATATTTAGTGTCACAAAACAACGGCGGATAAGAACTATTATGGATTATATTTTATTTTGGCACAAAACATTTATAACCGATGAATCTTTGCGTTGTGTGTCGACGTCAAGATCAAGTGCGCCCGGCTTGCCAACACGTGTTTGCCCACTTCTGCCTTGCGTGGTGATGGAAGCGGCGGTCGGCATTAGGTTTTTTTGGGTACACTATTTGCATAAATAGACGAACCTTGCTTCGTCCATCTTGTTTGTCACATACAAAAATGCAATTTTGGAAATACTGATTTACCAATTTATTTAAGGGGAAAAACCAAAGCTGTCCCAAAGGTCCTGGCGCTCTTGAAATAAGTAATTGCCCCTAAATTCTCATTATAACTGGTTGTGCCACCCTTGCAGCAACAACGCAATCAAGCGTTTGCGATAAACTAGGCAATGAGACTTTCACATCGCCGTGTGGAGGAATTTGGCCACTCTTCTTTGCAGAATTGGGTTAGTTCAGCCACATTGGGGGTTTTCGAGCCATTGACATGGTCTGTTTAAGGCCACGCATATCAATTGGATTTAAGTCTGGACTTTGATTTGGGCACTCCAAAACCTTAATTTAGTTTTTCTCTAGCCATTCAGAGGTGGACTTGCTGGATCATTGTCCTGCTGCATAACCCAAATGCGCTTGAGCTTGAGGACACAAACTAATGTCCGGACATTCACCTTCAGGATTTTCTGATAGAGTGCAGAATTCATGGATCCATCAATTATGGCAAGTTGCCCAGGTCCTGAACCTGCAAAGCAGCCCCAGACCATCACAATACCACCACCATATTTTACTGCTGGTATGATGTTCTTTTTATGAATGCTGTGTCGGTTTTACGCCAGATGTAACAGGACACACACCTTCCAAAAAATTCTACTTTTGTCTCATCAGTCCACAGAATAGTTTGCCAAAAAAAGGTGCGGGGGTCTTGGGGATAATCAACGATATCTTTTGGAACAATGTGAAACGACCCGCTAGGTGTGTTTCTTTTCTGCGCAGTCAAATGGCTTTTTGACTTGGAAACTCTTCCCTCCCTATTGGACTTCGCAGTTTTGTGTTCCTATGTTTTTTATTGTGATATATGAAACACTTTTTTGACTTTTAATGAGACAAAGTAGGCCTGCCGTGTTTAGTGTTGTTTGGGGTTATCTTTTAGGACATGATGAGTCGTTGTTGCACTCTTGGGAGTAATTTTGGTAGGCAGGCCACGTCCGGGGAATTTGCGTTCATTTCCCTCATCCGTTCATTCCAAGTTTTCTCAGTTTGTGAGAAAGTCTTAGAAATGGCTTTATAATCCTTTCCATACTTATACATGTCAACTGTTTTGTTTCTCATTTGTTCTTGAATTTCTTTAGATCGTGGCTGATGTGTTGCTCTTTAAGCATGCTTAACTTTGTCAGACAGATTCTATTTAAGTGATTTCTTGATTCAACAGGTCTGACAGTAATCAGGCCTGTGTGTGGCTAGCCCGTTTGAAATTTAACTCGCTTTCTAACACCATAATGTGGCTATCACATTCTTTACCGATTAACAGTCGGTTTGGACAGCTTTTTCCTTATAAATGAAATCATCATGTAAAAACGTAAGCCTAGGGATTCTACCTTTGTATATCTTTAGTAATACTAAAACATCGCCTGTTTGATTTCGTGATCCGCTGAATCCTGCTTCACATTCTACCACTTTAAGATTGATTACAGTATCTTTGTACTCTGTTCCCTTTTACATGTATTCTCATCTTATCATCATCCCCTAGCCCCCCCCTCCTTTCAATATAAAAACGTTTGGAAACATGACAGGAAAAAAGTAACAACTTTTATATAAACTCAGAAAATTTTACTTTTTTTGTATAGTACAGTGGGTTACGGAAAGTATTTAACGAACCCACTTTACATTAGTTTCACTCTTTGTTATATTGCAGCATTTGCTAAAATCATTTAAGTTACATTTTTTTTCCTCATTAATGTACACCCAGCACCCCATATTGACAGAACAACACAGAATTGTTGACATTTTTGCATATTTATTAAAAAAAAGAAAACTGAACTCGTCACATGGTCCTAAGTATCAGACCCTTTGCTGTGTCACACTCTCATATACTTAACTCAGGTGCGGTCCATTTCTTCTGATCATCCTGGAGATGGTTCTACACCTTCATTTGAATCCAACTGTGTTTGATTATACTGATTGGACTAGAATAGGAAAGCCACACACCTGTCTATATAAGACCTTACAGCTCACAGTGCATGTCAGAGCAAATGAGAATCATGAGGTCAAAAGGAACTGCCTGAAGAGCTCAGAGACTGAATTGTGGCAAGGCACAGATCTGGCCAAGGTTACACAAAAATTTCTGCTGCACTTAAGGTTCACAAGAGCACAGTGGCCTCCATTCCTTAAACGGAAGACGTTTGGGACGACCAGAACCATTCCTAAGAGCTGGCCGTCTGGCCAAACTGAGATATCGGGGGAGAAGAGCCTTGGTGAAATAGGTAAAGAAGAACCCAAAGATCACTAAGGCTGAGCTCCAGAGATGCAGTCGGGAGATGAGAGAAAGTTGTAGAAAGTCAACCATCACTGCAGCCCTCCACCAGTCGGGGCTTATGGCAGAGTGGCCCGACGAAAGCCTCTCAGTGCAAGACACATGAAAGTTGGCTAAACAAACCATGAAGACCCAGAGTGGTGAGGAATAAGATTCTCTTGGTCTGATGAGAAATTTTGGCCTTTAATTCTAAGCTGGTATGTTGGAGAAAACCAGGCCTGCTCAATCACCTGTCCATACAGTTCCCACCAGTGAAAAAAGGCAGGGGTAACGGTGATGCAGGCGAAGCATCATGCTGTGTGGCGGGTGGTTTTCCATGCTGCGAGGGGACGGTAAATACGACTGGTTGGGACACAATCGACTTTCCCCACGGATGGATAAAGAGGAATGCGCATAAAGGCCAAGTACAGGGATATATTGGACGAAAACCTTCTCCAGAGTGCTGAGGACCTCAGACTGGGCCGAAGGTTCTTTTCCAACAAGACAATGACCCTAAGCACCCAGCTAAAATAACGAAGGAGTGGCTTGACAACAACTCTGTGTCTGTTCTTGAATGGTCCAGCCAGAGCCCTGACTTAAACCCATTGAGCATCTCTGGAGAGACCTAAAATGGCTGTCCACCAACATTTACCATCAAACCTGACAGAACTGGAGAGGATCTGCAAGGAGGAATGGCAGAGGACCCCAAAACCAGGTGTGAAAAACTTGCTGCATCTTTCCCAAAACTGGGAGCTACAATGAGGGCTGATTGTTTTGATCAAAAGGTGTTCTTTACTAGTGCTCTTCACTAAATAGAGCAAAGGGTATGAAATACTTAGGACCCGGTGGTTTTATTCCGTTTTTCTTTTTTAATTCACTCGGCAAAAAATGTCAACAATCTGTGTTTTGCTGTCATATGGGGTGCTGTTTGTCCCTGTCTTTCACCTTCACCCTATCTGAGAAAAATCCCAAACCTTAAAGATTTTTAGAACATATGGGCTGATATAACCAAGATGTTGATAATATGAAGTGGGGTTACCCCGTCTTGAGAGTTACTTGTCGTCACCACACTGATATGGGAGATTAGATTTTTTTTATATATTATATACTCCCTCACTCTATATATATATATAGTAGATATATAATACAGATATCAATAGCATACTCATACTCCACCAGACAACACACACACATATCATATAAATTAGTTCTACTATCTCTTAGTTTCTCACTACATAATATATTCTCACGACACCCCCAGTTTGTATAGGTTCACGTAGTTATTTAATTTAGATTAATTTTGTTTATTTTTATTTGTTCATTTATTTATTTGTGTAAGAAGAATTTGACTACCACATCTTCTATTGAAACTATTTCACAGACAAGACATTTCAAATCATTTAGTCCGTGACGGGTACAGTGCAGGTGCCGCCGACACTCCCCTCATCATTCCTACCCAGTGGGAAAAAGCTTATCCATAGTTATTCAACCATGCATACAGGTATTTAACTTCAATGTGGGTGTAGGTTAAACACATTAATTTACTTCACTTTATCAGTATATTCATTTCATGTATTTTTAATCAGACTCACGTGATATTTTCACATTAACAGTTTCCGCCATCTCAGCCTTTCCAGCTGTTGATAAAGCTGCTTCAAATGGTTTTAAACCACTCTTGGTATAGTTTGAATTTTTGTGTTACCTTAGGTCCTATTCAATTACGCACATGCAAGTCCACGAGTTTTTGACCTTACCCGTTGACTCGGATTGGGTGTCCTAATAAAGTCGTAAACGTAAGTGTGGGGCAGGGGATCTAACTCTCTCATTAACGCGGCTTTGCTGGACCCACACCCTTTTGACCTCTTTGAGGCAGAGCATGAAAAAGGTTTATCGCTTGACTCAGCGGAACAGTACAAACATAGACCCGATCACTGCTCAATAAGGTTGAAGTCGTAGACTGCTTGTCAGGGAGCAGGTTTTGATGCAGTTGATATACTGTTTGGGTGTCAAACGACGTGATGGATAACGTTTGCCGCTCAGCTATGTCGAGAACCTTTCCATAGTTCAATAACTGGACCTTGAACTGAAACCACATGTCTTTTGCAAACCCCTTTCATCCATTTAATTGGTTGTCTCTTAGAGCTTGAACTTCCTGTTCTTTGATTGTACTTCATAAAACTTGCAGAAATCCTACTTTTGATTTTGATGTTTTTGATTTTTCTTCACCACTGTGTTTTATTTGTTTGTCAAGGTAGTTTTATACGGTACAAATATTGTAAAACTCTTCGTAGGTGGGTTTATTATCGATTATATCAAGTTACGATTTTCACGTTTACTGTCTTTTTGGTTAATTTAAATCCTATTTGCCCGGCTGTCATAATTATATTCCGTTATATTTTGTTTTATATCTTTTTTTTAGTGTTAGCAGATTCTTGCAACCTTGTTTTTTTTTTTGGGGGGGCGGGGTCAATTTATGATTGTTTTTTTAGAGGACCCATCACGGACCTCACTTCTTTAAAATGGACACACTTGGTGTACTGGGCAAAATCGGAGGTGAGAGGCAGTTGTGTACCAGGTACAGGTGTCATTCCTCGGGTGTGGCTCTGCTTAAAGAAGTGCACCAAGTTGGGTATGGCGTTGCGAGACAGGCTTCCCATAATACATGTTCTTTCTGAGATGCTTTGTTTACTGAGGAGTCTGCAAACTGCTATGTCGCCTTTCAACTCCTGCAGCAGCTTAGTGTTACAGTTGTGGTGCTGTAAATATAGCACAGTGCTTTTCAAAACAAACACTCACCCTATAGAGCGTCAAATATGAACATCCCCTCCAACCCTGAAGAACATTCATAGTCTTAGGCACATTTTGCATGTTGCTTCTAATCCAGTGAAGCGTATCTGTTGAAAATGTTGCTTTGAGAATGAGATGCAGGGCTTCTCCCGTATTCTTACAATATGTACATAATGTTTGCCGTGTTACCAGATCTCGCACTGCTGGCCCCCATACCAGCCCACAGTTACAGTGCTGAGCTGACGCTTTTCCCCTTACATATTTTGCATGTTAGTATCTAGCTAGAATGTGACTCTGACACGCAAATTTATCACTCCAGCAGCTAGCTCAAATGCAAGCCATATCATCTTATGGAAAACTTATAGGATTTGAGTTCCTTATATAATATACAGCCATGCTATCTATGTTAATAATATTTTGGAACTTTATTTTTTTTGATAAGAATAGATGATTGTACTTCACCTTGTGAATCAGTTATCATGATACGGCCTGATACAGTAGCCCAAGAGACTGTGTTTGAAATATTTCTTCCAACAGTTCTTGTATACCTGAGGTTGATATGCAGGTTGTAGACATTCTCTGCTTGTTTTCTTGCCCCTTAAACTCTCTGTCCTCCCAGACACATCAGCAGTGACTTTAATTGCACTTCAGTTCAAGGTAAAGATTTGACAACATATGCGCCTATGTCATTGATTTACTTATTCTTTTTTTTTTTTTAAAGAGGGCTTAAAAATATCACAAACCGAACAGTGTAAGAAGGATTCTTGAGCCTGAGCTCCGTTGGGTGTTAAATGATTAAATCGGTCCAGTGAGCTGGTCCAAAACAAGTGAGAACTGAAGCAAGAGGGCAGAATCTCCCTGTCTCTCTTTCTCTCACCCATTTTTTCTATTAGAATCAATCAGAGAAGAACAAAGCCTCCATTTATGTCCCCCACCGAGGCACACACTGCTAATGCACCATTATGAGGCACTCGTCTCACCCCACTCACGTCCTTTTCCTGGGCTTTCAGGACTTTGCTGTAGCTCCGAGGACACTTTTCTTCCCGTCTTTCCCTGCACATTGCACCCTGACCCTTGTCTCTTTTTTTTCTTCTGCTAATGTGTTCTCTCACGTTTTGCCCCCCTGCCTCTCACCTCTGCTTCTTCCTGGAGTTTTTGATGTGACTGTACAGGCTGCCGTTTCAATCACAGGAGAGGTTTTACAAATAAGTTAAATGAGTTAAAATTGCACACAGCCTGAAGGTAAGCAGCATGGTCGATGTTTCCAGGCGTGCTCTGACTTTATAAGTGTTCGAGGCTGTTTTAAGCAGTGCTGAGGCAGTGCGACCATGCTAATGTTAACGACCTTCAGTCACTGTTACACATATAAATGCTGCATGATGGATGGACACGAAATGGCTTAGTGATTTGAGAAACGGTGTTGTTAAATGTAAATTAGTCTGTTAGCTTAACCCTCAGTTGTGCATTCCCATACAGAAATATAGTGCTCCGGCAAACTTCCAGTGATAAATTTGTTCATTTTTCAAATGCAAATGAGCTTTGTCGTATATTGTCCTCGCATTACCGATGAAGTTGAGACAAGTTTAGTTCTACAAACAATGATCTATCTCAAACTAGTTGTTTCAGCGGGGGGAACATGTTTAGGTTACTCTAGTTCCTGCTTTGCTTATCCATTCGTGTAACTTTATTACGCGCGCGTCTTGTTGTCTCAGCGAGAAATGTACTTGAGTTTATCTATTACCTAGTCGTTTTTGATTTGGCAGTTTCTTCTTGATACTTTACATGTTCTATTTTTGCATTTGTCTAATATTAACTATATGTAGATTCACTTTCTTATTCCTGATCTTTCTGATCACCTTATATTTAATTTACCGTGTCCGAAACTTATTGTTAGTGCAATAGCTGCGGTGAGTTTTTTAAATAGATGCATAAACTCAATTTACCATATACGTCACACACTCATTTTGCAGATCCCTTATAGCAGTTGATAACCATTATGTTAAATTTCTGTCTATTCAACCTCCTCTTTATAAATCTTCTTTTTTTTTGGCGGGGCATTGACGATTTCCTCTTCATGTCGTCAAACCACCCGTTGTAGTTCATTCCCCTAAAGTCATGCCCCTTAGCACTTGTTTATTAAATACCGTTCACCATTCTATTCCTAAAACATTGATAACTGTATTTTTCATTACTAAAACTAATACCGGGTACCTCCCCCCTGCTCCGAAGCTATTTGAGTTACAGATGTCATGATTTGATACACTTTCAAATCCATAATGTCGCCACAAACGTAAATAGACACAAATATTTTGTCCAGTTGTCCTCAATTGATTTATTATTCATAATATTAGAGTATGCATGCTTTACCCCCTTTATGGCAAATTTTTTTATTTATTGTGTCCACTCTTAACTATCTTTTGACAACTTCAAATAAGAGGGGTCTTTGTAATAGAGAGTTAATCTCCGTGAGCAAATAGGGACGGGTGCTATATACTGCAACAGGACAGACTCCTTGCAGGAGTCGCCAGAATTTCCTTTTTTTTTCTTTTCTCTTCTTTGTTTTGCGCGGTTCTTTAAATTGTGACCGGTAGATAAATAGAGCTCCTGATTGACAGGCCAGATTCCGGACACTAAGAAAAGGGATATCTGTGCTGGCCGCTGATATCCGACATCTTGCCCGACAGCTATGGCGGGTCTCATAGAAATCCATGTTAAATGGGGTAAAAAAAGAGACCTGAATTGAAACTTTTCAATATAACTAAAATTTCGAACTTCGCCCCGATGGGACTGCTATTAATTCAGTTTCCCACCTCCCTTCAATCAAACCATGACAGTCCTTTATGCAAAAGACGGTCACTGCGGACACTGTAAAGTGATGAAACCTATTGGCGCCATGTGCTTTTTTAAAACCATTTCATAGGTTCACGTATATTGTTTGCTCGGGAAAAAATATGCAAATACGAATTACAACTAGCTGCAGTGTATCCCTTCTAGCCTTAACAAATCAGACTGGAGAGTAGATTAACTTCGGTGGACTTGGAATGGTGTGTTCCGCGGTTGAAATAAAATACTTTCTGATGTTTATTCATGTTAATTTCGTGCTTTACGTAAATATGAAAAGACGATCGGTTCACGTGTTTGAACTGAAGCAATACAGTGATCTGTCACGACACGTTAAAGAGCCACAAAATTTTATTTATTGTTTGAATTTCTTTAAAAATGACAAAATTTGAAAGCTGAGAGTCCTGAGATCTTGTTTCATATCAGAAGTAACCTGCTCTGTCGGCTACGTTTGTCCGTTCCTCACTATTCTCTGCAATGTATTTTTCACTGCATGAGAGCATGAAGTGTAGTATGAGAGCGGCATTGTTTGTCGGGGATTGCAACAGTAACTAAGGAAGTCGGGTCTTTGCGAACGGTCAATTGACGTTTCTTTTTTCATTATGATATAATGATGCATCACAACATATTAAATTGAATCATAACATATCATTATGGGTATAGATATCCCTGACATCCTTGTTTTCATTTGCGTCAAATTAAACAAGTAATCTACTCTGACTAAGGTTCATAGAGGCTGCTTCCTCTCAGGTTACTTGACAACTCGCTGCTTGATAAATCGAGTTCTCCATGTTACATTAGTGCAGAGCCATTTCTCACCTCCCAGGGCATTAAAAACGGCCCTCACCCTCAGGCTAAAGTGCTCCCTCACCAAACTGAGCTTCAGCGCCCACTTTTAACCTGCCAAGTGTGTGAGATACACACAATCTCCGTGTCTCTCACAGCGTTCTTTATCTCTCCCGTGGTGGGAAAGGTACTCGGCAGAAGAGCGTGCTGATAATTTCAACCACCATGACTGAAGGAATTTGTTTCACTGAGTTTCTGTCCTCAAGTTTGCTGCTTCAATCTCAAAGGCATTGTCAGGCGGTTCAGTTAACCACCTCGTTTATGCTTGAAAACGAATGAGAGCACATGTAAAAGCGATTAATAATTTACAACATCAGAAAAATCGAGGATGCAACTGTCGAGTTTGCTTTTATCGCCTCCGCACCATTGGTCGGTTGTCGAACATGCTTGCACTTTAGCGACAACAGCATTCACATGGGGAAGGCACTCATGATGCTTTTTGATTTGCCGTGTGGCGCCCGTCAATTTATCAGTGCCGGGTGTGATTCCGTATTCACGAGGAGATTGCTTTGGATATTCCAATAACAGCGAAGGAAATGTCAGCCGCTTCTTCCTTGTCTTCTCTGCAGGCATCACTTTGTACCCTTATCGCAGATTGATGGGCAAACAGCCTCTCCTCTCAGTGTTGTCAATCAGAAGAAACATTACAGATTCGTCATGCGTAAGTTTGACAGCCAGCTGACCTTCGCGAACTCGTGTGTTTTCCGTTCACAGCAAATGTCAGTAGTCGACATTCTTGTGTGGGTTTTAGATAACCCGTGTCATAGTGCTGTGGCCCTCAAGGGCCCACGATGGTAGGGTGTCTCTGTGCCCTAGAGGAACCTCTTGGCATGGCAAAATTGTTGCCACCTGTGGCAAGAAAAGACCTATGCTTGACTACCCCCTTTAGGGCCCCCTATGGACATCCGCTTAACTTTTTCGTAAATTTTGTTTGTGTTCCTGAGAGCTCCATTTTTTATATGGTAAATGAAAGTTTATTAATGCAACAGACTTGTCTAGATAATTGCAAAGCCTGAACTCTCCAATTCCATCAGTTTATTAAAAGTCTTACAAATAAGTCGCCAATCATTGTGCTTGTTTCTTAGCTTGGCACTCAGTGAATTGGTTTTATTCCTTTTTCTAACCTTCGTCCTTATTTTGATTGACAGCCCTTGTACTATTTGTTGTCTAGTCTAATGTCCCTTGTAATTATCCTATTCCCTTCACCCTCCTTTCTACTGTTGCACGCCCTTTTTGATTATGCTTTACCTGTAAACATTACCCCATTTAATTGCTTATTTATAATTCTCCCCTTCAACAGTTGTCCTTTCGCAATTTAATGAATAAAGTTTTAAACTAACTCTCGCGGTTGTCTGGCTAACATTCCAAAGTGGGGTTCGCGTTTTCCCCCTCGCCGGAATGGTGCTTCACCTTTATTGAAAATCGGATACAACATGGAAGAAATATTGTGTGATTCCTTAAAAAATAACGTTTTAATAATTATAGCAGTAATAGTAGTATTCTACTGAACTATAGTAATATATTTCTGGCACAATGTCTTCAAGTTAAAACCAAACTTTTTTTTGACGGGTTGCTGTGAAGAACTTTTCTGTGTGTATATGAAATGACGATAGTTTTTCTCAAATGAAACCGTAAAATGTGCAATTCTGGAGATCTTGTTCATGTGTTTATTTCCTCATTTCACTTCAGTACGTGTGTAGTAAAAGAAACCGCGCATCTGTGTCATTCATTCACACAGAGACACGCATATTTTTGTTGCTTAATATTCACTGACACTAGTCCATTTTGCGTTTTGATTTAAGTGTAATAACCTACTGTTGATTAATTAATCTAAACTTTGACAAATTCCGTGACATTCCGTGTTATACAGTAAATTCTATTTTTATGATTGGATTGCACCATTCTGTCATAGGGCCCTACTATTCTGCTGATTCTCTTGAACTTTTTCCAGTGGGCCTCTGCAGACTTTGAGGCAGAGGCAAACTTTGAGAGAGTTTGAGGCAGAAGCACGTCATGCTTTTTTGTTTATGTCTACACGCGATGGAAAGCTATATTTCAGTCAGTATTTGTGTTGCATAATGAATGTTGTTTTTCCCGAACAACAGCTTTCGCTCTGAATCGATGTTCCAGAATGCATCAGTATCTCATAATCTGTTGCTTCTCTCTGCAGTTGTGTGGCTGTGGGCTGCTGGGAGTTGGAATCTGGTTGTCTGTGTCTCAAGGCAGCTTCGCCACCTTCTCCCCCTCCTTCCCCTCTCTCTCCGCTGCCAACATGCCCACCACGCCTTTCTTGTCCCGTCAGCGCCATAGGCGCCTTAGCGTGTCAATGGTTTGAGGGCTCCTCGTTGTTTTTTGTCTGGTGCTCACCCTACCACGGAAAACAAGTGCCTGCTTCTGAGCGTAAGTTATACCACACCTACACACTTTACACTCCTGAGTTGTAAAAACACAGTAACGGTCTGCTGTGAGAAGAAAATGTTTGCACTTACCTTTTAACCGTGTGATGTCTGTTTTTTTATGTTTTTGTGAGTAATTTTCATGTCATATTATATATACATATTATATAAAGTGTGCCCAAACTGCATTGAACAATGGCACCTCACCCTGGAATTTCGACAAACCACCCTTACCCCGCACCATCACCCCCCCCCTCCCCCCCAGTCCACACCCCATTCCTCATCAACTTTATCTACCCACCCCCCGCACCACCCCCCGTCTACACGGCGGCAACCCATGCTCCGGACCTGTCTTTCTTACTTTCTGTAGTGCTATCTAAAAACAACAGATCATGAGACAATACCTAAATACCTCCCCGGAAAATAGTACTCGAACCCCCCCCAAACGCAGCCCTCCTATTCGAACCCCACACCAACTACTATCTGGATCCTGATATCTGACTTGGTCTCAATGCCACCCGCCCCCCATGAAACACACCTACTGAACCTGTTTTTTATGTAAAGGGTCCCAGTAATGACTTGTTCTCCCGGTCAACCGATGTCGATGACGTGCATGGATATGTGTGGGTCTGCAGGTCTCATTTCTTATCAGACTCCACCCAAAGCAATATTCTCCCCCACCACCAAATTACTTTATCATGTCATTCCTTTCTTTTATTTAGTGAGAGAACGCTGTGTAAGAAAAGGGGGCTACTGTAACCAGCTGGCAGTCATTTATCCAGAAAATAGCGTTAGCCCACAGGACTGTGAAGTGGCCTGGAGAATACCTTTTTTAATGCTTTTTACATTCCGGGCTTAAAGTAAACTGTTACCAGAGATGTTTGCTAATTATCTGCATTGCAAATTGTCTCTCTTCATTGCACTCAGGGGTTTTGGTTTGGAACTAGAGTTAAACCAATGCCTCTGTAATCCTCCCTTTGACTGCCAGTCTCTCTTTGATTTTACACTCATTTCACTTTCTCATTGCCGGTAATAGTGTTAAACACAGTCTAATGAAAAAGGTCATTCTAGACGTGAATAATGCGCATCTGACACGACAATTGTTGTGTTCGGGTAAACGGTATTAAATACTGACCTATCGCTTGTGGACTTCCCCCTTTCTCTTCGGTATGTGATTCCAAACAAGCATATTTTAGTTTATTTACGTAATTCACAAAAAAAAAAAAAGTTCAACGTGGTTAAAAAAAACATGTTAGATTCAAATCAAGTGAAGGAATAAGCACCCCGATGTACGTCCGGAGGAATTCACCACAATAGAACGATCAAAACAGAAATCACTAGTCACTTTGACCCCTCCTCTACATTATCTGAAATTACTTAATGTAACCCCTGTACCCACCATTCACCGTCCCCTAACCAACAAGGTTCCCTTAATGACCCCCCGCCACTCAAGATAGGCAGCTGTGCTACAACAAAAAACCCGCCCTCGAACTGGCCAACCCCCCCCGCACCTCGAACTATCTAGATTTCGCGACCTGTGCGGGCACTAGAACCAGCAGACTCCCAGTCGCTCCGACCCTACCATTTCAGAGAAGGGTTTTCACGTCACTGGGTTTGAGATCTAAGCAGCCAGCCCTATGTTTCTGGATGTGGTGTAGCGCTCTCTTCCCCCAGAGGTCTAGGAAGGAAGAACCTTCAAAGCTTTTGCAGTCTTCACATCCATTCCTTCAACTTTGCTCTATTTACGTACCCCATATGGTCCAGACCAGCGAGTAGAGTCAAGGCAGACCAGACATGTACACATATTGTCATTCAGCGGTTGGCGCACATAGTCAACACAATCGCCCTCCTCTAATGGCGGAAGGGAACTTATTTTGCGGACCTGTCAATGTCGAGGTTCAATAAACAAGTGTCTTAAAGGCTTTCAGATGGCTCGAATCTGCTTTTCAGATGGACTTTGACAGAAACGGTCATCAGGAGATGACTGGAAAATGCACTGAGCACTCAGCGAAATAATGTTTACTGGCTGACAGGCGCATGCTGTGTGGAAGGCTGTGTAAATATTTAGCTGAAGAAGTGAAATAGAATGAGAGGGAGAGGGTGAGTGTTAGAAAGCTGAGATGATTCATTCAGACAGGTCTTTCCCTGTGTCTTTCTCACTCTCAATCGTATCACTCACTTCCTTTTTTTTGTATATTTTCTTCTTGCAGTTCTTCATTGTCTTGCTGATTATTCTGCTGGCTGAGCTGATTTTGCTCATTCTTTTCTTCGTCTACTCTGATAAGGTAAGCCTGTTCACCAGTTTTATACTGTGCAAATGATTTTACTGTATTTCCATACAAATCCCACTATCTAATCTCTAATTAGTGGCAGATTGTTCGACTTTGATTTTGCCTGGCAGATGGGAAAATCCCATCAAATCGCACCTTATCCTAACCAGGCATGACGTAAATCAACAAACGATTGAAATCTGTTAGCAAATGAGTTGCAGAAGATTTTGGATTGTGCTGTATAGCCACGCCCACATGAAATCTCATTAGTCCAGAATCCTCATAGCTGTGTATTTAAACATCAATTATTGATTCGGTAATGTATTTCCATTGTAGTTTATTCCCGTGTATTCTTACATAACAAGAAAGATCCACCTTGAGCAAACATATACATTTTTTATGCACATTTAGTTGTTTCTGTCAACCATTTTTTGTAATATCCCCTTAAAATTGGCATAAAACTATTTCGATGGAAATGCTCATCCCATTTCCCAAGCTTAATCAGGTCATCGAGTTCTTTAAAGAACAGCCGCCTCTCTTGTCTTGAGCAGCGCAGGTTAAGAGTTCATCACCAAAGGTCAGAGGTCACCCCACACAACAAGGCCTAATTCCGGCCAGTTGTCACCAAGTAATTGGCACTGAGCTCTTTCTCGGTCAATCCTTCCACCTGCCTCAACGTTCAGGCTCTTTCTCATGGCCTTCGGGGCAGCGCACACACACACAACTGGAAGCGATACTGTGCCAACTGGAATGTCTAAAACAGGGCAGTCTGACCTTTGGACACCATGCAGATCCTGGTGGATTACTACCCACCCTGAGCACGCAGAGGTCCTGCTTCCTCTTTGATGAAGTCATGAGTGTCACCAAACAGATGCTTCAGAGTGTGCACTGCACAGTCTCCTTTTCAAGGGCAAATGTACGGCTGGATGCTAGGAGGTGTTAAATCCCGTCAGGGATTTCTGGGTGGTTCATTATTCACTCCGTTTGCGATGCTCTCTGTGGAAGCTAAAGTAATTCACTTACCCACAATCCATTTAGAGATTAGGATCTGCCTATCTCCAAGGTACGAGAACTGCCTTGTTGTCTTATCGGAGCGTGTAACTCACACTCAAGCGTGGACTGCAAACTGAGGCTGCATTTTGGTGGCCACATTTTTTCAAGCGTAAGACTCGCTTGCTTTTGACTGTATAAGTTTGTTTCTGCAGACACAAACTTTTTTCCATTGTGTGCTATATTGTGTTTAGACTCAAGGTTGTATCTTTATATAATGAAAGTTAGGCTGAAAGCTGTGTACCTATCGTGTATTAGTCTTTAAAGACCACTCTGAGACCCCCAGCCATGTATTGATGTTGTTCGTACTACCGATATACGCCCTTATACCGCTCGTTGAACTTCCTCCCTACCAAACGTGCTGCTGTGGCGATACTTCAGCGCGCCGTCGGGCAGATGAGCTATAGATATTTGTCTCCCACACTTGGCTGTTGAGCTCGTCTCTTTCTCCTTATCTCCGCCCGCACATTCTGGGGCCGGGGTCCGACTGTTCTCCCTCCCCCCCTTTGCCCGCTTCGTTCCTCCGCCCTAGCTGGTGTGGTTTTTCTCAGACGGCAATGTTTCCTTGCTCCATATTTGCTTCCCATCTCCGCGGTCCTCTTCTCCCCTCTGAGGCCACCCCGTCCCCTGGCCGGTCTGCACCGCACCAATTTTCGTTACCCCCCCCACCGTCCGCCAGCCTCTTGCTCCGATCGCTACCCTGGGCCGGACTCTTCTCGCTCGCGACCTAGCCACTTTTGACCTGGCCTTTTGTCCCTTTTTGCTGGCCTCCTACTCCTAGACTTCCCTATCATTTATTAGCTACATTAGCGCCTACTCACTGACTTGTGGGGATACTTTAACCTGGTACTTATTTCCGAGTGCGTAAGACGGCTGCTTTCCAGTACCTAGGACGCGAGTTATGCCTGACACAGCACGACACCCCAGCAACAACGTGACACACCCTACGTTAATAACTACCATGCCAAAGACAGCACTTCTATCTCGATCTCCGTCCACTGATACCGAATAGGTACTTTTAACCCTTATACTTCCCACCCCAAGCACAACGCGACCCCCACAAATTGTAGACTCCTCTATACACACTCAACTCAATTAAATCCCCACCCTAACAAACCCCTGCCTGTGTACCGTATTACCCTATTCAATCGTATATTCACCACCGTTTTCCTTATTAGGTCCCCTTAGCGCATAACCCTTTGACACCCCCGCACACCGTCTCAGTTTTTCCTTTTATACCGCTAGCCCTGTGTCTGCAAAGCCCCTGATCACCCGCCCAACACCGAGCATTGCAAACCGCAACGACCATAAAAGACCATTGAAACGACATCGCTTCACTAGAAGCCGTCATTTTTCGGGCCCTCGCTGACCACATACTGTGAACCACATCGTAGCGTTTTGGCAGTCGTACCCTTTGAATGTATCAATTCAACTTTTCAGATATTAATTTCAATATGCCACAAAAAAACGAATTTGTTAAATGTCAAATGTACAAAATTCAAATCTATTTGTAATTGTTATAGTTCATAATGTGAGAGATGTTGTAACGTTTTCAGTTCCGAACCGTTTGTCGCTTCTCCCAACTCTTTACCCCATCACCAGCCTATACGATGCTCCCTCCTGAGTCACAAGTTGACGCCGCAAAACAGCCCCACCATTTGCGCTCATCCCCGTGGTTCCCACGGTATCACACCCCATCATGAGAGTACGTGAATCTGTGGATTGAAAGCCACAAGTGGGGCCTGCAGTGACCATAAACCTCATCGACCCTGCAAGCACCCCCCCCCCCCGGGAGCCGAAGGCTAGGCACCAGATTAGAGCATCCATCTTTACGCTCATGACCTCATTCCTGCGCGTGTGCCGCAGGACGGCGGCCAAATGAAGCCATATTAGCTGGTTTGAAAAGGGGGAAGCACAGTAGCGTGATTTTTCGGATAGCCTTACAGAGACAGATGAAGAGCATTACAGCGCACTTTCACCTCCTCAGCTGTGGCTACGGTTTAATCCGTAGATGACTCACAGTTTTTAGCATCTAATGTGCCATTACATGGGCAAAAGCGACACAATTAGGGATGCTCTGAAAATGAGTAGCGACCCACGTGTGCAGGGAATGGATTGAGAGTGTCTTTGATACGAGGTAAAACTCCAAGTCTATTTTAAAGGTCCCCAAACTCATATCATAATTTAGTTGAACAAAACACTGGTCTTCATTGTATTTCCTGTTATTTTCAATTTACAAGGTGATTCTGGGAGAGTAAGTCTTGTGATCTCATGTGGCAGCATTATCGCGGTTGCTTGGTTGCTTGCTGATTTTAGCTCAGAATTAAACCAATTTACTCGCACTAAACAAATCAACAACGAATGTGCCAGTGTTAAAATGATTTACGTCAGGCTTGACTATATAAACAGTCATTTTACACTTCATGAGTTTAAAGCAGCAAAAGTGTCTTGTAAACCACCTGAACAGGTGAGGCGGTCAGCCAGGGTTTTGAGGATTTCGGGCCTGGTTTCAAAGCACCTGACAGCGTGACAGTAGGACCCACGCTGCGCGTATCTTGCCAGCTCACAGCATGGCCAGACTTTCCCTTGCTGATCAAAAGCCTGGCCCATCATCTGGGCTGGAAATTACCATCCCATGACAGGCACTTATGTCGGGCAGCTCTTACGTGCGTCCTGGCAGTTCTTTCCCTGGACCTGGTTGGGGTGTGAGTGGAGCGCTCGTCCTCTCCCACCCCTGAACACAACACCACTTCAGCCTGGTGTTTCCTTCCTTCCCCTTCGCCCTTGCCTGCGCCTTGAACATGCCCCATGGACCGCAGTAACTTTGTCCCCGCTCTCTCGCCCCACCCACCTGTTTTCCGTTGCCCGAGACGACTGGGTTCAGTTCACGGCACGATTATTTATCCGTGCCCCCACTGCTCTTTTGCACCAACCCCATCGCGCCCGTACATAGCTGATGCTCTGCCTTTTTGACTCCCAAGCCCTAGCATCGACCCAAGAGAGGAACCCAACACATCAGACACAATGTCTTTCATACCCGACTTTTATGCCTCCGCCCCACACTCCTACCGGCGGTCCTCCGCCAAACACAGGGTTTTGCTTCTTGTGGGATAACCCCCGTCTTTTCCCACTGCCCTCCTCGTCCCCCACCCCTGCACCGCGCCCCCTACCCGTTCCCCCAGTGTGGGACCACGGCGTGCTACAACCGCAGCATTCCCCGGCTAATGCTTCGCGCCCACCTATTTACTTGTGACTGCCCCGCTGCCTGCCTTTCCGCCTTGTGGCGTATGCACCGCCCCTGTCTTAGCTAACCGCTCTCATACAACTTAGCTCATCCCTCTTCACTGCCCATAACAAGCAGGGCTGCCTCGTGTGCTAGGCCGAGTCTGATCCAACAGTTAAACTCGTATGATCTCAGATCCACCCCAAACATACGGTTATGAACCTTATATCGCCCGACGCGGAAAACTATTAAAATTCTTCCCAGTCTGTAGCACTTACATCATGGGGCTGAATGGAAAACGTCATCCGTTTTGCCATCCGTCATCTTTGCAACATTTATAAACTATCTACTAACCGCCTTGCGTGACTTGTAATGGAACCTTTCGCAATACACTAACTCAGTCAACCTACTGTTTCGTGTTGTACCTAAAACCATTTTCTTTCATGTAAAATCTCTAAATTTGCCTACTTGTCGTACAAAACTATGTAGATTGCCAATGCAGTAGACTATGCCACAAGTTGTCTATATGCACACTTTGTCAAATCTTCTGAAGTAAATTTAAGCTATTAGCTGATAATCTTCCCAACATATGGCTGTTAACTGTTACTACAAGAAAACTTGAGTTTGATTAAAAAACAAATCAGTCAGATCTGTTTTGTGTACTGGATTGACTGATTCATTGAAATGATCCAACTCACTATTCTCATGAACTTATGAATTCCTATTAGGAGGGCTAAGTAATGAAAAACAGCTTAATTTTGGTTTGTTCATCACATCAAGATTTTGTATAACTTCAGAAGACTTGCAATATATTGTCATAGGGGACCAGTTTTTTTTTTTTGACATTTTGAAGCTTGACAGCCCTTGTACACTTTTAAATAGAATTGAAAAGAGTGTCCAAAAAGCTCATTCAAGGAGAGCTAACCAATGAATAATAACTTAATTGTGGTCTGTTCTGTGAAGTTGAAAAGAGTGGCCAGATTTGACCTTTTGAGTTTCATTGAAAAACCATGTAGTTGAGAAACGACATGAGCAAATAAACAAAACCTTTTCCTTTTTAAATTGAATTATCCCTTTTAAGTTAGGATTTAAGGGTGTGTGTTTTTTGTTGGCATAGTGGAGGTGATGGACGAATCTTCTGTCTGACCTCATCTTCCTCTACTCTCTTTAGTAAACAGCAGGCTTTCCTCAACACACACATTGTGCTGACACATCTCCACAAACCCAAGCCTCCAGGGCAGCAATATGACAAACCTGTCCACACTCTGGAGACTCAAACACACACAAGACTTGAAGAAAAGCACAGTTTCCTCTCTACATCACCATTCACTCTCGTTTCCGCTCCCAGTTCACCCCAAGAATTGTTGGTATAGATAATGATGTCATCTATTAGCTACATCTAACATCTGATCCTAAGGTCAAACCCTCCAAATTCCCAAACAAACACTAACATCTTTACATTCACATGTTGCCTGAGAACATAGGAAACTAACGAGAGAAATGATTACAAATCAAACACCAAGAGCCACTAGGTCATTCACGATCCAGATGCTTGCGCTGGCTGAAATGACTTTGGACCGTGCATTCATGAGACTGGATCCAACTGGACAGACATTATTTAAACACAACCCAAGGCCAGGTATACAAACTCCTAATGAGCTATGCATTAGCAACAAGCAGCCACAGGCCATGGGAAGCATATGCTCCTTTCACTTTTTGAGAAATAGTGTAGTATGTAATAGTGGATTTACAGGGAATGATACACTGATTGTTATACAAGAAAATACTATTTCAGTCTTTCAACTTCAGAATTTCACGTTTAATTTAACATGTTACTTTTAACATTTGCAATTTTAACTATTTCTGAGTGAAAATTGTTTCTACGCCATTTCCAGTTGTACTTTTCATTGAACTATTAATTTGGCCCCAGTTGTGTGGCAGATTATTCTATTCATATCCCAAAAATGATACAATACTGCTAAACATTTGGGCTGCAGTTCATCCATCTTGATTTAGATTGACAGCCCTGTCTGGACTTCTTTAAAGTAACCTTTCATTCACACTGGCACTCTTCCCATGAACTCATTGTCTGGGAGAAGAACTAATTAACTTTCTGCATAATATGACACGTCTACCAGTATGTTTCATTAGCATAGCTCGTCCCTAAGGGCTTGCAAGATGGCGACTGTGGCAGAATATGAGCAGAGCACCACCTTACCAATACTTTTCATTTCAGTGACAGGATATTTATCACTGCAGATAGCGCTCGCCTCTGAGGATAGGACAGCATCCCTTTTGTTGTCAGAAAACAGAGTTGTTTTGGAGTCCTCCACAGAGTCCGCCCTGTTTGTGGGTTTTTGGATGAGAAGAAAGATGACTAGATTATTTGAAATGACTGCTGCATTTCAACCATGACTTTCAATAACTTTTCCAGAGGTTTGTGATTACTAGGGCTGCCCTCGACTAAGGATTTTTCTGGTCGACTAGTAGTCGTTCATTTTAAGCATTAGTCGACTAATCGCACGTTTATTAATAAACCATTTAAATCATTATAATGAGCCTTTAATTGCCTACATAGCCTAATAAACGCTCAAACACACGCATAAAGCTTGCCACAGCACACAGGCAGAAGTAATGATTATGAATGTGTCAGGGAAAAACAGTAAGGAGACTGCATTAACATTTTAATAATTTGGTAAACTAGTGCTTTCTTTGTTCTCAGTTTAAGAGATAAAGTCGGAGACACTGACTCATCATCTCCACAGTATGCACCTTGTTTCATACGGATTACATAATCTGAAAATATATATATATTTCCATTTGAATTGGTTCATTTAAAAGTAGACATTTCACTCTCTCTCTATATATTTGTAATGTCTGTAAGGCAAAGATATACACAGAGATACACAGCAGAGTTTTTGTTGTTATTGTGAGTGCACACAAATAAACTTAAAAAAAAGAAAAAATAAAAAATTCAAAACTGTCTTTACACGACTTTGAAAGATGTTATTGTGCGTCTTATCTGTATACCAAAAATTGTAGGAAGTAGGAATACTTTTAAAAGCAACGTGAGCGCAATGGCGCTCCATATGTCCTGCAGTGAGTGCAATGTTTGTTTTGTTTTAAAGGACTAAGCGACTATAAATTTGGGTCCTTCGACCAAGCCTCTTCTGGTCTACTAACGATTAGTCGACTATTAGGGGGCAGCCCTAGTGATTACAAGATTTTTTAAATGTGGGCATGCGTTACAGGCTATTGCTAAGATGTTTTCTCATTGCTTAACCTCATATCATTCAAAAGTGTTTTTTTTTTTGTGCTGCATTTATTTGATTAAAAATACGGTAAAAACTGTAATATTGTGAAATGTTATTACAATTTAAAATATCTGTCTATTTTAATATATTTACAATGTAATTTATGCCTGTGGTGGAAGATATCTGGATTTTCAGCAGTCTTCCGTGTCACATGATCCTTCAGAAATCATTCTACTATGCTGATCTGCTGCTTAGAAAACATTTTTATCAATGTTGAAAACCATTTAAAGGCCGCTTAATTTTTGTGGAAACAGTATTTTTTTTTTCATAATTATTTAATGAATTGACATTTCAAAAGAACAGTATTTATATGAAATGTGTATTTTTTATAACAATTTGAATGTCTTTTTACTGTCACTTTTGATTAATATAATGCATTGTTGCTTAACAAAAGCATTAATTTCTCTACTGCGCACAAACCTTTGAAGTATTCAATTAGCATTTTAGACAAGAAAATTAATACTTGCCTAAAAAATAAAATGCAGTTTTCTAGGAATCCTACTCCGCTCATGGCATTAGGGAGGCTTAGTCGGACATGTAACATCCCTCCATTAGACATGCTATTTTGCTGTTTGAACAGGATGAACAGAATTGCGTGACTTTTTCAGCCACAAGCTGATTAAGAATTTATTGTAAGTCTGAGCTTAATTGTAATTGGACCGTGTGGGATATGGGAGTCTCGTGTGCTGGGTAATTGGGACGCTTTTCTTTAGGTATTAAAGATCAGCCATTACCAAACAGTTCTGATCATCATGTGTTCCAAGCAGGACGTGAAAGGAGTGATGTCATCGTGTACCCTGATGGAGTTAAGAGTGTGCTTTGATGTATTCTTGTATAATGAGACTCGGAGGTCTGAAGATTTTTCTGTAAAGAAGGGATGATGGTGCTTATTCACCTTTCGTTTTATTCTCTCCATTCTGAAACGTGGCTACTCACACAGCGTACCCACCAGTACAAAAATATCTGGCACTAATGAGTGCACACTCCGGCGAGAGAGACATATGCCTTCTACCAGCTTTTTAATATCTTGTCTTGACTTAGTATTATTGCTGCCGTTCTGCATCATTAGTTGGAGTTTGAATTTATCCAATATGCCTTATTGCTATGACTGGAGCGACGAATGTGTATACAATCAACATTTCACATGATGGAGGTCTCCAGAGGACATTTTAGGCCAATTTCAACATATAATTGAAAGATTATATGAATATAAAATTTCATAATGTTAATTTAAAAATTTCCCTAGCATCAAAGAAGTCTTCACAGCATGAAGTTTCCAATTTGTTATATTAGTAGGCTGCTAAGGCAAGCATTTACTATCACTCAACGGTACCTCACCTGCACTTTTACATTTATGCACTAGACGCCACTTTTATCCAAAGCGGCATTTAAACTTATATATATATATATTAGTTATATATATATATATATAGATTTTTTATGTATCTAATTAATTTTAACCAGTATGTTCCCTGTGAGTGATTTAATTCATTATTTCTGCCTGTAAGATGAAAAAATTGGCAAAAAAGATCTCATAGACATGGTCCCAAACCATATATAGGAATTTTTAGGAATCTAGAATGTGATAGAAACTTGATTTTTGGGGCTAGTAAGCAACCACCAATGTCCTGGCAACCATCCTAGCATCATGCACAGGAACCAGTCTTATTTTCTTCAGAAGTTCAGAGTCTTTCTGATGTGAGCAAAACGGTGAATGTTGTGATAATACAACACATACAACAGCAATATGAAGCGTGACAATAAATCATAATGTTAAAGCTGCAAGTGCAGATATTATCTCTATATATCTTATTTATAGGTCTGTGTGAGAGACTATCGTTCACTGAAATTCCAGGATATGGTGTTTTGTCTTTTCTCTAGGGTGAAATGATGTTAATGTAGTGTGCGTCTGTATCAGGACCGCCGCTCTGTCAAACTCTAATCACCTTGCACTTCCGTCGCTCTGGGCCAGAGTGCACTGAACCACTAATGTGAGATCGTACACCTCATTAAAACTGCCAGCGAAATATTTATCTACCCCAGCCGAGGGGGAAATGATAGTGATTCCAGCGTGGCGTATATGAGTATGTTGTCTTCCAGCGTCAACGATGGCATGCTTTTTAACACTCTACTCACAGTCACATTCTCCAATGAAGGATGCTAATTATATTAATTAGACGTAGTAGTCGAGAAACCGATGGCAGGTATTGACTAAACAGAGATGGCTTATTAGGATAGACAAGCGGGTAAATTTCTCTTAGGACTTGCGTATTGTTTGCAATAATAACATTTATAAACAAATAATATCATTATTTGCAATAATAACATTTATACATATTATCCAAACTAATTGAATTAAAACATTTTTAAGTTTTCAAACTATACAATTAATTGAACTTTGGCAGTTGTGTGAGTGTGTTATTCTGTCAAATATATGAAACTGTGTATATACATTTCTGTATAACCAAGAAGTTATGAAATTATTGTTGACTTCATAGGCGGAGGGTGAACCAACTCCAGGGTAAGGCTAAAAGCAGCCAAATGTATTAAACATCATAAACTCGTCTTTTTAGGCAAGAACTAGACATGGGTGTCATGTAGGCTAAAAAAAAAGTTTAATGGGACTTGATTTGTATTTAATGTGCTTACCATTTAATAAAAACGTTAGAAATTGATAATTATATAACGTTTCCTTTCCACGGTTAATTCAAACAGCGAATAAATTATATACAGAAAGTGACATCACTAACACTGATCTATTGCGAGTTTGAGCGCACTCAAAAAAAAAAAAAACTATCGTTATAATCACTGAAGCTGTAGGTATTGTAGGTACATCTTGTTTATGATGAGAGAATTCGCAAGAGTCCAGAATTCAGTCAGCGAACGTGAGCGCGCTCAACAAAACTGATCTGTTTCAAGCATGACTCATCTGAACACCTCTGATTGGCCATTGTATTCCTAAGCTCAACAGAATTGTGTGTGATTGGTTAAAATGAGCAACACTGTAAAAACGCCTAAAATGAAATACAGTGCAACATGAGCAGATCTTAATTTAATGCCGCAATCTACACTGTCTATTCATATTCACTTTGTTAGCAACAGACGTAATAGATTTAATTTATTTGTGCAGGGGCATTTTTGTCCAATTTAGTGCCATTTTTGCCCCAAGTCCCCGTGACCAGGGGAAGGCTAAGCATCAAATGTAGTTTTGGTGGCTTGGTTGAAATTTTGTTACTCTCAAGATTGTTTGATATTGTCTATTAATAAACTTATCCTTCTGTTCACAGGTCAGTGAGAATGCAAAGCAGGACCTGAAAGACGGTCTTGCTCTCTACAACACAGACAACAACATTGGGCTGAGAAATGCCTGGAATATTATCCAAGCTGAGGTACTCTTTGTGAAATTATGACTGTGTTGAGAATCATGAAAATGCGGTCACACACTAATATGTGGTTATTATTAAAATGTTTCATTGTCCCCCTGTGTGACAGTGGAAGTGTTGTGGCGTAACTGGTTACACAGATTGGCATGAGGCTCTAAAAGAAAAGGTGGTGCCTGACCGCTGCTGTCAAGAGCATTATCAGGAGTGTGGCCGCAACTCCACCAACATGTTCTGGACACGGGTGAGTGGACACCTGCACTTAAACCAATGATAATGTTGCCATAATTCCCCAGACCTTTAATTGTCTTGATGTGTGCAGTGAACTATACACATACTGCATTTCAATTGCACAACTTTCAATTGAATCATCCCAATTTTAAATACACTTGAATTGCCACTTTTAAATTCATTAAAGAACATTTCTGATTCTAGACAGGATCAAAGAAAAGACAGGAGGTAATAACTTAGAGGATTTCTCTTTTCTGTCCTTGAAAAGAGTTATTGGCAGTAAAAGCCATAGATTTAAGACATCTCTGTTGGTTGGAGCTCTAAGTGCATCTGTAAAGTGCCAGAGTCGTGTATCTTTATGAATTCCTGCTCACCTTTGGACACCGGATGCATTTGTCTTCCCTTATGGGAGCTGATTTAACTTATGAAAACTCATTTTAATGTACTGAATGTTTAAATGAGATTGTAGAGAGGGCAATGGTCTCTTGAGGGAATATTTTTTGTGCAATTGACAGAGCTGTACATCAGCAAATGATGTTATACATCAGACTGTCACACTGTCTTTATCTGAAGCTTTTAGTTACCACAGAGGTACTAATGGAGTGTTTGTAGATGAGACATTTCCATTTAGTAAATTCTCAATGTTCTTTTCAAAAGCTCCTTTCATTAAAGCAGAACAAGCCATACTTGAAATTTGTGAAGCTGCCACGAGAGAACATTTCGAGTAAAATTCACGATTTCCAATGCAGAAACCTTTGTGTTTTCTTCTAGGGAAGGAAATTACACAAGGACACATTGGTAGTCAAGTTAGTCTTAAACCGTAAGCCGTTTAATTGAATTTATCTTCTCCCCAGAAGTTAAGCAGCTAGCCAACAAAAGGTCTTAAATTGCTTTAAATTTACAGAACAAGAGGAAATAGTCAAAAATTTTGACATAGAGGCTATGTGCACAGAAGAGTTTTGCCGTATTGGTAGGTATTATATTGTATTACCGCCTCAGTTTTTTTTGCTGGAAATGGATTTCCTTTTCAATGCCTTAGTGTGAAAAGCAGCCCACAACACCGCCAACTCAAAGCTGGTTTGTCTTTTTTTCCCACATAGCCACATACAGTATATCGCTGAATGTGCTTTTTTCAGTCACTGCGCGTTGAAAATGCAGGCGCAGCAGTCGCTCGCTCGCTCAAGCATGTGCTCAAAACCAATTCCACCACTGCTGGACTTCAGCTCATTTTCCCTGGATCAGAATTAACAACTAGCAAATTAGAAAGTGAAACGTGCACAATCTGTTTGTATTAGTGCTGCCAGATGATAAATCACATCTCGTGGCTCTTCCTGTCTTCCAGGGCTGCTACGAGAAGGTTGAAGAGTGGCTTGAAGATAATAAGCACCTACTCGGAACCATCGGCATGTGTATCTTGGTAGTTCAGGTAAGATGTGTGTTGGTGTGTTTTGCCATCACTCAGCATGTCAAATGCAATGGTGATAATGAGCGCGCCTGTCTCGTCTGGTTCTGCTGAAACAGTGAAGCGCATGTGTGGAGCGCCACAGTCAGCCCAGGAGAGATAAGGTGAACCGCTCATTAGGGCTTGCTGATACTCGAATATATAGAAAGTGAACCTGTCAGCCCCACATGATGTTTTGCAGCGGTTCGTTATAGTCCTAGAAAGCCCATGAATTCAATGTATTTGATTATCAGCACAGCCTGGTCTAGTGTGTACATTCTGCGTAGGCGCTTTGCATTAACGTCAGACAGATTTTTTCCTAGAAACTAGGCAGAGACATGTTAAATATGGTCCATGCATCAACAGTAGTTTGACTTGTGTATATATATATATATATTTTGCCATGTTTGCCACTTTGTCACTTTTAAAGTTAGCAAACTGAATTGAGAGTATCTTTTAACCATTTCACAGGTAGTCCAAGTCCATATCAGTCATTTATGACAAGCCAGAAATACAAAATGTGGTAAATAGTGAAAGAAGCCCATGTTGGATTAGGCAAAATGGTCTCTCAATTAATCCATGAGTTCTTGTAAACCTGTGTTCGGTAATTACAGTTTATTGAGGATAATAGTGCACAGGGGTCTTTACTGAGTACTTTTCTCAGTATGGACCAAGAGGTGACCACAGGCTTGTAAGCAAACACTTGCCACATAATCCTCCTCATGGGCTGAGCTGGGGCAAAATCACAAGTGATTTACTTAGATCTCATCCAGTAAAAGCCAGCCATAATCTGGTTTTTAGTTGCTAAACTGTGTGCTCTGTAAGTGTTTTGTAATTTTAAATGATTAGTGAGGCTTGCTAATGCAATACTTTGAGGTTTGTTCAAATCCCTAAGCACAATGGTACTTTGATATATTCCATTGTAATTTTAGATTAGCATTCATGTTCCATGAATGAAAATAAGATTCAAAAGTTTTTTTTTTCTTTTTTTAATTAATGAAATGAATCAAAACATAATGGTAAAGTCATTACAAATGCTGTTCATTTGAACTTTCTATTCATCAAAAAATCCTGGGAAAAAATGTATCAAGGTTTCTACAATAATCTTAAACAGCACAACTGTTTTTAACATTGGTAGTAATAAGAAATGTTTCTTGAGCACCAAATCAGTATATTTTCAATGATTTCTGAGGGATCATGTGACACTGAAAATTGGAGTAATGGCTGATGAAAATTCAGATTTGATCACAGGAATTAATTACATTTTTAAATATATAAAATAGAAAACAGTTACTGTAGATGGTAATATTTCACAGTATTGATTTTATTGTAATTTGATCAAAAAAATGCTGCATTGGTTATTATAAGAGACTTTTTTATTATAAGAAAAAAAATTTAAATCTTGAATAGTAGGTCTAAAAGTATACCATGGGAGAACCATGTTACAGTGTCCAGGAAGCTTTATAAAGACTATGGTACTTTGTTAGTGTACTGTAATTCTTTCTCTTAAGAACACATGGATTCTGAAGGAATCTTTTCCCTACGGGTTTCGACCACAGCGCATCTCTAGTTGTCAGACATTGCTAGGGGCCTAGACTTCACCAGTGGACTCACACTGAAGTCTGTGTGAGAGTCTGCCAATATTTACAGTTCCGTTTCTGTGGGAATTGACGGTGTAAAGAAACAGCAATGCGATACCTTTAAAGCTCAAAGATGTGAGAGAATCTGATTTAATCCACACACAGAGTCTGATAGTGCTTCCTGCTCATGTGATAAAAACTGCAGGTTCTGCAGCATTAAGATAATGACTGTGGAATGTCGACCACCGCTGTGCGTTTGATGTATCAGGATGGATCTAAAAATGAACTTCAAAGAGTCAGTATATTTGCAACACATTTCCGTTTACCTCCGTGACACTATGCTCCACATCACCGAACCTTTTTTTCTAAAAAATTAGGTCAATTTTCCAAAGTGGGTCTGTAATACCTGGAGAAAGCTATCCACTGGCAGCTGCTTGGCTGATGCATGCAGCCCTGTAAGTGTGGCCTGTTTGCTGCCACCTTTACTTACTGAACAAAAACCACAGAAAAATGAAAAATACAACTCTTCAAATAAACTGGCCAATGGCTACCAAATGTATTATAATATAATGAAATAGAAAAAGGAGCTAACTGCATATGCCAACCAACCAGTGACCGCTCGAATTTCCTAGTGTTTAATTAGGAATATGTCCAATGTTTTTTTCTCGATTAACCCAGGCCATCTGTATTTGCTGACATATAGCTCATGTGTTTCACACTAACCTTTACATTTGGATTTTGTCATTCCAGCTCCTGGGAATGGCCTTTTCCATGACACTGTTCCATCAGATTCACAGAAGCGGGAAGAAGTATGATGCTTAACAAGGCCGTTTCTCAAGGGAGGAGCAGTGGTGTATTATGGGACAGACTCTGGAGGACAGCTCCTCCTCTTGTATCTAACTTTCACCACTGGCCAATCCCTCTTCCCATTAATTCCCCAGCTTATACCTTACCATCCTGTATAGACTTCAGCCATGGTCTGTCTCTTTTCCACTCTTTCTCCCCCATCTGCTCATCTGCCAAAGAGACCCGGGGACAGAGAGGAACGAGAGGACCGACTCTTGGCCAGAATCCTTCCCATGAGGCCTCTGACTTTCTTCATCTCCTCTAGAACCTTTATTTTACGCTTGAACTAACTAACGGTTGCAGGAAGGAGAATAATGACAAAAAACTGTGTGGCTTTACTAATACGTAAATCCTTCCACCCAACATATAGATGAGGCGAGAAGACATCAGACTGGAAACTTTCAGGGTGGATGAATTTGAAAAGCATCGCTCATCATCACCTCCATCTACAGTGTAAATGACAAACAGCTCCATTTTAGCAAGATGCGGTTTTGTACGAGACAGAAAACTTGTCATTTCGGCTCAAGACTTTTTTTTGTTTGTTTTTATAAGTGACTTTGCCCCAACCCCATAATTGTCATTTTTGTGCACCTAAGGATTGGAAGAAACCGGTACAAAGAGATTAGCGAGGCATGACCAGGAATTTGAGTTTGTCTGTGTTTAAAGGTTTGTGATTTGAGGACGCATCGAAACGTGTCGAAAGTTTCACTCTGATGAGAACCATCACAATCTAATGTCAGTATAATACATCAAACAGGGACTGTCTGATTAGCCAGCCATCCACGTTCATGCAAAAACATCCTCTTTGTTAACCACTAAAAGGTCATTTTAACCAAACTTCTACTGAAACTGTATGGCATAGACAATGAAGCAAAGTTTTTATAGAAGAAAAAGTGTAAGGTTACAAAAGTTGGTAAACTAGACATGTATAAAAGGCAGAGCTTTGTGAGTTTGACCATTTCCCCATGTTTTGCTCATTGAATCCAAGTCTGTACCCCCCCCAAAAAAGTGGAGAAAGAGCCTAAAGATGCAGATTCCACCTAGTTCATGTTTGCACATTTCTTCTGGGATAGTAAAGTTTATGTTTTCGGAAGACTTAAAGAGTAAAATTAATTTACTCACCTTCATGTCGAATCTGTAGGACTTTCTTCCATGGACACAAAAGGAAATCGTTTGAAGAATGTGGCTCTATGCTATACAACAAAAGCAGACTTGATGCTTTCAAACTCGAAAAAGGAAGGGGAAAATACTGCAATAATATGGCATATGACTTACAGTTACAGTTTTTCAAGTTTTCTTCACTTCAAAACATACTTGCTGAGGAAATGACTCTCATTTGTGCATATGCATAGTCTTACTTTTAATATGTAAATGTGCTGAGCTGCAAGACGGTATAAACGTGGTAATTTTATAGAACTTTATGATTGATGGGCGTTCTAATTCTGCACAAATGTTCTGACCTTTCTGACAAGTTCTGTGGGCACATATTACATGTGGGCCAGATAATGACTTAAATTGGCGGTCTGCTGTCCTTTTGTGTCCTTCGGAAGAAAATCACAGGGAACAGAGTGACATGAGGGGACAGAAATTTCCTTCAACTATTTCTTTAAAGTATCCCTAGCAGGAAATCTAGCACTAATACCAACCCAACAGAACTGTGAAAATTGTCAATAATACTTGACTTATATCTTGCAATGAAGCGGTAAAGTAAAACCGCATTCAGTACAGAAGAGCAGAACCAAATACAAGCACAGTCATGGTGTCAGTTATAATAGTAGACTGTAATCCACCAGCCATAATTCATCTAGAGAAAGAGTGTCTGCAATGTTTGTTTCCGCACACCTCAGCTTTATAGCCTGTGCTGTTTTTCTGTCTCTCTCGGCTCTTTTCTGTCTCCATCTGTCTTTTAGTTTCAAGCATCAGGCTGGAACGGTTACATTCCTGCTGTATGGGGTGATAACGCTTCTCTATCACACCCTAAAGGGACTTGCTTCAAAGCAAATGTATCTTGACGAGGAAGTTTTGAAGTGAGAGTGTGTTCACCAGCAGACAGTTTTTAGGGGTTTAAAATCGCTGAGCAATAGATGGGGTGTGATGATGGCTGAGAGACGACCAGAGTGGGGTCATCTGATGGTCTCCTATCCAGACTGTCACTGAGACTACGTGCCGTCCCTTAAGAGCTTGGCGTGTGTGCGCGTTGTTAATGTGTGACCGAGAGGGACGTAATAGAGCACTCGAGATGGAGAGAGAAATAACACCACCTCTCATCCCATCAAACACTCACTGACACACAAACACTGTTTACTGTATTTTAGAAAAATTGCTTTATATTAAAAAACAGTTGGGACCAGAAGCGACAGCTACTTCTAACGTTCATTCTGTGTTGAAATGGAGGGGAATGAGAGCTTCTGCTCTGGATGAGTGTAGGAACTCTGTCACTGAGTGAACACTGCTGCTATAAGAGCCACCTGTGGTTATTACGATAGTGGAAAAAGTAAAAGACTGAGAAACTGCAGACTCAATTCACTCACAATCTGCCTGCAAGCATTTAAAGTCAGCATGAAGCCAAAATTGAAACCCAGTACTTTTATAGATATATATATATATAAAAGAACCCCAATTTAGGTTACTATATTAGGTTATGCTGCCATTCTTACATTTTACCAATAGAAAAAGCATTCATTTAATGTTGGCTAACTTCTAAATGTGACAAATAATAATAGATTTGAAAAAGGTGCATTACTGTTGGTGTACATCCTGTCCCAACCTACATTTGATTTAATCAATGAACATATTGTTTTACTCATAAATGTGTCACATTATAGATGTAAAATGGGTTGTCAAGGGTGTTTCACATTGGCTTTAAGGGATTTGTGTTATGAGGCATTTGTATCAGGAGGACTGGAATCTACAGCATTTTTCAATCAATTCCGCATGTTCACCATCGCTAGCAAACAGAAACAATGCAAGAAAATTTTCCAATATGCAAAATTATTACCATCATAAATGTTTTTTTGTGTTACGCCTGGTGGTCTGGCTTCAAACCCATTTTTGCTTCAAGAACACCATGGAGTTAGTCAACACTAGCTCTGATTAGGTTTGCACTGATGCGCTCCATCTGCTCAGTGTACTGTCTTTAACCCCGCCGCACTAAACTTCAATGATGTGTCCCAACCCTCTTATCTGACTGATTTACAAACTTTGGCCGCAAAATTGCATCCTGTGAACTAATCCCGTGTGTAAGCTTTCCAAGGTTAGGAATTGTTTAAGAGTTTGGAAAGTTTTTTTTGCTCCTTGTTCCAATGTTTTTAATTTTTCAAAGATGTCCTTAAACCCATGTCTCACTGTTATTCTTTTTTTTAAGTATATGAAATACCCATTTTTCCTTTATATTTTTCCACTGTTATAGGCTACATTGTGTATTTAAATCTGAAATAGTCAGATGTTGAGTTGTTAGTGTCGAATGACAGTATCATGTTGAACAACCAACAAGGATTTCAATTTTTACTGCTATTCTTTTTTTATGTTTTGCAATGCATTTGTTTCAGGCTTAATGCACGTAAACATTTCACTACAAATCATCTCATAAACCGTTGCAAATGTGTATGACATCTGGGGCATATCTGTTTAATATGCAACTAAGATATTGCTTTTTGCTAACTGTCTAAATATGTATCCAAGTATCTAAAGGTGCAAGAGAATCTCAGTGCTTGATACTCCAACACAAGTGTTGTAATGTCATTTTTTTTGTTGTTATTTTTTTGTACAATGTTCATTGTTGTATGTTGTCATTTGTTTTGTATCATATATTTTGTCATGTATTGATTTTAAGGGTGTGCTAAGCATAGATAAGATTTTGCATTAAACATTTTTTTTTTCTTTCATTTCCTAATCTCAGATTATGATTAATTTGTTGGATTTTCATCGGTGGATACTATCATGAAGCACATGCAAATTAATAATCACATTATAGTTTGTAGCAATTGTAAAGTAAAAGTTCATTATTAAATGGCCAAATACTAATGAATTTTTCAGAAAGGTAAGGTCCCTATATTTCTACCATATTGAAGATGGCCCAGAAACATTAGCTCCAGAACATCTAAAAGCTTGCACACCCATGCCATCTGATTGTATATTTTGGAAAAAATTTTCAACAGTCATTGAAACTAATTTTGTACCCATTTATTGTGTTTTGTTTCATTTTTATTTTGTTTTTGTACCTATTAATTCAATAATTAAGTTGTAGATCTGAATGAAATGTTGACATTTGTTGGTACTGAATTCTGATATTTTGGACAGCATTGCAGGAACGAGAAAGTTTTCTTATTGGTGATCTAAATGACCACAGCACAACTTCACAAATTATTGAATTTGTTCTCCCATTATCAGACACTGCCATAAAATGATCTATTCATTTGGTATGCTTGGGGTAAAAAAGGGATCTAAAAAGTAATTGAGTTCTATAATCGCTGTCATATCTGTATTTTTGTACTGCCATCCTAACCACCACCAGTAAGCTGCATAGACAAGCTGTAGAAACATATGCTCTCGAGTGGCGTGTTTAATGTAGTGTCCCGGTGAGTGGCAGTTATCAGATATCTTGTGAACCCAGATTTGTCCTGTGGAGTATTTTGCTACATGTAAAGCACTATAAATATATTAGATGGTGCACTAAATTGCATTCTTTAAATCCTACTATTTTTTAAATAAAGGAAAGTGTGTTGCCAAACCCCCATGAGAATGTTATTTATTGCTTTTTTCATTTTTATACAGCCTTTATATGTGACCCTGGAAAAACCAGTCTTAAGTCGCTGGGGTATATTTGTAGCAGTAGCCAAAAATACATTGTATGGGTCAAAATTATCGATTTTTCGCCAAAACTCATAAGGATATTAAGTAAAGATCATGCTCCATGAAGATATTTTGTAAATTTCCTACTGTAAATATATTAAAACTTAATTTTTGATTAGTAATATGCATTGCTAAGAAGTTCATTTAGACAACTTTAAAGGCGATTTTCTCAATATTTAGATTTTTTTTTTGCACCCTCAGATTACAGATTTTCAAATATTGTCCTATCCTAACAAATTATACATCAATGGAAAGCTTATTAAGCTTTCAGACAATGTATAAATCTCAATTTCGAAAAATTTACCCTTATGGCGACTTATGGTTCACATATATACTCTTTTAGAGGATTACAACTTTATCAGAATATGGGCCATTTTACAATGGAGACTGCATTTCCATTTCATCTCATTTAAATTAAGCTCACACTACATGATTGTATTTACGTTCGAATTCTGGGTTCGACTTTTATGTTACAAATGAAACAAAAATATTATTTTTTTTGCATTATTGGAATGGGAATATACTTGCTCACACACACACACAAATCATGGACATGATTTTGATATGTTAAAGAGCCAAAAAAAATAAAAACAGTGAAAAAAAATAGCTAGTAAATATTACATAGTAAAAAATCCCCTCAAAATTCTAAATAATCAAACATATGATTGAACAAAAATGGAATTCCATTGATTTTCCAGGGGAGAAAATGCATTTCAATGATTCAGTCACTTTTGTACAGCTGCTGTTAACCCGTGGAAGTGTGGGCCATTTCAAATTGACTTGCAACATAATACAGGAACCAGTAAACATTGACAAATTTCAGTTTCATGTTGTCAAGATGGTATAAGACTGATCACAAATATATCATAAATAGCAACAACAACAAAAGTCATCATATATACTGTTATTAGTCATAATACAAATAATTAGCTTTCACTGAAAATCAAAATATGTACTTTTCTAAAACCAACTATGCAAAGCACTGCTTTAATATAGAAAGCTTTGTATATCAGTCCCATTAAGTGAAGTCATTAGACATTGCAGAGCAATACTGTTCTTGGTCAGCTCAATACTCTTACAGCTACAGTATATTTTGAAAGCTACTGAGTAGCATCTGAATGTGGTAATATGAGTATTATGATAGACTATACCGGATCCATATCGCATAGAGTGGATACACCCAGTGTATTTGTGGATGAGGGCGGAAACAAACAAATCAATGTCTTGGATCTCATGAAATACACTAGTCTGTCTCCAAACTTTCAAAGAAAATCCTTTCAGGGCCTGTAGCAATAAACCTGTGAGAAAGATTCTCAACAACCCGATTGATTGTTCTTCGGCTCTCGTGATTAAAGGATTCAATGAGCTTTACAGATGCAGTCCAAATAAAACAGCAGAGCTCCCAGTGGGAAAAGCCAGTCAGACAACCAGCAGAGCCCAAACCACTCCTGAAACTGTAGTTTCACGATGGGCCATTTATATTTAGAATGGCTTTCCAGCAGTAGAGGAGTAGTCTCGCGTAGCCAGACCTTCAGACTGACGGCTGAAGAGCACTCATCGTCACAGTTGTAAACACGACGGCTTTCTTCTTTCGTGAGGGGGTTTGGCGCCACGGCATCTTTGTTTCCAGGCGGAACGTTAAAGAATGCGACACACACGTCTTCCAGAAATCCTGTATAATTCAACCAATCCGATGACGACTTCGAAACTCCTGAAGTGTTTCCACTTTTGTGTGCCGTATGCATCAGACGTTCAGCCAATGATCCGTGGGCGTGACGTCTGAGGCTGAGACTAGTAGAGGAGTGCTTGCACTGCCTGCCCTGGTTTCACAGTCCTTGATCTATAAGAGTCCCGCAGCAGCCCTACTAATAAAATCATCACTTTGAACCGAAAAGCAGGCAGGTAACCGTCTGATTCACTGAAGTCTCAGGGTCTCTTTTTCTTCTGTCTATTATCACCCGCACAATATTATATCTTCTCATATTGTGATAGAGGAGAATATTGTCGAAACTAGAACATCGAAAAGCCTTGTCTGTTTTGCCTAGCTGCAAATTCTTGCCCTGGTGGTACTGGTGATAGTAAACAATGGATCGGAGCTTTCAAAACATCCAAAGGTGGCTTTTGTGTAGCGTGTGCTCTGGCCATTTCCACAGACACTAATGTACGTCAGTCCACATGAACAGCAGCTGTTGCAGTCCATTTCAAGCTATAGCTACGGACCGAAACGTTTATGGTGGATGGTATATCTGTTTGGCCTGGCCTGCTCTGCAATTGCTGAATTTTTTTAATCTTCAGCCTCTACAAATCTGTTATAATGGATAGGCAGGTGAGCCTTACCAGGACAGAAATGTTCTCTTTCGTCAACCCTTGGATTCGGTACTTCCTGTTCTTCTTCAGCTTTTTATTCTGGGTAAGTGAGGCCTCTGACACCAGCTCCAAATGTTGTTTTGCTGAGGGAGAGGACATTTCCAGGCTGCAGAGCATAAGCTCTTTGGCCAGCTTTGAAATGAATAAAACATCAGGGGGTATAATTTAGTCTTCAACAGACTCGCTGTTGCAATTGTTCTGCAACCGTGATGTTTTCAACACTACACGAGTCAATTCGGAGCACTCTATTTGCATACAATTGCAAGGAATTTTATAGCTATGAAAAGAGTAAAAATACCACTCTCCAGCATGTAATCGCGGAATATGATGCAGCGGAAGGCTTGAATCCCCCAAAGAAACATGCAATCAAAACAAAAGCATCTGTTCTCATGTTCTTCTTCTGTTCGTAGTGTTTGTGTTGTGTTTTATCAGTGCATTGACTGTGATAGAGTCTGCACAGATCTGCCATTCAGAATCAAGTGAATTGTTCATGCTGCAGAATTTGCCTCGGATTATGCTTTTGTTCAAAACTCTCAAGCTTCCTGTAAACTTCCCATTGGATTTAAAATGTTCTGTACAGGATGAAAACACAACATTTCAAAATGCATCTTGAATAGACAAAAAAAAAAAATAACTCTCCAACTCTCAATTCTGACCAAGACATCTACCTAAAACTGAATAATTGTATTATATATTGGCCCCTGCTGGCCAAGTTTGCTTGCTTGTTTGTTTATTTCATTATTTTTAACTTATTCTTAGTAAAAGTTACAAATTTTATTTTTCAGATATATTTTATTTTTAAGAAAACATTAACATTTATATTTATTTCCTTATCTTTATTGATTTGGGGGTCAGTACGATTTTTTAAAATAAATTAATATACTTTTATCCATAAGTAAAAAAAAATTGCGTAACATTTTTGTGACAGTAGAGACATAAAAAGTTTAAAAACTATATTTTGTGACTATCAGTTTATCAAAGAATCTGGAAAAATGCATAATGGTTTTCACAAACATTAAGCAACACAATTGTTTTCAACTGATAAAAAATAAGAAATGTGTTTTGAGCAACAAATCAGCATATTAGAATGATTTCTGCATCATGTGACACTGAAAAGAAGACTGATGCTGAAAATTCAGCTTTGGAATCATCACAGGAATCAATTATATTTTAAAATTATTTAATTTTAAACTGTATTGTAAAAAAAATAATAATGTGTATATATACTGTATGTATATACAGGGGTTGGACAATGAAACTGAAACACTGGCCAATATAGTGTTGGAGGTTTCATGGCTATATTTGTGCAGCCTGGTGGCCAATCTTCACTGATTGCACATTCCACCAGTAAGAGCAGAGTGTGAAGGCTTAATTAGCAGAGCAATAGCACAGTTTTACATAAACTATTGCAATGCACACAACATAATGGGAGACACATCAGAGCTCAAAAGAGGACATATTGTTGGTGCACGTCTAGCTGGCACATCTGTGACCAGGACAGCAAGTCTTTGTGGTGTATCAAGAGCCACGGTATCCAGGGTAATGTCAGCATACCACCATGAAGGACGAACCACATCCAACAGGAGTAACTATCGACGCAAGAGGAAGCTGTCTGAAAGGGATGTCCGGATACTAACCCGGATTGTATCCAAAAAACATAAAACCACAGATGCCCAACTCACTGCAGAATTAAATGTGCATCTCAACTCTCCTGTTTCCACCAAAACTGTTCGTCGGGAGCTCCACAGGGTCAATATACATGGCCGGGCTGCTAAAGCCAAACCTTTGGTCACTCGTGCCAATGCCAAACGTCCATTTCAATGGTGCCAGCAGCAGAAATCTTGGGCTGTGGACAATGTGAAACATGTATTGTTCTCTGATGAGTCCACCTTCACTGTCTTTCCCACATCCGAGAGAGTTACGGTGTGGAGAAGCCCCAAAAAATCTTACCACCCAGACTGTTGCATGCCCAGAGTGAAGCATGGGGGTGGATCAGTGATGGTTTGAGCTGCAATATCATGGCATTCCCTAGGCCCAATACTTCACTGCCAAGGACTACCGAACCATTCTGGAGGACCATGTGCACCCAATGGTTCAAACATTGTACTCTGAAGGTGGTGCCGTGTATCAGGATGATAATGCACCAATACACACAGCAAGACTGGTGACAGAGTGGTTTGATGAAGATGAAAGTGAAGTTGAACATCTCCCATGGCCTGCACAGTCACCAGATCTGAATATTATTGAGCCACTTTGGGGTGTTTTGGAGAAGCAAGTCAGGAAACGTTTTCCTCCACCAGCATCATGTAGAGACCTGGGGCCTCATTTATAAAACGTGGGTATGCACATATTTGATCTTAGAGTGTGCGTACACAAAAATCCACGGCAACGTTCATATTTATAAAAACGGTCTTTGACGTGGAAAAGTACTTACCGTCACGTCATGGTCTGAGCTCACGCACTTTTTCTCTTGTGGCAAAGTCTGAGGTGCTGCAGCTATTGAACTCTAATCTGCAGATACTACTAAAAGGTTTACGTGCACGCACACAATTCTCATAACACATCGATTCAGTGTACAGAGATTAATTGTTCAGTGTAGTCAGATTTTTTATTAACGTGAGTTTTTGCGAGATTAAACTGACCTTTTTAGTCACTTTGGAATAAATCACAGTAGGCCTATGTATCATGATAAAAAAAGCGACTTTACAGTCTGGAAATACTTTAGGCTATAGCAATATTAAGGCTATATTATTTCTTGGACCCCGATCACTTTAAGAACTGCTGGTCTACACAGAAGAAAACCCTGTCTAAGCTCTGCCCCGGTACGGATTGTGTCGAGCTATTCGTTAGTCTAGTTGTTTGATGAGAAAAAGATGAAATTGATCAATGGTTATTACTTACAACTGCTCAGTGGAGGACCTATTAATTCGCTGCGTGATACTGCATAAGACTGATGACGCACTGTTTTGCTCTTGGCTGACCAATCAGCAGAAGGGCGTGTTAATTTCCCGGCCCCACATTTAGACAATCAAATATTCAAGCTGTTTTACATTTTTTTCCACGCATGAACGAAAACGAAAATTTACTGAATTCTCGTTTTTCGTTTATGAAAAAAAGGAGCCATTTTCTCATTTTTCCCTTTTTCAATATTAAATAAAAAAATTAATGATCGAATGATACACGGATTCATCTTGACTGTTTTGTCTGTGTAGCCTATAAGAATAGGCCTATGTCGTGCAATAACGGTTTTAATATATTCTATTCAATAACATTGTTAACTGTTTTTATTTATAACATCTCCTGCTTTGCTTCTGTGAAAATGAATATATAAGAATATACATAAGACATCAGCCTTAAACTTTGTTTTTTGTCATTTACATCAGTTATATTTGTATAAAATACACTATATTTTTGTGTCAGTACATTAATGGCACATTTGAGCAGCATTAGTAAAATGTGTAAATATAAAGAAATGCCAAATCACCTGCAGGTTTTTTCAGACCGGTGACTATAATCGTGTAATAATTAATTTTATTATGTTATGAAACGTCCAATTTTCTTTCAATAATGTTTTTTAAAGTATTGCAAGAATTTCGTGATACTAAACTTTTTATTAGTTGTCATACCAAGTGATTTTAAAAGTAGGATGGCTCACTTTTTATAAGATGACTGAAAATTTTACTTGAATTCGTAGTTTATTCTTACTTTTGGCAACCTAATTGTTTTATAATTACTACTAGGCTATAATAATAATTATTATTATTATTTCTGTTGTTTCTAGAAATAGTAGTTTTGATAATAGTCAATAGAAAAAATAAAACCAAACACACATTGTTTGTCCACAGAATAATAACACATTATTAAATAAAAAGCGTCCCAGCACGAACCTCTACGTTGTAATCTGTCATTCCCAACAATTGATGCTGTACTTGGCTGCAAAAGGAGGCCTACAACCATCTATACATTATTGTGGTCACAGACACCAGTGTTTAAGTTTCATTGTCCCACCCCCTTATATAGATATATACTAACGCCACAAGTCATGTGAAAATTAGGACACCCATTGGTTGGTACCCTATCAGGACATCATAAAAAATATCTGGTCCTTGGCAGGTCTTAAAATTTGGAAAATAAAACAGGGTGATATGGTGCAGGGAGATGAACAACAACACCTTACATATTGCACCATGTCATTAAATATTTTACAAAAATAAAGCCAAAATGGAAAAGCCATGTGTGACAAAGTTAGGACACCCCTTCCTGTTAAATAGTGAATTAAGAGGGTAGTGCCGTCAGGCTCTATCTATCAAATGCCTTGTTTAACTGATCATCGCAGTGTGACACCTCCATAAAAGCAGTTTGCTGGTCTGAGCCTTCAGGTGTGTGTTAACACAATGTCAATGAGGTAAGACATCAGCAATGATCTTATAGAAGCAATTGTTGCTGCCATCAATCTGGGAAGAGTAATATGGCCATTTCCAAACAATTTGAAGTCCATCATTCTACAGTGAGGAAGATTATTCACAAGTGGAAGACATTCAAAACAGACACCAATCCTCCCAGGAGAGGACATCCCAGCGAATTCACCCCAAGATCAGACCATGTAATGCTCAGAGAAACGGCAGACAACCCAAGAACTTCACCTTCACTCTACAGGCCTCAGTTACCATGTTAAATGATAAGAGTTCATAACAGTACAATTAGAAAAATATGGGACAAATATGGCATATTTGGAAGGGTTGCAAGAAGAAAGCTTCTACTATCTAAAAAATGGCAGCACCGGTTTAGTCCGTGCAAAGTTGCAACACAAAACCATAAGACATCTAAATCATTTCCTTTGACACGACGAACCAACTAGTGGCGATGTTTGGCCATAATGCACAGTGCCATGTTTGGGCAAACCAAAGAGCATATCGCGCAAACGCTCAATAGCACAAGTCACACATGCTGGTGGAGTACGATGTTTTGGGCTTGTTTGTAGTCCAACAGAACCTGGGCACCTCACAGTCATATCGAGTCGCCCTAAACTCTCGAGATCCAAAAGTATCTAGATCCAAATGTTAGTCATCCGTCTGACAGCTAAGCTTGGTCACATGCATGACAATTGGGTCATACCATTACAATGACTGAGCACACCAACATCTCCCACAGAACGGCTGAAAAGAAGAGAATCAAGGTGTTTATTCGACACCCCAAGCAAAGTCCAGACCTCATCCTGACTGAAATGCTGTGGTGAGAGCCGTGCATAAACAACTGCCCACAAACCTCAATAAACTGGAGCAATGTTACAAAGAAGAGTGGGCCAAAATTCCTCTAGAACGATGAAAGAGACTGGAAATATCATACAGAAAATTATTACTTCAAGTAATATCTGCTAAAAGTGGATCTACAGGCAATTTAATCATAGGGTGTCCTAACTTTGTCACACATCTTTTCCATCTTGGCTTTATTTTTGTTAAATAAATAATGACATGGTGTGATATGGTGTGGCCCAGCCATATCACCCCCCTGCAGCTCAAGACTGTTGCCCACTGAAGCTAAGCAGGGCTGAGCCTGGTCAGTACCTGGATGGGAGACCTCCTGGGAAAACAAGGTTGCTGTTGGAAGAGGTGTTAGTGAGGCCAGCAGGGGGTGCTCACCCTGTAGCCTGTGTGGGTCCTAACGCCCTAGTATAGTGATGGGGACACTATACTGTCAAAAAGCACCATACTTTGGATGAGACGTTAAACCGAGGTCCTAACACTCTGTGGTCATTAAAAATCCCATGGCACTTCTCGTACAGAGTAGGGGTGTAACCCCGGTGTCCTGGCCAAATTCCCTCCACTGGCCTTGTCAATCATGGCCTCCTAATAATCCCCTACCACTTGATTGGTTCTATCTCTCTCTCTCCCCTCCACCTGTAGCTGGTGTGTGGTGAGCACACTGGCACCGTTGTCCTGTGGCTGCCGTCGCATCATCCAAGTGGATGCTGCACACTGGTGGTGGTTGAGGAGAGACCCCCCACATGATTGTAAATCACTTTGGGTTTACATCAATACACAATAAAGCGCTATATAAAAATGCATCATTCATTCAGGTTTTATTTTCCAAATTTTAAGACCTGACAAGGACCAGATCATTTTTAATGATGTCCTGATACAGAAAACCATGAAATTCAATAAGGTGTCCTATATTATATAATTTTTTATGTATGTATGTATACACTGACCCCAAACCTTGGAACGCTTTTTCATTTGCAAGTCAGACTCAGCAAAACATCTTCTGTTAGCTATCTAGATAATTTGGTGACACTGACTACGTTCACATGGACATCAGTAATCTAATTATTTACCTTATTCTAAATAAGCTAATATTATGATTATGGTGTTTACATGAGTTGATTTTAGAATATTCCTTTAATGTTCCCGTTTTACATGTTATACATAGATCTATTAATGGTATGTCATTACGTCCCCACATGACGCCATCCAACGACCCCTCCGAAATTTTACGTGTAAACATATAGTTCGACTTCGTGATGAAGACATGTACCGTTTTGGGTGTTTCATTTTAAATTTTACAAAAGCTTCAAGTGTAGTTAATTATTTTGTACTGTGCGATACCGACAGCGGTGTTGAAGCTCTTTTAAATTTCCGTCCAACGGTTTGAGCACTACCGTGTTTATCTGGTCGCAAATGCGGGCGAAAAGTCCCGCCAAATGGTAATAATGTGATTAAGGTGTTTACATATCTATTCTGCACTTTAGTAATGCGACTAAAATAGGAATACTCCACATCTTAATTTGATTTCTGTTTACTTCGATTATGACTTTAGCCGGATTATGGTAATCAAAAATCTGTTTAAATGGTAGATTCTTAATCAGAGTATTGTCTTAATCGTATTCAAATCGGAGTATTGTTGTCCATGTAAACGTACTGACTATTAAACAAACCAAAAACTAAACCTTTCTAAAAAAGGTTTGATTCAACATTAAAATAAATGGAAATGGAATAAAAGCCACACACTGTGTCTTTCTCATCTTAAACTGCTGAATTTTGTCACATTACCAGCAGTTGCCGTCACTCAAATCGCCAACTCTCGTTGAAAATAAATGATCTGCGGAATGTGATTGCCATTAATTGTCTTTTGTGAGTGAGTGTTGTGCTGGAAACTTTTTCTTTTGTGTTCACATGAACAGCACTGCCAAATCACACTCTTTCACACTAAACCAATGTTTGTGCACAACAGATGGACCTTTGGACCGAGTGTGACGGCATAATCCATTAGTCTATTGTTCCAGCCGCACTGGCTTGCTGGGTTTTTCAGAAAAGCACAAAACTGCGTATATGGAGTGGCTGTTTCTCCACTGCACCAAAAAAGCCTCTGAATGGCTCTTTAACCTGATTCCTTGTATTTCATATGCAAGCTAAGTACATATATGCTCTCAAAGTATTGTCATCGATCCTTAAGGAGCGAGATGATAGGATTCAACTGCTTTTATAAACTCTGGTGGAAGACTCTTCACCTGCATAATGGAACTGCAGTGGCACTCACAGACACACAAAAACCATATACTGTACCACATGGTGACTGCAGCAATATTACCAGCACTGCCAACAGGGTCTCAGGACCAGGCTATTGCTCAGAGACTCTTACCCTTTAGCTCTGGGAATGCAGCCTTTGATTAAAATAATAATAATAACCAGTAATAATATATTTATATGGAGAAACCAATGTATTTCAAAAATAACTTCCAATAATCCAATATAAAACTACTTTAAATGTCTGAATGTGACTTCATTATATAAAACAATATCAAGTCAAGTGTCATCTGAAAACAAATCACTCTAGAGCTTTTCCCAGAACAAACTTCATATTTCTGAGCTATGGTTTCAATAGCTTATAAGCAACTGGTGCAAGAATGTGTGTGTGTGTGTGTTGTATATACACACACAAACACACAGAAATTATATATTCACTTTTTCTTTTATATATTTTGCTATTTTTATTTTATTTATGTACAATAATATTAATTATATTGTTTCGTTTTTGCATAAATATATCTGTTACACTGAATGTCCATGTAACATCAAACATGATCATTTTATTTTCACATTTTTAAACATTAGAGTAGACACTATAGTAGGCATTTAATATGCAAACGTATATAAAATCACTTTTGTACATTTTGATGTGGACACCAAAATGCAAACTATTAAATACACACACACGCCATCCCATTTTGTGTTTTGAGGACGATCGATGTGCATTTGATTATTTCATGTTATTTGTTTATTTATCCATTTTTAGGTGTTTTCTCTTCTTATTGTAGCTATTGGAGTATATGCCAAAGTTCAGAAAGCAACAGGTATGTGAAGTGTTGTGTGTTCCTCACCTCTGAATAAACTGCAGATGTGTGTGGATCAGTCGAGAGGTTAGCAGTGTTTCTGGGTTTTTTCCACAGATGCAGTGCGTGACACATTCTTCATTGATCCTGGTGTGTTTCTCATTGTGGTCGGGGTGGTCATGTTCTTCATCACCTTCTGCGGATGCATCGGAGCTCTGAGAGAAAATATACGGCTCCTCAGAATTGTGAGTATTAATGCACATACTTCACATTTGTATTCAAAGTGACTTACAAATTCAGATTACACTTTATCTATATAGGGAAGACTAGCACTAGTTGTCACATCAGGCTTATTAAAGCTGTAAACTAAAACTATTTAAAACAAATTGTTAATTCAAATAAATTAGAAATACAATAATATATAAATGTTAGATGCAAATCTAAAAATTTTGAAATGCAATTAACAAAAATTTGCTTAATTTTATGCACTAAAATTAGACTGGAAATAAATCAAGAATAAAACTTAGCTAAAATTAAAAAGGAAAAAAAAAACTAAAAAGTACTATTAAAAAAACCTAATAAAATAACAACAGCACAACAATTACTAAAACAAATTACACATCTAAATGATAAAAATAAAAGCTAAATATTAATTAAATATCAGTAGCCATGTCTTTAAAGTGTAAACAACACAGTGAAAAATTCACTGGCATACAAACTTTGACATTGACAACTAGCCCCGGTCTTCCCAACACATCTGTTATCATCAGTTAATTTGATCACTTATTTAAATAGCATTAAATAGCAGTTATGGACAATTATCACTTCCTTGGTTTTCTTTCCTGCTCCTTTCTAGTTCTCATTTAGTCTTACCCTGGTCTTTCTAACCCAAATGGTCATTGCAATCCTGGGCTTCTTCTACTCTGACCAGGTGGGCTTTCACTTGAAATTTTAGAGTATAAACTAGACGGGTTTTCTGCAGCACTGATACAGGATACGGGCTATCATATGAAACATATTTCATTGTTATGACTTTCACACACTGCAGGTTGTTAAAGATTAATTGAAACATTAGGCTTTGGCTTGGTTAACCTCTTTTAGCAGTCATCCGTCAGTCTCTAAGTCCATCTCATGGGATAGCAAGTCGATTTAAAAGCAATCCACCATTCAGTTCCATTGTTCATCTTATCCTTAACGCCAATTCCCGCTATAGAGTTTCCTATCGTTCTACCTTATCCTAAGTTCTAAAGTTCTACAGTCCAGGAGAAGGTCCCATCGAGTGTATTACATCACACCATACTTCACCGTCAGAGCGCAGTGCACACTGTTAAACAGGGCAGTTTAACGACGTCGCTTCAAGCATCGTCGCTGCTTAATGATTAAAGAGCTTTGCCACATCAAAGTGGAACCAACTGTTCTGTTTCAATGGAGGTTTTCTAGGAGGCTTCCCGTTAATGACATTCAGAGGTGCTTGAACATGCCAGCATTAGAGGAACTGACAGGGGAGAAGCAGAGAGCTCAGGAGGGCCCCAAGAGTTAATTACCACACTAAAGCATATGCTATTAGAGCCGCCATGGTGAATTAGCGCTGTCGACCTGTCTCCCGTAGCACAATTACATATGCATATACAACCCAGATGGAAGTGTTTGATTTTTAAGTATGTATGGAAATATACTTGGTGGCTAGACTGTATGAAGTGTCATGTTCACAGACACGCGATGCTCTGGAGAAATTTGTGAAAAAGGCTATTGTGCACTATCGAGATGACCTGGACCTTCAAAACCTAATGGACTACATCCAAAAGGAGGTAAGGGTGTTATTTTGCTCAGACTCTACAAATTCTAAAACATGTAAGACACTATAAGCAGTCATGTGCATTTCTACAACCAAAATTTACTTCATTTATTGTCATTTTTGATAAATGTAATGCATCCCACTTACTGAAAAAATAATTTTATTAAAAAACAATACTAATATATATAGATATATATATATAATAATATATATATATATATATCTATATATATACACAATAATGACGATGTTTGGTGCACTATCTATACCTATACATTATATTCTATACCTACCTTTTGTTTGGTAATGGTAATATGAACACATGCATGGCTCTCTAAATAAGAAAATGTTCTACTCTCCAATACAGCACAGTATGTTCTCCTGCCTCTTTGTCCTTCTCATAGTGAAAATTCTTATGGGTCCAGCAGACACAAGGTGAATATGTGGTCTGAGAGACCACACAGTGTCTAAAAATACTTTCGCTCCATTCGCTTCTCCTTACAGTTCAAATGCTGTGGTTGGAACAACTACACCGACTGGTCCTGGAACCTCTACTTCAACTGCACCCCGTCAAACCCCAGCACTGAGAGATGTGCGGTTCCCTTCTCATGCTGCACTCCTCTACCAGGAGAGGTGAGAGTCAAGCACCTGATTTTTAATCTGCAGTTATGAATATCCAAAATGGACATAGAAATAGCAGCAGATATGAGGTCTGTCTGTGAAGCGAGGATTCATATGGCGCTTTATGAGTTGAAATAACTTTGGTGCGACTGAAGCTCTAAATCATTATAATTACATTTAACTTTACAATATTGTTTTATATTTCCCCAGTTTCACCCCTTCAAATTTAAAGCATTCCCTCAAATGTTCCTGGTACAGTAACTGCATTATCTATATTATAATCATTTCTGCATAATTACCTAAAAATAGCACCTGTGGATATCATTTAAAAGTTTGGAGTCAGTAAGATTTGTAATGTTATTGAAAGACATCTCTTATGCTCCCCAAAGCTGCATTTACTTGATCAAAAAATACAGTAAAACTGTAATATTGTGAAATATTATTACAATTTAAATGAATTATATTAGAATATAATTGAACATGTGATTTATTCCTGTGATGCAAAGCTGAATTTTCAGCATCATTACTCCAGTCTTCAGTGTCACTTGATCCTTCAGAAATCATCCTAATATGCTGCTTCTCATAAACGTGTCTTCTTATTATCAATGGTAAACAGTCGAGCTGCTAAATAATTTTGTGGAAAACATGAAACTTCTTTTCAGGATTTTTGGATATAGAAAGTTGGAGAAGAATATCATTTAATTTACACAACATTATATAATAGTTACTGTCACTTTTGATCCTTGCGGAATAAAAGTATTACATTAATTTATTAATTCATTATTTTATTTTAAATTGGAGACCTAAAGCATACATAAGTTTAATTTGTGGTGCTAGTTACAAAAGTTGTACTAGTATTACTATAGCTCATAGCGGAGTGACTCTTAGCTGATATTTTAAACTCGTTTAAGTTCATGACATAATTCAGAAGTTTAAAGTCTTTTCTAAGAGATTAGAATCAATTTTCAACCAGTGGACTGATTGAGTGTGAAAAAAAGTGCCAAAAGTACTCGAGCCATGGACTCAAAGACTTGCTGGTCCATGTTCAGCTAACCAACCAGAACCTAGCAACCACATAGCAACACGCTAACAACCACTCAGAATGCTTTAGCCACTGCAAACCCCAAACAAACACTCTAGCAAACGTTGCACAGCCAAACACCACTCACAATTTCAGAAAATGTCAAATTTGAGTTCAGTTATACAGTGATCCTTCATTTTGATTCTTTATTTGAACACAATCCCTCCCCTTTTGTTCTCCGTCTTTGTAGTCTAGCATTAGTGCAAAGACAAAGTTGTGTTATTTTTCATCTCATCAGCTCTACAAAACTGTATGTGGTCATCGGTTTATTGCACTCTGCAACAAAGTGCCACGAAAGACGGATTCAAAGTGTCGAGTCAGCCTTTGCCCTTCTTCTACGCCTTCATCTTTAACGATGATGGCCTGTGCCGCTAATTAGCCCAGTTATAATCACATCAGTAAGAGCTTTGTGAAGTTAAACAGATTGGGTTTACCAAACGTATCAGTAATACAAAGTTTCAATTTCGACACAGTTGTCACAGCAGCAACTCGAGGAGAATTTATGGGTTCTGAATTGCTTTCTTGCCTCTCAAGTCTGCGGATGACCGAGCGGTGCCATTTTGGCATGACGTCCAAAGCAGCTGCTTGGCTCAAATGCTAAATGTGTGCTCCGATTCAATCCGTGAGACGTGTCGAAATGCTGATAAGATACTCAAACAGAACATAGATCACCGATTTAGAGCCACTCCTTGGCAGACCTAAATATTATGATCTCTGTTCCCTTGGCAAATGTCTACGGAGATTGCTGGATAAACACGCTCTAAACAGGTCAGAGCGGACGAAATGCAATTCTTTCAAACAAAAACAGAAGGAAATTGAGGAGCTGTGTCACATTTAAAGACGCTGAGAGCGAAAAGCTGTGTGGTTTACAGGTTTAATTGTTTTCCAGTATTCAAACGTATTGTTTGAAGTGAAAAGAATGACAGAAAATGCGGTGATTCATCCAAACAGATGTTCACATGAAGACGATGGCACTGCTCTATGGCATCTGCGCAAGCAATATGAAAATGAATCATAATATTATTTCAGGGAGACCTGCAGGGATCACATGCGTTAGTTTAACCATCAACAAAATATATTTATAAATGCTGTTAAAAGTGATATTTTATCCCCTTTCAGATGCAAACGTGTAGGTTTCTTGTCAGCTATCAGTCATGGATACTGCAAGCTGTGTGAAATCTCTGTAGAAAAGGGTGATGAATGATTAAACCACACATTAAGGAAATTCCTGGTGCAAACATTCAATTGAAAACTGCATATGTCTAGAGATGTGACCTTGACCTGCATTCTACATCTGCAGCCCACTAAACAAAAGGGAATTCAACATCCTCAGGTTGCGTGGTAAAAGAGTTGTAAAAAGCTTAAGGGGAAGTGACCGGCCCCCATTAGATAACGTAGGATGCAGTCGAGTCAGAAAATCTAGTTGGATGGGTAGGTGTTAAAAATGTGCATGCCAGATGAGAATAATCATCAACAACAGAATCAAAAGCACTAAGAATCTCTACAATATTAAGTCATTTACATGTGTGCTTGTCAGGACGGCTGCTAATGTGCGCAGGTGTTTTGAAGATGTTTGCTTATTCTCCCAAAATCCCCTCAGATGATATTCTGGTCCCCAGATATGGCAAAAATACGCATAGTATTAATAGTGCTGCTTGTTTTAGCACACCTAATAATTAATCATGTTTGTATTTGTATACTATAGATTTAAAATGAGGTACATTAAGCAAGCATGACTAGAACGAGGCTAAAACATTACTGCCCCCTGCTGCATATAGACTAAAAACATCTTGTACTATTTCAGACTGTGATCAACACCATGTGTGGTTTTGGGGTTCAAACACAAAACCACCTGGACACCACTAAATCTATCTATCCGGTGGGCTGTGCAGACAGAGCTGTAATATGGATTGAATCTCACCTGCTGTTAGTTGGGGCACTCACGCTGGGTCTTGCTTTACCACAGGTAACATGTAGCTTGTGAGTGATTTCAGTTTCTCAGACAGATCATGGATGCTGATTGGCCAATATAGCAGGATTGTTAAACATTGCTGCACAAACAAAAATGGGACTGAATAGTAATGTAATATTACTGCTTTAGCAATCAATATTTAATGGATAGTCCACCCCCCAAAAAAACTGACATCATTTACTTACCATGAAGTTGTTTACAACCTGTATGAGTTTCTTTCTTCTGTTGAACATGAAGATATTTTGAAAAATATGGGTAACTACACAATTGAACCAAACTGTCCCATTGACTCCCACAGTATGGAGGAAAAAAAAAAAAAACCCAAAAAAACCTTAAAAAATACTCAAAAAACCTGGGACCACTCACAGTTACCCCACATTCTCAACAGATATATTCTTTCTGTTTCAATCAGAAGAAAAAATTACTAATGAATAAATAATATAGATTAATAATATAATTATTGATTTCTTTATACATGAACCCTATTTTAGCTTTGTCTTCAACCTTTTTGTGGACAGACACTGGCAATATCGTGTCTGTTCATTATAAATCAGTGAAGCATATATCTCTGTGTGTGTGTGACCTTTTTAAGAATTCATAAATTAATGTATATAGATACAGACCAACCCTGGAATTAACACACATTCCCAAGACACAGTCAAAAGTAATTCAACAAATCCATGCACCTCCAATATATATATATATATATATCATCTTTTAAGATTGAGGTTCTTTTTTAAATGAATGCTGTGTATTCGTATCCCGTATCACTGAATGCAATGAACTGCATTTCCATTCATGAATTTTTCAGTGGGTGTTGGGCAGAAACAGAAATTACTGACACAGTTCTTCTGTTTGATCTACAGATCGCAGGCATCGTTCTGTCTCAGATCCTCATTTCTGAGATCCAGAAAGAGATCAGATCTGTCATGTAGAAGCAGCAGACAATCACCTGCAGTGCCGCCAAACTCTCTCACATTCGGGAATGATGCTTTCATTCTGCACTGACTGCTCTCACACTTCCAGCACAATTTCCTATCGGTTTCATTTCACTATGCCTCGGAGCCAGGTCTTATTTATTTGCCATTTTGGTTTAAATTTTTTCTGCTATTTAATAATAAAAAAAAAGTTTGTCTGTAAAGCCTGTGCGATTGTTTATTTCTTCATTACAAATTCAAAAGTCTGGAGGCATAGTTGCAAGTTTATTTTTAATGCATACAGCACTGAATAATCACGGTCATTTGTTGCATGACTACTGTTCGGACTTGATTAACACGTAATGCAAAAGGAAAATATTTTCAAAGACATTCAATTTCGTTTATGTCTTGCGATGTAGGAGGAAGAGACCAGACTAACAGTTTAACACTGCTGGAGGAGTGAATCCATTAAACACAAGACTTTGCTCAGCACAAACTCTTAGGCTGTACTCAGGCTCTCTGATCTGATGTCTAGTTAAATGTGTTAGAAAAGCAGCTCGTAATTAAACCAACAGAGAACAGGCTGTTAACCGTGAAGGGAATGGGGTCTGAATTTAAACATGTAAGGAGTGGGCTCTCTGGATCAGCCGGTGTGTGAGCAGGGAGTTTGGCCGCACTGCGTCTCTCTCGATCAGCATGCATCTAGGGACAAAACCACACAACACCTGCTTCCTCAGAAAGAGTCCAAGAAAATCCCTGCAGGAGAACATTTCTGTCTGAATGAGGCATTTTAAAAATATTCACATGCACTTTTTGTGTCCAACCTGTGTAGAACAGGTGGGAGTTTGCGATTTGGAAGAGTTTGGATTTATGAGCACTGCATACTAATGAAATGCAACATGAAAATGTATGTTTGAATCTGAATTACACTGAAATACCTGGCATCCACAGAGAGTTTGGTTATAATTAACACATCAACTGACATGACAATTCATCTTTAATGGGAAACCTGTGGCCTAGTATGGCATAGTTTTATTCATTTCTACATGAAAATGACTGCACTTCTGTTGTGTGCTTTTGTTCACAACCAGTTCAAAGAATGCAGAGAAATTTCACCCATTTTTTTTTTTTTTAAAAGGCCATGGCTTTTGATCTATTATACTCTTCAGTTATCAAAAGTTATTGTTTTTTTTGTTATTTAGTTAGTTATATATTAACTAACACAGATTAGTTAATAGCGACTAGAAGACAAAACCAAGTTGAGAAACCCAGGTTTAAAGGAACGTTCCCATAACATAAAATTCAAACTCTATCAAATGCAATTTTTTATTTTTCCCACCCACAACAACAAAAAATGAATGAAGTTTACTCAAAACAATAAAAATAATAGATAGATAGATAGATAGATATTAAACGGTTAGACAGATAGATAGATAGATAGAAAATCAATAAATATTTCAAAGTGACATCTACAACATAATAAAACTAAATATAAATACAATTTTATTTATTTACTTGTCTCAATGAAGCTGTTTGACATAAATACATTAATATATTTCATCAGACAAAAAATGTTAACTGTAAAAAAAATTATTATTTTTAATTGTAACTTTGTGGAACATATGAACACACCTGTTTTGTCAAATAACATCATGTATTATTAATATTATTATCTTAAAGATTTGATCTTATCTTTTCACATTTTTTTCTTTAAAGTGCAGCATAAAAGCACAAAAGACAACAAATGAGCTTTTTGAAAAGCATTTTTCACTTAGAAGGGTATAACACAATGTTTACCTGGCAAATTGTTGGTGTTCTTTGTCTCCAGACTTCATGGCAGCATGAATAAGGAGCTGACTGAAAACATCTCTCTGGAGAAGAACAAATAAAGAGGTTGTTTAGAATGGAAACACTGCTTATCTTATTCGTACTGTAGTGCTGTGGTGAAAGACCTGTGCGTCACTGCCCCCTATCTCTACAAAGCGGTCTTTGATGGGTTTGAGCAGCTCCACGGCCTGGCTGTAGTTTCCCTGGTCATACTCCAGCAGAGCCTGACACATGGGCAGCCCCACACGCTCGGCTATCTGGAGCTGATGGTTCTCCGCTGGGTCTCTGAAGGAGGAAAAGTGTTCAAATGGTCATTTCTGTCATCATTTAATCATTCCTTGTACAACAAATACAACTTTTTTGGAGTTTGCGAGCCCCTAGTCAATGTATGTTAACCGCAGCATGAATGTGAACTGACTTTTTATTCAAAACATTTTATTCAAGAAAATTGTATAATTTTATATCAAATGTTTAGAAGCTTTATTCATTGTTTAGACCATAGGTTTTCAAACTGTCCACAAAAAGGTTGAAGACAATAGCAGTGTTCCTTATAAATAAATCATAATTATATTCATCATAGAAATTATTTATCATTATTATTATTATTTGTGCTGCATTGTTTTTCAATGTAAATATGTGCTAGACGGATCTCACAATGGATCGCAAAAATGTGAGATGCAGAATACTGGAACAAAAAGAAAGTAAAGTCTAGGTGTTTTTTTTTTTTTTTAAGTTTAAAAGACCTTGGCGCAACAGATGGCATAGACATACGCAACGGACACACACATCTGTCTACCCTGTGTGTTTTCAGAGAAACAATTCCGGAATTCTGTGTTGAACCAGATCTCCCTAACTCTTGTTGGTTCGCTTGCATTCTGCTTTATAAAATTAAGTGAAATCCAAATTATTTTATTCGATTATAGTATTAACCATAGTTTTGTGTTCGTTATACTCAACCTTTACCTTACCGCTGAGTTAGACATATGTCCACCTTAATAGACTAATAGTTGCAGATTTTATACATATTTTTATAAATGTTTTGATATTGAATTTTCACGCATACATGTTTGCAGGTAAATGAAAATACAAACTCTGCCCCTTATATATATTACTTTCGTATTTTAGGTGGTCTGGGTCCCCTTTGATTGTAGTTATATATTATTCCCACTTACAATCCTACGATAAAGAGTTGGTAACGAAAAACTTGTAGCAACCTTTGGTGCAAACACTAGCCTTCTTTGCACCGTTCATAGACTATGACCTGCTGAAGACTAAAGCTCCCAATACTTCTTCTCCATCAGGATATCAGTCACACTATTCGTAATAAAAGCCCAGGGCTGACAATCGACTAATCGGTTATTTTTTCTGTAGTACATCCTGCTGAGACTTCTCTCGACTACATGCTCTGTGTCATGTTCGTGAGCGCTATCACGCGCTTTCCTGGACGTTTGTTTTGGCTGCTATGACAAATTGGAATGAATATGCATGCAGCGCATCAGCCTTGAAAACACTAGTCTTCCCCAGAGCAGGGACATTTCTTAGAAATCTTACACGGTGCCTGAAGACAAGGTACATTCATCCACAACTCGGCCTTCTCAAACTCCCACCCGTGAGCAGAACCTGGCTGCAATGTAATCTCTTGAGTGGGTTATGTAATGTTTGCGGCTCACTTAGCTAGTTCCTGGAGACTCTCCAGCAGGCGCTGAGTGGTGGCGGTCTCCTTGCTACCCAGGGAAGCCATGAGGAAGTGCAGGTCATTAAAAAGTAACGTGTGGTCTTCTGTATGTGGCTGGGTCACCTGCAGCAGCTCTCGGTAGCGGTCCTTCACGCTCACACCTGCAATGAAAAACAAACTTTGGGTGCATTTCAGCACGAAAACCTGCCTCTTATTCAACCATAATGCAACACGTCCAGTTTCACATCCCAGCTCATCAGTGTTTCTGAACCATGCCTACAGGCAGCTAAACCAGCCAGACAGAGAGGGACGCTTCACTGGCTGCTACCAGCTTCCCTCCTGATGTCTCAAGGTGCAGTCACGATAGACTTCACACTCCATCCGTTTTCATTCATACGCATGTGAAAGTTCAAGTGAACTCTGTCCTGCGAATTAGCATAGTATAAAAACTTTTGAGCTCTTTAGAGTTATTTACAGAACACACAAACTTGCATGGTTTGATGCTTTAGAATGGACTTCAGAGGCTACTTTATTAATAACTTTTTTTTTCTAAATAAACACATGACTACAGTACATTCTGGTTAGTGCTTCTGTAAAACTGCTTGAAAGTAAAACTGACTATACTTTTCAGCAAAGACTTTAAACGCATCCTTGAAAACAGATCATGACAATCTGTACTTCCACTGTGCCCATAAATAGGCTAAATAAAAAAAGAGCAGGAGCAGTTTTATGTAACGTTAGCCATTTTTCAAACCAGATCACCCTAAGATCAAGAGCAGAAAGGTTGAACTCCCCTTTATCTTCTATTTATCTTCTCTGTGGAATGTCACAAATCCTCACGTCCCAAAAGATAAAATATCTTCTAGATGACTGGCTGAACTTCACAGATTGCACTGTAAATGTCTCTACCTGCAACTACATGTTCCACAAGGAAACATGAAGGGAAACATGTTTTTTTTTTTTCCCAAGCCTTTCCAAGGAACATGACTGCAAAAATTGTTTTCTTAATCAGTACTTTTGCTATGTCTAAACTTGAGATGCAAAATTGTTTAATATAATAGTTTTTCCTTTTTTTGTGTGTTTTAAACATAAATCAAGACATTTTTTAAATATAAATACAGATCAGTTATTTTATTTTATAACAGATTCGTGTGTCTGTTTCTGTTTAGCAACAGCCCGGTCCTGTTGTTTACAGTACAAGCAATGCCCACATTTTAAACCCCAGCCATCTGCTGTTTTCACCAGTCTAGTTCTTTACCCAAAATACACTCGTTTTCAAGGTTCAGAAGCATGCCTAACAACATTCAAGTGCTTTTCACATCACATCATGGCTTTTCAACACAGCAGATTCACATGTTATATTCCAGCGCAGACTTCAGACACAACCTGCCTTGATTAAACGGTCAAATGCAAATGTGTTCAGCATACGCTGGCTGTTGATGGATTCCTACCAGAAATAGACTCAACCTCCTGCTCAGAAACAGTGAGTTGTAATGTTTTCAATCTCTATTTTGAGACTGGATGATATCTCACCCTCCATCTCTAGTCTGTAGAGCAATGAACAAGAGTCTACGACGTCCAGCATGGCTCCAGACTTCACACTGCGCCGAGAAACCTGAAGAAAGGTTTCAAATGTCACATTACCACTAACAATCTCAATTTTCATTCAAATTATTACATTATATAATGACTTTGACAGGTCACGAAACTAAGTCATATACTGAATAATTCAGATAAATAATTCTAACTAATTCCATATATATGGATGCCCCTTTAAAATCAACAGGTTTGACGATTTCAGCTATATCCATTGTGAACAGGTGCATAAAATCAAGCATACAGAGTATGTAGAGGCCATCATTTTAAATATAATGCAGTGTATGCATTCTCTTCTAGCATAGATGGCAAAAACAAATGTCCAAACTAGAATGATTTCATGAAATAACTTGACCTGACCTGAACTTAAACATCACTACCTAAAATGCTTGATGCATGAAAGGAAGTAAATCTCCACATCCAAGATCCAACATACATGGAAAGCCTTCACAGAAGTGTGGAATAAAATACAGCAGCAAAGGGAGGCCCAACTCCATATTAATATTACATTTTCAACAAGCACAGATGGGTTCTGGTGGTCTCAAACGTCTGGCCATGTAAAATCACAATACACTACTTTAACTACTGGGATTTATATAACTGAGCTGATTTAAGTTATCTAATGTTTGTTAATGGCTTATGAAAGTTATTAAGGCGTGTTATCTACATTTTTAACAACTTTCTAAATATAAAGTGCTCTTCTTAAGAGTGCTGGGGCTTCACTTGACTGACTAAATGCACCTGCTGAGATCACATCACATCAACCCTCCTATTCAAGATAAAGATTTTACAAAATAAAGAATTATCAGTTACATAATTGCTTTAGACTTTAGTTTCACAGCTTTCAATATTCTAATTTCCATTGACTGACGGTCGGTTGAGAGTGTGCCCCTGCAGTATATATTCAAGAGAGTGTAGCCAAAAGATTTTGCCCTGACACCCATATGCTCCCGTCTACATCAGTTCAACTTTCCCCAGCCTGAATCCGTCACATTCCATATGGAACACATGACAGGATTCACACTTCTCCTCTGGTGTGACTAATTACATTCACTACATGCCTGCAAAATTTATCATACACTTGAAAAATAAGTACTGTGGTGGTACTTGCGGTTTATCAGATGCCAACTCTCTTTGCTATACACTGAAGCTGTGGCCTTGTTTATTGACACTCAAAGATACCATGCTACTACCATGAACGCAGAAAAAAACATATATTTGAACCACCCGGATACCAATGCCACTCTTTTACATATAATGTTAGTGGCAAGAGCTCAGCATGCACTGACCTGCTCATCAAAAATCTTCAAAGCTGCTTCATAATTACCCTGTGGGAAAAAAACAATTGACTAAATAAATAAAATTAACGTGTGTGAGAAAAAAAATGAAAATGGTAAAATAAATCATCAAATATATAAATAAAAATATATATAGAAAGAAAATTCGAATTTTCCACAATGGATAAATGTTTTGAAAAAATGTGTTTTAAAGTAATAAAGTAAAAAGTAATAATTTTTTGCATCCCATGTTGTTAGAATTTTACCTTTTCAATGTGATATAGAGCCCAGTGCCAGTAATTATGACATGCCAGCATGTCACACACCTTTAAGGGAGATATAACACTATATGAGTTTTTACAATCTTCTTTACAATCACAGTGTGCTTCTATATGTTAATCTTTATATGTTCTGGATGGTATTTCTGACCATCCAGTCTTTCTCTGTAGAGGCCATGAACTCCAGTCCCTTGTCCATCTCTGCCTTCATCTCATGAACATGAGCCACAGAGTGGACACTCCATCCGTCCTCAGGGGTCAGAGCCAGGGCCTGCAGGCACAATGAATTACAATAATGGTGCATTCAGTTAATGATATTTATAAAGCAGAAAATACTTTTAGTAATTACCTTTAAATATAAGTTTATTTACTTGTTTGTTGGTATAAAATTATAAGTAAAAAATAAAAAATATAAGAAATTAAATAGTTCTAATTTTCTGTGTGGGGAACTATAAAATATTCATTGTCCAGTACACTACATTTTATTGGACTTGTGAAACTGAAATCTGATATTCTGTTTTTTCAACAGTTTTGCAAGACAAGAACAGCACATTTACTATGTCTACTGCATGAAAAAGAGGTTTATCAGATAAAATATGAATATAATCATAATTAATAATGCATGAATTATAGCTTAATTAGTCATTTTTTACATTATAGTGCCATAACAAAGTAGTGAGCAATACTAATGAACAACATAAATTTAATATGTAGTTAATCAAAACTACCTCTTTTGCCATTGTTTCAGCTTCATCATACAAATGAGTCTCAAGAAGCCCAAAGGAATACATCCCTTTAAGATAACTGGAAAAAACAGAAAACATCCAATGAAAACATAATACTGTATATACTATAGTACAATATATATTTTACAAGTAATTCACAACTCATCACATGGTAAAATGCATTCCAAGACAGCATTGGTGGAGCACTGGCCGGGCACCTGCCTGTAGAACGGCATATGCGGTTTCCAGTGGGGCAGAACCCTGGCCACCGAGTCCCTCATCTCAGTCTGTTCACCCAGGTAGAAAAATCCATCATGTGCAAACTTCAGTGCCAGCATGTCTGTGGGGTGATCCACCAAAACACCCTCCCAAACCCCACAGGCCTTGTGCAGGGCTCTGAAACACACCATTCAATCTACTTCATCCATAATTCATTTGACATTTACAAATGTATGTTTTTTTTAGTAGCATGTATACACTATTATAGTATTTTTTCATGTTTAATTAGCTTTTATTTTTATATATTCATTTTAATTGATTTGAAGTTTTAATAACCGTTTTGGATTTAAAAAATATATATTTCTATTTACCTTTTTTAAATGTAATTTTAGTACTTCAACTTAAACTCATCTCAGCACTACTAATAATTCACCATTTCTAATGATCATTTTTTCGTTTTATATTTATATTTTATTTTTATTTATTTCAATGACTGAATATGATTTTAAATAGTTTTAGTTTATGATAACACTGTATTAAAGTCAAAATTATTCTGACGACAGTCCTTTTCAAATCAGAATTTTTTTTACCACCCAAAATGTAAAAAAAAATAAAATAAAATTAGCCACCTCCAATGACCCCTCTGTTAAAAGTGCTCTTTTGACAAAATACTCTTGGTTTTACTAAAGCAAATTCATTAGTGCTGAGAACAGAAATGATTGGAAAACGTCTGTACGAAGGTTTCTTTATTCAAGAATTTTAATCAGGCTAAAACTTTCATATGACAGTCACACTCTTTTCTGCCCAAGGATACAAGTGAGCATGAATCTTAAAAGAACCAATTCATAACTGCTTGTGGGCCGAAGGCAACTTTGCTTAAAATGAATCAGAAAAAGACCTCCATTTACAACACTGGCTGCAAAATCGCCATAAAAATACAGAAAATCCTTTTATTGAGTGGGCAGATGTGAAACGTTCATAATGTCACCTGTTGAATGTTCTCATGCACTCACCCTTTAGAGAAGAGCTCCACGGCTTTCACATGGTTCCTCTCTCTAGACGTGAGCTCCTGAGTGTCGGCCAACTCCACAGTCCTCCTCACAGCGCTGGCCAATCTCTCATCCCGCAGGACTGAACTTCCTGTTCCTACCAACTCCAGCCCAGTAGAGATCACATGACCCATCACTGCAGCACAGAGAAGATGCTAATGAGGACTTAGGAAAGCCTTGGCTGGCTTGTATCCCTGTGAAGGAGTTTATCTTGCGATAATGACCAGCTGAATGCACATTCTCACACTTATTACATGGCTACTTACCAAATAAACACAAAAATACTTAAATATTATGTGAGAAATCCTTGTGGGGTGATTTAAAAACAATGTGATAGCAGAATACCACAACTGAAATCCAGAAACCACTTAATATTTACAACCTTTTTTTCTTTTACAATGGCTTTTAATGGACTACAATGGTCAGTGTTGCAATCACATACCAAAGTCCGGGTCTGCAGCTTTGACGGCTGTAATACAGCCTTCTATTCCTCCCAGTGTCTCATTATTACGCCAGGACACATACTGATCACCAGAGACAGAAATATTCAGGTTAGTTATACAAATACACACAGTTATCAGTATCAGCATATGCATATGTACCTGAGACAGTATAGCATCGTATAGTTTACAGGCCTCATTACTGCTGGTGGACAGTGGCAGACCTTCTGATTTCCATGCCTGACAACACATGCACAACAGAAATGATACACTGTATGAAGTGTAATTGAAATTTGTTGGCCTGTAAGATAGCTTGAACTAGTTTTGTGCCCCCAACGCAATATTTAATACAATATCTAATGCAATATACTGTGCAGAAAATGCAAAACACTTTAACTTTACTTCTTCTAAACAAGTAAACTGATCTATTGTGATACAGAAACTGCTGACAAATTACAAACTGAAACCTATTCTTATGAATAACTGCAGCTTTTACATGTTTGTGCACTTATTGTCTGTACTGTTTACAACGTGTATTATGTAGGTTGTATTGTTTACAAAGTTTTTGTCTTCCACCGTTTAGCTTAATAAAGTAATCTTAACTAAGTAAACGCTACTAACAGGGTTCAGCTAACTTTTATATAGACATTCGTGTAACGAGTTCGGATTTGCAGTTTTTATTATCTCGAAAAACTCATAAAAGTTGCTGCCGTTAAACGCATGCACTGCGAATTACACATTGTAAACGCAATTCATAACTTGCCTTGCAGTCTCTGAAACTCGACACGTTCATTCTCACAGCCAGAGGTTTCCTTCAGCGATGACAGACAGACCCTTGAGCTTCAGCCTTTGAAGTCGGATCTTTCAGATGAATCATTTGAACCGGTTCACAACACCCGCTCTGAATGATTCGTTCACGAATCGGACTGGTGCTGATAGCCATTCTAGGGTACAGCACGGGATAGTTCACCCAAAAATGAAAAGTTGATGTTTATCTGCTTACCCCCAGGGCATCCAAGATCTAGGTGACTTTGTTTCTTCAGTAGAACACATTTGATGATTTTTAAATACAACCGTTGCAGTCTATCAGTCTTATAATGCATGGCAATGGGAACAAAATCTATGAGAGTAAAAAAAACATGCACAGACAAATCCAAATTAAACCCTGCGGCTTGTGATAACACACTGATGTCCTAAGACACAAAACGATCGGTTTGTGCCAGAAACCGAACAGTATTTATCATATTTTACCTCTAATACACCACTGTCTTTGGGCGAGCGCACGGTATCCGGTGCGTGAGGTGTGTACGCGCTCTGGTGTAGTTTACGCAAGCGCCGGAAGTGATCTCTCACGCGTATACGTCACTCATTGTTTACACAGTGCACAGTCATTGTAGGTACGACGGCTAATCAAAATGGTACTTACTTGAGCTTATCCGGATTGTTCAAACCGACTAAACTAAAATATTGCGTTCTCTTGCGCAAACTCATTCGGGAGTGGTGACTCAACGTATTCCCAACTTCTGAGCCTCCTCGCCTGAAGTTATGGTTGATTGCTATTCGGCTGGATATCAACACACCCATTAAACTATGCCAGAGCGCGTACACACCCCACGCATCGGATGCCGTGCGCGCGCCCAAAGCAGTTGGACATAGTGCTGTATTAGAGATAAAAAATGATATAATACTGTTAGGTATTCGTGTCTTAGGACATCAATGTGTCATCATGAGCCGCAGGATTTAATTTGGATTTGTCTGTGCATGTTTTTTTTACTCTCATAGATTTTGTTACCATTGCCATGCATTATTCGACTGATAGACTGCAACGGATGGAGTTAAAAATCATAATTTGTGTTCAACTGAAAAAACAAAGCCACCTACATCTTGGATGCCCTGGGGGTAAGCAGATAAACATCAGATTTTCATTTTTGGGTGAACTATCCCTTTAATAATTGAATCAAGAGCTGTCTTTTTCGAACACGTCCGACTCGCATGGTTAACAATATTTTCAGCCAAGATGTGCAACTGAAAATTGTTTTATAGGTTCTAAATGGCACTATGAACCGAAGTAATAAAATGAACTGGGACACACATTACAACAAACACACTTTAATAATGAAACTTAATCGAAAATGTGGTACTAGACCGTTTGAGAGCATAATATGCCAAGATGTCAGGAAACGTTAACAAGAGTGCAGCGATTCGTTTTCTGAACCAGTACTTTGAACTGTTGAACTAAACTGTTCAAAGGAACCGATTCTTCGCGGAAATGAATCAAACTTCCCACCGCCATTAGCTGCGTCTCATTTAGAATGCTGCACCCTCCGGAGGTAGCAGCCTTCTAAATGAGACACAGCAATCGTCTTCTCCTGACAGTGAGTGCAGCGGCGCAGGGTTAACGTTTACACTGCGCCAACGTGAAAATCGGAGGTGGGATATTGTGCTGCATAAAGCAAAATAATTTTTGCACGTTCCCTACTTCCAAAGGTAAAGATTTGGTACAGTTTCCCTTGTATATGTATTTTATTGTGTTTTAAAGTCTGAAAAGATATGCTTAATGGATTTGAAAGAATTCCATTTCCTCAAGCCAACACCAGTAAAACAAAGCTGCAAATGAATAGTGGTAAAGTTCTAGGTAAAAACTATACAGACCAACACTGAAATGCTAAATGGATAAATATATGTAAAATAAATAAATAAAATTGACCATGCAAATAATGCAAGGAAGAAGACTAAATCACAATTCATAATGCAAATAGACTGGTTTTTTTTTTAAGAGAGACTTCAAAATTCATATGCAAATATTACAATCTTAATGGGTTAGCTTTTGAAAGCTGACCAACATTTCTTAAGTTAAAAAAAGCTTGAGTAAATGTGAATAAAGCCTGCAAATTAAGTAGTGCAAATGTCTGTAGAAAACCCCTTTGGAGCACAGTAGTCTTCATTTTGTAACAACTGCATTGTTTTATTGCCTCTGCATACATCCAATACCCTATATGCAAATTAGCAACATGAAGCATTTTCAAGAGCCAACAACATATTTTTAAAAATTAGGATTCATTTACTTTACATATAATACATTTTTCACACATGTTAATAAATATACCATAAAATCTGTCAAACATTTTACAGTCTAAATAACTATCGTTGAACATGTGTAGGTTTTCATTCACAGTTATCTGTACTTACAAGGAAAACAAACGAAAAGAAAAAAAATCTGTGCCCATCTATACAGCATAACGGTGACTAAAATGAAATGTACACTTAGGAAAAAGGCATGTTCATTTGCGATATTGATGTTTCGAGCATAACTACGAGCTCCCGCTGTTAATCAGCACTGGTGTCGGTCGACAGTGCTGGAACGTTTTCATGTGATATAAATCTTGACAAAGACAATTATAAATAACACACTCTGCAAAGATAAGAAAAAACTGTGGATGTGAAGAGCTGTTGCATGAGAAGTTAAAAAAGGCATGTTGCTCCAAACCTGGAGGATGTGGAAAGATCGACACCAAACCTTGGTGGCAGATAATTAAATGGGAAACTGGACACCATTTCTCCATCTGATTTGATGCTAAATAAAGTCAGAAAAGCTGTGGCTGGTCTTAACTGTTCTTGAAACCACTGACCAACCAACAAAATGCATAATGCATTTGATTGTATATCAATGCATATTGGGTGTATATGTATATTCTATATGTAACTATCTGCACTGAGGAAGTTTATATACTAATATATACTCCACTGCTTGTAAACTATAGTACAAGTATCAGATATTCATCATGGATTATAAATGATTGTAAACTGATTTTAGGATATATGTGTGGTAACGCCATTCAAGACAAATGGAAACCAACATTAGTGACGTATGTAACATCGAGACAGTTGCGCTCTCAGCGTACACCGATATCTCTAATATCAGGTGGCTACTGACAGATTTGAAAATTGTACAATTGTCAATGCTACAAACACAACACGTGTCGGTCACTGATGGGTGTCTGTGTCAATTACAGAAGTCCATCACATGCTCATCTGTGAACCACACCTAAAGACTTCATTCATCTGTTGCATGGAGGTCTGAAGCTTATAGTGTGTTATATTAAACAGGAGAGGAGTGTGAAGCGAGAGAAAACAGCTGTACTTTTTCAGTCAGTAGTCAAGGTAGAAAACGCATTATAGGAAACCAAGTCCAAACGTCTCTCACCCATGAAAACGTAACAGTTGTTTGACCAGACGTTCACTGAAAAACAAGACTGGCTTTTTGTAGGATCATTAGTCTCAGACTTCCTCAACGTCAGCAGGATTGATATGTCCCTTTTCAAGTCCAAACAAAAAAGTAAAATAAAAATATATCTGTAAATTGACGCATTCTCCCATTCTGAATGAGAGAACGTCTTGCACAGAACCAATGCCTTGGCTGCCGAGGGACAAAACGGCCCGAGTCGTGCCAGGAGAACTCGTAAACATCATAGTGCTCATGAGTGGATTTGTAAACGTTGTTGACATGCCCAATAAAATCGATGGGGGAGACAGACCGATTCTTTCTGCAATTTTTTACACTCCCTGCAGTGAAACTGAGAATCGCTGGCGGTCAGAAGCGTTTCGCCATTGTTATGCTAAGCCCAGTTGAGGTTGAAACCCTTAGAGAGCATCACCGCCTCCAGGTCTTTATCCTCTTCTTTCTCCCTGAGTCTCTGCTCATCCAGCAGGGCCACCAGAGAATCTCTTTGCTCGACTACCTCCAACATCTCATTCAGAATCTGTTTCTCCTCCGCAAGTTCCTCCTCGGTCTTCAGATGGTCTGCAGAGAGTGAAACATTGATTTAAAGAGAATGCGTATCACTTCTTTTGGTGTTACAATATGATCAGGCCTATACTGGAATACAAAGTACCATCTACTGCCATGCGTTCTCGCAGTTCCTGTTGCAGTCGACTCTGTCTGTCCTCTAACTCCAGCTCACGAGCACTGCAGAGAGGAAGGGGGAAGTCGAATTAAATGGAAGAGAACAAATGACTGTTAAACTATTGAGTTTGTATGAGGTATTTTGAAAAAATCTTTGATGATCAAAGATAATGGATTCCTTGATGTGACACATGGACATCAAGGAACCATCTGCCATTAAAGCACCATAATGTTTGGTTTATGCTTGACGGTCCACCCAAACATGAGAGTGTGGATGAGCAGATGCACTTTTAAGCCGCATGCTTTGAGAAGAACTAAAGCAAACGTTAAAAGCACTGTTGGATCTTCTGTTATTTGGTTGATCAGTTGTTTCTGTTATTAAACATCTTGCACTGTTATTGAAATTCTGTCAAATAATTCATTATATTATGGTTGCTAAATGGCCAATTCTAAAATCCTTTACTATTTTGACTAAATTAATTAAAATAATGAAGTTTAAAATCAAAGATTTAAATGCTACAGGTGAATTCAGGCATCACAACCTTAAAATGCACATTAGGAGTGTATAACACTGTAGACAATTAATTCTAGGTGTTGAGAAAGGAGAGTAGCCTAAAGAGACGAGGTTTGGGGGTCGAGTCTTATTAAATAATAAGTGTATTAAAGATTCTACATTTGGAAAAATCTAGAATACGTGTGAAAGAATTATAGGGCAGAATGGCAAGGAGTCAGTTGCGCCAGTTACACAAATCCAATACTGACCGACTGAACTTAAGAGCTGATGACAACTATGATACAGCCTATAACTGCAAAACTGTTAATATCTCCATATGGAGAGCCCACAAACAGTTTTTCTTCTCTTGATGAAATGGTCTCTTTGTAATTTGGGTTTTGTTGATGAAACTGTCTTTTGCCTGAACGTATGGGCCATTTGGTGCTCATCTTTGCAAACAAACATGCACAGTTGATTGCATCTGAGGCACAGTCACTATGTAATTGCATCTCGTATCCACACAATGTAAACAGAACAAACAGAATCAAATAAATGCATCTGGTATAATCTTTCAGCGCCATGTCGTTGCCTACAGCGAATTTGCCTGTTAGAGACCATCCGTTCTTGTTTAAAAAGACTAATCATTTGTTCCTTTTGTACAATGAATAAAATCATCCAGACAATAAACTGGAGTTTGTTAATATTACATCTTGGGGAAGAAAAAAATAATAATAATAAGATTTACATACATTAACATGCAAATTCTTAACTTTAACTTCAAATGTAAAAGTCAAAACAATCCTAAAAACTTCTAGTTGGATCAGCAAATATTTTCATCCCACTTTTGGCTGTTGTTTTGAAGAACAGTGTAATGGAAAATGAGTTGATTGTAATAGATTTTTGGACACGGAGAAATATTAACAAACAAGAATACGAGTTTAATTCATTTTTTGTTTTTTAAAAACTAAATAAATAAATAAAAAAAATTTTTATAGTTTGAAAAAAGTTCTTAATGTAGATAGACTAAACTAATTAAGTCAAAATTAAAGAGCATTAAGAAATAAATTAACAGCATTAAGAAATGGGAAATGAACACTGAAGCTTGGACGTCTACTCACAATATCATCAGCTCCGATTCATAGCGCACCAAGGCATTCTTCTCCTGGACCAGTTTAAACCATTCCTGCATCAGCTTTGGATCGTCCTTTTTACCCATTCCTGCAAGAAACACATTGGAGAAGCATGAGGAACCTGGCAGTTAACCACTCGCTGACAAACAGACACCCACACAGCAAATGCGATGACAGCCAAGCCAGGATGTCTCTGTCAGGGCAAGAGTAGGGTGAGAATGTGGAAGACCGTGATGAGGTCGAGCCTGCCGGGTTCACAGAGGATGGCGTGGAGGTATGGCTTCTGATTGGACAGCATATCATGATCAATGCTGATCAGACTGGACTTCTGAGGCATTTGGTCTTTTTCAAGGCAGTGGATATTGCTTCAAACTTTAAAAGCTTCTTTTGCAGGACTACGTTTATTAATTATGAAAGCTTCCTAATAATCCAAGTGAATGTCTTAGGTATATGTCGAAAAGTGTGAACATCTAAACTTGGTTTTACCTTTGTGGGTCCATAGCTTGCTCCAAGGAGGTTTCCTCCAAAAATTATGCAAGTTACCCAACTGTATACCATTTTAGCCCGATGCCATGGCAATAATTATGGCACATCATAAAGAAATGTTCCAGTTTCATTACAAGTTCAGCTCTACTGACAGCAAGGTTGGCAAAGTGTTGATTGCCACAATAATTAATTTTGACTCTTCTCTCAGGAAGCATTCTATCTTTGCTAAAGAACTTATGCTAATTATTATTTCTTACAAATAATATATAAATAAATAAGTATAAATAACAAGTGACAGTTCAAAAGTGTTTTTGTGTTGTTGTTGCTGTTTAAATTTTTAGTAGTTTTTGACTTTATCAAATAGTATACATTAAAATGCATCAAAACTGGCCATAAGAAATTAGGGATAATTACTGTATATTTTAAATAAACGCTGTTTTTGAATTATTTAAAACAAAAATATGGATTTTGACTTTTTTATATATAATTAATAATAATAATACAGCGAAGATATAGATTATTATAATACAAAGTCACTTGTTTGTTTTGGTAAAGATTATAATATATATATAATATATATATATATATAGATATATATAGTATATAATTATATATATATATATATATATATTATACACCCACAAATGTACACTCCATGCACGTGTGTATAAAAATAATCTTATTTTTTATTTAAAATTACACAAATAATTGCAATATTTTTTATTAAATTAACAAAGTATTTTCTCTAGATAAAGTCATTTATCATAATTCTGGATACATTCCACACAGAAATGGCTAGTATCACACTGGCTTTTCAACAGCTTTAAAATGGCTTTGAACTTTAATGTTAATTTTATTGTCCCACTGTAAGTGCCTTAACACAACTACAATTTTTACTTGTTATAAAAACAAAAAGGACAAGTCAAAATAACTTTCTGTGGCAATCAACATTATGCAGCAAAAGCTTGCAGATAAAACTTGCATTGAACCTGGAACATTCCTTTAAAAAGCGCTCTGGGCTGAGCTCATGACTCAATATTCTTTACCTGCAGTGCAGTTAGATGTTCCTCTAATGTTTGCATGAGGTAAAAATCCTCATGGCATGTGCTGAAGTCCATGATCAAAGCAGAATACTGTCAACCGGCTGTATGTGGGAACAACTGTACATGTCAGCCCATGCTAGTACAGTCCCAGACGTCGATGAAAACCCCATCTCATACATAAACACACGAGTGAAGCCAAGCTTTGAGATGAGCCATCGCACGGCAAACCTGGATGGAGCATGACGTACTTAGCTGACAGAGAGGCGGCTCTTGCAACACAAAAGGGAAAAAGACAGTACACACATAAATCGAACGGCTGTGCTCGCGGTTGCTGGCCTTGACTGTTTTAACACACAGAGGCAAAGTAGAGGTCCTCAGACATAAAAACATTGAGAGACAGAGACAAGAGGACAGGGAGGCTAAACTTATCCAGTGGGACGCACTGTGAGTGGCCTCCCCCACACTCAGCCCCATGCTTTTCCCAAGAGGAACAGAGAAAGAAGAACCACAGTTAGAACAGTCGTAGAACAGCCACGCAAACGTCGTGCCAAAAGGGCACTGTTATACACAGGCATAGTTACACACACCAGATTACAAACGGGACAAAAACACAATGTTGCCAAACGTCTGTATTTTGTGCGGCTGCATTTAAAGTCAACATGAAATGTCCTATGCTACCATTTTACTTCTATACCAGGGGTGGCGAACGTCGGTCCTGGAGAGCCGCAGCCCTGCAGAGTTTTGCTTCAACCCTAATCAAACACACCTGAACAAGCTAATCAAGGGTCCCCTAACGGTTACTAGGAAGTACAGCAGGTGAGTTTTAAGTAGGGTATGAGTGAAACTGGAAAGGGTCCGCTCTCCAGACTGGAGTTCGCCCCCCGCTGTCTCCTATTAATGTATATTTCAACCCGAAATTTATTGAGAAAACTTAATATCAAATGCATTAAATCGTATAATCTATATAGTACATATCAAATATATTAAGTATGAAATAAATCAGTACGTGATATAGTAAAGTATATTTTATAAAATTATAATTATTCAAATTATTCTATTTCATTTTATTATGCATTATATATAATGCATAATAAAATAATGTAAAATAATAACACGCACACAAAATTAAAGCATTGCTGGAAGGTCTTTTAAAAATGCATTGCTTGATAAATAATTTGTGCAACATTATTTTCCCCAAACATATTGGCCTTGATTGTTTTATCAGAAAAGTAAAGATAAAGTTATTATTCTGATAAGGAAAAACATTTGCATTAAGTCCAAGAGTCTGAAATAAAATCAAAACAAAATTAAATGGGAAAAAAAACTTAACATCAGATTTCATGTTGACTTTAAATTTGAATGTAATGGTATGACAAAGACATAAAAAGGACTACCAAGTTTGGAGACCTCACTTTCCTATTGCGTTCCTCTTACACATGCTACCCTTCATAACAAATCATCAATGTTATGAAAACATATGAACACAGTGAATATAGTCTATGATACAGCTCTGTAAAGGAGCTGTGAGGTTGGGACAGGTAAAACGCTGACAGTTTTAGAACTCGTGAAGAGCAAACGACAATCATGCTGTTATTTAAATTCACACTTACAGTCAGCAGAGCAGTTTCCCCCAAAAAAACACAGTCTGTCATTGTATCAGGTCTGCTCTAATGTACTAATTGAAAACGCGTTTCATGCTATGCTTATCCTCTTTAGGAAGTCTAAAGTAAAGTGTGTAGAAAATAAAAGTAGAACCTTGATATGTAAAGCCAAAATATGTGCCTAACGTATGCTGCTACTGCTGAGGGCTGGGTGATATACCAAACATTTACCACATATTCAATTTTTTGTTGCTGATATAGAATTTTAATAGCATACAATTCTGACAGTGAGGGCAAATTTGATTACCTCACCTGAATCAATTCTTTCAAATTTCCTGACTCAAATGCTGATTTAACAGTTTATTTGGGTCAACCGTTCATGAAAATCCTTGCATGGCACATACACAAGTTTTAAAATGTAATACATAGTATTCCTGTTTATTACATGTTTGTGCATATCAATAAAATTCAAATGTTGCTTCTTGCTTAAAGCATACTGAATCTACTTGGCAACTACATATATAAAATAAAATATGCTACATCTGTTACAGCTAGCTACATCTGACTATTGAAGCATTTTGGATTTGTGCTGCTACATTTTATTGGCACACTTTTAGTTTCAAAACTATCATTAAAACCGAAAGTAAAAAAAAATGGCAAAACCATTTGCAAACAAGCGATTAGGCAAAAATTGTAAGAAATTAAGATTTTTTTTTCTTTAGATATAAATAATTCTAATTAATAACACCACTAAATAAAAAAATGCTTTGTGATACAAAATCAAATCAAATGCTGAAATTAAAAATGAAATAAATCAAATATCAGTCTTATAACATTTTGCAGCAAATGCATTCATTTAGATATGGAATCGAATACTGGCAAAAGGCCTGAAAAATATCATCCAGCCCTACTGCTGCTACAAATTTGTGTTTGTACATCAGAAGCACTGACGCAATCTGCTGGGGGAAATCCGCTAAGCCTGGACACACATGGGCAGGGGAGAGGAGTAGACTTTGTAGTTGAAGGGCAAAAGCAATACTCCACAGGTCCAGTGGATTGTCAAAGTGACGCCGCTGGCCATGTTGTTATGGTAACATAGCTGGCCGGCAGCAAACATAACGGGGTTTACGTTACCTTCAGGGGCACAGCAGGGGCAGAGGTACAGGGCTCTTCGGCGAGGGGTCCCGACATAGGGCTCAACTTCCACAACACAGGAAAGGAATGTGAGAGAGATAGTAGAGAGAGAGAGAGCAGAGTGGCAGAGGTGGCCAGAAGGGTGAAATCAAGAAAGAGGAGAGAAAGAAAGAGACGTGGAAGAGAAAAAAAGTGAGGAGCGAAATCAAAAAGAGAAAGAACTCTGGGGAGAAACTGAAAGCAGCAGTGCGATGCGACATATTGCGGGGGAAATGACATGGGACAGAGCGCAAACATGAATGAACTGAGGAAGAGAGGGGAAATATCACGCTACTCTTTGAACTTTTCCTTCTGTGCACTACTGAGGGCAAAGAAGTGGCGGCTTGAGAGCAAAGCTAATGTCTGCACAGGCTACATCAAAGAAGTACAGTATGCAGCTGTAGCTCTCCTGAAAAATTTGGATTTTAAGAGCTAAGGTTGAATTATTATATCATCTTTGGGGATGTTCCTGGATTTCTCAATCCTCTCACTACGTCTGATGTGGAAATCAGCCATCTATATGGCGGGTGTCAAACCTCTAGACAAAAAAAAAAAAAAGTGTCAAATGAACGTCAGAAGAATGATTGGCACCACAGTAAAGGTCCTTGCACACTGAGTCCAAAATTTTCGTATGCGTTTTTCCGTTTTTTTTTTTCGTATTCGTCATCCTTTCCTATCAAAATGCTTGCTACGGATGCGAAAACGCAGAAAATCGAAACCTGGTTTGAATTTTTTTATGACGGACGAAAGTTTCAGAGGCAGTGTGTAAACGTGATTGACAACGTGAGGCCGTATTTATTTTTCAACGTGTGAAAATTTCCGACGAAAAATTCGGACTCAGTGTGCAGAGACCTTAAAGGATTTCGCCAGTGGAGCAAATTAAAAGGCAGATCCTTGTACAATTCTTTGTGCTCTGCATGGCTGGGAAGACAGAATGGTCTTAAAATGCTGAACCAATTGGATGAGATGACGTGTAATTCACAACAAGGGACTATCGCAGAGGAGTTTGTCAACGCAACCCTCGAAAGCTCGACTGCGACCTTGTCTGCATTCAGAAACTAATCAGCACTTATACAACACCGTCTTATGTGAAGGCTGAGGACATATTTAGTTTCCTATTCAACATAAGTGACCCCTATTCTGACCTCATCAACACATACAAAGCAAATAAACATTAAAAGGGGCATTTCATTGAAAGGATCTGTTTCAATCTAACATGCACCGAGTACTCGTCTTAAACAGCGTCATCTCATATCGCTGGCTCATCCTCTGCAATTATGAGAAGAATCAGGGAACTAATTATCCATGAAAAGCAACAAGCTCACATTCTTATGCAGACATGCATGGAAACGACCCACGGAAAACAGGCCATAAACAAACGCACACTGATGCAAAGTTACACAGAAATCAACAAAAGCTTTCAGAAGTTTTTTTTAATTGGCTACAAAAATGGGGACAACTATATTGCTTTGGATAAGACAACCAAGTTTTCCTGCCAAGAGATGGCGTAGGCCTCAGAACGCTGACAGTAATTATGCAAAGTGTTTTTGGGCTCGGATTACAAGAAATCCTCCAACTGTTAGCAGGTCCGCCACCAACTAGTTTGCGATGAAAAAACTCACTTTTACAGGAAAATCAATCTAAGCGAACAGCTCACATATTAGCCACTTAATCTCTGTGCAACTGTTACAAAAATGAAAGAAAATGTAGCCACAAGAAGCAATTATGTGGTTGCAGCATTAAAACGCCAAACAGAAGTCATACGAACTTTAGTGAATTTAGCTTGCTTTTGGATTTCAAATGCTTTTTCCATCAACGTCTTGAGACCATTTACTAGAACATTTATAAAATGTGCATATGTTTTACTTACCTGGGTTTCCTAATTAAACAATACTCTTTCTTAGCACATGTAAAGACTACCACCTGAAATAACCCTAGTTACCTTCCAATAGCTTTTTGGCATGCTACGTTTAAGAAACATCTTGTTGCATTGAAAAAGATTCATAAGATGATTTAAACAATGCCTCAATGTCCTTTAAAAACAATGGGTAATTTATACACCATCACAAACAGCGCTCCACGCTATCTCCTGTCTGCTTGGGTGATCTCGGCATGGCTTGCCTGGAACTTCACAGTGTGATCAACGAAACGCCACAAGACAATACACTCATTCAAACAAGCACTCAACAGATCCACAGCGTGAGATATAAGGTTAGGGAACACAGTGAAGACAAACCACACATGATCAATCGCAATGAGGAATGATGCACTGAACACTGGGATCTCTCGGGGCCCGGGGCCCCTATGCAACAACTGAGCAGGTATGGGAGGAATATATGAAAGCTAATGTGCTGGCGGGTAAAGCAGACAGCTATAGGCTCTACAAAAGGCTAGAGGGGAGGGCTTAATCAGGATTGCAAAGATTTATTTGATTGTTTAAGCATTTAGGATTTCAGATGCTGCTGTATATTAATAGCACATTTTTAGTTTGAAAACTAAGATTCAAACTGAAAGCAAATATAATGCCAGGGCCATTTGCAAGCGGGCAATTTTTGAGCAAAAACTGATACGAAATAATATATTTTTGCTTTGATTCTAATGATTGCCACTTAAAAAAAATTGTTTATTACATGTAATAATATAGCTTATAAAAATGATACAATCATTAAAAATGAAACCGGTATATGTAAGAAAATATAAATAACTAATAATAATTCAGTCTTAAAATAAAATCTTAAATACTATTTAAAATACAACTATAAACATTTCGTAAAATGTATAAATTACATAAAGTGAATTAACATTAAGCAGGATAAAATGAGAGAGTATTTAGGCAGAGGGAAGACTCCGTAAGTAAAGGGGGAAAAGAGAGGGCGTCAGATGTTAGTCCATTTCAAGCAACAGATTTGAAATACATACCGCCCAAATGCAAATCCAGGATCTCACTGTAATTAGACTCTCCCCAATAGTCTATAATAAGGATATATTAGAAACATGTTACTGCACACACAGGCACAGCCGTAGCTTCAAGTCATGCACATGTTGCACACAAACACACACACTCACACAGTAAGGTATGCCAAATACACACTACTCACACTTGTTATTTGGCATGTAAACACGTAGTTAATTGCATTTATATTGCATGTCCTGTAATGGTAGATGAGCACATAGATTTGTTGCACTGCTGTGTTCTGCCACAAGGGACACAACAGATTTTGGAGTGCGAGTATGTTTTTGTATCTAAAACCCTATCTGTCTATCTAAAACTCCTTTTATTCAATGTATATCAAGCATTTTAACCCTAAATGCTAGAGATAATCTGTACGGCCTGTGAATATGCGTTATGCTAAACAACAAAACATGAATATAGCATTTAGCAGATGACTTGGGATGCTTTAGGATTAACAAAACGGAATGATATAGATCCAAAATCAAAGAAACAGCCTATAATACTTTTAAATTTATAGTGGCTCACATCCAGTGATGCAGCATACAAATCTATGTTTGGAGTGATCGGATTGACGGGGCATGCAGTTGAGACACGCGTGAGGAGAGACGATGTTCGGCATGAGAATGGCACGATACGCTGAGACGACTACAACAACTACTAGAGTTATTATCACCATGGATACCTGAGCGCCTCTTACGCTGTTTTGGACTAACACTAGAGAGAGTGTACAACCCTTAGAGAGAGTAAAGGATAAAAAGAGATTAAGAAACACTAGATATAAAAGATGGGATGGAGGGGAGAGGGGGAGGTGAGAGAGGAGGCAATAATTCAGAATTTTTCTTTTACTGCCTATAATTACCCTACTGTCTGGAAATTACAAATCAACTTCAGAAATTTTAGTTTGTTACAGCTACAGCTACTTGATTTTGTTAATATTATCTGTTCACATTTTGCAACAGGAAACCATTTTCTTTGAATCCAATAATGAAATAGATTCTAGTAATTCTCTCAGCTGTTACTGTAGCACCCATCAAAAGGATTGTCATATGCAATTTAATGCAGAAAAAATTGAATATAAGAACAGCCGTGGTATTGTCAAAACGTTAATTTTGTAATACCTTTATTTGATTTATTAGAAGCATTATATACTGCAGTTTTTGCAATATTTTCTGCAATGTTTGAAAAAAATATCTTTCTAATGTGTATATACACATATACAGTGGTGTGAAAATGTAGTTTTGGATTTTGTTTTCCCTTAATAATAAAAACTTAAAAACTGCATGTTGTGTTCACTTGTGTTTATCTTTTACTAATATTTAAATTTGTTTGATGATCTGAAACATTAAAGTGTGACAAACATGCAAAAAAAGAAGAAATCAGGAAGGGGGCCAACACTTTTTCACACCACTGTATTTACATTTTCAAATAAAGACTTAAGACTTACAAATACTCTTGAAGACTTCTAGTGAATAGGGATAAAAAAAAGCTATTTTACAGTGATTGCAGGGGCAGATCCAATTGTATGTCAGGTACAAATCCTTGGGAGTAATAATTTTTAAATAAATGTAAAAATGTGTCCAGGAAAATGAAAAATGAGATTCATTTGCAGCTCAACTGGAGAGCTCAAAAAGCAATTCTGGCATATGAATTATTTAGAGCTGAGCATAACTAGAAAAAAGACATTCACTACCAAAATGTCTATGACTTTTTCATGACTTCCAATGTTTTAATAATTATAAGTGCCTATTCCAGGCCTGGAAATCACAATTTTAAAATTCCCTGACATTTCCAGGTTTTCCATAACCATGGGAATTCTGAATGTAATTCTAATGTTATGTCAGTGTGGAACCCGACAGAGTGATATAAATTTAGTAATGAGATAAAAGCTTCTAGCAAAATTAATGTAAAAAAAAGGCATTACTTTACTATGAATACTAACAATACTAACTAACCCAAGTTAACGAAATGGCTTTTAATCACATGGAAAATGATGCATAAACATAATTTTACATTCTTTTAAAGGGGTCATATGATGCGATTTCAATTTTTCCTTTCTCTTTGCAGTGTTACAAGCTGATTGTGCATAGATAATATCCCTGAAGTTTCAAAGACTAAAGTCTCAAATCCAAAGAGATTTCTTTATAAAAAAGTTCAAGTCAGCACGCCTACCTAAAACGGATCGTTCTAACACGCCCCCACATATCTACATCACGATGTGGGAAGATTTGCATAACGCCGCCCAAATGTTCACGCAAAGAAAAAAGGTGCAACTTTTATTCTCACTGTAGTATTGTTTGGAACGAGCGGAGCCGACAGTCCCGGGGTCGTCACAATTTTTTTACCAAGCAAGCCCTCTCTGACCTCCCTTCGTCAAATCCGCCGGCTGCCGTTCTCAGCCCCCGGCCGTTCCTTCACGTGCTAGCCCCCGCTCTGCTCCCTCTAGCCCATTCCTCCGTTTCCTCACTCTGCCCTCCGCCGTTCCTCACGCTAGCCCCCGGCCTCCGCTCACTCTAGCCCTCCGGCTGTTCCTCACTCTAGTTCCTCACTCTAGCCCTGCGGCTGTTCCTCACTCTAGCCCCCTGCCTCTGCTCACTCTAGCCCCCGGCCACCGGTCACTCTAGCCCCCTGCCTCTGCTCACTCTAGCCCCCGGCCCCTGCTCACTCTAGCCCCCGGCCTCCGCTCACCCTAGCCCCCCGGCCGTTCCTCACTCTATAGCGGGCCTGTACGCGGCCGTTCCACGCTAGGCGCCCCGGCCTCCTGCTTACTCTAGCCCTCCGGCAGTTCCTCACTCTAGCCCGCCGTGTGTGACGCTGTGTTTTTGTTGTGAAAGCGAAACTACTTTTTTTTGGTCTTCCAAAAGAGGACACAACTAAATCTAGTGGTTATTTTGTATTTACAACACTGTTCCAGAACTGTTCAGCCCAAGTATTCAGATGTGTGCAGCGCGTTTTATGGAGGATTGTTTCCTGATCCTGGGATACTACAATTCTGGCTGTTCTGACTCACAGACTGTAAGTACGTTTTTTAAAGAATTTGCCACTGATGATTCAAACGCAAGTTTTTGGGCAGTGTAGAGTAGGGCTTGTTGTGTGTCATTTCTCTGATCACAAATGCAGACATTGTTTTATGTTTACGCGGCGCAATGGAATGCGTAAAAAGACAGTATAACATTATAATCCAATTATGTCCCCCACTGGATGCACCGATGCCTTTCGTTTATATGGGTTTGTCATGTTTTTGTGAATCGTTCGCTCCTCCGACAGGGCAACATCACAATCGGTAGGGGCGTAACATTTCCGTCTCACGCTTGAGGTATTCGGCCAATCACAACGCACTGGATGGCTGGCCAATCAGAGCACACCTCGCTTTTCAGACCGATGAGATTTGTAAAAATTGCTGCGTTTCAGAAAGGCGAGGCATAGAGGAGAAACAATAATGTACAGTATGTGGAAAATAATGTGTTTTTTTAAGCTTAAACTGCATAAACACATTTCATTACACCAAATACACAAAATACTGTTCTTTTTAGCAACATCATATGACACCTTTAAAGTCGTGCCTGTAGTTTGAAGCTAGCATGAAAAAAACAGCAAGCATATCTAATTGGGCTGTCAAGGTCAACTGGTTATAAGCGACAGTGAGAATGAGTCATGTGTTATGTCTATCTGCTCCACGGCTTTAACCCTTCAGCAGCGCATCTGAGGAATAAAGTGAGACTGAAAGAGAGAAATACCTGCTTCCCCTCGCAATGCCTTTTCCACAGCGACACCTCTCTCCTCTAACTGCCTCTGTTTCTCTTCCACCTGCTCCAGCTGCCTCTGAATGATCTGAAGAATCAAAAAGCAGCTTCTAGTTAATTTTTTAATTTCACACTCTATTCCTCTGCAAGGTGATGGCTGAAATTCAGCTTTCTGACAACCTCATGCGAAAAAGTCATTAGTATGCTTTCACCTGGGCTCTGTGGAGTCTCTTGAGCTCCTCTTGCTTGGCCTGCCTCCGTGCAGCTTTCTGTACTCTTCTTGTCAACTTGGCATTGAGTTCATCCTCTGTGTATGTTTTCTGCAACAGGAAATTAAAAATCAGATCCAGCGCTCCTGTAAGCTATGTCCAGGTCAGTTGTAGATGGATCCTTGTCTGGCATCACATGGATGTCTACGGCAGGGGTTTGTGTAATAGAAGACTACAGCAGAGTCTAAAACAAAGCCTAATGTCAAAGCTACGTAACTTCCACAACAGACTGAAGTACTTCTGACTTACAATTTTAAAGCACCTCTAGATGTGATTTTGGCAGTATAATCAAGTCATAATAATCAAGCATATCACAGTACAAGTAACTTTTATCACAATAATGGTACTATGTGTGTGTTTTTGCTGGAAATTCAAAAAATAATTAAACACTCAAGTTCTTCAGTATATTAAGTACTCCATTCTCCATTAAAAAATAAATTCACAAATTTACTACAACTGAAATTAGCACAAACAAGGGACTCAAAAATGTAATACTAACAAAAAAAGTCTTGACTCAAACTTTAAATCTGCAGACTAGACAGACACAGACAGACAGACAGACAGATAGATAGACAGACAGACAGACAGATAGACAGATAGATAGATAGATAGATAGATATACAGAGTTGTCTGTGCATTTCATTGATATATTGCACACAGCCAATAAATTGTAATAAAGTGTAAGACAGAAATAGAAAAAAAATATTGACTGGAGAGATTCTTTAAGAAAGTATAGTAGAAGCTATGAAAGAAAAACAAGTTGCATGTAAACCAGTGAGGTACACAATATAGAAAATAGTATGCAGGTAAACAGCCAAAAAGCCTTTTGAGAATGTTATGTGATACAGTTACATCCTCCAGCAGAAAGGGGGCGCTTTAGCCTTCACCATGCTGCAGAAAACGGTTAGTAATACAATAAAGCAAACATATTCGGACCAACAATAAGGGGTTAGGCATGACGGTGTGATATGACATGCGTAAAACTGGTAGACCAATGGGAATGAATGAACACACTACCTTTGTGACATTCGATCTCTTGAACGCCAATGCATGAGGTACATAAACAGACTTAGAAAAAGAAATTAAAAAAAGAAAACAAACAAAACAAATATTATGCGATTAGATGGGTTAATGTACAATTAAACAAAATCAGGATTCTACGGCAACACACAAACACAAGACTTAACATTTAAGGATGCTGGGATGAGTGCAAAAGTACAAATTAATGTGACCGTGTTTTGTGCAACACAATTATACTCCGGGTCCAAAATTAACATCCGCCAACCAAAATTCTTCTCATGTGGCAACAAGCCCAGGTTCCATCCAAGGTTTTTGTACAAAAAAATATTTAGCGCTTCAAAATTGTTACCAATATAGCTGATGGAAATGCCATTTATCGATAAAATTTATCATGTGTCGACATTATCTTTTTCTGTTTAACTTTAACGTGTAAATTCTATATCGATACTTCAAATGTGCAAAAAAATTGTTTGAAACACTTTTTGTCGAGAAAAGGGGCTTTAACGCAAATAAATGTAGTGTCACATGGCAGAATTAGCCTATAGGCAGCGTCCATGTTCAAGGTGTTGCTCAGGTTAAAGCACCGTTTCCCTGTAGTTCAAAAGCGCATTAAATCATATTCATATTATTAAATTGCATCTAAAATTAATTTATATTTGTTAAGAAAAAGACAAGTTACCTCTCAAACATACATATCTTAATTTGATGTTCCTTTAGTAGCCTACGTTTTCGTTATTTTTTAGAGTGCACTGCTCAGTTTAAATAGCCTGTGATATTACTATGCCAAGCACATTTTGTTTTACGTGGATATTGGAACGCAAAGTACAAAATTTTTAATTAATTAGTTTTGGCTTGTTAGTAGCTTCTTATATTTTTATATTCTTGGTTTGTTATGAGTTCTGTTCTACCGTTAAATTTAAAGTATTTGTTGTGGAGTGAGGGGAACTAAAATAGCATGGTTTTCAATGTTTGGCTGACTGTATTTTATTATGACAATGGACAGGCTGCGTTGTCTAGTTAGTAATGCTTAACTGTGCGAGTGAGGCGCCGGCACGATCACTTGTTGTTGTTTTTTTCCTTTTAAAAGTGGAAAACCGTGCAACAGGTCTACACCGACTGAGCGCGCGGCAACTGTTGCGTCCGTGTAGACACGTTGTTACTATACTCCTTCATTTGTGGTCATATGTGAGTAAGACATTATTCAAAACTATTCTAAATATTCCTTTATTTGTGTACATTCACAATAAAAACAAAACATTGTGCTTTTGTAAAATAAAGGAAACAAACAGGATGCCGCTTTCTCAAAAGCTCATCACAAAAATGAGCTGAAATTCTGCATTTAGGCTGCTAATTGTTGCAGTTTTTTTTTTCTTTTGTTTTGTTAAAGGGGTCATCGGATGCAAAATTCACTTTTACGTGTTGTTTGAACTTAAATGTGTGTTGGCATTGTGTGTACACAGCCACCCTATAATGATAACAATCCACCCAGTGGTTTTTTTTTTAAGCCCTATTTTAAAATCCCCTTTCTCAAATCAGGCTGTTCTGAGATTCCTGGCAGAATGACGTAGTTCTGCACAGGCCCCTCCCACGATAGTTGATTGACAAGGCCGTCTTACCTTAGACCTGCCCTGAGTGAGCTGTGAGCTGTCCGCCATTGTGTCGACACAATGGTGCAGGGGAAGACAAGAATGTGTCCTAAGCGATTGATGTGTTTTGGTTTTGGATGTAATAATGAATATAGCAGTCATCATTTACTCCAGACATCTGAGCCGCTGAAGACGCAGAGGATTAACGTTACATTCGTTTTTGAAGGGGATGTGCCAATCTCCGATCTGCCTAAATGCATTTATGTTCGTGCGAATCATTCGTGTTCCAGCTTCATCTACAGAAGAAGTGAGTATAAGGGTTTTTTATGAATCTTTGCAAATCGCCTTTCCTAATAATGTGCTAGTTAGCAAGTTCTGCTCGTCACCCCACGGAAGAGAGGGGTTGGGTCAGCAGAGCTCATTAGCATTTAAGCAACGTCTAGAACAGCTTGGTTAAAACAAGCGGATTTTGGGTAAAAAGGGTGTTTTTTACACTACCATTGAGAAATTTTAACCAAAGGATGTTATAGACTTTTCATTAACACCCTAAAGAATCATATCAACTTGTGGAAAATGGGCATCCGATGACCCCTTTAATTTATTATTTAGAAAAATATATTTCGCATATAGGCCTATTTATTTCTCTATTCTCAGCTTTATTATGTTTTTCTCCGTTCGCAGAAGCGCTGCAGGTGCATGACGTGACCATGTGAATCCTCACGTTCTGCTGTTTATGCTGCTTTTTGCGTGCATAAAATGAATCCCAGGAAAACAAATTTAGGTATTTTTATTGGGTCACAGCGTATCAATTCAAATTTAATTTAATTGTAATTTAACATAATCTTGTCGGTTAATAATGGCTTAACGACTGTCGGATGTTGGTTAGGAGAAATAACCGAAATGAACATTTCCTCAAAGTTAATCAGAAAAATAAACTAATACAACTGCACCTATTTATGATTAATGCTTGATGATCAAGTATCTAAATAGTCTATAACAAAGTAAAAATAAATAAATAAAAAAATAAAAAAAACTCATGACACTTGTTAAAAATAATTTTATGCAGGCCTATACAATTTAATAATAGGCTATATAATAAAGTTTTGTTTCAAATGGATGAAGAACAGGCTACTAGCCTATATAATTTACGCAATAGGTGAAATTATGTATGGAAACAGCTCAAGGGCAATTTTTTTTTTTTTGTGATACACCAAAACTTATGCGACAATTCGTATTTTTAGGGATGACGTCATCATGCACACCATTTTATCGGTAAAAGGCCAGTTGGACGGAAACAGTCTGTAGACAGCAATTTTTGCAAAGTTTCTTTACACATATTCTCTTTGTCGATAACAAAACAGCGCAAAAACTGGATGGAAACTTGGCTACAGACAGTACATGAAATATTCATCACCAACAAAACATTAACCAACAAAACTAGTAAGAAAAGGAATATAAAAAATAAAAAAACACCTATGGCCAAAAATTTTCACCCACCATTTGCAAGTGTGGTAAAAAGTTAATTTTGGACCTTTGGATTAGAGGGTAAGAGTACATACTAAAACATTACTGAATCAGTGACTTCACCAAAGGCAAATTTGTCTAGAAAAAAACAACACTAAACTAAAATAATACAAAAAATAATAATCTTGACAAACAGAACTCTTAAAAAAACACAATAACATCAGCAACACAAACTACCTGTGTCACGACCACAGCTTCATATCCACAACTAGGCTAGTTATGAAAGCCAAATGAACACTGCACTCTAAAAGTGCCTAATATAACTTTTTTTTTAATTCTATGAATTCTGGTGGACACTATGATTTTTTGTTCTTCTACACTTTCTATTCCACTCTCTATTCCAGTCTCTCTATTCACCTTCACACAAACACAGCAAAGCTAAAGATACTTAATTTCTTACAGGTTATGAATGAAACAGAATGCTGTACAATATATTTTAATGCATTTTAACATGGTTTTACTGTTTTTTTTTTGGCATAGTGTTGCATTCATGTTCTGTCTGAAACCCAGTAGCTTCTAGCTGCTGTGCAATACATCACAAATACCATTTCCTCTTTTCCTTTCTCCTGTTGCACATCCTTCATTTTCACAATCTTTTCTTTGACTCTTCTTTCATTCTCCTTCTCTTTTGACCTTTCCTTGCCCTTCTCTGTTACTCTTTTTCCTTTTTCCTTCGCCCTGTCCTTATCCTTCTCTTTGGATTTCTCCTCTTTAATTGCCTTTTTTTTAAATCTGATACCAAGTCAAACAGGTCCACATGGCTCTGAGAAGAGTAAAAGATTTCATTACAATTCGAGACTGCAGAAAAAAAAACATACATTTGACTCGAATGAAAAAAGAGGCTCTTTAAATATTATATACTTACATCACCCTTGGACTTCTGAGAGGATCTTTCCAGAACATCGTCACAGGAGAGATCAGAATCCTCAGAAAAGCTGAGATTTCTCCTCAGACGTAAATCTACATCAGTAAATTAGAGAGAACTTTGCTTAAGAAAATCACCAGTTGAAAGAGACTTTGAGAAAATGTGTAAGTTAAATAAACTTAGCAAAATTCTGCAAGATTTGAACGTAACCCATGAGGGTCTGAAGTGAGCCGTTTTATTGGTCACCAAATTCTAAAGTTGCATCACAAATATACTTTTTGTGAAAAAAGGGAAACCCACAATGCACTGTGACAATTAAAGGAAGCAAACAAATCCAAATTTTTGGATGAGGCAAGAAGTTGATTATAGAGCAACAAATTATTCAATCAACACCATGAAGTATTAATAATCCTAGCTCAATGTATATATAAAAAGCATATTTACACAATATTTTGTGCAATGTACTTTCATGCTTGTTAAAGGTATCACTACATTATCCAATGAAATAATTTGCGAGTTGAATCCAACCACGTGGAGCATTCCAAAATGGTCACTAATGAGGTTCAATGAAGGTTTTGATGCTGTCTTGAAAAGGAGCTGGCTATTTAGGATTCACACTAGATTTTGGAACAGAGCTAGCATAGATAATGACGAATTCTGACAAAGGGGGAGCTGTTCAAATGAAACATTTCTAGCTGACCTGAGGACCTGTCCAGTGGTGATTCTTTCTTCTTCCCTGAGTCTGCAGTTGTAGAGCTTGAAGGTGTGCTTGGGCATGACTTGCCGTCTTTCTTCTTTTTGTCCTTCTTGTAACCAGAGAACACCGTCTTCCACAGGGACTTGTGTTTGGGTGGAGTCTCTTCTGTGCCAGAGAGCCTTTCATTTTTGGCTTTCTTTTCCTTTTTGTTCTTGCGTGGAGAAAACAGTGAGCTGCGCTTCTTGCTTTTGCCTCCTGTTGTGCTTTCTGAAGATGTGACAGAACTGTCCAAGTTCTTACTGGTTTGTGTGGTGAAGACACGGTCAGGTAGTGTGTCTGTCTGCTTTTTGGACTCCAAAGCCTTCACTGCAGAGTCCTTGGGTGTGTTTGATTGCTTTTTGTTTTTCTTTGTTGTCTCAGGAACATTCCAGGCTACTTTTGCCACAGCACCCTTGGCAGCATCTGATTCTTTCATCTTAGTAAGCTGCTTGGCCATGGCGTCCTTTAGAGCTTGGCTCTTCACAGACTTTTCCCGTGCCCGCATTCGCTCTTCTGCGATCTCCTTGGCTTCGGGAGAAAAATCTTGGGGACCCTTTGCTGTCCGGGAAACCCCACCAGGTATGTTGGGCTTGCCATTTTCCATTGCCAGAGCCAAGTGCAAAGGCGGTTTCTCCCGGTTGACCTTGCTGGTTGGCGGGGTGGAAAAGTTTTCCAGACCACTTGTGTCTGGAGTGCGGTCATCGTACGTGTCTTCAACGTCGTCAGCAAATGGGATCTCATCTACACACTCCACAAAAGACTTTCTCACTTCTTCACGGCGTGGTTTATTCGGTTCCTTTACCCTCATAACAACAGGTGGGTTAGTTCTAGGGTCTGGAACTGGAGCCGTAACTGGTTTTGGTTGAGGAGGACTAAATGGAGTCTTCGGTTTAGGGGGTGTAGTCTCAGGTTTAGGTTCCTCTGTGGCTTCAAAGAGGTTGTCCCAGGACACCTGAGGTCTTTTGTTTTGGAGCGAAGCTGGCTTCTCATTAGGTGGAGGTGGTGGGGGACTGGAAGGAGGGGTTAGCATGGTAGAATCAGAGTTGTTGTAGCTGTCACTAGCTGCTGTCTGACTGGTAGTCACGCTTCCATTAAGACCCAACCCAGAACTGCTGCTCAAGTCTTTCTTCTCAGAACCATTACTCTTAGGTTCCACCGGAGATATAACCTGACCCTCCAAGGTAATGTTAATTCTGCGTATGATAGAACGGCCTGTGAAAGTAGGCTTCTGCTCTTCAGAAAAGTCCTCTGGGGTGTAAGACTTTGGAGATGATGATTCAGACGTTGGAGTTTTCACAATGCTCTTCTCCACTGTCGTTTTGCTTCTTTCCAGAGGAGTGAGTCCTAAACTCTTTCTGATCTCTGCACTCTTCAACCAGAACTCCTCAATGAGGTCTGTTTTCCTGACGGGGGTTTCCTCAGGCACTGAATCTTTCAAGGGTTCATTGGTTCTCTTCTCAGAAGCAGGTTTAGGAGTGGAGGTGACTGCTGGGACTGGCTGAGTCCTGACAGGGGAGCTTGTGGAGAGGGGTGAGGGTGGCTCGTGGCAGGGTTGTGATTGGGTACATATTGGAGATAAAGGATTACTTGTTGGAGAGCAGGCACAAGGCTCGGGCTGGACAGGAGATTTGGGATTCGCTGTCTCTGGTTGTGAAACAGGTTGGGAACAGATAGGCGATAGCGCAACAATTTGAGCAACAGGAGAATGGGGACTTTTAGCATCAAGGGGAATTTTCGGTTTGACATTATCAGGTAGATAGGGCTCAGGGAAAAACCGTGCACCAGGAGATTTAACTAGAATAACAGGAGAAACTTCTTTCACCTGTAGAAAGAGAAAACGAATGGTAGAATTTTATAATATGCAGAGACTTTTGTCATTTTAAATACCAAGCAAAAAAGTGAGGTCTAAGACATTTTGATCCCACAACCCCGTATTACCTCATCAATGGGTAAAGCAGGTTTTTGGATTGGAGACAGCACAACGTCCACAATCAATTCCCTCGGATTTGCAGATGTTTTCTCTGCGAGGAAAAATTAAATTGGCTCAAATATTGATGGACATAGAAAATCCCCTTGTGTTGAGATTTTAATCATCAAAGCCTGCATAATTATGAAGCAAGACATTGATGTAATGTGTTCAGAGACTCAAGTTATGCAAGTGCATGAACATTTGCAATCATCAGTCTCAAACAGAAATGGAAAAGGCATGAATTTATATGATTAGGTTATGATTACCAGTGTTAGAAACATGTCCCTGGCTCTCTGCTTTGCCATTATCCACTGGAAGCATCACCACTTCATCTATGCAACTTGAACGAGCTTCAGCCTCTGCATCTGAGGGAATGTCCTCTGTGACATTAAACAAATTAAAACAGCGTGAAAGCCTGTTTAAAATACATGGAAATACATATTTTAAAAGCAACCATTTTGTCTATTAATTTCCGTAGACAATGTATTCAATGTGTCAACCCCATTTAGTCTTTTTAAATAATCAAAATAAATTACAAAAAGGAAAGCTTTTTTGTAAACATAATCCTTTCAAGGACAACTGAATGTAACTAATTTACATAAAACAAATGTATCGTATATTTGGCAGCAGGGGATTATCTTTAAATGTCAAATCTGTTAACCTAATTTTATTTAGGAAAGGAATGAAAGGTGTTTTCAGTTAATTAAATTCTAACGGTTAACTCTGTAACCTTTCTGAAGGCATAATGATATCACAGCAAGTAAATAGAAAAATGGGACTTGACAAACCTTGATCTATTTCAGTGCCTGGCTCAAAGTCAGGACTGCTTGCTTCTGCTTCTGGGTCATCATCCTCTTCACAGGGCTCTGGGATCACAGGAGAAGAAAAATAAGCTGAATATGTTGGGCAAAAGTCTAAAAGAAAAGGTAAAAACGGTTAAACTATACTCATGACTATTAGAAGATCTTCCGTGAGCACAAGGTGTAAGCAACACAAAACAGCTAAATAATGAATGTGTGCAAAAACAAGCACAGAATGTATTAATCATTTTGCTAATAAACGATGGTCTTGAGGGAACATTAAAGTAAGCATACAGTACAATGAGTGCACATGACAAAATGTAGAAATAAACAAATGGGATTAGTATTTAAACACATGCAAGTATCCATTTACAATACAGTCAAATGGACTGGGCTCAAAATCAGCAGCTGTTGAGAAGGAGTGAGTAAAGAGTTGTGAATGAAATGCAATGACACCAAACTGAACATTACAAACATAAATAAAGAGGGAGATTTAGCTGAGACACCCCCTTCCACACACCACCACTTTTTTAATTAATTAACGATATAATTCAGACAAAAGTTCTGAACTTGAGTAGAGATTTTTTGCAAGCCTCAGAATAGTATGCAACCTTTTCAGTCTCTTTCCTTCTTGCACATCTGTGACATGCTCAAGGCTATTGTATCTTTTGTGTGTCCGCTCCCTGTACCACAAAAAAACTCAGAAATGTTTTTAGTTAATTTTGGTTTTGACCTCTCTGTGGCCTTGTGCTGTACAGATGAAGTGCCTTGCAATTATGTCACAACAAGCACTTTGTGTCCTCCACAGATGAACCACACGCATCCTGGAACAATATACTTGTGTATATGACTTTATTTAACAGTCTGTACTCTGGTTTTACTTTTAAGTACATTTTATAATTTGTATTATTTCAGAAGAACGCTTAAGGAAACATGTGAAATGCATGCATTAGTCAGTGTGTTTGGATTAAGCTGAAGGATAATAGCTATCACACCAAACACTGTCTCGCCACTCCAGCATGCAGTAGCATCAACTTGTATTTGAATGTGATGTTTTAACATGCAATCAATGTTCAACAATGATTGCAGTGGTGTTAAGTGTTCAATAGTATTGCCATGCACTGATGTATGTATTAGGCACTAATATAAGTTGCTGGTCTTGTTTTCTTCTCTACCTCCAGACATCGAGTCCAACCAGGCTCTGACAGTCTCATGACGCATGGCTTTGTGGGAGGGGGCTACAATTAAACCAATGGAAAATGAGAATGGGAACAAGTACATGAAATGCAAAGACACAACAAAAAATATCAACTCAAACATTCATGAATAAATCAAAGAAATTAACCGAAAAAGTGGCATATACTTAGTTAGGAATGCCCCAATATCCACAATCTTGATAAAGTGAAATATAAGGACAAAATATAGGAGAACAAATATGTCAACCCGTAAAAGGTCAACATAATGTCACAGCAATGACAAAGTGTGATATATAAAAAGTATTAAAGCAAGATAAAAGATTGTAGAAAGTACAATAAGCAAGCTAAATGCTATTGTGGATGAAACCAGAGAAAGTTCACATTAAAAAGCAAATCGCACATACAACAATCTCCTTTACACCTGGCAACATTCATCTCGATTAATCCAGCCAAAAGTGAACAGCAATAAATACTAGTAAGGATTCACTACTATTAAAATTCTGGCCGATTATGATAATTATTTTCATGCCAAAATTTTTTTTTAACTGTTAAGATTAACTGTTATTAATTTAGTCTTTTTAAAGATTTACTTTAAGTGCTACAGCAGATGCTGGCAAAGGCAATCTAAATGTAAAAACAGAGGAAAGAGCATGCATATTAAACATACAATATCGACCAATAACAAACTTGAAAAATATATATTTTACTCCCGAAATCCAATTACACAGAAAAACATATGAGATGCATGTTTACACCAGGTGTAAACTGCACCATCTACTACCCCCCCAAAAGCCACAGGGCCCATAATGTATGACTCCTCCACATGGGGTTACCTGTGGAGGAGGTGGGCTGTGTGAGCTGGGTGTTGTTCAGCGAGGGCTGAGAGCCTAAGGGTGACATCGAGTGGCCCTCAATCAGCCCCTCAGCTTGTTTGGATGTCCAGTGGTTGTCCATCTGGATGTCTAGAGGGTCTACTGGATGTATGGCTTGCTGGATTTGCAGGTTCCTAGCTGCATGGTGGCATTATGGGTAGCCATTAAGGTGACACGATCATTTTGTAGGATTAATTGGCGAGTCCATTAGCACGTCAGGAACAGAAAATCCAATTTGTTCGAAAAGTAAAAAGGTCCAGGCCACAAAAAAGTCCCCATGGGCAGCAAAGTGAACAGAGAGTGAGATTCAGCAGCCATAAACAGTCAGACATACACATTGAAGAAGACAAAAAGAAAGGAGAACATTATGGTTTAGAATAGACTGTAAAGTGGCAAGTTAGTACATACGAAAAGTAGCATGCATTAGAAAAGGCTCCTTCATATATGACAGCAATTTTTAAAAAGCAACAATCAACTCTACAGGTGCTTTCACACTTGAGCTTTTGGTGCGAACTTGAGTACACTTGATGTCAGTGTTCAGTTAATTTAACTGGCGTCAAACCGCAATCTGTGTCCAAGTCTGCTTGAAACTGTAGTCTGGGTTATGATTCATGTATGGATCACAGTCAGGCCAAATTAGTGAACAATTTGATCCTTAAAGTAGGCCTATAATGCATTTATCATACCATCTCGTCACAGAAATTTCATGCATTCTTGGATGCATTATTTTCAATACATTTACAGCAGAGGTTAATGCTGTTTTCTGTGCGTTAAACGAGTTTACCCAAAAATGAAAATTCTGTCATCATTTACTCACCCTCATGTCATTCCAAACCTGTATGACTTGTATGGCTTTATTCCACGAAACATAAAAGAAAAATGAGAAACGTCTGTTTTGTCCATATAAAGTAAGTCAATGGTAACCAAAATGGTTTTGTTACTAATATTCTTCAAAATATCTTTATGTTCCACAGAAGTCAGTCATATACATTTTTGGGTGAACTATCCCTTTAAGGTTTGGTAAAACAACTAAATCAAGCATAGAAGCTAGCATCTTCTCTTCCTGTTACTCAGATATAGTAATAAACAGATGGCGCTAGTATTAACAGTGATACTTTGTGGTAATGACATAAGCTCAGTTTCAGACCAAACAAAGCAAGTGTGAAAACACCCTGAAAAATCTCATTCAAAACACCACGGCGGTGTGAATGCACGCCATTTTCAACCCCAAACAACATTACAGAAAAAGACAGCAATTAACAATTAGTTTAATGGTAAAAGCTTCACAGCCTTATTCAATTAAAACACATCTAGAGCTAATAAAAAGAGGAGGAAAGCAGGAGAAACACAGGCAAATTGTGTTAGCACAATAATTCTTTAGTTACTGATGAAGTTATGAGGTATCGGCGTGTGCTAAAGCCAAACGCATCCACAGGCATCACTACCTTTAAATATACCCGTATCCTCTTCATTTGTGAGATTCTCCAACCAAAGACCTGCATGAAGCTCCCTGTCCCAGGGGAAATACTCTCCCGCTGTCATCCCATACAATTACCCCAGCACACGCACATCCACACAGTGATGGAAAAGACGGAGCAGAGGATCAAGAGACAAGTGACAGGCAAAAGATGGGGAAAAAATAATATTGTAACAGAAAAGGATGATCCAGAGAACAAGGAACCTCCAATAACATTCAGAGACTAAAGTACTGAGGACTTCAACAGTAGTATCAGCTACAGTATGGACTTGGCACTGATTTATTTATTTATTTTATTGAGCTAAAGCAATGAACTGACAAAATATGGCAAATCTTTGGTATTATGTAATATGACAGTATAATACAAGTACTATATATTGTTGTCTAAAAAATGTTTTATACCATGGCATTGTACAGTCTTTGATTCTGATTGGTTGACAGGTGGTCCATAATTCAATAATTCAAAGGTCCTTCGCCAATTTTTCCTTAGCTATTTGTTAGATTTCACCATGTAAAATAGTTTGACTCTTATTCAAAAGTTTGTGTCAAAGAAAGTTATAAAAGGTTATTTTTATAAAGTAGAAATACAAGACACAGTTGGAAAAGGAAAGCTAGTTCATTTGCCAGAGATGCCGCAAACATCTGAGAATGCAGAAGGTTGAAAAGGCTAGTAACAGTGGCACATTAGTATAAACAAGTTTAGAATCGCTGAATGATTCAGCGTCTCACTGATGAGATATATCAGCGTAAAAAAAATATACATCAGGGGCTGAAGCTCTGGGGTTAGAGCAATCTCTTGGGAAATCTTTTGTCTTACATTTTTCATCAGAAAGAGTCATACTCAAAGAAAAAATAATAATTTTAGAAGTTCTCTGTGAATATGAGACAGCAGTCAACCCTGGTGAACATTTAATATCTAATCAGGGGAGCTAGACGCCACATACATAAAGATGATATGAAGTGGACAGGGGAAATGAGACTCTGCAGAGCAAACACATTACAGTCTTTCTATTTCTTTAAAATTATCTTCTAAAAAGAAAAAGAATATAAGCTACTTCAAATTTTCCATCTAAAATCAAATGAACCATCATCAAACTGGACATTCTGTCCAGGACATCCATCTACATCCATTATTCATTGTGTAGAGACACTTTTAACACCCTCACAAGTACATTGAATCTAACAGCACTGACGCGAAGCTTACCATCACTCGATTCCTCCTCTTCCTCCTCCTCGTCTTCATCTTCCTCCTCTTCATCCTCGTCCATCTCTCCATCCCCGTCATGAAGGCGATCATCATCTTCTGCTGCTCCAGGGTCACTTCCTCCCTTTAGTTTAGTGTGGAGCTCCACCGCCTCTTTCCAGGGAACCCCACCCAGATCAGACGGGCCGGCCGCTTCCAGTTCTTCATCCTCTTCCTCCATATCAGACTCTGAGCTGCTGTAGGGATGGATAAGTGTGTAAAAACCACCAAATGACCCCTGGTTGCTCTTTTTACCGGCAAATACAGTGATCTCACTTAGACTACAGTTCAAAAGTTTTGGGGTTGGTAAGATTTTTAAATGTTTTTGAAAGAGACTTCTTCTGCTCTAAGCTAACCACGGGGGGGACGCACTTTGATTAAAAATACAGAAGAAATTTAATATTGTGAAACACTACTAAAATTTAAAAACACTTTTCTATTTTAATACAAAGCTGAATTTTCAGCACCATTACTCCAGTTTATCTGTGCCATACAGTCCTTCAGAAATCATTCTAATGCTGATTCGGTGCTTAAGAAACTTTTCTTATTATCAATATTGAGAACAGTTGTGCTGCTTAATATTTTTTTGTAGATACTGTAAAGCAATTTTTCATAGGTTCTGTAATGAATAGAAAGCTAGATAGATGAAAAAGTTTTTTTGTAAAAAATGTAATGTTTTATGGTCAAATTTGATCAATTTAATGCATCCTTGCTAAATAAAATGACCATGGCATTAAAAAAACCTTATTGAAAGTTTGAAATAACAGGATTAGTGAAGATAGATATAGAACAGAATGGCAGAAGTGTGTTCAAAAAGACTATGAATGAGTATTAAGAAACTATTTTGATTTTAGGACACTTTTATATTTAAAAGTTTTGATTCCAAGCAAGAACATTTGAAATTCAACAGGTAAAATAAATAAATAAATAAACAAATAATGGCAACACCATGTCCTCAAATGATGAACTCCAGTAGATGTTCTTCAAGTCACTTTTCTTGAACAAATTACCATATGCCAAATGTAAATAAACTTTAATTTAAGCTTCTGCACTAAAAATATTTTCCAAGTTATTTCTATCATGTGAAACAGGAACTAAAGAGCATGGAAAATTTTTATTTAAAAAACTGCAAACACTGTTGCCACACATTTTAATTACAGCAGAATTATATTAGTAAAGTACCAAGGAATACTAATGAACAAGCACTGTTTTCATTATATTATGTAATGGCTGAAAATGACTGATAATTAGTGGTGCTCACATGATAGAAACACGCTAGAACAGCGCAACCAACATGATATATAGATGTGAGGGATACCTGGATCCCTCCTCGATGTCGGTGGCTTTGTCCAGCACACTGCTGAGGTTGTGCTCAGCCAGCGTCTCCTCAGGCACCTCCTGCAGCTCCTCCTCTCTCATCATAGATAGACGGTAGTTCTCCAGCTCGATCCTCTCAGGAGTCCCTTTAACACGTTTGGCCACGCTGGGCTCTGTAACCCCGTTCACCTCTGTCACTGTGATGGACAGAAAAGAGGAGAAGAGAGAAAATGTCATTAATGTAAATAGTTAATATGTAACAAATAGGGAGTGGCTCTGGGCTGCTATGTAGAGGTGGTATTAGCATAATATTCGCATTATCATAATTATAACTAATAAATTCTTGATTTAGTTTAAGCTAAAATCATTAGGCGTCAATCCAGAGATGAATAAAGATTTTAAGTTTATTATTTCATATAATTCATATCTACCGTCCACCCACCCTACCTTCTTTTAAGGTTGTTTTACTGCACAAGGATTCATTTCCACTCAGACAAATAAGACAAACACAGTCAAAGTGATAACTCTTTAACTTTATTTAAACAAGCAATATTTGGCCTTCATGATTCCACAGATATTCTAGATTTAAATATCATGGTGTCAGGAAAATACTTTAAGTATGTTCTTAAATAATAAATACAAGTTATGGTTACCTTGCCTTTTTTCCCTTCCTATTAAAGCATCTCAGATAAATGGAGTAAATTTTGTTTTAATATTAATGAACTTTTTAACATTAATGAACAGGTGGACATGTGTATGACTAATACGTCTATCCAGTGAAGCAAATCCCAAAACCCAAATCAAACCAGTGAGAACATTTTGTGAATGTAATTAAACAAAAAAAAACATGACTGTGATGGTGGAAGTGGTTAGAGGGATGAAGCAAGCAATCCATATAAAAAGAATCGATTGAAAAAACTCGTCACCCGTAACTGAATTATGACCGATGTATTCAGAACTCACCGAATAACGAATATGCCTCATATAGTGATTATGTAGTGACAGACCCCATGAATAAAATAGTGTGTCGTGTTCACTTGATGCATATCTATGATTCCAGACGAATCTGATCTTATCACCCAAATGCTAGAGGAATACTAAAAATAAATATAATATTCTTATTCTGACACGTTCTACTTTCATATTTTTCATTTTTCAGCCATATTTTCCCCAAAATATAAAAGTATAAAAAAAAATGTGCATGAGGAAACGGAATTCTGTTTTTAGGCCAATTATTTGTAGTCTAAGTCTACTGTAAACCATAAATATAAAACTTTCAGTACTGCAATGAAAAAACATAAATAAACAGGTCAAATTATATATTAATAATAATGCAATTTTCTAAGGTAATACAATTTTAACAGTAATACAAATGATTTTGCATTAAACGAAAACTAAGAAAATAATGTCAAAATGCAAAACATCTTAACGGTTCTAAAAAATAAGCTTTATTTTCTTTATGCAAAACATAATTTCTATTTTCTTGCTATTTTTAGGTGAAATATAACTGAAAAATGATTTATGAGATTCAAACCTCTAAAATTTCTATGCTAAATATATTAATGTTGCTAAAACGTGCTAAAACCATTATAACCTTTTACACTTTATATATTTCATCCTAAGTAGCACAAACTCACCGGATGTTTTGCATTGTAAATCATTCTCAGTGATACACACATGACGGATGCCATGAGCAGTGGTGTTAGTACTATGCAGAGGAGAATTAAGAGGTGAACAAACACTGGGACAGAAATGCAAGGACTGATGGGAGTGTAGACCAATCACAGGCACAGATGCAGGCACTAGCTCAGCAACAAGCTGCTCTGATAGGAGAGGGGTAAGGTAAAGCTTACAGAGTCCACCAATCACAAGCACTGATACGAGCACTGCATTACAAAAGGGGCACAGGTCAGAAATTAGTACAATCACAAACTTAAAGGCACCACAATCACAGATCTATACAGTGGAAGGACAGAAAGGAGAGCAACAAAAACAGATGCAGGCAAAAAAGGTTAATTATTATTACACGTAATGTGTTATTTGATGAATATAAACTGTTCTAAGTCAATTCACACTTTTTAAAAGCTCTAAATTATGCATGCAATTAATTAACAGTAGTTAACACACTTAATTGATATGCTTTTTTGCCTGGATGGTTTACTCAATCAAAAGAAGAGATTTAATTAGGCTGCACCACTCGGAATATTATACATATTATATACAGCCAAGAGGTTTACAATGAGTTAATCATTTGTGACATCACCAGGGATACACAAAACAAGCACAATATCACTCGAAATCACAGCACGTGCGGGCAGGAAGTGCCCCGATAAGCTCAGAGGCTGGAAAGGGGTCATGCTAGATAATATTGAGCAGGATGTTGAGAGTAAAGCAGGAGAGCAGATAAACGCAATAGGCGAGGAGGAAAGGAGAATCTAAGGGATTGTGCGCCACCTGGTGGCGGGTCCAAGACATCGCTCGTCGCAACGAGCGCAGAATGCCCCCTACTCCTCGAGAGGGGCACAGGACGGGGCCTAAAGAGGAAAGGCGGGTACCTGATGGCTGGCGTTCCACGGGGGCCTGAGAAGTTATGACTTGGCCTGGGGCGTCCACTGTGTTGGGGGTTACCGCCAACACCTGGGGCTCCTATGACCACAACAAAAAACATCTGAATATATTAGCTTTTTTTGTTATTACATAAAAAAAAAAAACGTTAAAATATAATGTACAGTGTCAGAAAAACAACTCTCTGATAAAAAAACCCCCCAAAAAACCTTGCTCTCTCCCCAAACACAGATGCTAAAGAAGTCATTACCTTGGGGTTTACGGGAGCAGCAGCAGCAGGCGCAGGCCGTTTTCTCTGTGCCAGACCAGAAAGTCGGTAGCAGTAGTGTGGTTTACAGTAAAACTTCCCTACAAGAGCAAAAACACACACAAATGAACTCCATTAGCATCTGTTTCAGGACATAAATCGGAGAAAACCTCAAATGAAGTGATTTATCAAATGCGAAATGCAACAAATGTGGTTGATTTCCGCCTAACGTGTATATGTGTGACTACACCACGTGGGAGTGTACAAAATGGCTCATAGTTAATAAAGAATCGTTGATGTAGAGAAACGGTCCCTCTGTCTCATACAACTATATCCCACTGTGTTGGTCACAAAGCATCTCATGACAGCAAACTATGAGCAAGCAGGAAATTAAAGAAACTACATACATTAATAGCTCTATAGAGTATTCATATTAAAGGGTTAGTTCACCCAAAAACTCACCCTCAACTCGTTTCAAACCCGTAAGACCTTCGTTCATCTTCGGAACACAAATTCAGATATTTTTGATGGAATCTGAGAGTTCTCTGACCCTGCATTTACAGCAGCACAACTGAAATCTTCCCAGACCCAGAAACGTAGTAAGGACATCGATAAAACTGTCCATGTGACATCAGTGGCCCAACTTCAATTTCTCTGAATTTCTCTCAACTCTCAGATTCCATCAAAAATATCTTAATTTGTGTTCCGAAGATGAACGAAGGTCTTATGGGTTTGGAACGACATGAGGGTGAGTAATTAATGACAGAATTTTTATTTTTGGGTGAACTAATCCTTCAAGTTAATGAACAATAATAAAATGTAATGTAGGAAAAAAATGATGGTAACCTATAAGTAGCTACAGTATGAATAACATGATCAGGAGGGATTTTATTTCTGCTTGGATTTCATACCATCCTCAACATCGAAGGCGTAGGAGGACAGCCGGAGGGTGGTGCCGCAGTAGTCGCACTTGAAGCAGCTGCGATGGAAAAACTTTCCCTCTGCACTGAGACGCTCCATCACATAGACGCGCTTCCGACAGAAGAAACACACATCGCTGCCTCCAATATTCTGAGGGAACTCCTTCCGCAAGGAACCCTGCAGAGAGAAAGACATAGAAGCAAGACATGCTAGTTCAGGTCTTTTTTTAAGGGAGAGCCAGGAGTGGCAACGAAGTGCTTAAAAATCTGCCAAAAGAGAGACAGCATGCACCAAAATAATTTATGATCTTCTGTGCTTCGAGGAACTGAAGACCCAATTCTTGTGTAAAGTTAGGTGAAAGACACTAAAATAATCACATCTGTGTAAATCAACACAACTAGGTGTTCTTATTTCCCAATATTGACACTACATCCTTTAAAATAAAATATAAAAATAACTTTACAATTCTTTAAATTATGTACATTTAGAAATTATAAAAATGAAAGATTTAGGAATATTTTAGAAATGTAAAAAAAATGTCCAAATTATAAAAAAAATACTAAACTACTATAGTAGTTTACAGACAAGTGAAAGAAAAACGGTTCACTGTTTCATCTGCAGCTCAGCATCAATACAGTGAACCTTTCTCACATCATTTTTCTTGGAACAAAAACAGCTGCAGTATAAGAGTACATGGATTTAATGCCCGAAACAGAACAACTTTTAGCCTTATATTGAATCTCATAGGTGTTATTCCTGTCTGGTTGTCGTTGCTGCAGTGTCATGATCCAGTTACCAGTGCACTGAATCATGGTTTATGCATTGTGGTCACAGAGAGTTGGTGATTCCCAGTGCTACAAGCTAGCCATGTACCAAAGCAAAAATGAGCTATGCAGTCTCATTTGTGAACAACACCCATAATTCTTACCAAATCCCTTTTCTCAAGCAAGGGCCTGGGGTCGTCCTTAGCCTGAATCTGATTGGCTATTTGCTCAGCCAGTGAGCTCACACCCCCTGAGTACATCTTTACATAGCGCTACAGGTGGTGAACAGAACAAAAAGGTTTTTAAAAGCATAAATGGCTGAAAGCTGAGTGAGATGCTGTAGCAATTTTCAAGACTATGAAAAATTAAAAATAAATCAAAGTTAAATTCAGATGTTCTTGCATGGTTATTTATGTAGATGGCAGAAGGCACAAGGTGTAATTCAGCTCAAAGCAATTCAAAGTGCTAAAACAGAATAAGGCAGTCAAGTTGTGAGAAACGGGTAACAAGGAAAACTGTTAATTGAGATAAAACGTTCAACCTAAAATTACACTTTTACTTCATAACATATTTTAAGAAGCAAGCATACATTAACTTTCAGAAGTTTGGGGTTAATAAGACTAATTTGAAAGAAATTAATACTTCTATTTAGCAATTAAACTAATCAAAAGTGACAGTGAAGACATTCATAATGCTACAAAAGATGTATATTTCAAATATAAATGAGGCTACGTGAACTTTCTATTAATTAAATTAAATTAAAAAAACAAACTCAATTTGGATTTCCACCAAAATATTAAGCAACACAACTGTTTTTAACATTGATAATAAAAAAGAATGTTTCTTGAGCACATATAAATCAGCATATTAGAATGTTTTCTGAAGGTTTATGTGACACTGAAGAATGGAGTAATGGCTGAAAAGCTGAAAATTCAGCTTTCTATTAAAATATCTTACTAACCCCACATTTTTTGAATGTGAGTGTTTCAAGACACTAAAGAATAACATTTTTATAAAAAATAAAATCAAATTTTCTCGCATGGTTATTTGTGTAGGTGTAATTCAGCTTAAAGCAATTCAAAACGAAGCAGTCAAGTTGTACAAAAAAACAACAACTGTTAATTAAAACAAAAGCCTTCAACATAAAATTACACTGTTAAACATACGTGAAGATGCAAACTTATTTATCAGCAAAATACTCTTCCTGGACTTTAACAATCATGCTTGAAGCACGTTAAATTCAAATTCAATTCAATATTTCAATGTTGTATGAACATGCAGGTCAGTTTCCAAAAATAGCTTTCATGCAGCTCATGAATATAGGACACATCCAGCATACAGCTGTGTTAAAATGTTCGGCAACATACAGTACTTGTCCATTTTTGTTGTATTTCAATATTCTCAGCTTCACACACTGATACATACACACAAAAGAAGACTGGAGAGAGACAACTCAGACATATACAGAATGGCAGCTCTCCTCCATTAACAGAGTGCGTTTGAAAGTGTTACAGAAACACATCCATGCAAACACACGACTCCAGAACACAGCAGTCATTAGATGCATCATTGCTACCTGCCGGAAAGAGCTGGGAGAGTGCAGAGGGCTAACAGAGCTCACATCACACGCTCTGTACCACTGCTCTGTGAAGAAGTGTGACGCCTTTTTCTTAGACTTTGAAAGAGGTAGAGACAGAAAGAGAGACATAGAGAGAGATGAGGGATGTAAAGGCAAGATGACGGGAACAGCAGGTAGGTAGGCAGAAAGAAAACTAGAAGTCTACAATCTTAAAAGAAATACTGCAAGTTAAATACAAGTTAACCTTCACTGACAGCACCCAAAAATAACAACAGTGCTTATAATAATAGCATTTACAAATCTATGGGGCAAGTGTACAATTTTTACACACTTCAACTTTGATAATAATAATTAACGTTTCTTGAGCAGTAAATAAGCATATTAGTATGATTTCTAAAAGATCATGTGGCCCTGAAGACTGGAGTAATGATGCTGAAAATTCAGCTTTGCCATAAGAATAAATTACATTTTAAAATACATTAAAATACAAAACAGTTGTTTTACATTGTAATAATATTTCTGTTATACTGTATTTTTGGCGGGGAAAAAAAACAAATGCAGCCTTAGTGCGCACAATAGACTTCTTTTAAAAACATAAAAAGTAGCAACCCAAAACTTTTGAATTGCTGCTGCCAAAATTATTATTTATTAAAACAATAAGCCACAATAGGGCATGTTACAGTGATTTGACCACACTTAAGGAGTGTTTTACCTGTGAACACAACATGAATAGGAGCTTTAAGCTAGAACATTTCTTGAAAACAATTTCCACTCCATTTTTGTGAAATCTGTGTTGTGATAAGGCCAAAAGACCGCTTAACTGCTAAAATGAATCAACGGTTTAAGGCTGTGCATGGAAAAAAAAAAGTGCGTTTTCAAGGACACCTGGTGCTGAGAGTTCACCTTTGGCTTTGCTGGTTTGTCTTTAAACTGAGAGGCTAACCTCTCGGCTCTCTCCTGAATGCTGGCGATGTGTAAAGGCACGTGATCATCAGAACGCAAAATCTCCCTCTGCTGTGAGAGAGATGCAGTCTTAAGTCATAACGTTAGGACAAGGAATATCACAGTTTTCTGCAATCCTGTGAATAAAATCTATTAGGAAAGACCTTTTTATTTGTGTAGAGTTATGTATAAAGCAGTCAAACCATCATAGGTTAGAGGAACTGTGTATTTAAGGTACAGACGAGACGTCCATGCATATCTCTCCATGCTCAGGCAGGGCTACCTGATGCTGGGGGTCAGAAGGGTAGAAGGGTTGCTCAGGACTGAGGCCGTGGGTCAAAAGCCACTGCTCAATAAAGAACTGTGACGGCTTTTTCATAACCTTCACAAAGGAAGACGTGAGGGAATAAAAATATAACTATTAAATTCAATATGTTTGGAAAAAGGAAGAGCATAAATGTTCAAGATAACTCAAGGCCACAACTCAAGACATGGTGTCATTATTGTCTTTAACCTAGTTGTGCTCTTGACCAAGTTGAAAAAAAATTTAATTTCTGTAATTTACTACACCAGCAACTGTTACCAAAATATCTTAGAAGAAAGAAACTCAAACCGGTTTGGATCAACTTGAGGGTGAGTAAATGATGACAATTTTCATTTTTGGGAGTATTATCCCTTTAAGAGCATGCTTTTTTTTCTCTTGAATTGCTCTACCTGTGGCTTGTCCTTCCTGTCAGGCTTGCCTTTAAACCTAGCGACTAGAGTGTCCATTCGCTCTTGAATGCTAGGGATATGTATGGGCTCTGGCTTGTCCACATTAGGCAGGTTATCTTCCTGTAAACGGAAAGGCTGATGAAACTCTTTTTGGGTTTGAAATCTTATCTGCATATCGTATTGTAGAGTGCTGCAGCTGTGACTTCAAACTCCAGACAACCAATACTTTATGGGTTCCACTGAGATTTTCCTTTGGGTTTTTATAACAGAGTTTTCCAATTAATGAGTGAAATATAGTCTGTCTGTAGTAAACATAACTTACACTTGGACATTTTGTTGTACAATGTAAACGTAGCACCTCACACTCCTTAATTCTTATGTAGTTACAGTGGGGCAAAAAAGTATTTAGTCAGCCACCAATTGTGCAAGTTCTCCCACTTAAAAAGATGAGGCCTGTAATTTTTATCATAGGTATACCTCAACTATGAGAAAAAATGAGAAAAAAAAATCCAGAAATCACATTGTAGGATTTTTTAAGAATTAATTGGTAAATTCCTCTGTAAATTAAGTATTTGGTCACCTACAAACAAGTCAGATTTCTGGCTCTCACAGACCTGTAACTTCTTCTTTAAGAGGCTCCTCTGTCCTCCACTCGTTACCTGTATTAATGGCATCTGTTTGAACTCGTTATCAGTATAAAAGACATCTGTCCACAACCTCAAACAGTCACACTCCAAACTCCACCATGGCCAAAGACCAAAGAGCTGTCAAAGGACACCAGAAACAAAATTGTAGACCTGCACCAGGCTGGGAAGACTGAATCTGCAATAGGTAAGCAGCTTGGTGTGAAGAAATCAACTGTGGGAGCAATTATTAGAAAATGGAAGACTACAAACCACTGATAATCTCCCTCGATCTGGCTCCACGCAAGATCTCACCCCGTGGGGTCAAAATGGTCACAAGAATTGTGAGCAAAAATCCCAGAACCACACAGGGGGGACCTAGTGAATGACCTGCAGAGAGCTAGGACCAAAGTAACAAAGGCTACCATCATTAACACACTGCGCCGCCAGGGACTCAATCCTGCAGTGCCAGACGTGTCCCCATGCTTAAGCCAGTACATGTCCAGGCCAATCTGAAGTTTGCTAGAGAGCATTTGGATGATCCAGAAGAGATTGGAGAATGTCATATGGTCATATGAAACCAAAATAGAACTTTTTGGTTAACTCAACTTGTCGTGTTTGGAGGAGTAAGAATGCTGAGTTGCATCCAAAGAACACCATACCTACTGTGAAGCATGGGGGTGGAAACATCATGCTTTGGGGCTGTTTTTCTGCAAAGGGACCAGGACGACTGATCCGTGTAAACGAAAGAATGAATGGGGCCATGTATCGTGAGATTTTGAGTGAAAACCTCCTTCCATCAGCAAGGCATTGAAGATGAAACGTGGCTGGGTTTTTCAGCATGACAATGATCCCAAACATACCGTCCGGGCAACGAAGGAGTGGCTTCGTAGAAGCATTTCAAGGTCCTGGAGTGCCTAGCCAGTCTCCAGATCTCAACCCATAGAAAATCTTTGGAGGGAGTCCGAAAGAAAATCCGTGTTGCCCAGCGACAGCCCCAAACCATTACTGCTCTAGAGGAGATCTGCATGGAGGAATGGGCCAAAATACCAGCAACAGTGTGTGAAAACCTTGTGAAGACTTACAGAAAACGTTTGACCTCTGTCATTGCTAACAAAGGGTATATAACAAAGTATTGAGATGAAATTTTGTTATTGACCAAATACTTATTTTCCACCATAATTTGCAAATAAATTCTTTAAAAATCCTACAGTGTGATTTTCTGGATTTTTTTTCTTCATTTTGTCTCTCAAGTTGAGGTATACCTATGATGAAATTACAGGCCTCTCTCATCTTTTTAAGTGGAGAACTTGCACAATTGGTGGCTGACTAAATACTTTTTTTCCCCACTGTACATGTTACGAACAAACAGTTATGTTCATTTTTTAACATTAAAAAAAAAAGATTTTCAGTATGTGTAATTTATGTTGTAGAGCAAAATATCCAAGTATCATCAATTTATATTTACTCCTACATTGAAAAACTCGTAGGAAAATCTCAAGGGAACACATGGTGAATAATTCTTCTTGGTTTTGACATCACATCTGTGGCACTCATTTGTGCTGCAAGTTTTTGTAGTTCTAATTCTAAAAATTAATATATATACTGAAATTACACATTGTTATAAATATAACATGTTTATTCCGCAAATCTAGTGAAGTTAACTGTAGTTCTCCAAACACACATGCATGCATGTTCACGAAGATGTAATGGAAGTTACAAATCTTCAAAAGATTTTTTTTTAGCAAAGTTTTGAGAAAAGCCCCATGCAGATGTCATGGTTACCCTGTAATAGATTGAAGGGTCCTGGATCTCATTCTCTTCATCACCACCACCATTACACTTGTTTATCTCTGACTGGTTAACATGATGCTGCAGAGAACAGACATAAATCAGTTCCACCCTATCATTAGCTAGGAGGTCTCGGACTAAACGAACAATCAAAACTAGAAGGGTAACAGCCCCATATTTCTGAAACAAAAATGCAACAAAAGCCATGGTGGTCCATTCCAGTATTTTCATTAAACTGATGCGAACCAAAATGCAATTTCAACTTTATCAAACTCCATAAAACACAATGACAATTTTTTTGGTTTCCAGAACTGCACGAAACATTCCATTTCAGCTTTAGGTAAATTGGGCATAAGGATGTGCAACTACATACTTTCAAAACTGACAAGCCTGACTGAATGATAAATGTTTTATTACAAATAAATGCTAAATATAATATTTAACCACAGCTAAAGAATATTAAAACCAGGAAAAAATGTCTGAAAACATGGTTTTAATAAATACACTAAATTTAATAATTAAATCGCATTAAATTGATCAAAAATGACTAAAAATTACACTTTATAATGCCTTAAAGATTTCTATTTAAAATAATTGCTGTTGAACTTGCTTTTGAACTTTTCATCTAAAGATTGGAGCAATGGAGCATGATGTTATAAAAAAAAATTATGGATGAATATATGAAGTCAAATAATAATAGTGTCAAAATAGTCTTTACTTATTTTCCTTACATGTACTTAAAGGGTATTTGAAGTTTATCAATATTTTTTTTCCTGTGTGCTTTTTGTACAATTGTTTGCAGAGATCAAACTGTTGAAGTATATATCAAAAAAATTTGAATATGCCAGGAGGATTGCTCAATACATTGATCAAGACAAACAGTTCTGCACCATAAAGTCTAAATGCCTCCAAAAACCTCATTTCAAGAGACTGCAATAGAAGGAATTCTGTTAAAGCTAGCTCCTGTGAGAGATGCTGAGGTTAGTACAGCCAGACAGGAGAGTGTCACCTGTGCGTGTGGAAGAAACGATGAAGAGAATGAGGAAGATGAGGGTGAGGAAGAAGAAAGGAGAATGGTTTTCTTAGGGCAGCTCCTCAACACCTCAGTCCCGCTGCTGGCCTTCAGAGAGACAAGAGAGGAGAAACACGTTCACATAAATACAACACCTCACACACTCCTCTAACTAAAAAACCTGATAATACCATCCAAACATCCAATCACCTACTACACACAAACACAACCGTAGTGATGAGAGACAGGAACGCTGTGTTAAGAGAACAAACAGTGACCCATTAGAAGCAGAAAAACACACGTTGATAATCAAACCCAGTGACTTTGGTGACACTTAACACACACACAGACCTCCCATGCACATGGAATGTCTAACAAAGCTATCAAAACCACATCTGAACCTCTACAATCTGAGAATGAGGAATATCAAAGCACCAGAACAATAAGCAAAGCGTTCGGCTCATTCATCTCAATCAAACTGGAAAGGCAAACAAAGAGCACCAAAGTGCAGTGTTGAAAGATATGCCTCTAGGTCTCCGATGCATGAGCACGTCTAGTCAAACAGGAAACTAACAACAGAAGACAAGTACACAGGAGACTATATGATCACCTCATGGGACTACAGTATCTTCTTGTTTACTACACAAGGAAGGACACAGAACACTATATGATAACTGTAAGCAATTCGTCTTTTCTACAGCTGTGTACCTGCTCCTGTTTGATGGGGAGAGTTTGACACTTCAGTCTTTCTTTATAGCGGAAACTCATCTGCTCCTGTAACTGTGTGCGCCTCTTAATACAAGCATAAAAGATGAATTCAAGGTGTCATGTTTTCCCCTCACACACGCACAAGCCTTCATGTTCATATAATGGTTCTCTCATTAAAACAAATGGAAACAAACTTGGCTAACCAACTGAGCTTAATAAACCCAATTATAGACTTTAGAGAACAGTAAATGCATTACCATTCAGTTTGGGGTCAGTATTGCATTGTATAGTATTGTACTGTATTTATGTAATGACCTGTAATTAGCAAGCATGCATTTAATTGATAAAAGAGACAGTAAAGACATATAGCTACTTCAACTCAAACAGACAAGAAACTAGCTTTTGATACAGCATTAAGACTAAATGAAGAAAAATGGACATGTAAGATATATTTCAACAAAACAAGCTTAGTTAAGACCCAGTTCATTTAGTCACAAAGACAATAACAATTATGGATGAGTAGAGAGGTAAAGTAGGTACTTAGAGTGTTAACGGTTGATGGGAATCTGGGAACATGGGATTGTACTACACTCTTTACCTTCCTCCATGCAGGGACTGGAGACAGCCGCACTGACTCTTTCAGAGAGGGAACGGAGTCCCCCTGTAACCAGTGAAGTGACCAATGGAAAAGTGAGGAAGTGCCAAAGCCATTAACATCCATTGGAGTGAGAAAGAGAATGGAAAAGAACAGAAATGAGAAATAAGGATAAGGATAGGCATGCAGAGAGAAACTGAAAGTGAATGACTGAACTGACTGCAGAAAAAACACCTGCAATGTGCATTGCAATGCATGAATAAATAACAGCTATTAAAAACATGTGATCAGGTACTGAGTTTGAAACAAATTAATGCAGGAAGTAGAAGGAAACAGATGAATGAGCAGACATCCAAATGAGTCAGTCCATGCATGAGCCAGACCACAGATACCTGAGAAAAACACTACCGTTTAAAAACTGGGGGTCAGTAAGATTTTTTATTGTTTTTGAAGTCTTTTATGCTCACCAAGGCTGCATTTATGCAGTACATTTTATTACAAAATATATTTAATGGGATGGCAACACTGAATTTCCAGCAGCCATTACTTCAGTCTCAAGACGCCCCCCCCCAAAATTTCCTCTTATCTCAGTTGAAAAACTGCTCAAGTTTGGGCCCTAATATTTTGTGAAAACCATACGAACATTTTATTCATAATTCTTATATGAATAGAAAGTTAAAAAGAAGAGCATTTATTTGAAAAAGAAATCTTTTGTAATTTTACAAAAGACTTTACTGTCATTTTTGATTGATTTATTGCATTCTTTCTCAATAAATGCATTAATTTTTTTAAAAACATTCTTACTGACCCCAAGCATTTGAACGGTAGTATACAAATAACCTTTTATCTCTGCATGCCCATAGATAACAGTGTCAAACTCATCAGCCTCACACTGCTGCAGAGCACAAAGGTTTTAGCTTCCTACAAAAAGCTCCAAAATCCTCGCTCATGCCAGTCCTTCCTGCTGTTACTCCATTCGAAGTGACTAAGTCAACCGATGTATCGGTTTTGCCGATTAATTGGCACTGATTGTTGATTGCTGGAACTATTGGTTATCGACAAAAATCCATGCCGATAGTTTTCCAGGTCGCGTCCATTGCTGGAGCGGCTGAGAAGGTCTGCTGTCATTATACAGTACAGTGCTCGAGCGCCTCTAGTGGTTAAATCACTGACAGCCATGCTATTTGTTTTACACGTGATACGCACGTTGAAAAGAGTCTGCAAATCTCCAAGTAGATATAACTGCAGATCGGAGATCTCCAAAATGGGGCGTGAACTTCCAAAAGTGGGCAGAACCTCCAAAAGGGGGCGGGGTCTCCTCGCGCAAAAATACTTTCACCATTGGCTCTGGCTCCAGACAATTGTTATTGACTTTCATTTCAAAATAAAACTTTATAAATGTAACACTGTTTCTAGTTCATCTAAAATAAAATATACTATACAAGTAAATATTCTCCGTATGAGCGGAGCCCTAAGCTCGTGGCCAGTGGTGTTCGGACCAGAGTTTGAACCTCTGCTTAATGATATAAACAAGAATCACCCACGAGCTCTCCCGCGAGACGTCCCAGCTCAGCGCAGGGGAAAGATTTCACTCTATCGCTTTTTTCTAAGCAACGGGGGCATCCCGGGGCTTGAAATTCGCAGGGTAGGAGGGTCAGACGCTGGGTGTAACTAAAAAGGTGACATTGTCCGGTGAGGTCCGGTTGGGAAGTTATGGAACAATCTCTTATTGCATAATCTTATTAACTGTTTATCTTCTGAACTGCATTTTTCTTTACCACGTTATTCAGCGCCAATCCCGCTGTGCAGTCAGTTTCACTGGTTAAGGTTATGGTCAGGTGTGGGGTAGGTTTAGGGGGTTAGCATTTTTTGTAGCATAATGTAGGAAATCAACACTTTAATTGATACAGCCAATAAAATCTTTAGAATCAGCTGTGGGGTAGAGTTTGCACTGAAGTGGATTGGGGGAAAAAATTACGCATGCGTGTCATGTGCCTGTCTATCAATGGAAGGAAGCCACGCCCTATTTTGGAGCTCACACCCCATTGTGGAAGTTCCCGCCCCCATTGTTGGAGACTCCGGGCTGCAGCTATACCTTAGAAACGGCAGACGCGAGTTACAAGCACCCGACAGAAAATCCTGCCACGGCCACAGAGCGCAATTCACTAGTTTTCCTTGAATTACATTATATTGGTCCCCGAACTTGTTAATGTACATAATGAATTGTGTATTGTGCATTTTCAGCAAAACGTTTGTCTTTTTGTGGCTCTAATAAAGTCTGTGTGCTTCATTTATAGAGCTATAATATAGGTTGCGCTTTCTCTTTCTGTTTAACACTGAACTTCTTGTTCTTAGATATTTAAATAACTGTTTAGACCACTGCTCGAGTTGTAGACCGCACGTCCGCAATGTGTGTGAACCGAGCTTTCTCCTAGACTCAGTGCTGCGCTTTTATTTTGATTAGATAATCATCTAGTGTTCAAGAATATAAGCAGTTAAAGTGTGAGAGTATACATGCAATATCCATATGTATATAATTTTAATGCTATAGCCTTTGTGTATATATTTAAAGATGTGCATCTTTAAGCATGACAGTTGAAATTAAATGGTAACACTTTAAAATAAGAGTCCATTTGTAGAATTAAGATTAATGAAAGCTGTGTAAGTATTGTTCCTTGTTAGAGTGTTAATTTCAACATTTACTATTATTTTTTTTTACTACTAACTACTAGTATGGTTCAGTACAGTTTTGTTAATAAAACACTATTTTAGTTTTTGTTCAGTATCAATTTTAAAACTATCGGTTAATTAATCGGTATCGGCCAGTGTGGACCAACCTCAGGTATCGGCAAAATCCACTAACGGTTGACCTCTAGAATGGACCACAGCGTGAATCGGAGTCAATTTTCCTCAATAAACCTGATCATTTCAAACAATCCCAGCATGCTGTGCACTTCAAACATCAAGTAACAGCAGTTTAGGACAGGATTAGTCTCACTTGGTTTAACAAACCTGGGCTTTATAACCACATGAGCTTTTATGCTTCCCACATAAATAAATAGCATTGCACAAAAAAAAAGTAATGCTGATTCACAACGTGATATTCTAACACTGCCCGCCTTAAATCAGTTGTCATTTTCATGTAGTATTTTGCCTATTTCCTGGTAAGTAAAGGTTCATTTTTAACTTAAGTTTAAAATTAAACAGTTCCTACAGATTGAAGGGATAATATACAGTCTAGTGTTATTGTTAACTAAAACTTAAAAATAAAAAAATTTAACAAATGTAAATACTAAAATTACAGAAGTAAAAATAAAGTAAAATAGAAAAACTAATAAAAATGACAACACATAAAATTAAACTAAAATGAAAACTGAAAATATAAAAAAGCTAACTCAAAATATTAATAAATACTATAATAGCATGTAAATAATAACAAAACAGCACTGGTACAGTCAGCCAGACATTCCTGCAGAACAACAAACATTGTGTTGCAAATTTTGCTCCAACAAAGCAGTTTAGCCTGTTGCTGAAGATGATGCTTTATTACACGTGTTATTTTAAGAATTCACATATGAACGTCCATAGTCATTTTAGGCAGCTACCGTGCAAAAACACAAATTCTAACCAACCTGTCGCTTGAGACCGGTGGACTGCGTCGGGGCGTTCTCCTCAAACTTCGCTAACAGCTGTGTGGCCATCGACTTCACTTTGTTGTTGTTGTTCGCTACTGCAGCAGAGTCAATTTTACGTTCTGTCAGAGCAGTAGCTATAGAGGGCCTGTCGTCTCGATTAACCCTCTGCAACTCTTCCTGTGATGTTGGAGAACAGGAATGAAAGGATTTTTACAAGTACATACAGTTAGGTCCATATATATTTGGACACAGGCACAATTTTTATTATTTTAGCTGCTGACCAAAAAATATTCAAGTTACAGTTATATGAATATGGGCTTAAAGTGCACACTCTGAGCTTTAATTTGAGGGTATTCAACTTATCAAAATTGGAGGAAAGGTTAAGGAATTACAGCTATTTAATATGTACCTCTCCCCTTTTTCAAGGGACCATAAGTAATTGGACAACTGACTCAAAAGCTGTTTCATGGCCAGATGTGCGCTATTCTTTAATTATTTCTATATCAATTAAGCAGGTAAAAGTTCTGGAGTTGATTCTAAAAGTGTGCTATTTGCATTTGGAAGCTGTTGCTCTGAACCCACATCATGCTGTCAAAGGATATCTCCATACAAGTGAAACAGACCATTGTTAGGCTTCAAAAACAAAACAAATCCATCATCAGAGAGATTTTGATGCAACATTCGGAGTGGCCAAATCAACAGTTTGGTACATTCTGAGAAAAAAAGAATGCACTGGTGAGCATAGCAACATAAAGAGGCCTGGACGTCCACGGAGGACATGGTAAAGAAAAAGCCTTTCACAACATCCAGCCAAGTGAAGGACACTCTCCAGGAGGTAGAGGTGTCACTGTCAATGTCTACAATCAAGAGAAGACTTCACAAGAGCCAATACAGAGGGTTCACCACAAGAAGCAAACAAGGCCAGATTAGACTGCCAAAAACATCTAAAAAAGCAAGACCACTTCTGGAAAAGCATTCTTTGGACAGCTAAAATTAAGATCAGCCTGTACCAGAATGATGGGAAGAAAAAAGTATGGAGAAGGTTTGGAACAGCTCATGATCCAAAGCATACAACATCATCTGTGAAACATGGTGGAGCAGTGTGATGGCATGAGCATGCATGGCTTCCAGTGGCACTGGGTTACTGGTGTTTAGTGATGATGAGACAGAAGACAGAAGCAGCCGGATGAATTCTGAAGTGTATAGGGACATATACTCTATGCCCAGATTTAGTCAAATCCAGCAAAGTTGATTGGGCGGCGCTTCATAGTACAAAAGGATGAGGACCCTAAACATACAGCAAAAGCAACCCAAGTTTTTGAAGTTAAAAAAGTGGAATATTCTGCAATGGCCAAGTCAATCTCCTGATTTTAACCCGACTGAGCATGCATTTCACTTGCTGAAGACAAAACTAAAGGCAGAAAGACCCACAAACAAACAACAACTGAAGTCAGCTGCAGTGAAGGCCTGGCAAAGCTTCACAAAGGAGGAAACCCAGTCTCTGGTGATGTCCATGAGTTCCAGACTTAAGGCAGTCATTGCCTGCAAAGGATTCTCAACAAAATATTAAAAATGAAAATTTTATTTATGGTTATATTTATTTGTCCAATTACATTTGAGCCCCTGAAAATGGGGGGACTGTGTATAAAAATTTTTGTAATTCCTAAGCATTTTGTGTTATATTTTTTGTTCAACCCCTTGAATTAAAGCTTAAAGTCTGCTCTTCGAATTCATCTTGATTGTTTTATTTTTAATTCTGTTCTGGTGGCATACAGAGGCGAAATTATGAAAATCGTGTCAGTGTCCAAGAATATATGGACCTAACTGTACACAATGTTGTACATCCAATGATCCAGCAAGATATGGCCTTACATCCTCTGATTGTCCAGCCTGGCTGGTCTTTCGTCTTTTCCCCAGACCATCCAGTACCTTTTCTTTTTTATCCTACACAGGGTTTGAGAGGAAAAGTTGAGATGGCAAGAATCACTCATTTTGCAGTATCAAAAAGAAACTTGACTACCTTGGGGTTTCGTTTGCGGGAGATAGCGATGCTTTGACCCAGTTTACTGAGGAACGAGATGGGTGACTTAGTGCTGGCAATCAACGCAGCCTTCTCCTCAGGGCTCAGATTGTGGTTTTCTGAAACACAAAAATATGAATAATAATGACTAAAATCGATGAATGAACTGCATGCTAAGAAATAGCATAAACACTCCTAATGCCTAACATTCCTTTTTGGTTTTGCAAGTTTCTCTTGATGCATTATTGTAGCTCTACAACTCACCACCTGGTGGCACAGTGTCCTTGAACATCTCGTTGAACTGGCTGAGGTACATCACCATGGAGAGCTTGTCAGGCTCCACCACAACTGACATCTCCTTCCCGGTCATGATGGGAGAAATCCCAAACTCTTTTTCGGCCACGTCAAAACCCAACTGGTTGTTCTTCTCCATGTCTTTCTCATCCAACGAGTCAAAGTCACTGTAGTTACAAGACTTCGCAACATGAGACATCTCCATATCCCACAATCATGTTATTTAGCAAGTTAGAAAAGATTTAAAAACACTGACGCCAGATAACCCACATGCATCAATGATACTGTAAAAAGAGCATGATCTAGAAAGCAGTTTAATACATCTTTAAATCCTAAATGTCACAAGAACATCTGCTGAACTGAATTTTCAAGGGCTGTTCACACTGACAGCGATTCAAGTTGTTGTTTTGTTTGGTTGCTAGCAGCAGTTATTACTCGGTTGCTGCATACAACTGCATAAGGCTGTGGATCACACAAGCTTCACTGTCTGGACTCCAACTGCTGGTCGCCGCATTGCATTAAACTTTAAAGTTGAATTTTGCTGCATTCCCAAGTTAGTCTGTGTTGCTCATATTGTGTCAAACTGGGAACCGTCATTAAAGGTTGCCTTACGGATGCAAATCTGTTAGTGTAAATCTGTTTCAGCATCAAAAAGAAAATATTTTAGCAAAGAACCAATACTTGGTTTAAAAAAAGATCTATTTGAAAATATCCACATCACAGTGACTATCATCCAAAGTTTGGTGTCAGGTCAGTTTTTTCAGCAAGGACATTAAATTGATCACAGACATTTATAATGTTACAAAAGATTTCTATTTCAAATAAATTTTCATGAACTTTATATATTATATATATATATTTATGTATTTATTTATGTTTTAACTCATATCAGCAACAATGGTATATTTATGCCATTAACAGGAATCATTCAATACATCTTTATAATAAATAACATTTTCTTACGCAAGCATCAACCATACATTAACATGCATACAACATTATTAAAACACAATAATATACTGATAAAAATCAGATAAATCTTCAATAAATCAATGATAATAATTCCGGGTTAAGTTCGTCCGGGCGAGGACCTTTTTAAAAATTTTGGTAGTTCTTTTTTTTTTTTTTTTTTTTTTTTTTTTTTTTGAGTAAAACTGGTTAATATCTTTAAATTTGGAATCATTCTATTAAAATGTTTCACACTGGACAAATTATTCTTCAATCACAACTTTATATATTATATTGAACATATTATAATAATTTTAATATATAGTGGTTCCATCATAAATATTAAGCAGCAAAACTATTATCAACATTGATAATATTAGAGTGATTTATGAAGCATCATGTGACTCTGAAGACTGAAGTAATGGCTACTTAAAATTTAACTTGCCAACTCTGTCAATTCACACAGTCTATTTTATATGCATTATCAGAAATATACTTCCTATAGTATGTATATGAAACTGAACTAATACACTGTACATGTATCTGGATTGAGCTACTGAAGAAGGCAATTGTCGGCGTGTGGTATCCTCCTCAGAGACTTCCACTAATGCTGCCTTACAAACACAAATGCAGACTAGTTTAGCTGACCATGACAAACAACTCATAAGCAAAAGCTTTTAAAGGTCACTCAGCATCTGCTCTAATGGACAGTTATGATAATGTTAATGTGCGTCTCAAAAGCTAATGGGGCTTTCAGCTGTTCTATGTAACAGAGCCCAGAGTAAGAATAACTACAGCATGAGTTCCTGACCTTTTGAAAAGCAGAAACTTACCCAGCCGCACTGTTATTATAGTGTGCTGTACTCAACAGATGAGTAAGCCAAGTATATAAACACTATATGGTAAACAAAGCTATAAATATCTTATCAAAAGTAATGAGGTGAGGACAAATTAACTACCACAGCTGAAGAAACACTTAATATTAGCAATGGCATTATCACTTGAAGGCGCACTCCGTATGTTCTTGCTGACTCGTATTCCACAGCTTAAAGGGACAGTTCACACAAAAAAAATTCTGCTCTGTTCATTTTTTCTTCGATCGCATTTTCCAAACCTGTATAGCATTCTAAATCTTCTTTGAACATACAGAAGTATTTTTAAGAATATGGAGTACCAAACAGATTTGTTGTCCCCATTTACTGTCCTAGTAGGAAAACACGTACGATGGTGTAATGAGGACCCTAACTGTAATTAGAGATTACCAACATTCTTCAGAATATTTTTTGTGTGTGTATTCCACAGAAGATAGAAATGTATACAGGTTTGGAACAACTCAGGGGTTAGTAAATGATGACAGAATTTTCATTTTTAGGTGCTATCAATTACAAAGCTGTTAAATCTTTGACTCATCGAATCTTCTGTTTTGTGTCTAGTTTTCGGTCTTCTATTATTTGTAATATTATAAATGTCATTTTTGATCAATTTAATGCATCATTGCTGTATAAAAGCATAAATTTCTTTAAAAAAAAATATTATTGCCCCCAAACCTTTGAATGGTAGTGTAGTCAGATATGTTTGAGTTACATTTCATTTAGTCGATTTAGCAGACTCTTTTTATCCAAAAAAAAAAACAAATGAGGACAATGGAAGCAATCAAAAAGAGCAATGATATGCAAGTGCTATAACAAGTCTCATTTAGCTTAACGCAGTACACATAGCAAGGCTTTTTTTAATTATATAATAAATACAAATAAAACAGATAGAAATAGACAGAAAGCAACTAAATAGAATAGAAAAAGAATAGAGAAGCTAGTGTTATTTTTTTTTTAAAAAAGAAAACAAGCAGCTAGTAAATGAATAGAGTGCAAGTCTAAAAAGGGCACGTTGTGTTTTTTTTGTTTTAAAGGGGTCATATGATGTTGGTAAAAAGAGCATTATTTTGTGTATTTTGGTGTAATGAAATGTGTTTATGCGGTTTAAGTTCAAAAAACACATTATTTTTCCACATACTGTACATTATTGTTTCTCCTCTATGCCCCGCCTTTCTGAAACTGCATCGATTTTTTACAAAGCTCATCGATCTGAAAAAGCGAGGTGTGCTCTGATTGGCCAGCTATCCGTGCGTTGTGATTGGCCGAATACCTCAAACGTGTGACGTAATGTTACGCCCCCCACCATACTGTGATGCCCTGTCCGGCCGGAGCGACGAGAAAAAAAACATTAAAACCCATTACAAATGAGGCATTTGTTTTATCCAGTGGGGACATAATTACTGATATAATGACTTATACTGTCTTTTTACGCGTTGCATGCACCGCGCCGCTAAACATTAAAACCATGTCTGCATTTGTGATCGAGAAATGACAAACAAGCGCTACTCTACACTGCTTAAAACTCGCGTTTGAATCATCAGTGGCAAATTCTTTAAATATAAAAAACGTACAGTCTGTGAGTCAGAACAGCCGGCATTGAAGTCTACTCTACCAGTATCAGCAAACAGTCCTCCATAAAATGAGCTGCACACATCTGAATATATGGGTTGACGTGTTCTGGAACAGTGTTGTAAATACAACTTAAACCACTGGTTTCTAGTCGTGGTGTCCCTCTTTTGGAAGACCAAACAAAGTAGTTTTTCGCTTTCACAACGAAACACACAACACCACACACGGCAGGCTTGAGTGAGCGGAGGCCAGCGGGCTAGAGAACGGCACGGAGGGCTAATAGTTAAGCGGAGGCCGGTGAGCTTGAGGAGCTTCTGGTCGGGCTTGCGGCAACCACAACCCGGTGAAAGCCGATTCGCCGATCCACAGCACGAAGTTGATGTATCTCCTCAGCGACCAGCACAGATCAGCTCAGGCATGACAAAGCAGAATATCGTCCTCTTTTGGAAGGCTAAATAAAGTCGTTTCGCTTTCACAACGAAACACAGTGCCTTCACGACATGGCGGCGGTAACAATACTACAGCAAGAATAAAAGTAACGCCTTCTTTCTTTGCTGTAACATTTTTGGGGGCGTTATGCAAATCTTCCCACATCGTGACGTAGACATGTGGGGGCGTGTTAGAATGAGCAGTTTTAGGTAGGCGTGGCTGACTCTTAACTTCTATAAAGAATATCTCTTTGGATTTGAGACTTTATTCTTTGCAACTTTACAGATCTTCTTTATGCACCAAGAGCTTGTAACACTCCAAAGAGAAAGGAAAAATTGAAATCTCATCATATGACCCCTTTAAGAATACAATTGGATTAGATAATGCTAGAGTTAGAGGGTCAAATAAAGAATGGAAGCTAGTGCTTAGCGATTCTTGAAGATGGCTAAGGTATAAGTATACATCATTTTAAACATATTTGTCACAAGGTAGTATAAATTATACATTTATTTTTGTCTAAAACCTTTTTAATGATGGAAAAAACTACAGTACAGAGTGCATCTTTTATGATTCTAGTCCACAGCTCATAATCATACACCAAAATCTAAAAACTCTCAAAGGTCAAACATTTTTCTTTTTAACTTTGCTTGATCTCCTGTCTTCTCACACTGCGGGGCATATGACTTGCACGTCTTTTCCGATTCAAGTTTTGTTATTCTTTGCATGAACTGAATCTCTGATTCTCTGCAGCAGCGTTTGCGCTCCAGTCCTGCATCTCTAAATATAGCAGCGCTAATAACACAGAGCTTTTGTTGGGATCAGCATGTGGCATACTGCACTTACATGAGGTCTGGTCTGTATCGGTGGATGAGCGCGCACAGGGCCAAGCCGCTCTTCCAGGACATGGTGAGATCAGACACGCTGACACCTCTGTATCCCTCCGTCTGTCTTTGACACCAGTTCAGCAGCTTACTGGAGCGCACGATGGACTCTGATGGGGAAAAGCAATGTCAAGTGGTGCCTAAGCAAGAATGTGCATATTCAGTAATGGAATGCGCCAACATCCAATCGGATCGGAGTTAGTCACATGACCAGAGCAGCGTCTGAAGAACTTTCATGGTGCATTTCATTCCTTTTTGAGAGGTTATGAAACATTCAAGACACCGACAGCATTGATAATATTTCTCAGTTTGTGAAAATCCACAAATATTTGTTAGTGCATAGTTGCATTTAATTCTAAAGTGCTCAAAGACAACTTTCCATTCCATGTCAGTTACTCTTCTCATACAACAAACTGCACAAAGCTAGTTGAAACGTAGAAGCCTGTAGAACATCATGCATTCGGATTAGAGTCGCCCACAAAATTACCTTGCAATTGCTTCTCAAGCAGAATTTCTAGGATGAAAATAAATCAAATTATACACATTTACATTTGAGACTATACAATGTATGGAAAGACTAAATAAATATATGGAAAATTAATGTATCCACAGCTGATGTATAATAATAATGCGATACTAAATCTACCAACCATTTCTTTTGAGTTTAGGAGTTGATGAGTTGACCACATTCTCCATGTCGACACGCAAATCCCTGGTTTCTCCGGTGTCTAACAGATGCCGTACCTGCAGACAATTATATTGTAAAGCCAGTATCGCCAATATCTAGAAAGCATGCAGAAGGCAGATAAAATGCCAATATGTGCATAAAGTGACAGCAAATGAAATGTGCACAAATTAATTACCTTATTTACAGATTATTTACTCAAAAGCCAAAAAAAAAAAAAGAGTGAAAAATGATAGTAAAAAAATGTATACTGGTTATTTTTTGGAATGCACCAAAATTAAAATTAGGGCAGATAAGTATAGTAAGTAAAGTTAGTAAAATTAGGACAAATAAGCATTTTTTTGTTTGCTTGTTTGTTTTTGTTATAGCCAATAACTGATAAATAGCCAATATTGAAATTCTATGCTTTTGTCTAAATAAAAATTAGATTAATTAAAAAAAAACATTGAAGCTATATCAATTTTAAATACTAAAAGTGAATTTAGGGATCATGATATTACAAATGACAATGTACAGTATAATAGAGAGAGAGAGAGAGAGAGAGAGAGAGAGAGAGAGAGAGATCTGCAATATATTTAATTTAAGTGCTATTAAATTTCTCAAATAAATATTTAGCAAAAATAACTAGACAAAACTTGCAGCTGGGTTTTCTGACCGGTCAGATGTGCATAAACCCACCTGGTTGGGTCTCACTTGGTGAAGGCTGATGTTGGGGTACCGTGTAGTCGGGTCCACGCTGTACTGGCTAAAGTTCTTGCTCACATTCTCTGGTGTCGTCTGAGGCAGCAGTCGATAGATACTTTCCCTGAAACCCAAAGGAGCCGTGCTTGTTTTCAGACCCAAATTCCCTTCATTTTGGCATTCATCCCTTTAGTGATGTCTCAAGATGAGACCCTAGAGACATCATGCAAGCTACTCGCTCGTAAAACACTTTTGCTTCCCCGCAAACACGCTGCTTATTGCATACAAGTTGAAAAGTGCTTTACCACTGTGAATTACCCTGCAGTATACAGCAAAATAACAGTGCAGGAAGAAAACGAGCACCACAGTAAATGACGGCCAGCAGGGACTTGAGCTGTTTACTGCTCAGTTTGAAGACACAATCACTGTCAACCTCATCATAAGTTCTGTATCACTCTAGATGTGTTTGGAATAACATCATATTACTCATATTATTTTTACAGTATGCCAAAAGTTTAAATATTCAGACACAAATCAGATTAAAATGCAAAACCATTTTTCATATGTTCAATATCACATGTGAAAACAACCACCATGTTTTTGAAAGCCTTATTATTGCATACTGTATCTTATGCACTATTTTAAAAAACAAACAGCATTCCATTCTGTGCATAGTATGTCTTACCGTTCAGCCAGCACCTCCAAAGGGGAGCTTCCATGAGCCCAACTCCGCACCATCCACGCTGCATCCATGGCTGCCAAGAAGCCTCTTGCTATTCCAGTGCCCATCGGCCAGAATGGCTATACACACACACACACACACACACCAACCACACACACAAAAGATATATTCATCAGGCAACTTGTTCCTGTACACTTCATATTAGAAATCAGTTACCTTCTGTTTGGAAGAAGATGGAAAAACTGCCCTCACAGTTGCGGGCTAGCTAGTGTAAAGGAGTGTGGTGTTTTAACTTAATACTTTCATTACCACAGCTTCTGAAGTGGTGGTTTCAGATTTATGTGAGAAAATGTATTTTCAGAAGTTGAAATTTGTCGAAGGAAGATGTTGGAGAACAGCAAAAGCCAATTTTGTGGTACTTCATGGAAAAACACCATCTGGTTCTATTAAAGGAAGTTTTAACAAATAACAAACTCCCTTTCATGAACAGTCTTATTTCCCTCCTCCACATTGGTTTTCCACTCACCTCTAGAAGGCTGTCCCCCACCAGGGCTACTAGTAGCTTATGGGCGTTGCGCTGGCGGACGAGCGCTGCGTTCTCTGAGGCGTACATACAGGTGAAGTCAAACATGGCGACGTCAGGCTGGCCATAATGGTTGATGGCAAAGTCCAGCTTAGGAAGCTGATGATTGGTAGAGAAATCTGCTGCTTCTCTGGCATAGGACAGCAGAGCCTTCTGGTCAACATTGGCCCTGGAGAGCAGCATTTCTGTGTCGGCATAGTCCTGTACAAGAGCGAAAAAAAACAAAGATAAATAAGACAGGTATAATAGCAATAAAAAAAAACTCATGATGATTCAATCAAGCAATTGTACTTTTCTTTCTTTGATTTTTACATTTCTAAATAAATCAATTTTTTAATATAATTTTAAATAATTATAAAAATATTTCTACAATTTTGTATATAGTGTATTTATACATTCGTGTTATATACACACACATATCTATATATATATATATATATATATATATAATATATATATACACACACACACACAGCTAGGGCTGTCAGTTTAAGCTTTAATTAGTATGTAAAAAATAACGCGATTAAAATATTTTAACACAGTTAATGCACTGGCCCCGCCCCCAGACCTGTTCTTCATCTTACATATACAAATATGATGCAGGGCAACAACTTCATAAATGCAGTTATGCCTTAAAATTCAAGATATTGGTGCAAAAAATGCCCCTGTATGAGTTTTTTGTCTCATATTTATATAATAGGATAAGCGATATCACACCAGCAGCTATATTAATATCGACGATTTACAGCACGAAGCACGAGTGCAAATGTATTTTATACACAGTTCGTCATAAGAATTTCACTATTTTATGTTTTTAGACACAATATTGTCTGTTTTTGCTCAGTTTTGCCAACAAAAATATTACCTAAAGCCACAGCAGAATTGTTGTACGTCTCCGAGCAACAAAGCGGTTAGTTTCTGAATGAATCCTCGTTTTGAACTAATCGACGTGAATTAATGATTCAAAGGCCCATTCATAAAGAGAGCCTTTACTTCATTCCTGAATAAATCAGCAGTTTGAACGAATCGCGTGGAAATTGCAGCCTTTCCATATTAATGACTCCTTCTATACCCTCAGCTATTAGACTCTAAACCAGTTTTTGGTTAAAAAGCCCCTAGCTAGTGGACTTATCTAGAGAACAGTCGGTCCAAATTGTTTCATCTCATTTGAACATTTGTAATGTTATTGCTGTTATTACTACCATTGTATATTTGTTAATATTACTCATGTAGCCTCATCTCAATTTGCACATCTGTTACTGTTACTGCTGCTATTGTTATCATGTAGTTGCACTCAATTTGCACGTTACTGCACTATTGTTTTTTGCACATAAGGTAATACTGTACATTCGCCTATATATACTATATACATAGTCTATATTTCTATTTTCACATTCTATATTTCTACTCTATACTCGCACATATAGATACACAGTCGATATTTCTATTTTTTTCATAGTCCATATTCCTACTACTGCAGCATAGTTTTTATTATTATGTTTCTTACACTGTGTATGTATGTGTGTATAGTTTGTGTATGTGTGTGTATAGTTTTGCATTAGTCTTGGCATTCATCGTGGACAGCAAAGTAAGAATTTCATTGCTCAGGGAAACTTGTTTTCCTCACTGGGCATATGACAATAAACGCTTTGAATCCTTTTATGTTTCATAGTTTATGTTAGACTGTTATAGCCTAAACATTTATGTGTAATAAATTTCATGTCGAATCAAATAAAATATTTATTTCTAAAGCTACTATTTGTAATGTCTAATTGCTACTTTCTCATTTAACACAAAAAAAAAAGCTTTAAATAATCTTTTGGGGATATTTTCACAGCCAAATGTAATGTGTGATTATTAGATGAATTAATCGACACATCATGTATTAATTATATTCAAAGTTTTAATCGATATGTGCCAGCCCATATATATATATATATATATCTAAATAATATATGACTTGACAATAAAATTTACTATACCTATTTTTACATTTCATAATATTATTTTTCTACGTAAATAATAAAATATATTATGACCAGTATTAATGTTAGTGGCATATTTTTGATAAGACAGAATTTAACAGAAATAGTGAAACAAATTTTTGGCACTGAGGAAAATATAATTATTAAAAAAAATTTGAAGGCGGTTATGATACTTTAAAACTATGCTCAAAGTTTTCTGCAACTGAAGAGCACCACGAGGCATATAATTCAGTCCTGAGTGGCTGTGGGTGTGGTAATGAGATATTTGAGAGGTCTTTTCCTCTCTGATTCATGTTGCTACGAGCGAGCAGTGTTTGTTTCTCCTAACAGTCAGGCTCTTTAAAACAGATGAGGACTCTCAACGCTGACACTCATTTAAAATGGCTTTATTCTGAGCACCATTACAGTTAAAGCGTAATCCTGCATATTAAACACGAGTGTTTTGTCCAGTGGGATTCTGTAATTTATCTTAAAAAATGCAAAGTAAGCATCCCTCTCTCGCAACCTGTCCGGCTACATTAATTGGTATCATTACTGTGCATCATTATATCAGTTGTATTGTGCAAGAGTTTGTGCGTGAGTGTGAGAGAGGGCTGGGATTGAGGCTCCCTGTTAATGATTCAACAAACTTGGCAGTACTGGGAACAGAGCAGAAGAGCTCATTGTGAATAAAAGGAAAGAGACTGTCCGCACTAAGTTATGATTATTTACATTCCTATGGCCTCCTAAAGACAGAATTAAACACCTAGAACCTTCAGAAATAATTTTTTGTGCTCAAGAAACTTTTCTTCTTATCATCAATGTTGAAAACAATTTTGCTGCTTAATATTTTTGTGATATGTGATTTTTTTTTGTGGAAAACTTGATCGATTTTTCTGAGGATTATTTGATAAATAGAACACTATTCAAAATAAAAATCTTTTGCAACATTATAAATGCCTTTACTGTAAGTAACTTTATAAATGCAATGCATCCTTGCTCAATAAAACTTAATTTCTTTCAAAAAATGAATAATGTAACGGATTTCAAACCTTTGAATGGTAGTAAATAATCATTAGCGGTTCTGGCTATGGTACTTTGGCATGCAACACCCAAAAGACACCTAAAACCAGATGTTTCTGCTGGTTTTAGATTGTTTAAGATCTTCCCCCAGCCTCATCAAGCTAGTGTGGTTTGGCTGGTTGGTCAGCTGGCTTCCCTGCCTAACCAGTTGAAAAGTGTCAAAATCCATCTAAAACAGACAAACCAGGCCAGCTAATACAAGCTTCTGTTCATGCTTGTTTCTTCAATTCAAGTTTGTATTGCATTTCTAATCATCTGCCTTGAGCAGAGGTGTGCTAGTACTATTCTAAGGGACAGAGAAAGGCAAACAGGAAGAGAAAGAGATAAAGAGGGAGGGATAAGTGAAAATAAAAGAGTGGAGATTGGTTAGAAAACTGCGCTAGTCAAACTCTTTGATCACTCACATGTAGAATGACGCCCTTCTCCAGCAGGCTCTGCTTTTTGGCAGTCATTACAAAGTAGTGTGTGTCATCCTTATAGTAGACAATGTTTTCCAGGTCAATTCCTGTGGAGGCAAACCAGAAGAGAAAAAGACTAAATGAGCGAGCGCGAGGAAGACATTGAAGTGGAGATGTGACAGAGAGCATGTCAAGGGGGGGGGAAAGAGGGGAACAGAGATAGAAAGAGGAAGTTGTTTGCATCCGTTCACAGATGTAATTAAGTTCCATCTGTGCGGCGGATAATGTGCCCACTCCCTCCATCAACAGGACAGAGAGAGAGAAGAATAACAGTGATTATACAACTCAGAAAACGGCAACAAAGTCTGCCAACTCAGCACAAAGCACAGGGACAGCTCTTCAATACGAGATTCTTCAAGTATTTGTTTCCTACACTGCTGGATCTTCTAGAAGCACCACAAGAGCTTCTCTAAAAGTATAACAAGAGTTCTTTTGTTAGCTATGAGCTGTAGCTGCTGTTCTTAAATCAAAGTCTGACATATATATTCAATAAGAGTGCTTATATTACCTGTGGCTTCTCTAAGGTCCTGGAAGAACTTCTGGTTGAAGATGAAGGCTACTCCACTGATCTCCTCCACCTTTGCTTCTGCAGTTGTGTTGCGGTTAATGAAGTTAGCTGTGATAGCAATAGCCAATTTGCCCCTAAACTCCTTCCTCCTGAAACCTGGAGAGACAGCATACACATTCATAAGTATGAACGCCAAAATGTTTATGCAGATCAACAACAGATCAGTGAGATTTCCAATTACTAAAAACTAGATTTTTTACATATTTGAAGAAAATGTGAGTGGTGCAAAACCCACCACCATTTTACTAGGTGGTTGCCAGTTTGTTACGAAGACATTGAGTGTTTTGAATGTGCTGCTAAGCAGTTGTTAGTGTTTTTAGTTGTTAGTGTTTTAGTCAAAATCCGTCCTATGCATATCTAGTGACCAGAAAATCATTTCCCTTTAAATGTCACTACCCTTTCAGTACAGTTTTTTATGTAATTCAGCCAGCTAAAGGCACAGTTCCCTGCCCAAGAATGCACGTCACTCCTCTGTTCATCAGTTTGCACTGGCTGACCAATAGCTGCTCGCATAAAATTCAAAGCATTAATGTTTGCCTACAAAACCACCACTGGGGGAACTCGTGGCCTATGGTTAGAGAGTCGGACTCGTAACCCAAAGATTGCGAGTTCGATTCTTGTACTGGCAGGGATTGTAGGTGGGGAGTGAATGTACAGCGCTCTCTCCCTCCTTCAATACCACGACTGAGGTGCTCTTGAGTAAGGCACCAAACCCCCAACTGCTCCCAGGGGTGCCGCAGCATTGGCTGCTCACTGCTCTGGGTGTGTGTTCATGGTTTGTGTGTGTGCACTTTGGATGGGTAATTGCAGAGCACTAATTCCGAGTATGGGTATACTTGGCCACATGTCACTTCACTATTTACCTAAATTCACTACTTCAGACTGTTGTGCCCAGAAAGCTTGCGTTCTGCAAGTGAAGGTCATATTATTGTGCCATCCCAAAAGAGGCACAAGATCACTAGAGGTCATTCCGCCAGGAGGTGGAATGACCTGCCCAACTCACTTCGAGCAGCTGAGTCCTTAGCCATCTTCAAGAAACAGATAAAAACACATATCTTCCAGCTTTATTTGACCCTCTAAACACTAGCACTCTCTAATCTAATTTTATTTTATCTATTTTTTGTAGCCGAGACTTGTCATAGCACTGCCTTTAGTGCTCTTTGTGGTTGTGATTGCTTCTGTTGGTCTCATTTGTAAGTCGCTTTGGATAAAATGTATCTACTAAATGTAAATGTAAACATAAAAGTGACAAAGAATTTTACATTGTTACAAATTATATTTATATGATAAAAGCATTTCAACGTTTTATTTAAAGAATCATGAAAATGTATCTAATGCACCAAATCCACATATTAATAAAAAAAAAATGACTTCTAAGTTCAATGTGACCTGAAGGCTGGAGTAATGGATCCTGACCTCAGCTGTGCACACCGAAATAAATACATTTCAAAAATAATAAAAGAAAAAAGTAAACAGGATTTTTAATTGTAATAATATTACACAATTTTTATAAATTCTGCCGTTGGTAGATAAGAGAGTTCTTTCAAACCATTTTAAAATCTTTAAAAACATCCTACAAACATTTGAATGTTAGTGCAAGTCTACAAGATTTTTCTACAAGTCTGCAGGACAAGTTACACACTGAGGTTTGATCAAATTCCAAGGCAAGCACCACTAATTATTTTTGTTCCTCTCTAGACAAGAACTAAAGATTCAAAGAGAGGACATTCTCAATTATGATTTTATATGAAGTGCTATATTCTTACCTGACAGCGTGTTTCTCCTCCCATCAGCCCCAATTATGACGTCGAACTCTAGCTCATTGACTGGATGTGTTCTGGGGTGGACCTCGGCTCTCCACCCAATTCCTGGAAAAACCAACAGCATGTTCAGCGCTGACAGACAAGTCCTTTCTCCGCAAGACTTGGTATCCATTCAGGATATGCCTAGGCTCTTTAGAACGACTGGTATTTATGTGGAAATGGAAACAAATGAATGGAACTGCTGAACTTTAGCATGGAAAGGACGTGAGAAACTGATCTTACTCTCATTCTCTTGGTCTTCTGGTGGCTCAATGAGGCCTTTGAACTCCACGTTGACGTGAATCTCGATGCCAAGGAGAAGAGCTACCTTCAAGAGCATCAGCTGCAACTGACGAATACCTGCAGTAAGAGATTACAAAAACAAAAACCACATCTGAGACTCCATTTACACATGGTATTAAAATCTGACTCAAAACGTGGACAAGACGTTCTAGAAAAGTTCCTCTGATTAGATACATCACTTTTACAAGTCCAATTTATTTTCTTCTTGGCCAAACTGGTTCTATCTTGCTGGCAAAGTTTAAAGACCTTGTTTTGGCAGATTTTCCCAACACATCCCACAATGATTACATGAGTGGGCAGCTATTTAACGTCTGGGATGAATCAGTATGCATTAGTATTTACACTACACTTGCTGGGAGTCCTTGAACACCTCGGCGTGGTTTGAGTAATTGTTGAAAGTCTCCAATGTGTCTAACCCATCTACGTTTAGTGCTGTCCACTAGCTGTCATGAAAAAAATCGTTTGATATACTACTTACTGATATGGTCGATGGCTCCAGCACAAAACTTGCCGTAGAACTTCTTGGCTCCAAGACCCCTCAGATCCTGAATGGTGAAAGGCCAAAGATGGAGCACATTGTTTCGGGAGAATGCATCCCTCTTCTCCAACAAAACCACCTTGGCTCCAAGGAAGCCCAGCTCTATGGCTGTACGCAAACCACATGGTCCAGCTCCAATGATCAGACACTGAGAAACAATTCATAAGGAGTAAAAACCTAATTATCAAGCCACAAAGTCCATAAAGAATCTATTTTAAGCAATACCAGAACATTACAAGTTTGAGAACTAATAACCAAACCACTCTCTTTCACCCCAGGGAAACTTTCATACTTTGGTGTTGGCACAGGCCCTTCCTTTTTTGTATTCTTTGTGGCTGGCGCGCTTGTCTAACTTGGCCCAGAGAGCTTTGGCTTTCCAGTAGTTGAGCTTGGACTTGAGTTTGTGGTAGAACACACGGTATTCATTGGGCTTGAGTTCCAGGAAGTCACAAAGCTCTTGAAAAGCCTTGAGAGTGCCTTTGCAGGTGGTGGCCTGGACGAAGCGGTCAAAGAGCACATGGGACTGATTCACCCCTTCTCCCACCGCATTGACGCCTCCATCTCCCATGGTCCCTTGACCCGACGAGCGCGGATTATGGGACAGGCCCCGTCCAGCTTACTCAGAGTCTCTCTGTTTGCGATTCAACTTCTGCCATAGGTCATTTTCACCCTGAATGAAGAAAGAAAAAAAGATGTATCAAATATTTTATATATACATCACTGTGGCACATGTGGAAATGCACAAAACTATGCAGAAGTAAAAAATAATTGTTTATTCAATATTTTGGCTTATTTTGAAAAAGTGTTATTATTAATTATCAATGAGAGCACATCACTTTTTTTTTAAAACCATTTCAGACAACTTTGCCTAAAAATAAGTGCAGAAAATGCGATGAAAATCAGCAGATAGCATCTAGGCCTTTTTATTAGATTTTCTTCAATGATAAAGAGATGATAACATTTAAATAACATTTCCACAAAGCATGGCTTTAACAGAAAGGAGAGATATGGAAGCTTCCTGGTTTAGTTTCAGAAACAAACTATTTAAACAAGCATACCTCACTATCCTATAATCTGCAGAAAACGATATCAGAGGAAAAAACTAATCAGACCAACTTTAATTTCAGTTTTATGGATCTAAACAGGGAGGTAGGAACAAAAGCCAAGACTAGTCTGTGATAAATTACCCCATTTTAATTAAACTCTCAGAATAAAACAAGCATTGCTAAAGGATTAAGTTGCTGCCTACTTAATTCAGTATAGTGACGTATTTTCAACTGAAACGGAATATTGAATCGAGGGCAGGGTTTTATTTTTGTGCTCCTCATCTCCATCTCACACTCACAGCAACCTAAAGGTTGGAGGGATGTGGTTAAGGATATATGTTCATCAAACTGACATCACAGAAGGAATGCCATTTCAGAGGGGAAGCAAATGTTCAGATTTTGATTAAAGACTACCAAGACAAACAATTTTAAATTTTTTTTTTGTCGATTAACTTTGCACAGATTAATTGTTCTGATTAATAAATTCTGGTTTAGCACGCTTTATCCTTGTCCTATGTTTTTGTTGCATGTTATGATGTTTTTTCCCCCCTTCCTCTTGGTTTTACTGCTTTTTACTTTTCATTGTGTTATTGCAGTTTTTAGTTATTCTATTGTAAAGCACATTGGTCAACTCTGGTTGTACTAAATAGTGCTATATAAATAAAACTGCCATTGCCATTAAAAGTTAACACGTTTCATCAACACATAGCGGGCTGCCAAAACTTTGTCTGGAAAATTTCACATAGCCTAAAGGACCTAGAAGCTTTAATAAAGACTTGGCATCAGAAAGAGCTGAGAATGCCCCATGCCCTTATCTCGGAGACAGTGACCACAGAAAGTCTGATGAACGCACAGAAACCCAAACAGGAAATGCTGTAATATTGGAAGTTCATGCATTCTACTGTGAAAGAGACACCCCAGACATGATAAACCAACCACAGTGCTGCATGAATAACAAAAACTATTGCTGACACCAAGTCCTAATCAGGTGTGAAACAGTCTTGCGTCGCCAAACCTTTGTCAGCCTGTTCCTCTTTAGAGCTTATTTTGGTCAAGAACTGACCATTCAAAAAGGAAAAGACCTCCTGACATGTAAAGCAACCAACCACAGTCTACTTTGCATTTAAATGGTAAGAAAGAGTCTCACAAATGTATCTCTACAGAATGCTGCATTCTTCTATACAGACTGACAAAGACCAGATCTCATTGACATTGGCCAACAAAGGGGAAAAAAGCCCAGAAATGCTGATGACCAAAAATTTCGGCAACAGTTTGCAGGAGACCTCTCCGAAATAATATTTTTAAAGCAAGACATTCTAAACACGTGGAGAGAAAAAAGAATGCGGAGTAATCAAAAAAACATTTTGAATACATAAAACAGACCCATCAAAAGAATCACATTTAGACTGTTTTTCAATCGGGCAACTGAAAGTGACCACACAGCTAGCTGTCAGCCACTGAAATAGAACATCTAAAATATCACAAATTAGCAGTTTGTCAAGGCCAAGGACATGTACACACACACACACACACTCCATTAAACGAAATTAGGTACTCACACAGCACGGTCAGGTATTGGTCTAGATGCAGAGAGAATCTCACGTCACAGAAAGCCAGTGAAAGGGAAGTAGGTGAAGGTGTTAGTGTGAGGAGACCTTTCATCGGTTCCAGCTTAGTGTGCTGTGAAACACAACTCCTGACCTCACCGACTCTGAATACTGCTGCGCAGCAATACGGACGCAGACACAGTAGCCAGCCACTAACACAGCGCTCAGTAGTGTCACAACAGACCACAAGACGTGATAGAGTGATATCTGGCCTAAAAGTTAGGTGTTATAACAATGAAATTTTAGCTGCCCAATGAATTGCATAACAAATAATTACAAGTGACAAGCCTTGCAGTGTACGCTTATACACATAATTATTACTGACAAAGGTATAATATAATTAGTTTAGAAAGAAGTACGTTATGTTTATATGTGTAATTGTTAAAAGGTTTATATACTTAATGGCATGAACTACTACTAATAATAATAGTAATAACAAGATTTCGTTGCTGTAAATATTAGCCTGTTAGATTGACTGGATAGCAATTAGGGCTGCACGATTAATCGCATGCGATATTTAACACACATCTTATCAGTAAAGCCAGTTCTGTAATCAACGGTAAAGCTCCATCACGTGCGTGCTTTCACATGGGAGCAGCATTATACACAGAGCTGGTTGTCATGACAAGCTGCGCAAAACCATGCACAAAAGTCTGAGTGTTGGTTTTGACCTAACATTTAAATTCACGTTCTCTCCGTCAGGGATTCTAAAGCAAGCAGCTAGGGCCCTCTGACCATATGAAAGTAGTGTGTACCAAAGAGTTCTGTTTTTTTCAAGGCCATGGAAGTGTTTTGTCCTGTTAAATTGCTGTACACATGTCCGCTGTCGCATGGCGTTGAAGTAATAGCAGGCGTTGAATGACGACCGTCTGAGGCAGTATGGCGCTTAGGTTAAGTTTCTCTCCAGATCTTATTACTCTATGACACGCCATAATGCCTCACAGGGTTGAACCTAATTTTTGACAAGGGAAGCAGTCGGGTAACAACAAAGACGGACACTGAAAACATTGCGTCAAAAGTACAGATAATTTCACTAAGGTTGCTGAATTAAGATAAAGAACAACCTGTTTTTTGTTTTATTGCAGGGTTATGCAGAAAATTTGACCTCATCTAGGACAAAATAGATTGTTGTCTTTTGACTGGATGGTTCGACCTCATGCGGACTTTTAGGATTATGTTAGCCCGCTGAAGCCGCGACCTCGGATGTGTATGATATCAGAGAACTCAGCGGCAAAGCTTGGGTTAACTGAATACATGTGAACCAGCTGTGTTATGTATCGTTGCAAACTAACTGTTTAAAGCCCCTCAGTAGTTACACTGAGGAGACTGCCTCCTCACGAGCATGGGAAAGAAGCTGGTGTCCCCCCCAACTATCACACCCCCCGTGATCCGCCATAAGCTCCATACTGGAACTCTGCATACTTTTTCTGTGTGATGGCTGGAGCCCAAAGAGAATATATCTGGACTGCTTTTCATATTGAACATGATATATCACAACACTACTGAATTAAAAAACCACTATAGGCGTGCAGAGAGTGCACTTTTTTTGGCACATAGCTAACGAAATACGCAACAGGTCATTATGATTTGACAACTAATACACGGAAACTAAAATGAGAAAATGGAGCAAGGGAATGTGTAGAACAGTCGCGATAAAAACCACAGCAGTAAAATCATGAAGGTCTGCAGGAGATTATGGCATTCTGTGGGATTTGAGTTCAGGGACTGGCCACACGGACTGGAGAAGGAGCAGCTAGACCCTGTGCATAGGAACTACAAAACCATGCCAAATATTCGAAACATGGGTTTAATTCTATGGAATATTTTGTGGCGGATATAGTGCCGCATTTTTGGCACTAGCCTAAAGATGAATTCAATAAGTAATGTTTATGATTGCTAAAAATAAAAAATAAAATAAATGAAATAAAATAATGACCAAACTCTGAATGTTTCCCATCAAATATTTATCTATCACCATATTTATAACTTCTAGTACAGCTTGGTGAAGAACCTGGACTCATTCATAAAAATGAATTCTTAAAAACTACTCAAGATAATAGAGACTTTGATCATTGCAACAAACCAACACTAAAACGCTTGTTCCTCACAGCACTGACTCATGAGAAAATGAAGAGCCAGGTTACGTAATGCTGCAATACCCTATAGCCACGTTAAAGCTACAGCATAACATAATACGAACTCCCAGCATGCCTGAACACTTCCAAAACAGGGCCTGCTATAACTGAATGCAGGTCTATATCCAGCGCCTTTTCACAGAGGAAACGCAGCACATTTCTGCCATGGTGTGACCTGTCACTATAGGTATATTACATTTCAGACAGCAATCTGTCCCTCATCACTCAGCAATGTGGTGTTAGCGATATAACTGCTATGAATATGCACTGAACTTTGTATGACATGAGAGAAACAGAAGACAATCATTATGGACACGCTGATAAACAGAATTACAGAGACAAGACATACAGAAACAATAAATCACAAATCCATTCAACTTTACAGCAAGACGACCTGCATAAATAAGCAATCAGATACATATACAACCCACCTTCACTCGCTTGTGACCGTGTACACAAGAGGGAATCCAAACAGACTGTTTCAATTCAAAGCACACTTTCTAAAACGCACACAGAGCATGCATTTTTTTACTTTACGGAGAGGTTGTGTCACACTCTGGGCTAAAAATAGACCACATTACATGTCTGAATGGACTAAAGCTCTCTCCACACTTTTCTTCCTGCGGGGACCTCATATATTTCCAGTATGCTTCCGGGAAGGGACAGGGGAAGAGTAGACAGGAGAGGGGGACGGAGAAGGAAGGAAACGTGAGTACGCTGATGGGACGGTCTGGGATGACAAAATAACGGGACACTCGAAGTCCGAAGAGAGGGGGGAAAGACCTAAGGATACCACAGTGGGCCAGTCCACGCGCGTGGGGGAGTGAGGGGGGAACAATACTGGGGCAGACGGCTCCTGGCTCTGGTAAAAGTCCAGTGACTTTCCTCCCAGTCATCTGGAAATACCTGGTCATGTAAAAGGGCCAAAAGAACCGGAAGACAATAATAAAAAATAAAAGGAGTCACAAAAAGCAGGGTCGAGCCAACGTATGTGTAGGCGCAGTAATAATAGAAAAAAAAAGGATCAAAAAAAGAGTGTCCCAGACGTCACAGGGAAAGTCACCCCTGTAAAAGGTCGGCGAAAAGGCTGGCTCATCAATCCAAGATTACAATATCAAATGGAAGAAAAGAAAGACATAAATAGAAATAACACTTGGCCAAGTATACTGCAGCGCGGGTTGGGGGGCACAAACAGGGCCTACAGGGCAGGAAGGAGCAGACAGGGTAAGGGGGGTGGGGGGGAGGAGACTCCATCGGTTCAATTCAAAGCAGCACAGGGACGCAGCCAAGGCGGAGAGGGGGCAAGGGTGGCCAAAGAGCTTGCGGAGAGAAGTGCGGTGCTGGGGGATATGGAACCGAAATGCAAGTCATGGGTGGCAGGACCCGTTGACACGACAACATCTAGAGAAACGGCGCCGAGCGACAGCCGGCGATGGATGGTCAAGCGGTAGGGAGAGTTAGGTAGAACAATTTTACAAGTTGGGGGCACGGTTGCTAGTGCCGAAGAGCACCAAGAACGGATCAACAGCAAAACACAACGAAAAGCAGTCCAGGACGGAAGTGGGAGGGAAAAGTTTATAGTGTTAAGATCTACTAGCATCCACAAGAGACAAAGCACATAACTCAGATCTCAGCTAGACAATGAGAAAAAATAAAACTGTGCAGTCCGTAACGGTGTGGCGAGAGGACACGCCGAATGGATCGCCCAGGAAGGGATCCCAGAGAAAGAAGCGCCGCCCAGCGGCAAGTCGTGGTGCTTGGGTGGTGGCTGGGATTTTCCCCGGATTGAGCGAAGGGCCGCTCCGGGAGCAGCACAGATAACAGTCTGGCGGGTGCCTGTCCGATCAAGACATAGCGCTCGGGCTCCGCCGCCTACGTTGTGTCGTGCCGCCAGACAAGCAGGGGGAGAGGGCGGGCGGGCGGGCTAGGGAAACAGCATCCCCCACCCCAGCAAAGGAGCAGGACAGCAGGAACCCGCCGGGAGGGGCAAGCGGAAGGGGGGCCCAAAGCCACAGGGCGGGCAGGACCAAGCAACGCAGGAGGGGGGATGGCTAAACACAGGGGTCCAGGGCCCACCAGGAATGCAGGGCGGGGCCGGGCGGCGGGGGAAAGAAGTGGCAACAGCTCGAGAATCGGGGGAAAACGGAGGCTTCAAGCCGGCCAAGTGGAGGACAGGTAAAGTCCTGGGGGTGAGAAGTATGGCCCAGATGAGGACAACCACCCACACCGCCAGGGGTGACGGGGGGGACCAGCCGAGGGGGGCGGGACACTGAGCAGGTCTGAGAGTATCATCCCGCGTCTGGGGAATCGTTGGGCTATGGCGGGGGTCATACACCTATGGGGACTAAGAGTGGGTCAGGCCCAAGGGAACGACAAAGACAGAAGGGGGACTCAATAGAGGAACCACGGAAAAAGGCAAAAACTAAGGAAAAAATGGAAGGGCGAAACAATGACAGGAAACAGGGAAGAAAGCTGCAATACAGACTTGAGAAATGATCGGAGAAAAAAAAAAAAGTAGGCTATGAACGCTTTCCCCGGAGGGACGAGGGAGCGCGTCTTTGAGAAGACCACGCTGCCCCGCCAAAGACAGGTGGACCCTCGGGGGTGCTATACACAGCGCGAAGCAGGACAAACCCGCCCAACAAAAACACGTGTACGGTGTAGAAACGACGGGATCGCTCCCTGTAAACGAGGCATCAAAAATATGGTAGCATCTAGCACTGTCATCAGATAATGAATCGGTGGCAGATTAGTGACGAGGGAAAATGATGGATCAGGAATTGTAGACGGCGGGCAAGGCTTGGGAGGTTTGTACACAGCGATTTACTGGATTGAGGTATGAGAGCCATACTGATATTACCCAGTGGTTGGGTAGTTGTTGAGAAAAATGTGATTCTCACCTTTTTTGCTCAAAATTATCATTTTTTATGAAACCTACCTATATCAAGTGTTTGATAAAAAAAGATGGCTTTAAGCTAGAACTAAAACGATCTTTATTTTGGTGTGTTGCATATTCAAATATTCATACATCAAAATATACTGGAGGCCATTAAATTTTAGTGAAAATCATGAAAATCGCTGGCGGGGCTGGCAACTTTTTTTTTTAAATGCTGTCGGGGAAAGAGTTAAAAAAATCTGTATTAAGGTTGTGACGGTGAGGAAATTTTTTCACCGGTTAATTGACGTGTGAACACCGATAATACCGGTATCACCGTGGGCGGGGGCGTTCCCTCTTTTCCCCGTGCGTTCCTTCGCTTTTAATAGCTTGAAAGCGAGTGCGCATTTTACTTCACTTTGCAAACAGCGGCAATCGGCGTAAAGCAATGTTCATATTTAGTTTTTTTTTTTTTTTTTTTGTTCCGTTGAAGTCCCCTTTTCCTCAGCTTTCCTTCACTTTTAAATAACTTAAAAGCGCATTTGAATTTGAATTAGCGGAAATTCGGCGTCAATTGCTTGAATGCAACAACAAAATACAACGTCAAACTCACTTTAGTCAATATATAAAACATAGAACTTTTATTAAAAAAATAAATACAAATACACCATGCTATAAGGCAGGCTATGCCTAATATAAAATAACAAAACTTGCATAAAGTGTAAATGGGTAGACAACACTGAAAATGATTTAAACATGTATAATAAAAAAAACGGAAAAACGTTGAGGTAGCCAAACGAAAAGAAGCGTGGAGCAGCACGGCATACTCCTTGTTATGCAATAATAAATAAATCACAACGCTTTTAAATAAAGTAAAATACAACACTGGGTCCAACTAAGCAAGAAACGAACTGTGTAAAAAAAACGTCGCAAAATACCCGGGATGATAACGTTCGATGTCGGTCGCACCTCCGCTTCTGGGCAGTTCAGCATGCCGACGCACGCCGCCTGCACATGGATAAAGTGTAATCGGATTTGCGGAGTGTCTTGCGTTCAACACGCTGGGGGGAGCAGCCGCGGGGCATTTTTCAATTGGTGAGGGTCGGTGCTGGATAAGTAAATAACTTACTACACTTATGTTGGTATAACTCCACGAACGCAAAACGCGACCGGGGCGAGTGCGGTTGGGGCCTCCGGTGGCACGTGCGATAACCGGCGTGGCCGGGCTGACCCAGGGTTATCACGTCACAATCAGTCGAGCGGCTGGCAGCCGAAGATGGGGATAAAGGGGGGGTGCGGTGATACAAAAGTCCAGTGTGGTGAGCTGTGGCAAGTCAGGGGCGGAGGAACGGTCAGTAGAATGGGAAATAATGAATTCGGCTGGGAGTGGACTAAAAAAAAAACAGCGAGTGGGGGGGAAGGGAACCGGACAAAGTTTGATGTGTGGGGAGAAGTGGGCCGGAAACGAAGCAAAGCGGGGGGTGGCTAGACCACAAGTTTGCGGGCAGCAATCAGCTTGCTATAGGCGGAGCACTAGGGCCAGGACCAGCAAGAACACATTACAAGGCGCATAGCCCACAAAAACACAGGGGTCAAACCAGACGTGTCCCACAAACGAGATCCCACACACTTCAGTACTGAAAATAGGCCCCACAGAAGGAGGCGGGGCTCCGTCAGAACATACGTGAAAAATGTCGAAGAGGGGGGGGCGAGAGTGAGGACATGGTAGAGACAAATAACCTGCATAGTAGCGGACCCGTGTGGTGGCGCTCGCATGTCTACACAGTGGAAGCACTGGTATCGAGGTTAAGCCCTTGGAAAATGAGCAAGGGGAGGGGGGTCAGAGACTAGCAGAACATGACAAAGGGGGCTGCACCACGTGTGAAACATACCTTGTGGCACACAAGTGGGCAGGCAACTTAAAGGAGTAGGGGGGGGTGGAGCTCATGGACTTGTAGGACTGAAGGACAGCCGGCCGCGCATAAGGATGGCCAAGCAACAGCCACACAGGGTAAAGGGGGTAAACGGGCAAGAAGGGGGGAATGAATGAAACGTGAACAGAAGGCAGAAAAAAAGGGAAAGTCGGTGCAGGCGCACAAGAAATGAGGGCACGGACCGCGAGCCGGACGCTGCAGATGATAAAGGGGGGACGGGGCCGGGAGGGGGGCGCAGATCAGACAGGCATGGCCGGGGCGAGAAAGAAAATGGGGGGGGGGGGGGGAGAACGAGGAGAGGGGCAACCGAATGACACCAGAGCAAAACACCAAGATGCAGGGCAACAAACCTCGGGGGGAAGATCCAACAAAGAGGTGCTGAAGGGGGAGGTGGGACAAAGCGGGAAGCGGCGGAAGCTCAGAACGCGGCCGTGAAACGGCAAAAGCGAACGGGGGACAGGGAGGAGAATGGGGTATCGGGTGGAATGGGAGCATGACGAGGCCTGGGTGACCCCTGCAGCAATGATTCAGATTCCTGGTCGCAGTGGGCCGTCCACGGTCGACGTCCTCAAAGCGGGACACAAACTCATGATGAGCAAACAGGGATCCGGGGCGCATGTGCGGCGCAACCCAGGGAAGGCGGGCGGAAGATTCCAAGCAACATCAATCAACAGGCGACAGAAAAACGGGACTCGGCAGAGCTGTTGGGTCTGCGCAAACAGAGCTGCATGAGTTACGGCCAGACCTTGGGGTGGGGCAAGGGACGGGTGGGCGCAGATGGGTTCACGATGCTGAAGAAAAAACATCAAACTAAACAATCTGCCCAGGGGAATGGTAGGAAGGAATGAATAGCCGAGGACTTACACGCGGACAATCGTAAGGCCTAAGCGGGCTCCGGACGGGATGCAGCAGATTGCTGCGGGAGGGAAAAAATCGCGTGGTATGCAAGACAAAAGCCAAGTGTGTCACACGGGCGGCCACCTACTGCCGACCCATGGAATCGAGAACGCGGCTGTCGCGACCCTACACTCGACCAACAGGGTGGAGACGAACGAGAACGGGACAGCCCCAGGACGGTCGGGTACGGATTTGAAGGGGGTAACACAATAAGGAGACGGGTCTGGTGACAAGACAGGGGAAGCGTTTCATACTATACATGACCGGCTGCTCTCTTTACAGGTACAAGCGGGGCAGCGCGCGAACGAAGATTTAAATGGGTCAAATCGGCCGGGTGTGATCCACTATGCTGCACGGACGAACCTGTAATCACAACGCGGGGATCGCACCGTCAAAAGGGGGGAGTAATGAAACGGCACAATCTTCGTATTTAGGAATAGAATCACGTTTTGGGGTTTGAATCGGTTTGGCGAGCTTTCTCCGATCTAGTAAATTATCGTCTCTCTGTCAGGGTGGTGTGACACCTCTCTTGCAAAATGTTAGCTCTCACAGATATCAGAGTCTTTTGTGCTTCTGATCGCAAGTGGCTAGCTCCAAACTTTGGAAAGAGCGTAGATATAGCCGAGAAAGGTTTGGCTGCAGAACCTGCACTAGGTCACGAGCCCACAGAAGGAAGGAAAAAAAGCGCACAGGAAGCGACACGACTCTAAATTTAAATATTGTGCAGTATCTGATTCCTGACTTAAGTATCCATTCTGGAATTCGGAATCGATGCGATTGCCACCCGACAGTTGATCCTAGTGTGTGTCAAAGACCCTGTAATCAGTCCAAGTCCGGTACTAAAAAGAAACATACAGTACTCAGCTTTTTTAAGTACTGGTGGTACCGGTTACAGGCTTGGGTGATGAGTCGACCAAATTGGGCAATCGCCGCTTCTCCTGCGTGTAAACATCGCTGATGGATCGATACATCGTGAGCGGGCGGTGTATAGGGGTCGTCCCGATAACGTGAAACAATACTCTTCTACGGGACCTCTAAGGTTAGCCGCTTGCTAGGTAGCCTGTTGCATTACAGTGCATGAACGTTCACTTACCACATACACAGAGTAAGGAGAAATGTCTGATAGGACAAACATCTAATCTTGTCAAATGTGTGGTAAGTACTGCCGCTCCATAGTATAGAGTCCTTGTGATCGCGAATCTCAAAAGTGAAAGTGAAAGTAAATTGAAAGCGGTTTCAATAGCGGCTCCCAGATGCCCGCAATTTATATACAGTCGCCTATACTTGCCCAACAATATAATTGCGAGAAAAAGCATTTTACATTTTTTTTTTTATCCTCCCATCTCGTAGGCTATTTATCTTTAAGATTTCCGTAGTACACTTCATTTCCTTTCCGAACACGGAAACTGGATGCGGCGGAATTTTTAATACTTATTTTTTCAGTGTTTCCCATACATTGATTTATTTGTGGCTGCCCGCCACAATATCAAAACTCACCACCACAAATAGATTTTCCAAAAGGCTTTGACTTCGTTGAATAAACTAGCACTTGCACGTATCAAATCGAAAATAATTCTCCAGTTTTTTTACACCTTTTTTTCTTGTTTTTTTTTTTTCCTCTAATGGTTTATGCGGGGGGTCAATCGTCAAAAGCATTTTCCTCATCTTAAAAAACCTGCACACCCTTCTCCTCTTTACATTCCTTAATTTGTTTTTGGCCCATTGTCTTCACCTTTTTCCTTTAAGCCACACTTCCCTTTCCCTCCAACCACCATTTTCCGATACCGCTCCCTTATTACCTTTCTCATTTTTTACGACCACACCTTCACTATTCTAATTTTCTTTCATCATACTTTCCGTTTTCTTAACTTTTTTTTTTCTCTATCTTTTTTCAGATTGTTCCTTTCCTTCTGGTTCTCTGACTATGCTACTCAGTTCTTTTAACTATCCCGCATTATACCGCTTTCTTCATAACTACTTGTCTTTATATCTTTTCCTCCTGGCCCCCAGACTACCCCCCCTCACCTACCCCTCTCACCTAAACCAGGTAGACATGCCTTCCACAATCCATACGCTCTTTCTTTTTTTCCCCACATCTACCCTCACTCACAATCTCCTCGCCATGTTTCCGTCATACATAATCAGCGTTCATCCCTAATGTTCTCTTCTCATTTATCCTCCCACCCTTATATTCTTTTCAAATGTAAACCCGGAAGGTGGTTTTTTAATCACTGTATTCCTACGGAACCGACTGTCTTCAGAAAATTCATGGATGTCCTTTTCCTTTCATCTTGCCTGAATGCCTGAGCAGCTTTGTGAACGCAGTGCTTATTTGATTACAGCCGTTACTGGAGAAACCTCTATCTCTCCCGCTCTAAAATCTCTCCTCCTGCTGGCAGAGAATGAATTTTCATATATATGCCGCCACAAATAGAGCGCAAGTCTGTGAGAAACACCGCTTCTGTTATGAATATTATTCAAAATTTTAATTTGAATGTCGGATTGAAATAAACATCGCCGTTAGTGTATATGTAGTTAATCGTTAGCATAAGCGTGGCTAACACTAATATATTGAGCATTAGAATGAAGTTTCTTTATTTACTATTTAATGCTCCTATAACTTTTATTAGTGTAAAAAACAGGAGTTAAAACGTAGTTGTTATTCTTGGCTGAATAACTCTAGAAGGTTTTTAAAAGCCCTTTAAAATTAAATAAGTACACAGTTTGGATTAAATGAAAGTATAGTCAAATTGTTTAATTAGTATGTTTTTGTGTTTTGCTTTGGTACCGATATTGGTACAGAGAACCGTGGATTTTCACTGTTATTGGTACCGAATACTGAATTTTGGTACCGTGACAACACTAGTTGATCCATATAAAGAAAGAGTGCATCCAACCAAGATATTGAACAACCCGAGTCCTGTATATTGCAGCACTGTCTTAAACAACAACAAAAAAAAAAAAAACAAAACCCATTAAAAGTACCACCACAGCGACATTACAATGAACCACAAGCATTGCTAAACTTGTGCAGAGTGCAGACTTCCAGATGGTTTTGAACAACAACCACAATTGTAACAATACATTTAAGGCAAAGGCTAACAGTGGATTATTAGATCCCCACTGCTCCATCCGTTATGTGCTTTTAGGCTTATAATGATTGTAAGAGATCACAGTTATTTTAGTACGCCAACTGTTTTGGAAAGAAGCATGATATCGAAAATCTTATCCTATAAGTGGAGGTACGATTTACTGGTGTCAACGATACTGCACGATAATGCCTGGCGGTTAGTATTCTATTTAAAAATTTTCTTATCTCAAAACCGTGTTTATATCGCACGTTTTGAAAACTCGCGTTAAATCCTGTCCCAGCCAGCATCATCTGCCGCAAAGCACATTCGTGGTTGTTGGGTGTTTTTTTTTGCCCGAGACGAAATGAGCGAGCAGTGACAGCGCCTGTAGATGTTCACCAGCGACGAGACCAAATCTGTGGCTGTCTTATTTTTTGGCTTTTCACAAGAGTCCCTGAAGGCAATTAATCGAGGACTCACCCTTCTGGCCGATCTTGCAGAAGAAAGTCCCTGCAAAAGGGGGAAACACAATCAATTGGCTCCTCATCTTGGTGACCAGTGCCTTTGAGCAAAGACGAACGCCGTTTCAACTATAATGTGACATTTTAAGGGATAATGTATTGTAATATTCATAGTTACTTATTACCTGATTTTTACGGCCTCTGCGTGAACAAGAACAAGCCGGCGAATCCGCACTGAGTGAGCATCCCTCTGCCCTACTCCCTTCGAGCAGAGCCCTTGAGTGTGGTTCTAGGTAGGGTGCAGGCATTGCTGTCTCGTATAATGCGTTTGGCACTCTCTTGGCGAAGGTAATGACTGAACAAATGTTACCTTAACCACGCGCGCGTGCGTGCAGCATCGTACTCCATCAGTTTTTTTTGCAAATAAATATTATTAAATTATTCTTTTATTCAATCATTGTTCTAATTGTGTCTTAATTTACTATTAAACATTTTTAACTAAATTTGCTTACACTACCGTCTTAAATCATGTTTCTATCACTGACGAAAAATATGTTGTCTTACATTAAAATAGACAAATTTAATTAGCCTATTCTATTTATGTTTGTATGTGAACTCGAAATCAAACACAACTTTGCTTTAAAAAGCATCACAAGATCTCCTAACCGAAGATCACATGATCACAAACGGAAATCACATTGTATATACATATATACACTTTTTTTTGTATATATATATATAAGTGATTTATTATTACTGTTATTAGGGCTTCATGTTAATGTTAATTTAATGTTTTTGCTAAAAAAAGTGCATATAGCTGCTAATTTGTTTGTTGTTTTTTGATTTTCAAATATAAAACTTATTGAAATGTTTTCAGTGTGAATCAGTTCTTTTTGAACATTTTCATCTAATTTTAACAAAACCGTGATAATACTGATAATCGTGATAACTTTGGTCACTATAATCGTGATAGGAAATTTTCATACCGTTACATCCCTACATATAATCTAAAACTTTAATAATGGAAGTTTTTGGGCATGCTCAGCCAGGTGCAAAGACGTTTAATGCCCTGGTAAAACTTAGAAAATTATGATCCAGTGTTGTTCATAACTAAAAAAATTTCATTCATGAAATCCAAACACCCAAATGGAAAATATTTGCATGATGCAGAGAGCAACAGAACTTCTGTTTAAGACTCTATAAGCTCTGCAATGTCATTCGCAATAAAACACGTTTACTCTGTCTGTTAGGTTTCATTAGAAATGTAAATTACACCAGACACACCTTTCAGACTGAAACTGGCTGAGTAAACAGCCGTGTGTCATCTTACATATCATCTCCCACTACAGCAAATTAAACAGATGCGGTAGTAGGCTAACTGTACGTGACTGTGCAGGGCTCTACGCTTACTTTTCTTTTTAGGAGCACTTGTGCTCCCTAACTTAAAAAATGTAGGCGCATGTTCAAAATTTTAAGAGCACCTTCTAATCAATAATCCAAAAGTTTATCATAGCCTTTCCCATTACAGTGATATTGCTCCTCTACTTTATAAATTATGTCCTCTTATCAAATGCTTTAAAAAATTATATGTTATAAGCTTTTTAAATTTTAATTAAGATGACATAATAAGACAAGTAGATACGAAATATAAGTTACCAAAGCAAATTTAAATCATATTAACAAAATGAATTATTTAGAAACACAAAAGTGGCCTGGGTGTACTGTCAGATATTTATGAGGCTAGAAGTGGAATGAGTGCAATTAAATCCATAAATTCATGATGATAATAATGTTTTAAATGTACAATTTTGAATATAGAAATATTAAATTATTTAAATAACTGAAAAGATACTTTACAAATGAAACTAAAACTGCCAGCAGGTGGTGGTAAGTCACTGATTTTTATCACTGAATCATTCATTCAACTGATTCATTCGAACGGCTGATTCATTCAGGAACGAAGTACGTGACTGTGTTTATGAATGGGTAATTGAATTATTGACTCACTAGATTCGTTTAAAAAAACCCGTTCATTCATAAACAAGACACCGCTGTGTTTGAATGGAGATGCACAGCAGCTCCGCTGTGTCTTTGTTTTAAACTATTTTCGATGACGAAATAGAGCAAAATCAGACAATAGTGTTATAGTCAGACAATGTAAGTCACTTAATATTAACTTCTTGTTTATTGAATTGTATTGTATTAAATCAGTATCACATTTACAAACTTCATTAAATAATCAGTTAAAAGCAGTTCCCGGCTCTTAGTTATCTCGACGCGTCACTGATATATAACGAAGCTCTCGTACATCTACTGCACATTGAAGCTATCCTAAGAGGTGACACCCTGTCTACACTTTGCTTATGAAAGGATTCGTGAGATACAGTATGTCTGTGATACATTACTCAACGCGGCAAAAACACGTAGAAACCTTTGAAACTCCCCTCAGCGATCACAAGTAGATGCACGTTGAAGCGGGGCCAGTCACACTGGTGCTCCTAATAACAAGTCAGAGTCGCCGCAGGAGTTTTTCAGTCGCAATGGTCAGCACTGTTAGAGCCCTGCTGTTCCCCAGGTGCCCTGGGCCTCAGCAAAAGACCTCATCTGTGGAATCCGGTGATCTACCGTCATGCCGAATCTAATCCCACACACGGAGGGGGGGGTTAACTCCGACTCGCAGGTAAACAAGCCTCCAGACGCAGGGCCGTACGTCGTGACTGACCCCAGCCCTGCCAAAGTTTTGGCTTGTACCTGCGTAATCAATACAGACCATACCGCCAACTGCTGCGACCCTGATATGAGACCGCACGGGCAAATCACTGATTACTTGGCGAAGTTAGACTACTTAAAGAACCATTCACCCCACAACTGAATTATGTAACATCATTTACCCCTCTCATTTGGATTTAAACCGGTGTGACTTTCTTTTGTGCCCACAAAAGACAATGTTATACTGTTATGAAGTTAACAGATTGGACTTTGCACCTGTCACTCTCAAAAATGCTGATATTATTTATTTTATTTGTTATTTTACAATATCCCGTTATTGGCCCGAATAGAAGACGACCCTGATTATAAGACGACCCCCCTTTTTTCCAGATGTACCTTTTGGAAAAATTGCTTTTTAAAAACCAAATCTTGTTTTGTTTTTTTCTCAGTAAAACACATTTTGTCTTCAATTATTTTCATATTGCATATTTTTCTTATTTTATTTTTTGTTTTGAAAGTATGGTAAAACTGGTCAAATGTACCAACAATCAAATTTAAAAAATATACACTTTTTGATATACCATTAAAAAAAACAGGTAGCCCATCTGAATTATGACATTTAGGCTATCCATCTAATAGTAGCCTACCAAAATCTTATTAACAGTAGAAGTTAAATCTTACTGTTGTCTTCAAATCTGGGTACTGTCTTACTTTTTTAAATCACAAAGGGAGTTTGGTCCCATCAGGCAAACATGACAGTCACGACTCATGCAGCAGTAAGGTTTCTTTTGTTTTTACTTGTGATCGTTCCAACACGCTTACATTAGGTATGTCATGCACACGTTTTGTGCGTTATCACTTGGCGCATCCTACTTGGTTGTGGGTTTATTAATTGACAGTCCAAAGTCTAGACCCTGATTATAGACGCCGCTTTTTTCAGATGTATTTCCAGAAAACAACTTTATATTCGTTCAATACGGTATACAAATATACTATTTACCGATATTTAAAATGTAACTACTTAAAGGGTTAGTCACCCAAACGAAAATTAGCTGGGGGTGTACGCACCCGCCGAGGCATCCTAATGTAAATCTGACACTTTCTTCTTGCAGACGAATCAGTCGTGGAGGGGATAATGAAAAAATTGTGTCTGACTGGGTATTCCCTTTCAAGCCTGTTTATGCCACGCAGCGGGTGGTGCATGGTTCAGTCCAAAAGAACGGAAATTAAAATCGCCCAGCCCCAGAAAAAAAAAAAGTTCTCACACGGCTCCGGGGAGGGCACCAAGGCCTTCCGTATCAATTGTGTGTTTTTGTAAGAAAAACTCTCCCATATTCACAACGTCATAATCCTTAATCGCCTAGTCTGGCTCTCAACTCTGCTTCTCAGCTAGCACAGCAGCAGTTCCGGGGGAAGGACGGTATGATGTTGGCTTTGCTCATCGCACGCTGATCTTCTAGAAGGTGTAACGCACAGTGCTGAAACCCTAGTTGGATAGAGATCAGACAAAATTGTTCCAAAACGAGGGAATTTGTAACCGACTTATGTCCTTAGGAGTTTTGACTTAAAGCCAAGAGGAGACGGGCTTTCCTCTTTGACAAGAAGGAACACGTGGCGGCCCTGCTAATCCCTGTAACACAACTTGTCTTTATTGCACGTTACGCTATCGGCGCTAGTTGCGCAATGCTAGGACTCGCTACGTGCATTGACTCCCGAACTAGCTTCGGATATCAACTTGACGTTGGTGCGCAAGCCTACATTAAGCAGCACGAGGTAGCGTTTGCGGTATCTTCTAGACCAATTCATGCAAAACTGGGATTATTAGAGAGCGAGTGGCCCAACGGATCATGAATTTCCCATCGGCCAAAATCAACGGGGGGTACGGTTGTGGCGGAAGGGCGAAACTCACGTGGACACTTCAGCATAAGGACTCTGCGATTGGGACGAGTTACCGGTCGGCGTCCACCGCGCGTGCGGGAGTACACATGACCCTTGCCGGCCATCGCCAATTAGTTGACCATAAACTGGGTGAGAGTATCGCCGTTGGAATGGTCTCTCTCGGAGGAGGGGCTGCAAGTGCGTCTGTGTGATCCGGCTGAGAACTACCTGAGGGACATAGTTCGGCTTTACAACGGGTAGGTCGCTGTATGACGCTGGGTGAAGTGATGGACCTTATAGAGGGCAGAGGTACGCACATTGAAGCGAGTCGTAGGCGTGCAGGAAGTAACTCCAGGGGGGAACTAGAGCGCGCCATCGGAAGTGACAAAATAAGAAAGACATGCTGATACCCGAATAAGACGGCTTCTGGGGCAGGCCCCGCCAGAAGAACCCACTGTAGACGGGGGGCACATGCAATGGGGGGCAAGAGAATACAGAGGTCATGGGGGGGGGCAGGAAAAAAAAATGATTATAGATGTGGGTGATCCAGTTGGTGTTGGGCCAGCCCCGAGTGAGGACAAATAATCTCATGGATGGAAGAGCATGGCGCCTGATCAGAGGCACGATGCGTGGGATCCCGATAGTGTGTCCGCGTGCGGGGGACTCTTCGAGATGAGACGCCGGAGCCAAAAAAACAAAACACTAAATTTCCCCGAAAGGGGATGTGATTTTGGGCAAGGGGGGCGAAGGAATTCGGGGGAATTCGGACATACGAGCGTAATAGAGCTACAGAGAATTTAGTGAATGCCGACAGAAAGGTCATACAACCCGGTGGCTCCGCTGGGGCTGTCTCAGTCTGTCAGCCGGTAACCCCGGCGCACGTGGGGGTGTCGGCGGCCGCCTGCGGGAAGCTCTCTCCAAGAGCATTGGTGGGCCCATGATACTGATTGTAATCATGGCAGGAGGTTTGCAAAAAGGACTGTAAGCGTCGTTGCCGGAGTTGAAGGGTGGGGGACGGGCGACCGGATGTCGGGGAGAACAAAACACGGCGCTGACAAGCACTATAAAGTGTTTTAACGGGACACAGCGAACGGAAAGGGAAAACGTGGGGGAAAAAGGAAAGTCCAAGAACTGGGCACAACAGAGCGAAGACCGACCAGCAAGGGCGCGCCCATATCGGGGTGCGGGGCAGGTGGGGAATAACACGAACGCTGCAGGGTGGCGCCAGGCAAGCGCGGCGGGCGCAGAGACGGGGCAACCCTCTACATTGGCGGAAGCACTCGCAGATGCGATCGAAATCGCACGCTGGGCGACGAAATTGCGGCCGCGGCGCGCCGAAAGGAGGCTCATATTTAGCCAATGGGAACACTCGCAGACTGTTACGCGCCAGTGTGTGGTGATGCGGGATGATATGAGAGCACGAGATATTGTCACCACAGAACACTCTTGACGGAGCGCTGCAGTAGCCACGAACCTACGCTTATGGTCAATAATTGGTGGCATGACAGAGAAATATACATAGAGGTCTCTTATTGATGAGGGTCGTCGGAGGTTGACAGGGTATGGGCGTGGAGAGGAAGGCTGGATCTAGGCATCTGTGGGAAAGAAGGATAGCAGTCAGTGCTCACTACCAGAGAGAGACAAAAGTCGACAGTGACTGCAACGAGCGAGGTGAAAAAACTCGTATATGCGGATAGCGATTGAGAATCGGCAGAAGCGGCCAATCGTACCGTCGGAGCTGAAAGCCGAGCGGGGGGGGGGGGGAGCAAAAAGCTAGCCCGAAGGGAAACAGCCCGGAGGAGGGACAACTCGAAGAGTGGCCACGGAGCAGGCGGGAGAAGAAGATGGGTGAATGGTCTCTAACAGGGGATACAGGACATGCTTTCCAGGACAGATCTGCGAGGACACTGCAGGCCCAACACGCTCAGGGGGACCCAAACTACGCAACAGAGGGCAGGTGCACGGGGGAACGGGAGGACGGCGGGTGTGACAGCTCACAGCTGGTCAGCAATACACCGGCAGACGCTGCCTGAAAAACTAGAACCCCAAACAGAGACATTACAAAGTCTACACATTCCCATCTCTTGCACAGTGGGTGTACTTCATATTCTGCGACCATTTCGGAACCCTGTAGCCCCAGGGGGGGGGGGGGGAAAAATGCTGTGGATGTGTACAGCAAAGATGGCAAAAGCGTGTACGGGAAAGGGCGGAAAGGAACAGATCGAAGGGTACAGGAGGAACATTGGTCGCCCGGACCGAAAGTGGATGTGGGGTGGAAAGCGCGAATCGAAGTGGCATAGTGAGTACGCGCGGGGGGGGGGGGGCCCTCCGAAGGTCTGAATCTTCGCAACGGAATAGGACAGAATGGATAGGTGATGGGGACCGAGTTGGTGGGTCTGGGGCGGTTCGAGGCCGCAGGACACAGGAGACGAAAAGGAAACGCACCACCAGAAAGCACAGGAGTAAAGTACCGACAGTAGTACCGAGAGGACGGGTGGACGAGATAGGAGGAAAACGCAGCGAACAGGAGGCCACGGGTGACGGTGCACAGAAGAGCACCAATAAGAAGATTGAAGCGGGGAATGGCGCAACCGCAGATTGGGCAGGTCCCAGGGTGGCGGGTGATCCTCCAGCGCCAAAGGATCAGACAAACATACGGACACCACAGAAATAGGAGAAAGGAGAAAAGTACGGACCGTAGCTGGACGAGACGAGAGCGGAAGTAAGAATGGCCGACAGGAGCGATCGGTGAAGCACTGGGCGCAGGAAGAGGCAGAAAGAAGAGGAGACGGCCCTGCCACCCCAAGCCCCGGGGGGCAAATAGGTGGGGGGCTAAGAAGCACCCGCGGTGGGGCGGCGGGGAACACGCTCAACGGGGAGCGTGCCACCACGGCGCTGCAAAGAGGTACGGGAGCAGGGCGAGGCTGAGACGACCGAGCCGGGCCAAAAGTAAAATAGTCCCGGCAGGAGTCAGAAAAATCGGCGAATAACATGGTGCAACCACAGCCTCACGGGACAACGTGTAAGTAGCCATCTGGGCGGCATGTCTCTCAATCCCCAGCTGACCCCACGCGATGACGGAACTGCGGCCGCAGCAATGGAACAGATAGCGCCTGCGCGGCGCGGTCCGCGAACACCGGGGAATAGAAGATGAGAAGTGGGGTGCGAGAAGGCGAAGACGAACATCTCGGACCATCGAGTGGGAGGAATACATGAGATATTACACCATATTAGTAACTACAGTCTATTTGATTAAGTATGATGTCTTGTCGCAATTTTGTGACTTTGGCGCTAAGAGGGTTAAACATTTGACTACGAGAGAATGCATAAGATAGTACTTTAGCACTTTCTGCAAAAATATTTTACAAATCATAACCCATTCAAAGTTTTCATTAAGTTCACAAATTCCATCTGGGCCTAAATGTAGGCTATTAAAAGAGAATAAGTTTTTATTCTGAAAAATAACAATATGGAAACATAACTGCAATAAAAATTAGGAGCTCATGAGTCTTCCGAAATTGGTTTGTGTGGGGGAACGAAAAAAAAAAAAAAAAAAGCTTCTGCAGTCTGAAACCTTTCCTGCTTCGACATGCATGTTACTCCAACATCTGTGATCTCTCACCACCTTTAACTACGCCAAG